>CM040625.1:23567742-23726815 GCA_022817965.1 Solanum lycopersicoides | reverse complement strand
CTTCGGTTTAAACCGAACATTACCACGATCAAGAGCAGCGACTAATGACACATATTCCATGCCTTCATTATAAATTCATTATCACTGCTGCCAGGTATTCTAACCTAGACGTTCTTCTATTTGTGTCTTGGATGATTCACCAACTTTGTAGGATATGGCAGATACGATTGGAGCTCACCACTCTGCCGCATGGACCTACAAATGTTGAAAGTCACTTCTTCATTGTTCAACCGAAATTTCATCTGCCCTTTTTCCATATCAACTAAAGCTCTACCCGTAGCAAGGAATGGCCTCCCAAGAATAATAGGGCACCTCAAAATCGACTTCACAATCAAGAATGACAAATCTGCTGAAATATGAACGACTCCACTTTTACTAGCACATCATGGAGTATCCCTATAGGCCTTTTTACTGTTCGATCGGCCATCAGTAGCCGCATCGCAGTGGGCTTTGGGTCACCCAAACCCAACTTTTTGTAAATCGAGAGGGGCATGAGATTTATGCTTGCCCCTAGATCACATAATGCTTTCGCAAAATGTAATAACCCGATTGTACAAGGAATAGTAAATGCACCCGGATCTTCTTTCTTTTGCACCAAAGACCTTGTAGCAATAGCACTACAATGCTGCATTCTGTCATCATCCTCAAAAGTGACCGATCTTTTCTTTGTAACCAAATCTTTCATAAACTTGGCATAACCGGGCATTTGTTCAAGAGCTTCTACCAAAGGAACATTGATAGAAAGTTGCTTCAACATTGTTATAAAACGCCGATATTTGACATCCTCGGTCTTTTTCACTAATCTTTGAGGAAAGGGGGGTGGAGGTCTAGGCATGGAAGTTACCTTTTTAGGCACTTCAGCAACTTTCTCAGTGTTATCTTCTACTTCATCACTAACCTCTACCACTTCATCATTATCTTTCATCACCTTTTCCAAAATAGACGGCATAGGTGGGTCAATAGTTTGTTTACCACCACGAGTAGTAATTGCCATACAGTGTCCATCATTTTTCAGATTTTGGACAGTGTTGCTAGGAAGAGTGCCTGGTTGCCGTGTGTTCACAGTTGCAGATAATTGAGCCATTTGCAATTCAAGCTGCTTGATTGATATGGCATGTGTATCAACTTTCTGTCCAATACCTGCTACATCACTCCTCAACTCTTTGGTGTGCTCATCACTAGCATCGAACCTCCTCATCATCTTTTGCAACATATCCTCAACTCGCGCCATACTACCTCCACCATCCCTAGGAGCAACTTCACGATTTTGAGGAGGAACATAGGGTCCACTCCTCTCATTCCTGTTACCATAGTTACCCCTGTTGAAGTTGTTATCGCGGTTGTAATTTCCATCACGAACATAATTACCCTCGCGGTTGTTGTTACCATAGTTCCGACCCTGATTTCCTTGACCTTGGCGCCAATTCTCCTGATTGGATCCTTGGGCGTTCGGTCGGAAACCCCCCGTCTGATCATTTACTGCATAAGAATCTTCCTCATAATAATATTCATCAGTTGGTGGTGGTGGTTTAGACAAGTAGTTCACTGCGTTTATCTTTTCTGCACCCCAGTGACATGTTTTAACACTAACCCAAGCTCAGTTCTTATCTGTGCCATCTCTTCACGAATCTCATATGTGGCTGGGTTGTGTGTGGATTGCACTGCAAAAGTATTTCTCCCAGTATCTGTCTTCCTAGTACTCCATGCTTTATTATTTCGGGAAATTTTCTCTAATTTTTCGGCAATTTCAGCATAAGGACACTCCCCATAAGAACCACCTGCTATAGTATCCAATACCGCTTTATTATTATCATCCTGTCCCCGGTAGAAGTATTCTTTCAGTGACTCATCATCTATGCGGTGATTGGGGACACTTCTCAGAAATGAAGTGAACCTATCCCAAGAACTACTAACTGACTCTCCTGGTAGTGCCACAAAGTTGTTAACTCTATCTTTGTGATTTAGTTTCTTGGAGACCGGGTAGTAACGTGCTAAGAAAACGTCCCTTAGTTGGTTCCAAGTGAAGATTGAGTTGTAAGGAAGCTCAGTGAACCAAATAGCAGCCTCTCCCGTCAGTGAGAGAGGAAATACTCTTAGCCCTATTACATCCAAATTCAAATCAGGCCTCCCTACACAGCTTTTACACACTGCCCTCACCTTAGCTGTATGGGCATGTGGATCCTCAGACGGTAGTCCAGAAAACAAACCTCTAGCAGTGAGCATTTGCATTAGACTACTAGTGACTACAAAGGTGTGACCTTCAGGTAGAGGGGTCAAGACAAGTGGCCCATCAGAATCTGCAATATTGTCATAGCCTCTGTAGTATTCTTGAGGACGTGGTGCGGGATTTTGTCCCCTTTGTGCACCTAGATCAGGATTATCAGGTAATAATCGATCATGAGCATCTACCGGAGCTGGGATGTTTAGGTTTGGATCATCATCATTTATACCCAAGTTTCGATTCATTCTTCGTAGTGTACGCTCTAACTCGTGATCATAGGGAAACAAGGGTTCTCTTCCTCTCCGTGTATTTGGCATACAAGGACGTCAAACCTAGCAAAAATAAAAAACAACAGAAAAAGTAAAATCAGGAAAATATTGACTAAATTTTAGTAACAACTTCAAGTTAATCTAAAAGCTACTTTCCCCGGCAGCGGCGCCAAATTTTGATACGCTCAAACTTACTTCTCAAATAAGAAGTAAAGCGGTCGTATCAAGTAAAGAACCCAACTAATGAGGTTGGGATCGATCCCACAAGGAAAATAGTTCAGACTTAACTTTATTTTATTATTACTATTATTTAGCCAACTGTTTTCCAAAAAAAACTAAAAGACAAAAAGGGGGGTTTTATTTCTAAATTAATGAAAATGATTAACTAATTAAGATCGAACAACTAACAAATTCAACTTTCGAAGTTTAATCAAATTGTAAAAGTAACTAGGGCTTTAGTGTTCCCCACAGGTTCCTAACTTGGTAAATCTAACTTTAACAGTTCTATCCTGATATCTTGCATGTAAAGTGATAAGTTATGTATCTCTAAATCCTTGGTCCGGCATCTAGAGAATTTCACTCCGCACCTTGGTCCGGCTACGTGTGTTGCTATACTAACCCTTATCTTTACCTCATATTAAACATCGTATTCGGTATTTGACTAAGCTATCAACTCGTACCAACCAATACTAGTCTATTAGATAGTCTACACTAAATCTATGTTGATAATTCTTTTCCTATTATCTACCTCCTTGGTCCGGCAAGTAGCATTAAGGCGAGTTCTAACGTTGGCCACCGTTAAAAAGAATTCTAAACGAAAGAATTATCAATACATGCAAGACACCACTCTAGAATTGTTATTGAAGTTAGATTACTACCTTGTTATTCACCCATGGTTCCCACAACCCTAGCTATGAGGTTTAGTTACCCATGTTCGTAATTACACAATTCATATCGTTAATGGAAGAGTTCATGCACTTACTTTTATGAAAACGAATAATTTCCCAGAATTTAACTTGATTAATCAACGAAATCACCAACAATCAATTCCCGGAAAATATCTTAATTCCCAAAATTGAGAGTTTACTAATATAATCGAAGAACTATAAACTAAAAATTATCCAGAAAGTCTAACCTCAAAAACGAGGTTTTTTCAACTATTTATAATAAAAATAAAAACCTAATCAAATAAGGATTCTATTTACTAAAAATCTGTCCAAACGCGTCTGGGTCGACGGACCACGTGACGGACCGTCATGGACACGACGGACCGTCATAGCCTCCGTCGTCCCATACTTCACATCTTCTCATGTTGCTTTCTTCATTCCCCTCGACGGACAGGTATGACGGACCGTTTAAAGCACGACGGTCCGTCGAGGGTCTTCGTTCCAAAACACTTGAACTTTGGAATTTTGGGTACTGGGATAACTCTCTGATCAGTACGATGAACATGCAGGACGGACCGTTGTATCTGTGACGGTCCGTCACGAACTTCCGTAATCCCACACTTGGTCAGACTTCCCCAAATTTCCTTCAGCAACTTCTTCCTTCACTACGATGCCACCTACGGACCGTCACAGCCTCGACGGACCGTCATAGGCTCCGTAGGTGATCTCTTCTACAATTCTTTCTCAAAAACTCCCGCGTTCATCCTTGGACAAATTTTCTGCAAACAAAAAGAAACTTATATCAAAATCAACACAAAAAGGCTCTCGACATACACTAAACTTAAGGAAAAAGTATTAGAAATACCGTGAAACCACGGTACATCAATAAGAGAAAGAGTAGAGAATCCAAGAGGGAAAGATCTTTTAATGGTGGTTCTTCAAATGGTAGGATTGATATCAAAGACAAGACTAGGTTGAATAAGAGGTTCTTCAATCAAGTTCCTTCTATGTTCCCTAAAGCTAATGATGATAAGATGTCTAAACCTAGGTCCCAAAAGGGAAAGAGTGGAAACTCACCTGATGAGAAGCCTACTAGTGCCAAGTGTGGAAAGGGTTATTTTGGTGAATGCTTAGTTGGAACGGGAAATTGTTTTAGTTGTGGTAAAAATGGACACAAAGTTCGAGATTGCACAAATTTGAAGGGGCAAGACAAGAGTAGTGATCAAGATCAAGTAAGTGGTTCTAATGTTCATTCTCTGAACAAGAACTGTTTCTATGCTCTCCGCTCTAGAGGAGAGAAAGAGACTTCTCCCGATGTGGTCACCGGTATGTTGAAATTCTTTTCTATTGATGCATATGATTTACTTGATCCCGGTTCTACCTTGTCATTTGTTACTTCTCTAGTAGCTTAAAAGTTTGACGTTTTGCCCAATATCTTGAATGAACCTTTCATGGTGATTACCCCTATGGGTGAGTTGGTGGTTGTAAAAAAGGTGTATATAAATTGTCCTATAATGTTGTCCAATAGAGTTAGTCATGTTGAACTAGTACAACTTGATATGTATGATTTTGATGTTATTTTGGGTATGGATTGGTTGCATTCTTGCTTTGCCTCTATAGACTTTACAACAAGAGTGGTGAAGTTTAACTTTCCCAAATGAGTTTGTCTTAGAGTGGAAGGGGGAAATTCTATTCCTAGAGGTCGTATCATCTCTTATTTAAAAGCATGAAAAATGATCTCTAAAGGTTGTCTATATCACATTGTAAGAGTCAAAGATTTAGACTCCGAAAATCCTCCTATTGAGTCGGTCCCCGTACTAAGAGAATTTCCGTAGGTCTTTCCTAATGATCTTCCCGATATTTCCCTAGAGCGGGAAATTGAATTTGGTATCAATTTGCTACCGGATACAAATCCCATTTCAATTCCTCCTTATCGGATGGCTCTTACCGAATTGAAAGAGTTGAAGGCTAAACTCAAAGATTTACTAGACAAAGGCTTCATTCGACCTAGTATTTCTCCATGGGGTGCTCCGGTTTGTTTGTGAAATAGAAGGATGGGTCCCTTAGAATGTGTATAAATTACCGTCAACTCAATAAAGTAAAAATAAAAAACAAGTATACTCTCCCTCGGATGGATGAATTATTTGATCAACTCCAAGGTGTGAGTTACTTTTCGAAGATTGACTTGAGATCTTGATATCACAAACTTAGGGTGAGAGCTGAAGATATTCCCAAGATGACATTTGAAACAAGATATGGTCACTATGAGTTCTTAGTAATGTCCTTTGTTCTCACTAATTCTCCGGCGGCGTTTATGAATCTAATGAATAGGGTGTTTTCAAGTTACCTAGATCCAGTTGTCATTTTCTTCATTGACGACATCATGGTATATTCAAAGAATGAGGGTGAACACATGAGTCATTTGAGAGTGGTGTTGCAAGTACTTAATGAACATCAATTGTTTGCCAAATATAGCACATGTGAGTTTTGGTTGAGGTCGGTAGCGTTTCTTGGTCATATTATATCTAGCGAAGGAGTAGAGGTTTATCCAAGGAAGACCGAATCGGTAAAAAATTGGCCTAGGCCTTTGGATCGTATGGATATTAGGATTTTCTTAGGTCTAGCCAGTTATTATAAACGGTTTTTCAATAGATTTGTGTCTATTGCTTCTCCATTAACAACGTTGACCCAAAAGAATGTGAAATTTGAGTGGTCGGAGGCATGTGAAAAGAGCTTCCAAATATTGAAGGATAGGCTTACTTTCGCTCAGGTATTGACCCTACCGGACGGTACTCAGGTTTTTGTGGTTTATTGTGATACATCCCGAGTCGGGTTGGCGTGTGTTCTTATGCAACATGGCAAAGTTATAGCCTATGCTTCTAGGCAACTCAAAGTCCATGAGAAGAATTATCCGACTCATGACCATGATGAGTTAGCGGCCATGGGATTTGCCTTAACAATATAGAGGCATATCTCTAGTCCATGTTGATGTGTATATGGACCACACAAGTCTCCAATATGTATTTACTCAAAAGGAATTGAATCTCCGGCAACGCAGATGGTTAGAGTTGTTGAATGACTATGACATAAGTGTTCTCTATCACCCCAACAATACTTATGTGGTAGCGGATGCTCTAAGTCGAATGTCCATGGGAAGTGTGTCCCATGTGGAAGAATCCAAAAGAAACCGAGTGAAAGATGTTCATATGTTGGATCATTTAGGGGTTCGAATTTAAGACTGTTTAAATGGTGGTATGGTGGTATATCATAACTCCGAGTCATCATTGGTAGTTAAGGTGAAGTCAAAACAACACCTTGATCAACCATTGATTTAGTTGAAGGAATCAGTTCTTGACAAGTTTAATGAGTCATTCTCCTTGGGGGGGGGGGGGGATGGTGTCTTGAGGTATCAAGGAAGGTTGTGTGTTCCAAATGTAGATGGTTTGAGGAACCAGATCCTTGAGGAAGCTCATGGGTCCCGTTATTCCATTCATCCTGGTTCGACAAAGATGTACCATGACCTTAGGGAAGTGTTTTTGTGGGATGGTTTAAAGAAGGACAGAGCGGAATTTGTCGCAAAGTATCCAAATTGCAAACAAGTGAAAGCCGAACACCAAAATCCGGGTGGTTTACTTCAAGAAATCCAAGTTCCTACTTGGAAATGGGAAGATATCAATATGGATTTTGTGGTAGGTTTACCTGAGACACAAAATCAATATGACTCTATATGGGTGGTAGTAGATAGGTTGACCAAATCCGCTCATTTTATTCCTGTCAAGTCTACTTATTCGGCGTAACATTATGCAAAGATCTTTATAGAAGAGATTGTGTGTCACCATGGTATTCCGTTATCCATCATATTAGATAGGGGTGCACAATTCACATCAAGGTTTTGGAGGTATTTCAAAGAAGGGTTGGTTACCAAGGTGAAGTTAAGCACCGTTTTCATCCCCAAACGAATGGTCAAGCGGAGCGTACTTTTCAAACCCTTGAGGATATGCTTATAGGTTGTGTCATTTACTTCAAGGGAAATTAGGATAAACACTTGCCTTTGGTGGATTCTTATTATAATAATAGTTTCCATTCATTTATATCCATGGCTCCTTATGAAGCCATGTATGGTAGGAGGTGTAGGTATCCTATTGGGATGTTTGAAGTTGGTGAGTCTTCAATTCTTTGTCCTGATTTGATTTGTGAGACTTTGGAGAAATTTCTTATCATAAGGAACCGGTTTCAAACAGCCTATAGTCGGCAAAAGTCTTATGCCGATCATAGGAGAAGGGATTTAGAGTTATAAGAGGGTGATAAGGTGTATTTGAAAATTTCGCCTATGAAAGGGGTGGTTAGATTTGGAAAGAAAAGGAAGTTGAGTCCTCGTTATGTGGTTCCCTATGAGATCTTGCAAAGGGTTGGCAAGGTGGCATATTAGTTGAGGTTGCCTAGTGTGTTGGCTTCGGTTCATCCGGTCTTCCATGTTTCTATGCTTAACAAGTGTATCCGTGACCCCAAGACTATTCTTCCTATTGAGGGTCTTGGTGTGAAGGATAAACTATCCTATGAGGAGGTTCCGGTTTAAATCCATGATCATCAAGTAAAGAGGTTGAGGAACAAAGAGGTGGCCTCTGTACAAGTATTATGGAGGATCCACCTAGTTGAGGGAGCAACATGGGAGGCCAAGGCAGACATGAAGTCCCGTTATCCTCATCTATTTCCTAATAAAGGTTAGTTGTTCTTAATAATAATGCATTTAATAACTAAATTTGAGTTTGCCTTGATTTTTGGTGAAGTTTAGCAAAAATGTGCATTTGATAGTGCCATTACAGTGAAGTTATAGTGAAAACGTGCATATTGACTTAAATATTTGCAATTCTTCTTGTTTTGAGTTATGTTGTGCATTTTGATATGGTGAGTCTTTATGAAATGATATTGAGCATGTTGGTAAGATGAACTTTGTCATAATTGACTCATATATGGTAATGTTGAGCTCATGTTGTTCTTGTGAGAAGGAAATCCCACATAATGTGATTTTGAGCCTTATAAGTGGTAATGGAAGTTTTGAATTTCTAGGTGTAAATGTAATGATTGATGTTGTAACTCATGTTGTCATGTATTATTGATTGGTTGGTCTGATATTCTTGAGTCTATTCTTACGTTTAAAAAGATTTTTGTGTCATTCGGGGACAATATTGCTAATGGGGGGGGGGGATAATGTAACACTTCGAAAATCTAAGACGTGTTCTAGAGCCTATTATAGGTTTCAAAGGTCATAGACACTGTTTTAAAGAGCATTTTAAGGTATATAAGTCATTTAGAAGGTTTAGAAATCAAAACGTCAAGGAACGTCCATGACGTCCGAAAACTAGTTCAATGAGGTGCTAGTGTGCCTTAGCCTATTTGACTAAGTTTTAGGAGTCGAAAAGTGGTGAAAATTTGTGGAAGGGTGTCTAACACGTATTAGAGTTAGTTTATAATGGAAACGTCCGGGCACGACTCACCAAAAACCAACCAAGGGCCCTTGAGGAGGATCCTTGCATTTGGGTCGAAGAATGCCCAAGGCAGTATGCACCCACAACTTGTCATCTGTCATATCCTGAGACCACACCCTAGAAGATATGGAACTCTCGGAGTGCAAACGGCGTACTCGACCTCTCGTAGGTCTTATACAAGCCCTTTCGTATCGTTCATCGCATATACATATTGAAAAGTAGTGTGGAATTAAAACTTTTCACAAAATATTTCATAGTCTTTAAAAACTCTTTCATATAGAATTCATAGGAAATACTAAGTCTCAATCTAATCAAAGCATAGACACTAGAGTACTTGGAACACGGACCATATATAATACAAATATAGAAATATAGTACTACTAAGTCTATTACAATACTTCAATAAGAGAAGTAAAAGACATCTATGTCCTCGAGTCAAATGAGGACATACTTCAACTTCACTTGAACGATGCTATGATCGAAGTCTTGCTTCCCAAATGCTCATCACCTACCAACCACTATAGATATAGATAAAAGCATGAAATTTGTACAAGCACATGTACTAAGTATGGGATAATGCACAAAAATCATGAAAACAGACATTTATTGAAAATATGCATCTTTTGATCTAAATATCATAATATAATCATAATAACAACATTTATCAACTTAGAAACACATAAGAAATCACTTAGTCAATTTAGAACATTTTTAGAACAACATTACAGTAAGCATAATTCACTGTACAGTGAACTTCACTGTTACAGTGAATTCTCTTAGATTCACTCTAAACACCTTTTAGCATAGAATTTCTCCACTAAAATCTATCCTAAGACTGACTTAAGCAACACAAAAGAGACCTCCATACACCCTCTCTAACCATGCCTAAATGATCCTCAAGACTACTAATAATGACACACATACACACTTACAATACGCCAAACACATAACGTGTATAAGATATGACACTGTCTTCACCAAAGCTATCAAAATACTTACTTAAGTACTCCTAGAAGAGAACGCCCATACCCTCTCTTCAAGGTTACCAAAATAATCCTTAAGACTACCTAAGTTTATAGCATGCCTAAAGAATCAACCAACTTCCCTAACTAGAGTCATTTTGAAGACTTCTATAGATAAGACATAAAGAGATCATCCCTATGCTCTCTTCACACTTTAACTAAGGAATCCTTAAGTCACTCTAGATTAGGTACTCATTCATTTACATGCTTTCTAATATAATTCATTACTTCATTAATTCATTAAGAAACATTCATCACATAGAGGACATTCAAGCAATGGTCTTGGAGAAGACCTAGGGACTCTCACTAACATCTTCAAAGCCTATTGTTCAATATCTAGATAGTGTCCCATACCACCACCTAAACTTCATAGAACTTCTCTAATGCTAATAGGTATCCCACATGATTAAAATAGGCAATAAACGACATAAACCATGGGAGCAAAACATGGAATTCGGTGTTCTATCCTACTTCGATGAGGGTGTTCTACTTTCCAATGGTAGAACTTAGACACATCTCATGTAGGCACACGGTTAAGGAATATGAAGGTCTTACTTTGTATTCTAGCCTCATACTTTAACTAGAACTACTTCCCTTACCATACTCAATGGGTGCTAGCCTTTGTTCTCATAGCGTAATTCACATTCAATGTCCATACAAAGGGGTTCTATATCAAGTTCATAACCCAATTACATTTACCCTACCAACGAGGTCCCCTAAGGATGCCTTACAATGGCGACAAGAAGATCATAATGACTTTCCTAAGGATTGATATGATGTTGTTCCATCCAACCAACCTTAAGTCCATCATTCATTGCAAGAAGGATACCATTACGGCTTTCTACTTAAAGATTCATAACCTTACCAATAGGTTCAAGGTTTCACATAAAGGACCCTCTTAACAACATTAAAGGTCTCATGTAATTCATGAATACAAGACTAAGAGGCTTTAGCATACTAAGTCAACACATCTCATATTAAAATCCATACAAGCATCAAGTAAGGGACACAAGTCTACCACTCAAGACACACTAAGACTTCACTTTATCACATATTGTATATCCTATTCAAGAAGCACATAGGCACAAACTTCATCATCTTAAGGTCACCCTATACCCTACTATAACATCATCAATATAGCCATCATAAACTCATAAAGTCAAGTAGGAACATCATGCATCAACTCTAAGACTACACACATGAACACATAGTCCTAGTCTAACATGATCTCCTGACAATTTCAATAGAAGAACACATACTTTCATATTAAAACACATATAGGTAGATATGATCATAAGTCACACAATCAACTACATAAAATCATCATATTACTTCAAGTAGTTTCCGACAAGGCCATGATCATCCTAATACTTAAAATAACGCCCACAAGGCCACATCAATCACATAACACCGCCGCCATAAGTGGACCATACCAATCACAACATAATTGAAGAGATATAATACATAAAATAAAGTGAAATATGGAAGAGTACCACCAATCCATTCTCTCTAGTTCAATCTATGTTTAAATGATCCAATTCAAAACCATAAGGACCTTACCCATGGCCATGAATATCAATTCAATGAATAAATCATAATACTCAATGAAACTAGGTTAACTCAACATATATTTATCAATATAAGATAACTTATACATCAACGGAATACAATTCTTACATCATTAGATAACCCATAGAAAACTACACCATAATCCATAAGCATTAAGTCAATATCAAGTAACTCATAAAGTAGCCAAAAACTAGGGTTCATCAATTAAATGGGTTCATAGGTTAATTAATTTAAAATAATCTAATTAAAAAAATTCAATCACTATTCAATGATTAAAAACCTTTAATCCAAGAACCAATGGATAGATCATAAAATTGGACAATTCATCTTTGAAAAACTTTAGAAAACTTCTTTGAATTTGGGCTCATTGATGAATAGAGTATCAAGGATAAAAAATCATACCTAAATGATGCTAATCTTCAAATTTTATGAAGAATCAACACTCAAATCTCCAATAAAATCTCTTACTTGAGATTTGGCTTTAATGGAGTCTTAAGGAAATTCTAAGGGATTTTGAAGAGTGAATTCTTCTAAGTGAAGACTTATATACATGTCTAAAATACCCAAAAGTCCCTTAAGTGACCTCCAATATTCTTATTTGGACGTGTGGTGAATTTACAACTTCACCCATCAACTTAACAAAGAATTGTGCAGGGAGGCAGTCCACCAACGATTGCAAATCGACAGCCCGTCCCTTAACCAACGGACCGTCCTGTTGGTCCGTGGTTTGGGACTGAAGCTGGTGTTTGTCTAAACTTCCCCCACGTCTAAGTGCTGACCTATGACACCCCTATCGATATGGAGTGGATTGACCCACTGGGCGTCGATTGCCTCCGTCGTTTGGGGCTGTCTAGGCAGTCTTGGCTCAATGAAAATGTCCTTCCTCAAGGACCCTTGGATGGTCCTTGGGGATGTTTTCCAGAAAGTTTCCAATCCAAAAATGCTTGTATAGGAGTTTATTACCTCTCACATGAATTTCACTAAAAACGAACACGTAAAATTTGATGAAATATGCCAAGACACACAATGTCATTACAAGGCACATCTTCCGAATGTCATGGACGTTCTTGGACCTTTGACCTCCAAACATCACAAAACTTGACACACTTCCTATATATACCATAATAAATTATTTAAGGACCTTATAAACTCATGAATCACACATCAACACATAAAACCACATATGAGGCATATATGTAACTTAGTCGTCAAACGTCTTAGTCGTCCCTTGACGTTTGACTTCCAATGCACCTAAGCTCTTAGATACTACCTCAATAACCCATTATATACAAATTTAGGACCTTATAACATCATTACAACCACGTTAGGCTCTAGATTCATCTAAGTCATTTTTGGGATCTTACAATCTCCCCCACTTGGACAACATTTAGTCCTTGAATGACACTTGCCACTCTCCGTACACTTCCAAAAATAGGGATTCAATTAGCATATCAAAACCATAACTTATAATACATAATCAAGGAGAAAACATCCATTTCACATAGTCAAGATATTCACAACACAACAAGAAACTAGGACAAAATTCTATAACTCATCATGCAATAAAACTCGCATTCTTCATTCAAAATATAAAAAACTCATTTTATATTCATTATCATACTTATACACATAAGTTATAATCACATTACAACAATTTTCAACTAAAAAATGAATTAGTCAATTTTTGAAAAATCTCACAGTGAACAGGCATTGCATTACATTGAATTGAGCAACTTTTCAAAAATGCAACTTTTAGGCAATTCATGATATAAACATTCTAATATGCAAGGTAAAATCATATAAACACCTTTTAAAACATGATCATATCTTCATAAAATACACAATGCAAGAAGTAAATAAAATTCAGTTCCAACAAAACTCCTAAACACCATGCACATGCAACATACTTCTAGGACTTTCTATCCCATCTATTAACCATAAACCCCCACTTAGAAGGAACTCATAACACTAAAACAGAAATATAAGGACTTACCAACATCATCATCATCCTCATCCGGCTTTTCTCCTCTAGCCCGGAGTGCATAGAAACGCCTCGTTGTTGGAGAATCACCTTTTAGAACATTAGGAGCAACTTTCTTACAATCTCTATTAGGACAATCTCTCACTTTGTGCCATATTTTCCACATCCAAAACAACTCCCGGTACCCTTTAAACACTCACAATAATACCTCTTTCCACAGATGACACATGTACGCTTGACATTTTGAGAAGCGCCTCCTTTCTCATAATTCACCTTAGGAGTACTAGGTTCACCTTGAGTTTGAGCACTCTTTTTGAACCTAGGCTTCCCCTAATTACTTGAACCACTTCTTTTCAAGTTTCTAGCAATCCTACAAAGTTTAGACTCCTCAATAGATTGTGCATACACCATGAGTCTAGCTAAGGTAATTATCTTCATGTAGCATAGCTATACGGCATTCTTCCCTCACTAAATCGGCGACGCTGGTCACAAAACGACTCATCTCATCCCTAGGATTTGACACTAAGGACGGTGCGTATCTAGAAAACATTGAGAACATCAAAGAGTACTCCTCAAAATTCATATTGCCTTGTTTCATATTGATAAAATACTCTACCTTATCCTCTCTCCTCTCACGGGGAAAGTACTTACCTAGAAAAGCTTGCTTAAATTCTTCCCACTCAATAGGACCCGACTCAACCAGCCTATTAACCTTACATTGAGTGTACCATATTTGAGAAACATCCCTCAATTTATACAAAGCCAACTCCGCCTTCATCCTAGATGTAACCCCCATAGCACTCAACACCTTGTACATACCATCAAAGAACTCTTGGGGATCCTCTCCCACCTTAGAGCCAAGAAAGATAGGAGGATTCATCCTCACAAAGTCTCTCAACCTAGAGGTCATAGTTCTCTCCACAACATTCATCCTATGCTCCATACTCAAATTCACTTGAGTAGTTATGGCTCGGGCAAAAGGATACAAAGCCTCTCTAATCTCTCTATTAGTCAATTCTGGAGGAACCACCGGAACATCATTACCTCCTTCCACAATAGGGACATGATCTCCTTGGGGAGGAACTTGATCACCTTGAGCACCTTGGACTACTTGCCTATCTTGAGAAACTTTCTCAACTTGAAGAGGAATATCCTCATGAACATCATTCTCCTCAACCCTCCAAGCCGGTGTCCTCCTCGTATTCATCTTCCTAGAAACACAAGGAAACCCATAAGAAAAGAGTACTCATAACTTTTAACTCTAAGACACAACATAGCAGTAGAAAAGAAGTATCATCCTATAGCCTCTCGCCCATATATGTGTCGCGACTCACACCGATGGTCGAGACTCTACAAGACGTGACTTGATGAGACTCTTTTTTTGCTAATACTACTTTCATAATGTGGCTCTGATACCAAGCTTGTCACATTCTGAGACCACACCCTAGAAGATATGGAACTCTCGGAGTGCAACCGGCGTACTCGACCTCTCGGAGGTCTTATACAAGCCCTTTCTTATAGTTCATCGCATATACATAGTGAAAAGTAGTGCGCAATTAAAACTTTTGACAAAATATTTCATAGTCTTTAAAAACTCTTTCATATAGAATTCATAGGAAATACTAAGTCTCAATCTAATCAAAGCATAGACACTAGAGTACTTGGAATACGGCCCATACAAAATACGAATATAGAAATATAGTACTACTAAGTCTATTACAATACTTCAATAAGATAAATAAAAGACATTTATGCCCTCGAGTCAAATGAGGACTTTCTTCAACTTCACATGAACGATGCTATGATCCAAGTCTTGCTTCCCAAATGCTCCTCTCCTACAACCACTATAGAGATAGATAAAAGCATGGAATTTGTATAACCAGATGTACTAAGTATGAGATAATGCACAAAATCATGAAAATGGACATTTATTGGAAATATGGATCTTTTCATTAAATATCATAATATAATCATAAGAACAACTTTTATCAACTTAGAAACACATATGAAATCACTTAGTCAATTTAGAACATTTTTAGAACAACATTACAAGAAGCATAAATCACTGTACAGTGAACTTCACTGTTATTAGTTTCACTCCAGACACTTTAGCATAGAATTTCTCCACTAAAATCTATCCTAATACTCACTTAAGCAACACAAAGAGAGACCGCCCATACACCCTCTCTAAGCATGCCTAAATGATCCTTAAGACTACTTATAATGAGACACATACACACTTACAATACGCCAAACACATAACATGTACAAGATATGACATTCTCTTTACGAGGGCTATCAAAAGACTTACTTTAGTACTCCTAGAAGAGAACGCCTATACCCTCTCTTCAAGGTTACCAAAATAATCCTTAAGACAACCTAAGTTTAGATCATGCCTAAAAAATCAACCAACTTTCCTAACTAGAGTCATTCTCAAGAGTTCCATAGATAAGACATAAAGAGATCATCCCTTATGCCCTCTTCACACTTTAACTAAGGAATCCTTAAGTCTCTAGATTAGGTACTCATTTATTTACATGTTTTCTAACATAATGTCACGACCGGAATCTAGACCCCAGACGAGACCGGCGTTGTTGACCTCTAAGAGGTCGCAGACAAGCCTACTTACGTCATTCTTACTTCATCTAGGTTAATTTTAGCGGAAAAATTTGAAACTTTTTGTTTCTTAACATACTTATAAAAACATTCTCATTAATACGTAATTGTTCACCATCAACCTTCTAACATTAAGAGATAAGCAACTGAAAGAAATAGTTCAATTCTTATTAAGTGTATAATTGCCAAGATGGCACCAATACATAGTCTGAATAAAAATAGGAAAGAAACGCTAGTGGAACATGCTCCACTAGCTCAACTCTAAAACTAAGCTAGAATATAAAACAGTAGCATCCTCGAAAGCATTAGGACCTACCAAAACCGGATGAATGTTGGACGTCCGGATAAATGCAGCGATGATCCTGTAGCTCTATCGTCCACCTGTTCCTGCACCTAAAATAGTAGAGTTTGTATAGGGTTAGTACACACTTGTACTAAGTATGGGTATATGCAAGCACACACCAAGGACATGCATGAGAAAGAATAGCTCTTTCCTAACAACATGATTTTTGGAAGTCAAGTCAGTGGACTTGCCAAATTGAGATCAGAAAAGTTTCCAAATTTGGATTAGGAAAGTCAATAGCTTTCCAAATTTGGATTAGGAAAGTCAGTGGGCTTTCCAGATTTGGAATAGGAAAGTTATGCCATGAGAATAACATAAATCATCATACTTTTCACATTTGCACACAGCACATAACATTTACACATAGCACATATCATATAGCATACAACACCTTTTGCATGTAGCACATAACTTCTTTATTGTCATTCATTCATATGCCATGAGACCTTGGAATCATGGACTTAACATTAAGACCTCCCAGAAATGAGGGCTTAACAGATGGGACCTCAACTAGGGAGTCTTCATTAGCAAACACAGAGTCTGCTTCGTTCATTCATACGTACTCTATTTCATTTCATTCATAGGCTAGTGTAAACACTAGTTATACCTAGGATGTAGTTTAAGATTTTCATTAGGTTCGTTGTACAATGACCAAGAATGACCTAATGTCATTACTTGAATCTAACTCACCTTTTGATTATCCTATCCTAACACCTTTGGTATCATTCATTTCATTATGTGCTTCATTTGAGGCTGGCCTCATTCATTCATTGGGAACTTTAACTTTAACCGACATAGATCATGTGAGCATCATGAAATCCAGTGTATCCCCCACACCGAAAAGAGGTGGAATCACCGGCCAAAGTGACCCAAAAACATGCTAGCGTACATGGGAATTTAACCCCGCCAGATCCCTATATTGGCAGTATAGGTTGGAAGACTAGGAGATATAAGGAGACCCATACCCGGCAAGCCGGACAGTCTCATCTCATGAGAGTTACGTGAACCTCCGCCATTCTCGAAAGAAGGCATCACCGCTCATAGCTAGTCTATCGGTGCTTAGTATAAAGTTCCATTACATTCATCTCATACGTCATGGAAGTTGGCTTCTAGTATGAGGACATCATAGCTCATTAGATGATTTCCCATCTCATCATTCGTATTGAGTGTGTTAAGCTCAATACTCTCATTAGAGTGTTCATAGAGACTGGTCTCTTCATTATCTTACACTCTCATAGGTGAGTACGTATTGGTAACATTTACTTAGGCTCATTTGAGATTGCTCTCATCATTTACATTAGCCTCATATCATGTTGTCACCACATTCATCATCATTAGCACCTTTGCTTTTCATAGTTATTCACCTCTTATTACGTAAATGTTCATTTCATCATATGCCAATGCACTTGGCCATTTGGTGTGTTTCACACCCTTACTTAACCCTTCTAGGGTTTCATTATTTCATTGTTCATTTCATCATTTCATTGTTCATCTCATCATAGGCCAATGCACTTGGCCATTTAGTGTATCTTAAACTCATACTTAACCCTTCTAGGGTTCATCATCTCATTTCATACATCTTAGGTTCACTTACTTTTGAACGTATGTTAGACTTATGTGTCTATACATACAAGCCATGAGGCTTCATTCATAGTTTTTCTAAGTGATTCATGTTTACCCAAGATTATCTGGTACAAGACTAATGCATCTTGTAGATATGCCAAGATATTGATTTCGATCTTTAGAGGCAGCATTCATTAAATATTTACTTATGTATGACTTATGTGTCAATACAGAACTGGGCAAGGGAACCCAATTTCGAATCCCTTAGGCAACACTTAATTCTTTGTATTTTTTCAGATTTGGGGGACCTAGTTCGATCCCCATCAGCCCCATAATATTTCCTTTCTTTTTCTTCTCTATTTTTTCGTCCAAGGCATGGAGGTTGTGGGATCAATCCCCCACAAGCTCATTCATTTTCTCTTAATTTATCTATTAACTTTCTCACCTATCCAAGAGGTTGTGGGTTCAATCCCCATTCACCTCATTTTATATTTCTCCTTTATTTTCCTCCTAACTCTCTCATCTATTCAAGAGGTTGTGGGTTCAATCCCCACTCTCCACATTTATTTTTCTCCTTTATTTTTCTCCTAACTCTCTCATCCATTCAAGAGGTTGTGGGTTCAATCCCCACTCTCCACATTTATTTTTCTCCTTTATTTTTCTCCTAACTCTCTCATCCATTCAAGAGGTTGGGGGTTCAATCCCCACTCACCACATCTATTTTTCCTTGCATTTTTCTAACAAAATTTTTATGAAATTTTCATTTAGTGAGGTCATGGGTTCAATCCCCAATGACCTCACATTTTAAAAATAAAATTAAACGAAGCTCATTTTCTTTAAAATTGGCCGAGACTACAATTTCCAGCAGGCGGGAAATTTAGTCTCTTCCAATCCATTTTTTTCTTAATATTTTGTTGATTTTCTTGTAGCTTTCATGTAATGATGTTTTGGATTCAATCCTTAGTGATTTCACTTATTTTACATTCATTTTTCATTGCATTTTGTACAACTTTGTTTGGCCGATCCCAACCTACCAAATGCTGGAAATTTGTTCACTATTTTCAGCTTCTTTTTACCATCATTCATACGTTAATTCTTAAGGCATTTCGTGAATAATTTGGTGCATCTTTAAGTGTAATCTTTTTATGATTATATTCAGCCAAGAATTACCATTACATCCAGCAACATTATACCACTTTTACACCTCATGATTTACACAAACATTCGCACATAAAATTCAACCATAAAAACATATCATTTTTCACATACTTTCGGTTGACATAACTTAACATGCTTACAATTCTAAACACATAATCATGAACACATTATCACGAAAAAATCACACTTCATACTTAAACTACCAGCAAACATACCCAACCTACGATTCATTGGGAGCTAGTGACAGGGACATGCAACGGGAACAATCCTAGTTTTCGGATTAGAATTTACTGAATCTTAAGGGGTCTCTTGGGAAAGGGACCAAGAGAGA
The DNA here is from genome assembly GCA_022817965.1 of Solanum lycopersicoides. Classification (NCBI taxonomy): domain Eukaryota; kingdom Viridiplantae; phylum Streptophyta; class Magnoliopsida; order Solanales; family Solanaceae; genus Solanum; species Solanum lycopersicoides. Next base: position 23,707,369 of record CM040625.1, on the reverse strand, counting down.
AGAAAACCCATACCTTAATTTTCTTGTTCAAACATGAAGTTGCTTCCCAAAATCCTCTCCAAAAATCAGTCCAAGCTTCCTCAACGTCCACACACTCGACAGACAACTTCTCTTTGCCTTAACGTTTTGGTTACTTTGTTTTTCTTAAAATTTCATGTGAGTTCTTCAAGTGTGAAGAACTCTTGATGTATTTTCAGTTCTTAACCTTAATTTGGCAGAGAATAAACGTGAAAGAGATTTTTTTGAGCGTGGAGAGGTGATAGACGTGTTAGGAGAGTGTTAGTTTAGGTTTAGGTGTCTAATTCAAGACTTAGTCAAAATAAGGCATCTTAATTAATAAATAATTAGTAATAAAAATCTGATTTTCCTTTTTCTTAAATCGACTAATAATTATTAATTAATTTAATTAATTTATCAATTTAAATAAAAACAATTTAAATCATTGCTTCCACCTAGGTTCGAACCCGGGAGGAGCAAGACTCCACTCATAGAGCTCAAATTCAGCTCTCTCTCCCAAAATTGCCCCTCCATATTATTAAATAATTAAATATATATATATATTTAGGGTAATTATGATATTACCCTTAGCCTGGTAACAAACCATTTTACCCCTAGACCCTCAAAACTTAAGATTTCCTCTCTTTAAGTCGGTAAAGACTCTTTCGAGTAAATCTTTGTATTCGAGAGCCCTACATGGTTGGTCCCAACCTTTCCTAGATCAACTAACTCCCCAAGTTAGTTGGCTTGGATGTACCAAGGGTTCCGAGGTCTGGTTCTACGCGCATCAATCCGTGTGAACCCTGGTCTAATCATAGGCATTCTTGACACACTAAGCATATCTTATCTTATCCATTTTCAGGGTTGTTACATTATCCCCCCCTTAGGAACATTCGTCCCCGAATGACACTACTAACTATCTAGCGTAATGCCAGTCAGATCATAACATAGTTACTATACACAATTAAGCAATAGCAACAAAGAATGGAGAGATAAGGAAACTTAGACTTAAGAGTAGGAAGTCTAACCTCAAGGGCTGAATAGATGAGGGTAGCAGGATCTCATGTCGGCCTCGACCTCCCATGTAGCACCCTCAACAAGATGATTCCTCCACAATACCTTCACTGTGGCAATCTCCTTGTATACTCTATCAGCTCTTACATTTCCTCCCGTTCGGACAATCCTTCATAATGTGACCCGGTTTGCCACAACTATAACATCATTAGGGTCCATCATACATTCTCCTCCATGCATTATGCCACACTTCCTATTAGGTGGCCTCTCCTGGGCTGTAAAGTCTTACGAACTTCAGGGAGTAATCCCTGACTGATATCGAGCCCTGCTTAAGGTTGATGAATTCCTCAACCCTAGTCTCCTTCATTTATCTGGGAAAGAACTGCTCTACAGTAGCCATCTTGAAAAGATTCCAAGTAATAGGACCTACTCCTAAGGCCTTGCTATCCTGTCACACCTTATACCAGGATTGAGCTACATCCTTTAGTTGGTATGATGTCAACTCAGACTTCTTCACATCAATCAAACACAACAACCTGAGCTTGTAAAGTGCTAGCTTGGACCATTTATACCAACGTTGTTCTTACTTCATCATCTGTCAACCCATCTGGGTTAACATGCATCTCTATTCCAACAGCTGGATCCTGGGGGAAAACTTGGATTACCCCAGCAGCTGCTCCTCCAATATCTCCGCCTGCTTTTCTCCTTGTATTCATCTTTCGGAAACTTCAAGAGTTGATGTTACACACGCTCATAACACCAAGAAAATCAGACATTAGGAAAAGCACGATAAGATGAGAAGAAGGGAAACTTTCCTATGCATCATGCAGTCTCTAATTCAGGATAGAGGTGCACTTCACTACCATGACTTAGAAACTACTCAATGTGGTTGATGTGAACTCATTATTCTCGGAATTTAACCTAATGCTCTGATACCAACTTTGTCACGACCGGAATCTAGACCCCAGACGAGATCGATGTCGTTGACCTCTCAGAGGTCGCAGACAAGCCTACTTACGTCATTCTTACTTCATCTAGGTTAATTTTAGCGGAAAAATTTGAAACTTTTTGTTTCTTAACATACTTATAAAAACATTCTCATTAATACGTAATTGTTCACCATCAACCATCTAACATTAAGAGATAAGCAACTGAAAGAAATAATTCAATTCTTATTAAGTGTATAATTGCCAAGATGGCACCAATACATAGTCTGAATAAAAATAGGAAAGAAACGCTAGTGGAACATGCTCCACTAGCTCAACTCTAAAACTAAGCTAGAATATAAAACAGTAGCATCCTCGAAAGCATGAGGACCTACCAAAACCGGATGAATGTTGGACGTCCGGATAAATGCAGCGATGATCCTGTAGCTCTATCGTCCACCTGTTCCTGCACCTAAAATAGTAGAGTTTGTATAGGGTTAGTACACACTTGTACTAAGTATGGGTATATGCAAGCACACACCAAGGACATGCATGAGAAAGAATAGCTCTTTCCTAACAACATGATTTTTGGAAGTCAAGTCAGTGGACTTGCCCAATTGAGATCAGAAAAGTTTCCAAATTTGGATTAGGAAAGTCAGTTAGCTTTCCAAATTTGGATTAGGAAAGTCAGTGGGCTTTCCAGATTTGGAATAGGAAAGTTATGCTATGAGAATAACATACATCATCATACTTTTCACATTTGCACACAGCACATAACATTTACACATAGCACATATCATATAGCATACAACACCTTTTGCATGTAGCACATAACTTCTTTATTGTCATTCATTCATATGACATCAGACCTTGGAATCATGGACTTAACATTAAGACCTCCCAGAAATGAGGGCTCAACAGATTGGACCTCAACTAGGGAGTCTTCATTAGCAAACACAGAGTCTGCTTCGTTCATTCATACGTACTCCATTTCATTTCATTCATAGGCTAGTGTAAACACTAGTTATACCTAGGATGTAGTTTAAGATTTTCATTAGGTTCGTTGTGCAATGACCAAGAATGACCTAATGTCATTACTTGAATCTAACTCACTTTTTGATTATCCTATCCTAACACCTTTGGTATCATTCATTTCATTATGTGCTTCATTTGAGGCTCACCTCATTCATTCATTGGGAACTTTAACTTTAACCGACATAGATCATGTGAGCATCATGAAATCCACTGTCTCCACCCACACCGAGAAGAGGTGGAATCACCGGCCAAAGTGACCCAAAAACATGCTAGCGTACATGGGAATTTAACCCCGCAAGATCCCTATATTGGCAGTATAGGTTCAAAGACTAGGAGATATAAGGAGACCCATACCCGGCAAGCCGGACAGTCTCATCTCATGAGACTTACGTGAACCTCCGCCCTTCTCGAAAGAAGGCATCACCGCTCATAGCTAGTCTATCGGTGCTTAGTATAAAGTTCAATTACATTCATCTCATACGTCATGGAAGCTGGCTTCTAGTATGAGGATATCATAGCTCATTAGATGATTTCCCATCTCATCATTCGTATTGAGTGTGTTAAGCTCAATACTCTCATTAGAGTGTTCATAGAGACTGGTCTCTTCATTATCTTACACTCTCATAGGTGAGTACGTATTGGTAACATTTACTTAGGCTCATTTGAGATTGCTCTCATTATTTACATTAGCCTCATATCATGTTGTCACCACATTCATCATCATTAGCACCTTTGCTTTTCATAGTTATTCACCTCTTATTACGTAAATGTTCATTTCATCATATGACAATGCACTTGGTTATTTGGTGTGTTCCACACCCTTACTTAACCCTTCTAAGGTTTCATTATTACATTGTTCATTTCATCATTTCATTGTTCATCTCATCATAGGCCAATGCACTTGGCCATTTAGTGTATCTTAAACTCATACTTAACCCTTCTAGGGTTCATCATCTCATTTTATACATCTTAGGTTCACTTACTTTTGAACGTATGTTAGACTTATGTGTCTATACATACAAGTCATGAGGCTTCATTCATAGTTTGTCTAAGTGATTCATGTTTACCCAAGATTATCTGGTACAAGACTAATGCATCTTGTAGATATGCCAAGATATTGATTTCGATCTTTAGAGGCAGCATTCATTAAAGATTTACTTACGTATGACTTATGTGTCAATACAAAACTGGGCAAGGGAACCCAATTTCGAATCCCTTAGGCAACACTTAATTCTTTGTATTTTTTTCAGATTTGGGGGACCCTAGTTCGATCCCCATCAGCCCCATAATATTTCCTTTCTTTTTCTTCTCTATTTTTTTCGTCCAAGGCATGGAGGTTGTGGGATCAATCCCCCACAAGCTCATTCATTTTCTCTTAATTTATCTATTAACTTTCTCACCTATCCAAGAGGTTGTGGGTTCAATCCCCATTCACCTCATTTTATATTTCTCCTTTATTTTCCTCCTAACTCTCTCATCTATTCAAGAGGTTGTGGGTTCAATCCCCACTCTCCACATTTATTTTTCTCCTTTATTTTTCTCCTAACTCTCTCATCCATTCAAGAGGTTGTGGGTTCAATCCCCACTCTCCACATTTATTTTTCTCCTTTATTTTTCTCCTAACTCTCCCATCCATTCAAGAGGCTGGGGGTTCAATCCCAACTCACCACATCTATGTTTCCTTGCATTTTTCTCATGAAATTTTTATGAAATTTTCATTTAGTGAGGTCATGGGTTCAATCCCCAATGACCTCACATTTAAAAAAAAAAATTAAACGAAGCTCATTTTCTTAAAAATTGGCCGAGACTACAATTCCAGAAGGCGGGAAATTTAGTCTCTTCCAATCCATTTTTTTCTTAATATTTTTTTGATTTTCTTGTAGCTTTCATGTAATGATGTTTTGGATTCAATCCTTAGTGATTTCACTTATATTACATTCATTTTTCATTGCATTTTGTACAACTTTGTTTGGCCGAACCCAACCTACCAAATGCTGGAAATTTGTTCACTATTTTCAGCTTCTTTTTACCATCATTCATACGTTAATTCTTAAGGCATTTCGTGGATAATTTGGTGCATCTTTAAGTGTAAACTTTTTATGATTATGTTCAGCCAAGAATTACCATTACATCCAGCAACATTACACCACTTTTACACCTCATAATTTACACAAACATTCGCACATAAAATTCAACCATAAAAACATATCATTTTTCACATACTTTCGGTTGACATAACTTAACATGCTTACAATTCTAAACACATAATCATGAACACATTATCACGAAAATCACACTTCATACTTAAACTACCAGCAAACATACCCAACCTACGATTCATTGGGAGCTAGTGACAGGGACATGCAACGGGAACAATCCTAGTTTTCGGATTAGAATTTACTGAATCTTAAGAGGTCTCTTGGGAAAGGGACCAAGACAGAAGAAAACCCATACCTTAATTTTCTTGTTCAAACGTGAAGTTGCTTCCCAAAATCCTCTCCAAAAATAGTCCAAGCTTCCTCAACGTCCACACCACTCGACAGACAACTTCTCTTTGCCTTAACGTTTTGGTTACTTTGTTTTTCTTAAAATTTCATGTGAGTTCTTCAAGTGTGAAGAACTCTTGATGTATTTTCAGTTCTTAACCTTAATTTGGCAGAGAATAAACGTGAAAGATATTTTTTTGAGCGTGGAGAGGTGATAGACGTGTTAGGAGAGTGTTAGTTTAGGTTTAGGAGTCTAATTCAAGACTTAGTCAAAATAAGGTATCTTAATTAATAAATAATTAGTAATAAAAATCTGATTTTCCTTTTTCTTAAATCAGCTAATAATTATTAATTAATTTAATTAATTTATCAATTTAAATAAAAACAATTTAAATCATTGCTTCCACCTAGGTTCGAACCCGGGTGGAGCAAGACTCCACTCCTAGAGCTCAAATTCGGCTCTCTCTCCCAAAATTGCCCCTCCATATTATTAAATAATTAAATATATATATATTTAGGGTAATTATGATATTACCCTTAGCCTGGTAACATACCATTTTACCCCTAGACCCTCAAAACTTAAGATTTCCTCTCTTTAAGTCCGGTAAAGACTCCTTCGAGTAAATCTTCGTATTCGAGAGACCTACATGGTTGGTCCCAACCTTTCCTAGCTCAACTAACTACCCAAGTTAGTTGTCTTGGCTGTACCAAGGGTTCCGAGGTCTGGTTCTACGCGCATCAATCCGTGTGAACCCTGGTCTAATCATAGGCATTCTTGACACACCAAGTATTTCTTATCTTATCCATTTTCAGGGTTGTTACACATAAGTCATTACTTCATTATTTCATTAAGAGACATTCATCACATAGAGGACATTCAAGTTATGGTCTTTGAGAAAACCTAGGGACTCTCACTAACATCTTCAAAGCCTATTATGCAATGTCTAGATATTGTCCCATACCACCACCTAAACTTCATAGAACTTCTCTAATTCTAATAGGTATCCCACATGATGAGAATAGGCAATAACCGATATACACCATGCTAGCAAAACATGGAATTCGGAGTTCTATCCTACTCCGATGAAGGTGTTCTACTTGATAATGGTAGAACTTAGACACATCCAATGTAGGCACATGGTTAAGGAATATGAAGGGATTACTTTGTATTCTAGCCTCATACTTTAACTAGAACTACTTCCATTACCATGCTCACTCGTGCTAGTCTTTGTTCTCATAGAGTAATTCACATTAAAGGTTCATACAAAAGGGTTCCATATCAAGTTCATAACCAAATTACATTTACCCTACCAAGAGGTCCCCTAGGGCTGCCTTACAAAGGCGACAAGAAGCTCATAATGACTTTCCTACGGATTCATATTATACCGTTCCAGCCAACCAACCTTAAGTCCATCATTCATTACAAGAAGGATACCATTACGGCTTTCTACTTCAAGATTCATAACCTTACCAATAGGTTCAAGGTTTCACATAAAGGTCCCTCTTAACAACATTCAAGGTCTCATGTCATTCATGCATACAAGACTATGAGGCTTTAGCATACTAGGTCAAGACATCTCATATTCAAATTCATACATGCATCAAGTAAGGGACACAAGTCTACCACACAAGACACACTAAGACTTCATTTTATCACATATTGTATAACCTTTTCAAGAAGCACATAGGCACAACCTTCATAACTTTAAGGTAACACATACCCTACTATAACATGATCAATATTGCCATCATAAACTCATATAGTCAAGTATGAACAATCATGCATCAACTCTAAGACTACACACATGAACATATAGTCCTAGTCTAACATGATCACCTGTAAATTTCAATAGAAGAACACATACATTCATATTAAAACACATATAGGTTGATATGATCATAATTCAAAAAATCAACTACACAAAATCATCATATTACTTGAAGTAGTTGCCGACAAGGCCATGATCACTATAATACTTAAAATAACGCAGACAAGGCCACATCAATCACATAACACCGCCACCATTAGTGGACCATACCAATCACAAAATAATTGAAGAGATATAATACTTAAAATAAATAGAAATAGGAAAGCGTACCACGAATCCATTCTCTCCACTTCAATCCATGTTTAAATCATCCAATTCAATACCATAAGGCTCTTACCCATGGCCATGAACATCAATTCAATGAATAAATCATAATACTCAATGAAACTAGGTTAATTCAACATAGATTTATCAATCTAAGAATACATATAAATCAATTGAAAATAATTCTTACATCATTAGATAACCCAGAGAAAACTACACCATAATTCATAAGCATTAAGTTAATATCAAGTAACCCATAAAGTAGTCAAAACTAGGAGTCATCAATTACATGGGTTCATAGGTTAATTAAGTTAAAATAATCTAATTAAAAAAAATTCAATCACTATTCAATGATTAAAAGCCTTTAATGAAAGAACCCATGGATAGATCATAAAATTGGACAATTCATCTTTAAAAAACTTTAGAAAACTTCTTTGAATTTGGTCTCCTTGATGAATAGAGTTTCAACGACAAAAAATCATACCTAAATGATGTTAATCTTCCAATTTTATGAAGAATCACCACTCAAATCTCCAATACAATCTCTTCCTTGAGTTTTCGCTTTAATGGAGTCTTAAGGAACTTCTAAGGGATTGTGGGGTTTTGATTTTGAAGAATGAATTCTTCTAAGTGTTAAAGTCTTAAAGACATGTATAAAATACCCAAAATACCCTTAAGGAACATCCAATATTCTTATTTATACGTGGGGTTAATTTACAACGTCACCCCTAAACTTAACAATGAACTACGCAGGGAGGCAATCTACCAACGATTGCCAACCGACGGCCCGTCCCTCAACCAACAGACCATCCTGTTGGTCAGTGGTTTGGGACTGAGGCTGTTATTTTGATGTACTTCCTCCACGTCTAAGTGCTGACCTACGATACACCCATCGACGGGGCGTCACTGACCCATTGGGAGTCGATTGCCTCCATCGTTTGGGGTTGTCTAGTCAATCTTGGCTCAATGAAAAGGTCCTTCATCAAGGACCCTTGGATGGTCCTTGGGGATGTTTTCCTGGAAATTTACATTCCAAACATGCTCGTATACGAGTTTAGGACTTCTCACATAAATCTCACTAAAAACGAACACGTAAAACTTGACGAAACATGCTAAGAAACTCGAAGTCATTTCAAGACACATCTTCCGAACGTCATGGATGTTCTTGGAAGTTTGACCTCCAAACTTCACGAAACTTGACATACTGCATATATATACAATAATAACTCAATTAATGACCTTATAACCTCATGAATCACACATAAATACATAAAACTACATATGAGGCACATAGGTGACTTAATCGTCGAACGTCTTAGTCGTCCCTTGACGTTTTACTTCCAATGCACCTAAACTCTTACACACTGCCTCAATACCCCATTATAGAAAATTTAGGACCTCAGAAAATCATTAAAACCACGTTAGGCTCTGGGTTCACCTAAGTCATTTTCGGGATCATACATCATCAATGAACCGTGTTCCAATCGACGGGGCGTCGATTGCCTCTATATATGGATACTTAGAATATGTTTCCAAGGGTCTGTTTTAACAAGTCTCTGAACTTAAGGACGGACCAAGTTGAAGAACACCATAGAAGACAAGGCCAAGGTGGAATTTAGGGCTGCAATCACCAAGGTTTCTCCAACAATCATCATCAAACATAAAGTTATGGAATTCCTTTCACCTTTGGAACCTCTTTCCCCAAAGGGTTCAATCAAATTGATTTCAAAAGTATGAAATTCATGTGGGTCTTTTCCAATCTTGAAATTGATCTTGTGAATTGCTTTGTTTATGATTTATTTTTTATATTATGAATAGATTAATATGTATTATAACTCAATTATGTTATTTCTTGATGGATTTGTCTAGTTTGTAGAAGATGACCTTTTCCCCTTAACCCTAGGTTGTGATCTTGAATTAAATTGTATATTATTGTTGCAATTGGTTTGGTTAGTGTGTGTATTACTATCCTATGTTGTTATCATGCTAATCATGAGTACATTATGATATATTGTTGTCCAATTATGTTAGTACTTGAGTAATTAACCTCGATTGTGATGTAGGTTGTCAACTTGATCTAAGACTCTAATTCTAGGCTATGAACTAGTGGTGAGTTGTTATATAATGATTCAATTGGATTTGTTATTGTGTTGGTTACTATTATATGATGATATTACACCTATTGTTGGGTTGAGTTTGAGGGTTGATGGTAAGGCCTTGAGGTTGGCTTGTGATGGAGACTTGGTAAGTCGTGTGATCCTTATTGTTTACTTCAATTGTGGTTACTTGTGATTAAGTGATGATGTTGCATTGAAGAATACCTTATATTAGGATTGATAGGGTTGGTATGATGTTGAATTGAAATGTCTTGAATATGGTTTTGTGAGGTGTAGGCTAAGATGTAAATGTTATAAGGATGGTGATAACTACCAATGTGCCTTATCATAAATGATTATGTAAATGTGATAACCTAACTTATATGAATTGTAATGAAAGGACAATACTCGTGCAATTCTTATTGAGCTATGATGATGATGATACATAAGGGATAGACCCTACGACCTAAAATAAGCTATGATTGTTAACAAAGACATTAAAGTCATTTCAAAAGGGACTCTAGCTTAGCACCTAGAGAACTTGACATTGGGAGGTGTTGACTTTCCGTAGAGGAAAATTCACCCTATAGTTCCACATGAGGTGTTGACTCCCTATGAGGGATACTAACCCTATGGATTCTAATGAGATGAGTCTCCAATTGCCAAGTGGCATGAAGGAAGGGAATATGTCACGACTCGAAAGTACCCCCTAGAAGTTAGGGAGAACCCTTGGGTCATGACAAGGCGTACTTGGCCCTTTCGGTTCTTGTACAAGCCCTTTAACTATCGTTCATTACATAAGACATGAAAAGTAGTGCAAAATTTAAAACTTTTCATGACATTTGATATAAAAGGAAGTCTTTCATAAATACTAAGAAAAACCCATCATCACAAGCCAAACTTAAAGACACTACATAAATAATATTATGAACACGACCCTTTACATTTGAAAGAAATACATAATAAGTCTTAACATAAAGAAACTAAGAATATAGGAATTATGGCTTCGGATATATGAGGACATACTTTTTATTGGGAGAAACTTTCCCAAGTTTTGTCTTCTAGACTACAACCTTGCTTCCAAAACCTATACTTATAGAGTATAGAAAAGTATGGGGTTAGTACAAGATAATGTACTAAGTATGGCATATGAAAAAATTGTAAAAAGGAAAATTTTAGTAAAAATAGACTTTCATGCAAAATTAGTAAAACATTCATGAATTTAGAAGCAAAACAACATAAGAAACATCATTTAACACTTATTTCCACAATTTCAGCAAAAAGAGGCACTTTATAGTGAACCACTCAAAATTTACAGTAAACTATTTTATCATTACAGTGAACCAAATTGACTCCAAAACAGTGAACTGCCAAGGTATTGCCATGGGGAAGTTAACTCATTTCAATAGGAGTTTCCCTAACCAAGGTTATCCTAAGACTCTCCAAGGTAAGACATGAAGGAAACCCCATACACCTCCTTTAATTCACACCAAGGAGATACATAAGACTACCCATTATAGTCTTACTCCAATTGGGAGAACAAGTCACCACTCAATAAAAATACATTAGAAGAACACTAAAATAAGACATACCAAGACTTGTCTTTCGAATGCCTACTTAGTGCAATGAGTAGATGGCGTCCTATTCCACCACCTATCCTAAGTAGTACATTATTTTAGAAGACTTATATCATTCAATTCACATAATACTCACCAAGACTCCCCTTTAGGAATACCTACTTCGTGCAATGAATAGATTATGTCCTATTCCCCTATCTACCCTAAGTAGTACATGTAAGATACCGAAAATGACTTAGGTCAAGCTACAGCCTAACAAGTTTGTCATGATTGTATAAGGTCATAAAATTGTTTATAATGTGGGTTTGAGGCAGTGTCTAAGATTTTAGGTGCATTGGATGTCAAACGTCAAGGGACGACCAAGACGTTCGACGACTAAGTCACCTATGTGCCTCATATGTAGTTTTATGTGTTTATGTGAGATTAATGAGGTTATAATGTCCTTAAATGAGTTATTCTAGTGTATATAGTCAGTGTTTAAAGTTTCATTAAGTTCGTAGGTCAAACGTCCAAGAACGTCCATGACGTTCGAAAGATGTGCCTTGAAATTACCTTGTTTGTTTAAGCATGTTTCATATAGTTTTACATGTTCATTTTGGATGAAATTCATGTGGTAGGTCCTAAACTCGTAAACTATAATGTTTGGGTTGGAAAAGTACGGGCAAACATCCCGAAGGACCATCCAAGGGTCCTTGAGGAAGGACCTATTCATTGAGCCAAAGCTGCCCATTACAGCCCAACCAACGGTTGGCAATCGACGCCCAATGGGTCAGTCGACGCCCCGTTGGTAGGGTTTCGTTGATAGAGAATTAGGCATGAGAGAAGAGAGGACAAGGACCAGTCTCAGTCCCAGACCACGGACCAGCAGGACGGTCCGTTGGTCAAGGGACAGACTATCGTTGGACCCTCCGTCTCTTAGGCAGTTTCTGCGCAGGCCCCTTTAAGTTCAGGGGGTAAATTGGTAAATTTACCCCAGGCCCCAATAAGACTATGGAAGGTTGTTTTGAGTGCTTATGGGTATTTTAAGAGTATATAAGTCATTAAACTCTCATTTATACCCTAATACCTAAATCAAAACACATTCGCTCCCAAAGTTTCTTCAAAAACCTCCTTGAGAGTTCAAGGTGAAGATGGAGCTTGAAGATGGTTCTTCAATGGAGTTTCTTCTTCAATTTTATTTGGGTTCTTCAAATAATGTATGGTAGTTCTTCATCTAAGGCTTCTATTACCTTAGATCCAGTTTCAAAGATGATTTTCAAATATTTCAAAAAGATGAAAATGTCCAATTTCTACTCTAAGTCTTGGTTCTTGCATGAAATGTTTTCAAACGTTAAGATATTAGGTTATTGATGTTTTCCAATGAAATTCTCCATGAACCCTTGACCTTCACAAATCTCTCAATTTGACTAAAATGTGGGTTATGTGATCATGCTTTGATATTGATGAATTTAAGTGTAGATTGTTATGGTCTTTTGATTCATGTATAGATTATGACAAATTTGTTTATAGGATGTTTCAATTTGATCAATTTAGTATTCTATATTATTAGATCTATTGAATAATAGTCTTATTGAATTGACATTGACTTAAGACTTATGTATTCTAATGTAGTTTTCTATGGGTTGTCTAATGATGTGATAATTATATTAAATTGATATCTAAGTTTTCTTATATTAATGAATCTATATTGAATTGATCTAGTTTCATTTAGTATTATAGTTTATGTATTGAATTGATGTTCATGGTAATGGGTAAGGGTCTTATGGTATCAAATTGGATGACTTAACTTTGGAATCGAAGTGGTAAGATGGATTGGGGGTATGCTGCCCTAATTCCCTATATTTTATGTTAATTAGACTTCAATTATGTTTTGATTTGTATGGTCAACTTATGGTGGCGGTGCTATGTGAATTGTTGTGGCCTTTTCGGCGTTACTTTATGCAATATAATGATCATGGCCTTGTCGACACTACTTGAAGTATTATGATGATTTGTATAGTTGATTTATGTGAAGTATGAGCATATATATCTATATGTGAATTAATGTTAAAGTATGTGTTATTTCTATGTATGTTAGGAAATTATGTAAACTATGACTATGTGCTTGTATATGTAGTCTTAGGGTTGATGCATGATTTTTCCTACTTGACTATATGAGTATATAATAATTATATTGATGATGATATGGTAGTGTATAGTATTATATAAATATGATAATGGTTATCCCTAAGTGACTTAAAGAATGACATGTAGTATGTGCTAGAGTGAAGTATGTAGTGTGGTAGACTTGTGTCCCTTACCTTATGCATGCATGAAAGTTAATATGCGTTGTTTTGACTTAGGATGATAAAGCCTCTTAGTCTTGAATGTATGAATTATATGTGAGACCTTGAATGATGATAAGAAGGTCCTTTATGTGAAACCTTTAACCTACTAGTAATGTTATGAAACTTGAAGTCGAAAGCCGAAGTGGTATCCTTCATGTAATGAATGATGGACTTAGGGTTGATTGGCTGGAATGGAATCTTATCAATACTTAGGAAAGTCATAATGAGCTTCTTGTCGTCATTGGAAGGTAGCCGTAAGAGGACCTCTTTGGTAGGGTAAATGTGATTTGGTTATTAACTAGATATGGAACCCAATTGTATTAACCTTAAATATGAATTACACTATGAGCAAAAAGGCTAGCACCGAGTGCGTATGATAAGGGAAGTAGTTCTAGTTAAAGGATGAGACTATAATACAAAGCACGCCCTTCATATTCCTTAACCATGTGCCTACATGGGATGTGTCCAAGTTCTACCATTGGAGAGTAGAACACCCTCATCGGAGTAGGTTAGAACTCAGGATTCCATGCTTTTCAAATATGGTCTATGTCAGTTATTGCCTATTATCATCATCTGGGATACCAACTAGAATTAGAGAAGTTCTATGAAGTTTAGGTGGTGGTATGAGATTCTATCTAGACATTGCACAATAGGCTTTGAAGGTGTTAGTTAGAGTCCCAAGGTCTTTTAGAAGACCATTTCTTGAATGTCCTTGTGTGATCAATGACTCTTAATGAACTAATGAATGTAATGACTTAAGTTAAGGAAATATGTTAAATGAATAAGTACTTATCTAGAGTAGTTAAGGGTTGTCTAGTTAAGGTGTGAAGGGGGCATAGGATTGGTTACTTCTTACCTTACCTAGCTAAGTCTTAAGAATGACTCTAGTTAGTGAAGATGTTTTTTTATGTGGACATGATGCAAACTTAGGTAATCTTAAGGATTACTTAGGTAATCTTAAGGATTACTAAGGTAATCTTGACGAGGTCAATCATGGATGTTATCTTTTTGATTTACTTAAGTAAGTCTTTTGATAGCCCCTTGGAAGGAAAATGTCATATTATGTATGTGTTGATGTATTAAGTGACAATGATTCTATCTTAGGTAATATATAGGATCCTTGCGTGTGTGTGAATGAGATTTTATGGGTGGTCGCTCCACACTCACTCAAGTGAATCTTGGAATCACCTTTGGTAGAGAAATTTCATGTTGATGTGATTGATGTGTTGTAATTGAATGTGTCTCATTTTAAGTAGTCTTGAGGATCATTTAGGCATGATTGGAAAGAGTGTATGGGCGGTCTCTCTTTGTGTTGCTTAAGTCAGTCTTAGGATAGCTTTTAGTGAGGGGATTATATGGAAAAATGTTTATAAAGTGAAGCTAAGTAACTTCACTGTACATTGAAGTAGCTTGCTGTAATGTTTTCTTTAAAAAATGTATAATTGTTTAACTGATTTCTTATGTATTTCTTAAGTGTTAAATGTTGTTATTATAATGTTTTAATATAAATTCATGAAAATCATGCTATTTAATAAATGTTCCTTTTTCATGGTTTTTGCATGGCTTCCATACTTAGTACATCTAATGTGCTAACCCCTTTTTTTCCCTTTTTGACTAAAGTGTAGGGAATTGGAAGTCTTGATATGCCATGGAGGATGGATAGGATTCTAAGGGTTGAGGAGAAAGTATTGGTGAGTCCTCATCTATTCGAGGACAATATCCACATGTTCATTTATGTCTTAGTCTTTAATTTATGTCTTGTATGGGATTAATCACAAGTGTTGTATACTCTAAAGTTTAGATGGTTCAATGGGATGTTGTAAAGGATTAATGTTTTAATGAAAGTCTTCCGTTTGCGTATTGATTATGTAAAGAGTTCTTCGTGTGTGAAGAAAGTTTCAAATTCTTACTCATTTTAGTATGTTTATTATGCAATGAATGGTATGAGTGGCTTATATGAGACTTCTTGAAGTCTAATTTGCTGTGTGGCGACACAAGGACGCTCTAACTTCTAGGGTGTACTTGTGGGTTGTGACAAGCTTGGTATCATAGCCAGGTTTAGGGTGTATCTTAGTTTTCTCATGAACCACATCTAATAGAGTCTTTTTTATAATGTAAAGCGCGCCACATTATGAATAGGAGGCTATTGGGTGCTAGGAAAAGTTTATCTTCTTCATTCATCTAATCGTGCCAAAGAGATTGCTATATGGTGTTTTTCCCTTGTCTACCTTATGTGTTTGGTCATTTGAGTGTGACTTTATGAAGATTGGGTTGAGGGAGAAAAAATATGAGATGTGACTTGTTAGATGGGGTGTGAAAGATGGTGTTGATGACCTTAGGTTGACTTAGTTACCTTTTGAAGGGTAGTTAAGTTGGATAGGAATGGTAAGGTATATTGTTAGAAATGTGAAGGAGTGGTTGTTGAGATAGTTTGAAGTTGTTTAAAACCCAACCATAGAAAGGAAGTTGAAGAGATTAGAAAGAGTAAAGCTGAGTTTCATAAAGTAAGGGGGATGTAGTGGTTAGATGGTCGAACCCTTGAGAGTCTTTAGTTTTCATGAGTTATACTTTGGGTGAGAAAGTATTATTAAGGTCTAAGGTGCCTAGAGGAAGTTCCTTGGGGTAGATGTTATGTTGACCTTAGAATGAGTTTCTCCTAAGTAGGGGAGCATGGTGAAGGTATGGTTGATTGGAGTGAGTTACCCCTAACCTTTCTTTATGTGTTTATTCAAGCCTAAAACAAAGAGTTCTTAGTAACTTGATTTATGTAAGATTCTTTTGTGAAAAATGAGTTCCAAACATTCTCCTTATGATATTCATGTTTGGTTGAAATTGAATTTTATTAACTTCTTGCATTTGTGTATTTTATGAAGCAATGATCATTTGTAAAAGGGTTTATATGAAGTTACCTTGCATAGTAGCCTGTTTATATCATAAATTGACTAAAAGTTTTATTTTTGCAAAAGTTGTACAAATAACTGTAATGCACTTTCAGTTGAGTGTGAAAATTTTCAAAATTTGACTATTTGATTCTTTGGTTGAATGTTGTTGTAATATGGTTAGAATTTATGTATATGTGCATGATATTGAATATAAAATGAGTTTTTACTATTTGGAATGAAGCATGTGAGTTTTGTAGCATGATGAGTTATAGAATGTTTTCTAGTTTCTTGTTGTGTTGTGATTATCTTAATTATGTCAAATTGATGTTTTCTTGGATGTTTGTATTGTATGAGATGTTATATGGTATGGTCATGAGTTTCTAATTTAATCCCTAGTCTTGGAAGTGTTCGGAGAGTGGCAAGTGTCATTCGAGGACAAATGTTGTCCAAGTGGAGAAGAATGTAAGATCCCGAAAATGAATTAGGTGAAGCTAGAGCCTAAAATGTTTGTCATGATGGTATAAGGTCCTAAATAGTTTATAATGTGGGTTTGAGGCATTGTATAAGAGTTTAGGTGCATTGGAAGTCACACGTCAAGGGACGACCAAGACATTCGACAACTAAGTCACCTATGTGACTCATATGTGCTTTTATGTGTTTATGTGTGATTCATGAGGTTATAAGGTCTTTAAATGAGATATTATAGTTTATATAGGCATTTTGTCAATTTTCGTTAAGTTTGGAGGTCAAATGTCCAAGAACGTCCATGACGTTCGAAAGATGTGCCATGAAATGACCTTGTGTGTCTAAGCATGTTTCGTAGAGTTTTACGTGTTTGTTTTGGATGAAATTCATGTGGGATGTCCTAAATTTGTATACGATAATGTTTGGGTTGGAAACATCTGGGAAAACATCACCAAGGACCATCCAAGGGTCCTTGAGGAAGGACCCATTCATTGAGCCAAAGCTGCCCAAGACAGCCCAACCAACGGTTGGGAATCGACGCCCAGTGGGTCAGTCGACGCCCCGTTGGTAGGTTTTCATCGATTTGGAGTTAGGCATGAGAGAGGAGAGACTAAGGAACAGTCTCAGTCCCACACCACGGACCAGCATGATGGTCCGCTGGTCAAGGGACGGACCGTCGTTGGACACTCCGTCGGTGAGGCTGTTTCTACGTAGCCTCCTGTAAGTTCAAGGGGTGAATTGGTAAATTCACCCCATGCTCCAATAAGACTATGGACGGTTGTTTTGAGTGTTCTAGGGTAATTTAAGAGTATATAGGTCATTAAACTCTCAATTAAACCCTAACACCTAAATCAAAACACATTCCCTCCCAAAGTTTCTTCAAAAACCTCCTTGAGAGTTCAAGGTGAAGATGGAGCTTGAATATGGTTCTTCAATGGAGTTTATTATTCAATTATCATTGGGTTCTTGAAATAAGTTATGGGAGTTCTTCATCTAAGGCTTCTATCACCTTAGAGAAAATTTCAAAAATGATTTTCAAAGATTTCAAAAAGATGAAAAAGTCCGATTTCTACTCTAAATCTTGGGTTCTTGCATGAAATGTTTTCAAACGTTAAGATATGAGGTTATTGATATTTAGTTGATGTTTTCCAGCGAAATTTTCCACGAACCCTTGACCTTCACAAATCTCTCAATTTGACAAAAATATGGGTTATGTGATCATGCTTTGATATTGATGAATTCAAGTATAGATTGTTATGGGCTTTTGATTCATGTATAGATTATGATAAATTTGTTTATAGGATGTTTCAATTTTATCAATTGAGTATTGTATGTTCTTAGATCTATTGAATATTAGGATTATTGAATTGATATTGATTTAAGGCTTATGAATTCTAATGTAGTTTTCTATGGGCTATCTAATGATGTGATAATTATTTTAAATTGATATCTAGGTTGTCTTAGATTAAGAATCTATATTGAATTGAACTAGTTTCATTGAGTATTATAGTTTATGTATTAAATTGATGTCCATGTCCTTGGGTAAGGGCCTTATGGTATCGAATTCTATTTTTTAGCTTTGGAATCGAAGTGGTAAGATGGAGTGGGGGCATGCTTCCCTAATTCCCTTTATTTCATGTTAATTAGACTATAATTATGTTATGATTGGTATGGTACACATATGGTGGCGGTGCTATGTTAATTGTTGTGGCCTTGTCGGCGTAACTTTATGCAATATAATGATCATGACCTTGTCGGCACTACTTGGAGTATTATGATGGTTTGTATATATGATTTATGTGAAGTATGAGCATATCTTTATATATTTGAACTAATGTGAAAGTATGTGTTATTTCTATGTATGTTAGGAAATCATGTAAACTATGACTATGTGCTTGTGTGTGCAGTCTTAGGATTGATGCATGGTTGTTCCTACTTGACTATATGAGTCTATAATGGTTATGTTGATGATGATATAGTAGTGTATAGTATTACATAAATATGGTAATGGTTATCCCTAAGTGACTTAAAGAATGACATGTAATATATTCTAAAGTGAAGTACGTTGTGTCTTGTTTAGGTAGACTTGTGTCCCTTACTTTATGCATGTATAATAGTGAATATGAGATGTTTTGACTTAGGATGCTAAAGACTCTTAGTATTGAATGTATTAATGATATGTGAGACCTTGAATGATGATAAGAAGTTCCTTTATGTGAAACCTTGAACCTAGTGGTAAGATTATGAAACTTGAAGTCGAAAGTTGAAGTGGTATCCTTCATGTAATGAATGATGGACTTAGGGTTGATTGGCTGGAAAGGCATAATATCAATACTTAGGAAAGTCATAATGATCTTCTTGTCTCCATTGGAAGGTAGCCCTAAGAGGACCTCTTTGGTAGGGTAAATGTGATTGGGTTATGAACTAGATATAGAACCCAATTGTATGAACCTTAAATGTGAATTACTATGTGATAACAAAGGCTAGCACCGACTTAGTATGGTAAGAGATGTATTTCTAGTTAATGGATGAGACTATAATACAAAGCACGCCCTTCATATTCCTTAACCATGTGCCTACATGGGATGTGTCCAAGTTCTACCATTGGTAAGTAGAACACCCTCATCGGAGTAGGTTAGAACTCCGGATTCCATGCTTTGCTACCATGGTCTATGTCGGTTATTGCCTATTATCATCATATGGAATACCTACTAGCATTAGAGAAGTTCTATGAAGTTTAGGTGGTGGTATGGGACTCTATCTAGACATTGCACAATAGGCTTTGAAGGTGTTAGTTAGAGTCCCTAGTTCTTGTCCAGACCATTACTTGAATCTCCTTGTGTGATGAATGAGTCTTAATCAACTAATGAATGTAATTACTTAAGTTAAGGAAATATGTTAAATGAATAAGTACTTATCTAGAGTAGTTAAGGGTTGTCTAGTTAAGGTGTGAAGGGGGCATAGGATTGGTCACTTATTATCTTACCTAGATAAGTCTTAAGAATGACTCTAGTTAGTGAAGATGTTTTTTTATGTGGACATGATGCAAACTTAGGTAATCTTAAGGATTACTTAGGTAATCTTAAGGATTACTAAGGTAATCTTGAAGAGGTCAATCATGGATGTTATCTTTTTGATTTACTTAAGTAAGTCTTTTGATAGTCCATCGAAGGAAAATATCACATTATGTATGTGTTGATGTATTATGTGAGAATGATTCTATCTTAGGGAATATATAGGATCCCTTGCGTGTGTGTGAAAGGGATTGTATGGGCGGTCGCTCCACACTCACTCAAGTGAAACTTGGAATCACCTTTGGTAGAGGAATCTCATGTTGATGTTCTTGATGTATTGGAATTGAATGTGTCTCATTCTAAGTAGTCTTGAAGATCATTTAGGCATCTTGGAGAGGGTGTATGGGCGGTATCTCTTTATGTTGCTTAAGTGAGTCTTAGGATAGCTTTTAGTGAGAGGATTAAATGCAAAAAGGTTTGTAAAGTGAAGCTAGGTAACTTCACTGTACAGTGAAGGAACTTCACTGTAACAATGAAGGAACTTACTGTAATGTTTTCTTTAAAAAATTTATAATTGCTTAAAATGATTTCTTATGTATTTCTAAAGTGTTAAATGTTGTTCTTATGATTATAGTATGATGTTTTAATATAAATTCATGAAAATCATGCTATTTAATAAATGTCCCTTTTTCATGGTTTTTGCATGACTTCCATACTTAGTACATCTAATGTGCAACCCTTTTTTCCCCTTTTTGACTAAAGTGTAGGGAATTGGAAGTCTTGATATGCCATGGAGGATATAGGATTCTAAGGGTTGAAGAGGAAGTATTGGTGAGTCCTCATCTATTCGAGGACAATATCCACATGTTCATTTACGTCTTAGTCTTTACTTTATGTCTTGTATGGGATTAATCCCAAGTGTTGTATACTCTAAAGTTTAGATGGTTCAATGGGATGTTGTAAAGGATTAATGTTTTAATGAAAGTCTTCCGTTTGCGTATTGATTATGTAAAGAGTTCTTCGTGTGTGAAGAATGTTTTAAATTCTTACTTATTTTAGTATGTTTATTATGCAATGAATGGTACGAGTGGCTTATATGATACTTCTTGAAGTCTCATTTGTTGTGAGGCGACACAAGGACGCTCTAACTTCTAGGGTGTACTTGTGGGTCGTGACAAGCTTGGTATCATTGCCAGGTTTAGGGAGTATCTTAGTTTTCTCATGAACCACATCTAAATGAGTCTTTTTTATAATGTGAAGCGCGCCACATTATGAATAGGAGGCTATTGGGTGCTAGGAAAAGTTTCACTTCTTCATTCATCTAATCGTGCCAAAGAGCTTGCTATATGGTGTTTTTCCCTTGTCTACCTTATGTGTTTGGTCATTTGAGTGTGACTTTATGAAGATTGGGTTGAGGGAGAGAAAATATGAGATGTGACTTGTTAGATGAGGTGTGAAAGATGGTATTGATGACCTTAGGTTGACTTAGTTACCTTTTGAAGGGTAGTTAAGTTGGAAAGGAATGGTAAGGTATATTGTTAGAAATGTGAAGGAGTGGTTGTTGAGATAGTTTGAAGTTGTTTAAAACCCAACCATAGAAAGGAAGTTGAAGAGATTAGAAAGAGTAAAGCTGAGTTTCTTAAAGTAAGGGGGATGTAGTGGTTAGATGGTCGAACCCTTGAGAGTCTTTAGTTTTCATGATCTAGATAATGGGTGAGAAAGTATTATTAAGGTCTAAGGTGCCTAGAGGAAGTTCCTTGGGGTAGATGTTATGTTGACCTTAATGGGTTTCTCCTAACTAGGGGAGCATGGTGAAGGTATGGTTGATTGGAGTGAGGTACCCCTAACCTTTCTTTATGTGTTTATTCAAGCCTAAAACAAAGAGTTCTTAGTAACTTGATATATGTAAGATTCTTTTGTGAAAAATGAGTTCCAAACATTCTCCTTATGATATTCATGTTTGGTTGAAATTGAATTTTATTAACTTCTTGCATTTGTGTATTTTATGAAGCAATGATCATGTTGTAAAAGGTTTTATATGAAGTTACCTTGCATAGTAGCATGTTTATATCATAAATTGACTAAAAGTTTCATTTTTGCAAAAGTTGTACAAATAACTGTAATGCACTTTCAGTCGAGTGTGAAAATTTTCAAAAATTGACTAATTGATTATTTGGTTGAATGTTGTTGTAATATGGTTAGAATTTATGTATATGTGCATGATATTGAATATAAAATGAGTTTTTGCTATTTGGAATGAAGCATGTGAGTTTTGTAGAATGATGAGTTATAGAATATTTTCTAGTTTCTTGTTGTGTTGTGATTATCTTAATTATGTGAAATTGATGTTTTCTTGGATGTTTGTATTGTATGAGATGTTATATGGTATGGTCATGAGTTTCTAATTTAATCCCTAGTCATGGAAGTGTTCGGAGAGTGGCAAGTGTCATTCGAGAACAAATGTTGTCCAAGTGGAGAAGAATGTAAGATCCCAAAAATGAATTAGGTGAAGCTAGAGCCTAAAATGTTTGTCATGATGGTATAAGGTCCTAAATGGTTTATAATGTGGGTTTGAGGCATTGTATAAGAGTTTAGGTGCATTGGAAGTCACACGTCAAGGGACGACCAAGACATTCGACGACTAAGTCACCTATGTGACTCATATGTGCTTTTATGTGTTTATGTGTGATTCATAAGGTTATACGGTATTTAAATGAGATATTATAGTTTATATAGGAACTTTGTCAATTTTCGTGAAGTTTTGAGGTCAAATGTCCAAGAACGTCCATGACGTTCGAAACATGTGCCATAAATGACCTTGTGTGTCTAAGCATGTTTCGTAGAGTTTTACGTGTTTGTTTTGGATGAAATACATGTGGGATGTCCTAAACTTTTATACGATAATGTTTGGGTTGGAAACATCTGGGAAAACATCACCAAGGACCATCCAAGGGTCCTTGAGGAAGGACCCATTCATTGAGCCAAAGCTGCCCAAGACAGCCCAACCAACGGTTGGGAATCGACGCCCAGTGGGTCAGTCGACGCCCCGTTGGTAGGTTTTCATCGATTTGGAGTTAGGCATGAGAGAGGAGAGACTAAGGAACAGTCTCAGTCCCACACCACGGACCAGCATGACGGTCCGTTGGTCAAGGGACGGACCGTCGTTGGACACTCCGTCGGTGAGGCTGTTTCTACGCAGGCTCCTGTAAGTTCAAGGGGTGAATTGGTAAATTCACCCCATGCCCCAATAAGACTATGGACGGTTGTTTTGAGTGTTCTAGGGTAATTTAAGAGTATATAGGTCATTAAACTCTCAATTAAACCCTAACACCTAAATCAAAACACATTCCCTCCCAAAGTTTCTTCAAAAACCTCCTTGAGAGTTCAAGGTGAAGATGGAGCTTGAATATGGTTCTTCAATGGAGTTTATTCTTCAATTATCATTGGGTTCTTGAAATAAGCTATGGGAGTTCTTCATCTAAGGCTTCTATCACCTTAGAGAAAATTTCAAAAATAATTTTCAAAGATTTCAAAAAGATAAAAAAGTCCAATTTCTACTCTAAGTCTTGGGTTCTTGCATGAAATGTTTTTAAACGTTAAGATATGAGGTTATTGATATTTAATTGATGTTTTCCAGCGAAATTTTCCACGAACCCTTGACCTTCACAAATCTCTCAATTTGACAAAAATATGGGTTATGTGATCATGCTTTGATATTAATGAATTCAAGTGTAGATTGTTATGGGCTTTTGATTCATGTATAGATTATGATAAATTTGTTTATAGGATGTTTCAATTTTATCAATTGAGTATTGTATGTTCTTAGATCTATTGAATATTAGGATTATTGAATTGATATTGATTTAAGGCTTATGAATTCTAATGTAGTTGTCTATGGGCTATCTAATGATGTGATAATTATTTTGAATTGATATCTATGTTGTCTTAGATTAAGAATCTATATTGAATTGACCTAGTTTCATTGAGTATTATAGTTTATGTATTAAATTGATGTCCATGTCCTTGGGTAAGGGTCTTATGGTATCGAATTGGATTTTTTAGCTTTGGAATCGAAGTGGTAAGATGGAGTGGGGGCATGCTTCCCTAATTCCCTTTATTTCATGTTAATTAGACTTTAATTATGTTGTGATTGGTATGGTACACGTATGGTGGCGGTGGCATGTTAATTGTTGTGGTCTTGTCGGCGTAACTTTATGGAATATAATGATCATGACCTTGTCGGCACTACTTGGAGTATTATGATAATTTGTATAGATGATTTATGTGAAGTATGAGCATATCTTTCTATATGTGAACTAATGTGAAAGTATGTGTTATTTCTAAGTATGTTAGGAAATCATGTAAACTATGACTATGTGCTTGTGTGTGCAGTCTTACGATTGATGCATGGTTGTTCCTACTTGACTATATGAGTCTATAATGGTTATGTTGATGATGATATAGTAGTGTATAGTATTACATAAATATGGTAATGGTTATCCCTAAGTGACTTAAAGAATGACATGTAACATATTCTAAAGTGAAGTACGTTGTGTCCTGTTTAGGTAGACTTGTGTCCCTTACTTGATGCATGTATAATAGTGAATATGAGATGTTTTGACTTAGGATGCTAAAGACTCTTAGTCTTGAATGTATTAATGATATGTGAGACCTTGAATGATGATAAAAGTTCCTTTATGTGAAACCTTGAACCTAGTGGTAAGATTATGAAACTTGAAGTCGAAAGCCGAAGTGGTATCCTTCATGTAATGAATGATGGACTTAGGGTTGATTGGCTGGAAAGGCATAATATCAATACTTAGGAAAGTCATAATGATCTTCTTGTCGCCATTGGAAGGTAGCCTAAGAGGACCTCTTTGGTAGGGTAAATGTGATTGGGTTATGAACTAGATATGGAACCCAATTGTATGAACCTTAAATGTGAATTACTATGTGAGAACAAAGGCTAGCACCGACTTAGTATGGTAAGAGAAGTATTTATAGTTAATGGATGAGACTATAATACAAAGCACACCCTTCATATTCCTTAACCATGTGCCTATATGGGATGTGTCCAAGTTCTACCATTGGTAAGTAGAACACCCTCATCGGAGTAGGTTAGAACTCCGGATTCCATGCTTTGCTACCATGGTCTATGTCGGTTATTGCCTATTCTCATCATATGGAATACCTACTAGCATTAGAGAAGTTCTATGAAGTTTAGGTGGTGGTATGGGACTCTATCTAGACATTGCACAATAGGCTTTGAAGGTGTTAGTTAGAGTCCCTAGGTCTTGTCAGACCATTACTTGAATCTCCTTGTGTGATGAATGAGTCTTAATCAACTAATGAATGTAATGACTTAAGTTAAGGAAATATGTTAAATGAATAAGTACTTATCTAGAGTAGTTAAGGGTTGTCTAGTTAAGGTGTGAAGGGGGCATAGGATTGGTCACTTATTATCTTACCTAGATAAGTCTTAAGAATGACTCTAGTTAGTGAAGATTTTTTTTATGTGGACATGATGCAAACTTAGGTAATCTTAAGGATTACTTAGGTAATCTTAAGGATTACTAAGGTAATCTTGAAGAGGTCAATCATGGATGTTATCTTTTTGATTTACTTAAGTAAGTCTTTTGATAGCCCTTGGAAGGAAAATATCATATTATGTATGTGTTGATGTATTAAGTGAGAATGATTCTATCTTAGGGAATATATAGGATCCCTTGCGTGTGTGTGAAAGGGATTGTATGGGCGGTCGCTCCACACTAACTCAAGTGAACCTTGGAATCACCTTTGGTAGAGGAATCTCATGTTGATGTTCTTGATGTATTGGAATTGAATGTGTCTGATTCTAAGTAGTCTTGAAGATCATTTAGGCATGCTTGGAGAGGGTGTATGGGCGGTCTCTCTTTATGTTGCTTAAGTGAGTCTTAGGATAGCTTTTAGTGAGAGGATTATATGCAAAAAGGTTTGTAAAGGAAGCTAAGTAACTTAGTACAGTGAAGAACTTCACTGTAACAGTGAAGCAGCTTACTGTAATGTTTTCTTTAAAAAAATTATAATTGTTTAAAATGATTTCTTATGTATTTCTAAAGTGTTAAATGTTGTTCTTATGATTATAGTATGATGTTTTAATATAAATTCATGAAAATCATGCTATTTAATAAATGTCCCTTTTTCATGGTTTTTGCATGGCTTCCATACTTAGTACATCTAATGTGCTAACCCCTTTTTTTCCCTTTTTGACTAAAGTTTAGGGAATTGAAAGTCTTGATATGCCATGGAGGATGGATAGGATTCTAAGGGTTGAAGAGGAAGTATTGGTGAGTCCTCATCTATTCGAGGACAATATCCACATGTTCATTTATGTCTTAGTCTTTACTTTATGTCTTGTATGGGATTAATCCAAGTGTTGTATACTCTAAAGTTTAGATGGTTCAATGGGATGTTGTAAAGGATTAATGTTTTAATGAAAGTCTTCCGTTTGCGTATTGATTATGTAAAGAGTTCTTCGTGTGTGAAGAAAGTTTTAAATTCTTACTCATTTTAGTATGTTTATTATGCAATGAATGGTACGAGTGGCTTATATGAGACTTCTTGAAGTCTCATTTGCTGTGTGGCGACACAAGGACGCTCTAACTTCTAGGGTGTACTTGTGGGTCGTGACAAGCTTGGTATCATAGCCAGGTTTAGGGAGTATCTTAGTTTTCTCATGAACCACATCTAATGAGTCTTTTTTATAATGTGAAGCGCGCCACATTATGAATAGGAGGCTATTGGGTGCTAGGAAAAGTTTCACTTCTTCATTCATCTAATCGTGCCAAAGAGCTTGCTATATGGTGTTTTTCCCTTGTCTACCTTATGTGTTTGGTCATTTGAGTGTGACTTTATGAAGATTGGGTTGAGGGAGAGAAAATATGAGATGTGACTTGTTAGATGGGGTGTGAAAGATGGTATTGATGACCTTAGGTTGACTTAGTTACCTTTTGAAGGGTAGTTAAGTTGGAAGGAATGGTAAGGTATATTGTTAGAAATGTGAAGGAGTGGTTGTTGAGATAGTTTGAAGTTGTTTAAAACCCAACCATAGAAAGGAAGTTGAAGAGATTAGAAAGAGTAAAGCTGAGTTTCTTCAAGTAAGGGGGATGTAGTGGTTAGATGGTTGAACCCTTGAGAGTCTTTAGTTTTTATGAGCTAGACTGTGGGTGAGAAAGTATTATTAAGGTCTAAGGCGCCTAGAAAGAGTTCCTTGGGGTAGATGTTATGTTGACCTTAGAATGGTTTCTCCTAAGTAGGGGAGCATGGTGAAGGTATGGTTGATTGGAGTGAGGTACCCCTAACCTTTATTTATGTGTTTATTCAAGCCTAAAAAAAAGAGTTCTTAGTAACTTGATTTACGTAAGATTCTTTTGTGAAAAATGAGTTCCAAACATTCTGATTATGATATTCATATTTGGTTGAAATTGAATTTTATTAACTTCTTGCATTTGTGTATTTTATGAAGCAATGATCATGTTGTAAAAGGTTTTATATGAAGTTACCTTGCATAGTAGCATGTTTATATCATAAATTGACTAAAAGTTTCATTTTTGCAAAAGTTGTACAAATAACTGTAATGCACTTTCAGTTGAGTGTGAAAGTTTTCAAAAATTGACTAATTGAATCTTTGGTTGAATGTTGTTGTAATATGGTTAGAATTTATGTATATATGCATGATATTGAATTTAAAATGAGTTTTTGCTATTTGGAATGAAGCATGTGAGTTTTGTAGCATGATGAGTTATAGAATGTTTTCTAGTTTCTTGTTGTGTTGTGATTATCTTAATTATGTGAAATTGATGTTTTCTTGGATGTTTTTATTGTATGAGATGTTATATGGTATGTTCATGAGTTTCTAATTTAATCCCTAGTCTTGGAAGTGTTCGGAGAGTGGCAAATGTCATTCGAGGACGAATGTTGTTCAAATGGAGAAGAATGTAAGATCCCGAAAATGAATTAGGTGAAGCTAGAGCCTAAAATGTTTGTCATGATGGTATAAGGTCCTAAATGGTTTATAATGTGGGTTTGAGGCATTGTATAAGAGTTTAGGTGCATTGGAAGTCACACGTCAAGGGACGACCAAGCTATTCAACGACTAAGTCACCTATGTGACTCATATGTGCTTTTATGTGTGATTCATAAGGTTATAAGGTCTTTAAATGATATATTATAGTTTATATAGGCATTTTGTCAATTTTCGTGAAGTTTGGAGTTCAAATGTCCAAGAACATCCATGACGTTCTTAAAGATGTGCCATGAAATGACCTTGTGTGTCTAAGCATGTTTCGTAGAGTTTTACGTGTTCGTTTTGGATGAAATACATGTGGGATGTCCTAAACTTTTATACGATAATTTTTGGGTTGGAAACATCTGGGAAAACATCACCAAGGACCATCCAAGGGTCCTTGAGGAAGGACCCATTCATTGAGCCAAAGCTGCCCAAGACAGCCCAACCAACGGTTGGGAATCGACGCCCAGTGGGTCAGTCGACGCCCCGTTGGTAGGTTTTCATCGATTTGGAGTTAGGCATGAGAGAGGAGAGACTAAGGAACAGTCTCAGTCCCACACCACGGACCAGCATGACGGTCCGTTGGTCAAGGGACGGACCGTCGTTGGACACTCCGTCGGTGAGGCTGTTTCTACGCAGGCTCCTGTAAGTTCAAGGGGTGAATTGGTAAATTCACCCCATGCCCCAATAAGACTATGGACGGTTGTTTTGAGTGTTCTAGGGTAATTTAAGAGTATATAGGTCATTAAACTCTCAATTAAACCCTAACACCTAAATCAAAACACATTCCCTCCCAAAGTTTCTTCAAAAACCTCCTTGAGAGTTCAAGGTGAAGATGGAGCTTGAATATGGTTCTTCAATGGAGTTTATTATTCAATTATCATTGGGTTCTTGAAATAAGTTATGGGAGTTCTTCATCTAAGGCTTCTATCACCTTAGAGAAAATTTCAAAAATGATTTTCACAGATTTCAAAAAGATGAAAAAGTCCGATTTCTACTCTAAGTCTTGGGTTCTTGCATGAAATGTTTTCAAACGTTAAGATATGAGGTTATTGATATTTAATCTATGTATTCCAGAGAAATTTACGAACCCTAGACCTTCACAAATCTCTCAATTTGACAAAAATATGGGTTATGTGATCATGCTTTGATATGATTAATTCAAGTGTAGATTGTTATGGGCTTTTGATTCATGTATAGATTATGATAAATTTGTTTATAGGATGTTTCAATTTTATCAATTGAGTATTGTATGTTCTTAGATCTATTGAATATTAGGATTATTGAATTGATATTGATTTAAGGCTTATGAATTCTAATGTAGTTTTCTATGGGCTATCTAATGATGTGATAATTATTTTAAATTCATATCTAGGTTGTCTTAGATTAAGAATATATATTGAATTGACCTAGTTTCATTGAGTATTATAGTTTATGTATTAAATTGATGTCCATGTCCTTGGGTAAGGGCCTTATGGTATCGAATTCGATTTTTTAGCTTTGGAATCGAAGTGGTAAGATGGAGTGGGGGCATGCTTCCCTAATTCCCTTTATTTCATGTTAATTAGACTTTAATTATGTTGTGATTGGTATGGTACACGTATAGTGGCGGTGCTATGTTAATTGTTGTGGCCTTGTCGGCGTAACTTTATGCAATATAATGATCATGACCTTGTCGGCACTACTTGGAGTATTATGATGATTTGTATAGATGATTTATGTGAAATATGATCATATCTTTATATATGTGAACTAATGTGAAAGTATGTGTTATTTCTAAGTATGTTAGGAAATCATGTAAACTATGACTATGTGCTTGTGTGTGCAGTCTTAGGATTGATGCATGGTTGTTCCTACTTGACTATATGAGTCTATAATGGTTATGTTGATGATGATATAGTAGTGTATAGTATTACATAAATATGGTAATGGTTATCCCTAAGTGACTTAAAGAATGACATGTAATATATTCTAATGTGAAGTACGTTGTGTCTTGTTTAGGTAGACTTGTGTCCCTTACTTGATGCATGTATAATAGTGAATATGAGATGTTTTGACTTAGGATGCTAAAGACTCTTAGTCTTGAATGTATTAATGATATGTGAGACCTTGAATGATGATAAGAAGTTCCTTTATGTGAAACCTTGAACCTAGTGGTAAGATTATGAAACTTGAAGTCGAAAGCCGAAGTGGTATCCTTCATGTAATGAATGATGGACTTAGGGTTGATTGGCTGGAAAGGCATAATATCAATACTTAGGAAAGTCATAATGATCTTCTTGTCGCCATTGGAAGGTAGCCCTAAGAGGACCTCTTTGGTAGGGTAAATGTGATTGGGTTATGAACTAGATATGGAACCCAATTGTATGAACCTTAAATGTGAATTACTATGTGAGAACAAAGGCTAACACCGACTTAGTATGGTAAGAGAAGTATTTATAGTTAATGGATGAGACTATAATACAAAGCACACCCTTCATATTCCTTAACCATGTGCCTATATGGGATGTGTCCAAGTTCTACCATTGGTAAGTAGAACACCCTCATCGGAGTAGGTTAGAACTCGGATTCCATGCTTTGCTACCATGGTCTATGTCGGTTATTGCCTATTTCATCATATGGAATACCTACTAGCATTAGAGAAGTTCTATGAAGTTTAGGTGGTGGTATCGGACACTATCTAGACATTGCACAATAGGCTTTGAAGGTGTTAGTTAGAGTCCCTAGGTCTTGTCCAGACCATTACTTGAATCTCCTTGTGTGATGAATGAGTCTTAATCAACTAATGAATGTAATTACTTAAGTTAAGGAAATATGTTAAATGAATAAGTACTTATCTAGAGTTGTTAAGGGTTGTCTAGTTAAGGTGTGAAGGGGGCATAGGATTGGTCACTTATTATCTTACCTAGATAAGTCTTAAGAATGACTCTAGTTAGTGAAGATGTTTTTTTATGTGGACATGATGCAAACTTAGGTAATCTTAAGGATTACTTAGGTAATCTTAAGGATTACTAAGGTAATCTTGAAGAGGTCAATCATGGATGTTATCTTTTTGATTTACTTAAGGAAGTCTTTTGATAGCCCTTGGAAGGAAAATATCATATTATGTATGTGTCGATGTATTAAGTGAGAATGATTCTATCTTAGGGAATATATAGGATTCCTTGCGTGTGTGTGAAAGGGATTGTATGGGCGGTCGCTCCACACTCACTCAAGTGAACCTTGGAATCACCTTTGGTAGAGGAATCTCATGTTGATGTTCTTGATGTATTGGAATTGAATGTGTCTAATTCTAAGTAGTCTTGAAGATCATTTAGGCATGCTTTGAGAGGGTGTATGGGCGATCTCTCTTTATGTTGCTTAAGTGAGTCTTAGGATAGATTTTAGTGAGAGGATTATATGCAAAAAGGTTTGTAAAGTGAAGCTAAGTAACTTCACTGTAACAGTGAAGCAACTTACTGTAATGTTTTCTTTAAAACATTTGTAATTGTTTAAAATGATTTCTTATGTATTTCTAAAGTGTTAAATGTTGTTCTTATGATTATAGTATGATGTTTTAATGTAAATTCATGAAAATCATGCTATTTAATATATGTCCTTTTTCATGGTTTTTGCATGGCTTCCATACTTAGTACATCTAATGTGCTAACCCCTTTTTTCCCCTTTTTGACTAAAGTGTAGGGAATTGAACTCTTGATATGCCATGGAGGATGGATAGGATTCTAAGGGTTGAAGAGGAAGTATTGGTGAGTCCTCATCTATTCGAGGACAATATCCACATGTTCATTTATGTCTTAGTCTTTACTTTATGTCTTGTATGGGATTAATCCCAAGTGTTGTATACTCTAAAGTTTAGATGGTTCAATGGGATGTTGTAAAGGATTAATGTTTTAATGAAAGTCTTCCGTTTGCGTATTGATTATGTAAAGAGTTCTTCGTGTGTGAAGAAAGTTTTAAATTCTTACTCATTTTAGTATGTTTATTATGCAATGAATGGTACGAGTGTCTTATATGAGACTTCTTGAAGTCTCATTTGCTGTGTGGCGACACAAGGACGCTCTAACTTCTAGGGTGTACTTGTGGGTCGTGACAAGCTTGGTATCATATCCAGGTTTAGGGAGTATCTTAGTTTTCTCATGAACCACATCTAATTGAGTCTTTTTTATAATGTGAAGCGCGCCACATTATGAATAGGAGGCTATTGGGTGCTAGGAAAAGTTTCACTTCTTCATTCATGTAATCGTGCCAAAGAGCTTGCTATATGGTCTTTTTCCCTTGTCTACCTTATGTGTTTGGTCATTTGAGTGTGACTTTATGAAGATTTGGTTGAGGGAGAGAAAATATGAGATGTGACTTGTTAGATGGGGTGTGAAAGATGGTATTGATGACCTTAGGTTGACTTAGTTACCTTTTGAAGGGTAGTTAAGTTGGAAAGGAATGGTAAGGTATATTGTTAGAAATGTGAAGGAGTGGTTGTTGAGATAGTTTGAAGTTGTTTAAAACCCAACCATAGAAAGGAAGTTGAAGAGATTAAAAAGAGTAAAGCTGAGTTTCTTCAAGTAAGGGGGATGTAGTGGTTAGATGGTTGAACCCTTGAGAGTCTTTAATTTTCATGAGCTAGACTTTGGGTGAGAAAGTATTAATAAGGTCTAAGGTGCCTAGAGGAAGTTCCTTGGGGTAGATGTTATGTTGACCTTAGAATGGGTTTCTCCTAAGTAGGGGAGCATGGTGAAGGTATGGTTTATTGGAGTGACGTACCCCTAACCTTTCTTTATGTGTTTATTCAAGCCTAAAACAAAGAGTTCTTAGTAACTTGATTTATGTAAGATTCTTTTGTGAAAAATGAGTTACAAACATTCTCCTTATGATATGCATGTTTGGTTGAAATTGAATTTCATTAACTTCTTTCATTTGTGTATTTTATGAAGCCATGATAATGTTGTAAAAGGTTTTATATGAAGTTACATTGCATATTAGCATGTTTATATCTTAAATTGACTAAAAGTTGTATTTTTGCAAAAGTTGCACAAATCACTGTAATGCACTATCAGTTCACTGTGAAAATTTTAAAAAATTGACTAATTAATTCTTTGGTTGAAAGTTGTTGTAATATGGTTATAATTGATGTATATGATCATAATATTGAATATAAAATGAGTTTTTTCTATTTGGAATGAAGCATGTGAGTTTTGTAGTATTATTAGTTATAGAATGTTTTCTAATTTCTTGTTGTGTTGTGATTCTCTTAATTATGTGAAATTGATGTTTTCTTGGATGTTTGTATTGTATGAGATGTTATATAGTATAGTCACGAGTTTCTAATTGAATCCCTAGTCTTGGAAGTGTTCGGAGAGTGGCAATTGTCATTTGAGGACGAATGTTGTCCAATTGCGGGAGAGTGTAAGATCCCGAAAATAATTTAGGTGATGCTAGAGCCTAAAATGTTTGTTATGATGGTCTAAGGTCCGAAAATGGTTTATAATGTGTGTTTTAGGCAGTGTCTTAGAGTTTAGGTGCATTGAAAGTCAAACGTCAAGGGACGACGAAGACATTCGACGACTAAGTCACCTATGTGCCTCATATGTGGTTTTATGTGTTTATGTGTGATTAATGAGGTTATAAGGTCCTTAAATGAGTTATAATAGTGTTTATAGGCAGTGTGTCAAGTTTCGTGAAGTTTGGAGGTCAAACATCCAAGAACGTCCATGACATTCGAAAGAGGTGCCTTGAAATGACCTTGTGTGTCTGAGCATGTTTCGTAGAGTTTTACGTGTTTGTTTTGGATGAAATTCATGTGGGAGGTCCTAAACTTTTATACGATAATGTTTGGGTTGTAAACATGTGGGAAAACATTACCAAGGACCATCAAAGGGTCCTTGAGTAAGGACCCATTCATTGAGCCGAAGCTGCCCAAGACAGCCCAACCAACGGTTGGGAATCGACGCCCAGTGGGTCAGTCGATGCGCCGTTGGTAGGTTTTCATCGATTTGGAGTTAGGCGTGAGAGAGGAGAGACTAAGGAACAGTGTCAGTCGCACACCACGGACCAGCATGATGGTCCGTTGGTCAAGGGACGGACCGTCGTTGGACACTCCGTCGGTGAGGCTGTTTCTACGCCGGCTCCTGTAAGTTCAAGGGGTGAATTGGTAAATTCACCCCATGCCCCAATAATACTATGGACGGTTGTTTTGAGTGTTCTAGGGTAATTTAAGAGTATATAAGTCATTAAACTCTCAATTAAACCCTAACACCTAAATCGAAACACATTCCCTCCCAAAGTTTCTTCAAAAACCTCCTTGAGAGTTCAAGGTGAAGATGGAGCTTGAATATGGTTCTTCAATGGAGTTTATTCTTCAATTATCATTGGGTTCTTTAAATAAGTTATGGGAGTTCTTCATCTAAGGCTTCTATCACCTTAGAGAAAATTTCAAAAATGATTTTCAAAGATTTCAAAAAGATGAAAAAGTCCAATTTCTACTCTAAGTCTTGGGTTCTTACATGAAATGTTTTCAAACGTTAAGATATGAGGTTATTGATATTTAATTGATGTTTTCCAGAGAAATTTTCCACGAACCCTTGACCTTCTCAAATCTCTCAATTTGACAAAAATATGGGTTATGTGATCATGCTTTGATATTGATGAATTCAAGTGTAGATTGTTATGGGCTTTTGATTCATGTATAGATTATGATAAATTTTTTTATAGGATGTTTCAATTTGATCAATTGAGTATTGTATGTTCTTAGATCTATTGAATATTAGGATTATTGAATTGATATTGATTTAAGGCTTATGAATTCTAATGTAGTTTTCTATGGGCTATCTAATAATGTTATAATTATCTTAAATTGATATCTAGGTTGTCTTAGATTAATGAATCTATATTGAATTGACCTAGTTTCATTGAGTATTATAGTTTATGTATTAAATTGATGTCCATGTCCTTGGCTAAGGGCCTTATGGTATCGAATTGGTTGGTTTAGCTTTGGAATTGAAGTGGTAAGATGGAGTGGGGGCATACTGCCCTAATTCCCTTTATTTCATGTTAATTAGACTTTAATTATGTTGTGATTGGCATGCTACACGTATGGTGGCGGTGCCATGTTAATTGTTGTGGCCTTGTCGGCGTTACTTTATGCAATATAATGATCATGACCTTGTCGGCATTACTTGAAGTATTATGATGATTTGTATAGTTTATTTATGTGAAGTATGAGCATATCTTTGTATATGTGAACTAATGTGAAAGTATGTGTTATTTCTATGTATGTTAGAAAATCATGTAAACTATGACTATGTGCTTGTGTGTGCAGTCTTAGGATTGATGCATGGTTGTTCCTACTTGACTATATGAGTCTATAATGGTTATGTTGATCATGATATAGTAGTGTATAGTATTACATAAATATGGTAATGCTTATCCCTAAGTGACTTAAAGAATGACATGTAATATATTCTAAAGTGAAGTACGTTGTGTCTTGTTTAGGTAGACTTGTGTCCCTTACTTGATGCATGTATAGTAGTGAATATGAGATGTTTTGACTTAGGATGCTAAAGATTCTTAGTCTTGAATGTATTAATGATATGTGAGACCTTGAATGATGATAATAAGTTCCTTTATGTCTAACCTTGAACCTAGTGGTAAGATTATGAAACTTGAACTCGAAAGCCGAAGTGGTATCCTTCATGTAATGAATGATGGACTTAGGGTTGATTGGCTGGAACGGCATAATATCAATACTTAGGAAAGTCATAATGATCTTCTTGTCGCAATTGGAAGGTAGACCTAAGAGGACCTCTTTGGTAGGGTAAATGTGATTGGGTTATGAACTAGATATGGAACCCAATTGTATGAACCTTAAATGTGAATTACTATGTGAGAACAAAGGCTAGCACCGACTTAGTATGGTAAGAGAAGTATTTCTAGTTAATGGATGAGACTATAATACAAAGCACACCCTTCATATTCCTTAACCATGTGCCTACATGGGATGTGTCCAAGTTCTACCATTGGTAAGTAGAACACCCTCATCGGAGTAGGTTAGAACTCCGGATTCCATGCTTTGCTACCATGGTGTATGTCGGTTATTGCCTATTATCATCATATGGAATACCTACTAGCATTAGAGAAGTTCTATCAAGTTTAGGTGGTGGTATGGGACTCTATCTAGACATTGCACAATAGGCTTTGAAGGTGTTAGTTAGAGTCCATAGGTCTTGCCCAGACCATTACTTGAATGTCCTTGTGTGATGAATGAGTCTTAATCAACTAATGAATGTAATGACTTAAGTTAAGGAAATATGTTAAATGAATAAGTACTTATCTAGAGTAGTTAAGGGTTGTCTACTTAAGGTGTGAAGGGGGCATAGGATTGGTAACTTCTTATCTTACCTAGATAAGTCTTAAGAATGACTCTAGTTAGTGAAGATTTTTTTTATGTGGACATGATGCAAACTTAGGTAATCTTAAGGATTACTTAGGTAATCTTAAGGATAACTAAGGTAATCTTGAAGAGGTCAATCATGGATGTTATCTTTTTGATTTACTTAAGTAAGTCTTTTGATAGCCCTTGGAAGGAAAATGTCATATTATGCATGTGTCGATGTATTAAGTGAGAATGATTCTATCTTAGGGAATATATAGGATCCCTTGCGTGTGTGTGAAAGGGATTGTATGGGCGGTCGCTCCACACTCACTCAAGTGAACCTTGGAATCACCTTTGGTAGAGGAATCTCATGTTGATGTTCTTGATGTATTGGAATTGAATGTGTCTCATTCTAAGTATTCTTGAAGATCATTTAGGCATGCTTGGAGAGGGTGTATGGGCTGTCTCTCTTTATGTTGGTTAAGTGAGTCTTAGGATAGCTTTTAGTGAGAGGATTATATGCAAAAAGGTTTGTAAAGTGAAGCTAAGTAACTTCACTGTACAGTGAAGTAGCTTACTGTAATGTTTTCTTTAAAAAATTTGTAATTGTTTAAAATAATTTCTTATGTATTTCTAAAGTGTTAAATGTTGTTCTTATGATTATAGTATGATGTTTTAATCTAAATTCATAAAAATCATGCTATTTAATAAATATCCCTTTTTCATGGTTTTTGCATAGCTTCGATACTTAGTACATCTAATGTGCTAACCCCTTTTTTTCCCTTTTTGACTAAAGTGTAGGGAATTGGAAGTCTTGATATGCCATGGAGGATGGATAGGATTCTAAGGGTTGAAGAGGAGGTATTGGTGAGTCCTCATCTATTCGAGGACAATATCCACATGTTCATTTATGTCTTAGTCTTTACTTTATGTCTTGTATGGGATTAATCCCAAGTGTTGTATACTCTAAAGTTTAGATGGTTCAATGGGATGTTGTAAAGGATTAATGTTTTAATGAAAGTCTTCCGTTTGCGTATTGATTAGGTAAAGAGTTCTTCGTGTGTGAAGAAAGTTTTAAATTCTTACTCATTTTAGTATGTTTATTATGCAATGTATGGTACGAGTGGCTTATATGAGACTTCTTGAAGTCTCATTTGCTGTGTGGCGACACAAGAACGCTCTAACTTCTAGGGTGTACTTGTGGGTCGTGACAAGCTTGGTATCATAGCCAGATTTAGGGAGTATCTTAGTTTTCTCATGAACCACATCTAATAGAGTCTTTTTTATAATGTGAAGCGCGCCACATTATGAATAGGAGGCTATTGGGTGCTAGGAAAAGTTTCACTTCTTCATTCATCTAATCGTGCAAAAGAGCTTGCTATATGGTGTTTTTCCCTTGTCTACCTTATGTGTTTGGTCATTTGAGTGTGACTTTATGAAGATTGGGTTGAGGGAGAGAAAATATGAGATGTGACTTGTTAGATGGGGTTTGAAAGATGGTATTGATGACCTTAGGTTGACTTAGTTACCTTTTGAAGGGTAGTTAAGTTGGAAAGGAAGGGTAAGGTATTTTGTTAGAAATGTGAAGGAGTGGTTGTTTAGATAGTTTGAAGTTGTTTAAAACCCAACCATAGAAAGGAAGTTGAAGAGATTAGAAAGTGTAAAGATGAGTTTCTTCAAGTAAGGGGATGTAGTGGTTAGACGGTCGAACTCTTGAGAGTCTTTAGTTTTCATGAGCTAGACTTTGGGTGAGAAAGTATTATTAAGGTCTAAGGTGCCTAGAGGAAGTTCCTTGGGGTAGATGTTATGTTGACCTTAGAATGAGTTTCTCCTAAGTAGGGGAGCATGGTGAAGGTATGGTTGATTGGAGTGACGTACCCCTAACCTTTCTTTATGTGTTTATTCAAGCCTAAAACAAAGAGTTCTTAGTAACTCTATTTATGTAGGATTCTTTTGTGAAAAATGAGTTACAAACATTCTCCTTATGATATGCATGTTTGGTTGAAATTGAATTTCATTAACTTCTTTCATTTGTGTATTTTATGAAGCCATGATAATGTTGTAAAAGGTTTTATATGAAGTTACATTGCATATTAGCATGTTTATATCTTAAATTGACTAAAAGTTGTATTTTTGCAAAAGTTGCACAAATCACTGTAATGCACTATCAGTTCACTGTGAAAATTTTAAAAAATTGACTAATTAATTCTTTGGTTGAAAGTTGTTGTAATATGGTTATAATTGATGTATATGATCATAATATTGAATATAAAATGAGTTTTTGCTATTTGGAATGAAGCATGTGAGTTTTGTAGTATTATTAGTTATAGAATGTTTTCTAATTTTTGTTGTGTTGTGATTCTCTTAATTATGTGAAATTGATGTTTTCTTGGATGTTTGTATTGTATGAGATGTTATATAGTATGGTCACGAGTTTCTAATTGAATCCCTAGTCTTGGAAGTGTTCGGAGAGTGGCAATTGTCATTCGAGGACGAATGTTGTCCAATTGCGGGAGAGTGTAAGATCCCGAAAATAATTTAGGTGATGCTAGAGCCTAAAATGTTTGTTATGATGGTCTAAGGTCCGAAAATGGTTTATAATGTGTGTTTTTGGCAGTGTCTTAGAGTTTAGGTGCATTGAAAGTCAAACGTCAAGGGACGACGAAGACATTCGACGACTAAGTCACCTATGTGCCTCATATGTGGTTTTATGTGTTTATGTGTGATTAATGAGGTTATAAGGTCCTTAAATGAGTTATAATAGTGTTTATAGGCAGTGTGTCAAGTTTCGTGAAGTTTGGAGGTCAAACATCCAAGAACGTCCATGACATTCGAAAGATGTGCCTTGAAATGACCTTGTGTGTCTGAGCATGTTTCGTAGAGTTTTACGTGTTTGTTTTGGATGAAATTCATGTGGGAGGTCATAAACTTGTATACGATCATGTTTGGGTTGGAAATGTTGGGGAAAACATCCCCAAGTACGATCCAAGGGTTCTTGAGGAAGGGCCCATTCATTGAGCCAAAGCTACCCAAGACAGCCCAATCAACGGTTGGCAATCGACGCCCAGTGGGTCAGTCGACGCCCCATTGGTAGGTTTTTGTATATTGGTACTTAAGCGTGAGATAGGAGAGGCCAAGGACCAGTCACAGTCCCAGACCACGGACCAGCAGGACAGTCCGTTGGTCAAGAGACGGACCGTCGTTCGACACTCCGTCTGTGAGGCAGTTACTGCGCAGGCTCCTGTAAGTTCAAGGGGTGAATTGGTAAATTCACACCACGATCCAATAATACTATTGACGGTTGTTTTGAGTGTTTATGGGCGTTTTAAGAGTATATAAGTCATTAAACTCTCAATTAAACCCTAACACCTAAATCAAAACACATTCCCTCCCAAAGATTCTTCAAAAACCTCTATGAGGGTTCAAGGTGAAGATGGAGCTTGAAGATGGTTCTTGTCACAACCGAAACCATACCCTAGAATTTAGGGTACAATATTGGATTGTAACCGGCGTCCTCTACCTCTCGGAGGTCAAAGACAACTCCTTTCATATCATTCATTGCATATACATAGTTAAAAGTAGTGTGGAATGAAAACTTTTCGTAAAATAATATAGAAGTCTTTAAACTCTTTCATATAAGTAGAAATAGGAAAACACTAAGTCTCTATCATCATCTTAAGACACGACATTACTTGGGACACATCCCATACGAATTTAAAACATACTACTAATAGTCTATTACAAAACTTCATAAAAGAGACATAAAATGACATATATGTCCTCGAGTCAAATGAGGACATACTTCAACTTCTCTTGAACGATCTCCTTGTCCAAGTCCTCGCATCCCAATGCTCCTCACCTACCAAGAACTATATGTATAGAAAAACGTGGAATTAGTACAACCGCATGTACTAAGTATGGGATTATGCATAAAAATCATGAAAACAGACTTTATTGGAAAAATGCATCTTTTCATTTTATAAATTATATTTTAAATCATAAGAACATCATTTATCAATTAAGGAACACATAAGAAAACACTCAACCAAAACTAGCATTTTTAAAGGTCACATTACAGTAACCACATTCACTGTTACAGTGAATTAACTAACTGTACAGTGAAGCACTTGTTCATCATTTTAGACACCCTTTAGCATGTAATCTTCTCACTCAAAGCTATCCTAAGATTCACTTATGTCACACAAAGAGAGACCGCCCATACACCCTCTCTATATGTGCCTAAACGACCCTTAAGATTACTTATAATGAGTCACATACATACTTAGAAAGTATCATAACA
This sequence comes from Solanum lycopersicoides, assembly GCA_022817965.1. Taxonomy (NCBI): domain Eukaryota; kingdom Viridiplantae; phylum Streptophyta; class Magnoliopsida; order Solanales; family Solanaceae; genus Solanum; species Solanum lycopersicoides. The sequence continues at coordinate 23,666,745 of CM040625.1, read as the reverse complement.
TCAAGGTAAGATTCCTCTACCAGACGTGACTTCTAAGTCTCACTTGAGTGAGTTGTGAAGAGACCACCCATACAATACCTTACACACACACTCAAGAGATCCTAGAGACTCCCTAGGATAGAATCATTCTCACTAAATCACCAACACATAGATGATATGGCATTCTCTTCCCAAAGTCTATCAAAAGACGTACTTATGTAAATCAAGAAGATAACGTCCATAGTGACCTCTTCAAGATTACCTAAATAGTCCTTGAGCATACCTAAGCCTTAGATCATGTCCACAAAATCACCAACTTCCCTAACTAGAGTCATCCTAAAGACTTCCAAAGATAAGCCATGAAAAGATCATCCTTCCATGTACTCCTCACACTTTAGCTAAGGAATGTTAAGCCACTTTAGATTAGGTACTCATTCATTTATATAATTCTTAACATAATTCATTAGTTCATTAGTTCATTAAGAGACTCATACATCACATAAGGACATTAAATAGTGGTCTTGTACAAGACGTAGGAACTCCGCATAACACCTTCAAAGTCTATTGTGCAATGTCTAGATAGCGTCCCATACCACCACCTAAAACTCATAAACTTATCAAATGCTAATAGGTATTCCATATGATGAGAATAGGCAATAATAGACATAGACAATGATAGCAAGACATGGAATCCGGAGTTCTATCCTACTCCGATGAGGTTGTTCTACTTGCTAATGGTAGAACTTGAACACATCCCATGTAGGCACATGGTTAAGGAATATGAAGGGCATACTAAGCATTCTAGTCTCTCTTTTTAACTAGAACTACTTCCCCCTTGCTCATACTCACTCGGTTCTAGCCTTAGTTCTCATAGATCAATTCACATTAAGGTTCATATAAATGGGTCCCATATCTAGTTCATGACCCAATTACATTCACCCCACCAAAGCAACGTCCACTAGGGCATATCTCACTATGGCGACAAGAAGTTCATCGCGACTTTCCTAAGTTATGATATGATGTCGTTCCAGCCAATCAAGCTTAAGTCCATCACTCCTTTACTTTGAAGGATACCATTACGGCTTACGCTTCAACAATCTTAACCTTAACCTTAAGTCAAGGTTTTCACATAAAAGACTCTCACATCATCATTTAAAGTCACATGTCATTCATACATTTTAAGACTAAGAGCTCTAACACCCTAAATCAAGACATCACATATTCATAATTATATATACATCAAGCAAGATATACAAGTCAACCAAGACAAGACATCACATACTTCACTTGAACTGATAATGCAAGTCTATCTAGAAACACCTAGAAACAACCTAACATCTTCAAGTCATCCTATATATCATCATAACATCATTAATGTACTCCACATAGACTCACAAAGTCAAGTAGGAATAACCAAGACTTAACCCTAACACTATACTCATAATGTCAAAGTCATAGTCTAACATGATCACTTAAGGCAACATAAGTAGAAGAACACACATATGACTTCACATGTAGATATATAATGTCCTCCTTCACATAATCAACTACACAAATATCCACATTACTTCAAGTAGTTGCCAATAAGGCTATGCTCATCATATTGCATAAAGTAACGCCGACAAGGCCACGTCAATTGCAAATAAAACACATAACACCGCCACCATAAGTGGACCATACAAATAACAATAGAATCGAAGTATAATTAATATCAAATAAAAAAAAATGGGGCAGCATACCTTCATCCCCTCATCCATACTTCAATTCAATGCCAAATCAACCAATTCAACATCACAAGGCCCTTACCTATGGCCATGAACAATAATTCAAAGCAATAACCATAAAACTCAATGAATCTACATCAATTCAATCTAGTTTTAACAATCTAAGATCAAGAAGATATCAATTGAATACAATTCTTATATCATTAGAAAGCCCATAAAAGACTACATAACAATTCAACAATATTAGATAAATATCAAGTAACTCATAAAGTAGTCAAAAACTAGGGTTCATCAATTTACATCGGTTCATAGGGAATTTATGTTAAAATCATCAATACAATATCAATTAGATCATAATTCAATGTTTAGAAATCGTTTATGCAAGAACCCATGGTAGAATCCCGAAATTGGACAATTCACTTTAGAAAACTTTGAAAAACATCTTGAGAGTTGGGCTCCTTGATAAAACAAGTTTCAACGATCAAAAGCCATACCTCAAGGATGATAATTCTTCACTTTGATGAAAATTTCCAATCAAAACGCCACACCAAGTTGTTCCTTCAATTTGGACTTCAATGGAGTCTTTGGGATTTCTAAGGGACTTTGGGGTTTTGTTTTTGGAAGAATGAATTATTCTAAGTGTTAAACACTTATATACTCATTTAAAATACCAAAAAGGCCCTTTAAAAAACCTCCTAAACTCTTATTTGGAAGTGGGGTGAATTTACCATTTCACCCCTAGCTTGGCAGCAACTCTGGGCGCAGGAGACAGCATCACTAACGACTGCCCTCGACGGGGCATCATCCCTTTATGGGCCGTCACTGGCCACTTCCGGTGGTTACAGAATCTGTTCAAGGCTTCTCTCCCTCCCATGGGTAAGTCCCCATCGACGACACCCTTTGACAGGGCGTCAACAGGCCTACGAGCCGTCGACTGCTCCTTCGTTTGGGGTCTGCCTGGGACTGCCATGCCAACAGTTTTGGGTCCTTCCTCAAGGACCTTAAGAAGGTCCTTGGGGTTAATTTTCCCGGACTTTTCTAACACAAATACGATCGTCTATGAGTTTAACACCTCTCACATAAATTTCATACAAAACAAACACATAAAACTCGATGAAACACGCCTAGACGTACAAGGTCAATTCAAGGCATATCTTTCGAACGCCTTGGAAGTTCTTCGTTGTTTCACCTTCGGACTTCACGAAACTTTAAACACTGCCTATACATGCTATAATAACTCAATTAAAAACCTTAAAACATCATTAAACACGCATAAACACATAGAACCACATAAGAGACATTTAGGTGACTTAGTCGTCGAACGTCTTAGTCGTCCCTTGAAGTTTGACTTCCAACACACTTAATCCTTTAGATAATGCTTCTATATCACATATTATACCACATTAGGAAATTCTACCACCATTACCAACATGTTAATCTCTAGATAACCTAAGTCATTTTTGAGGTCTTACAGTTCTTCAATGGAGTTTATTCTTCAATTATCAATGGGTTCTTCAAATAAGGTATGAGAGTTATTCATCTAAGGCTTCTATCACCTTAGAGACAATTTCAAAGATGATTTTCAAAGATTTCAAAAAGATGAAAAAGTCCAATTTCTACTCTAAGTCTAGGGTTCTTGCATGAAAGGTTTTCAAACGTTAAGATATGAGGTTATTTATATTTTATTTATGTTCTCCAATAAAATAATCCATGAACCCTTGACCTTCAAAAATCTCTCAATTTGACTAAAATATGGGTTATGTGATCATGCTTTGATATTGATGAATTCAAGTGTAGATTGTTATGAGCTTTTCATTCATGTATAGATTATGATAAATTTGTTTATAGTTTGTTTCAATTTTATCAATTGAGTATTGTTTATACTTAGATCTATTGAATATTAGGTTTATTGAATTGATATTGACTTAAGGCTTATGAATTCTAATGTAGTTTTCTATGGGATATCTAATGATGTGATAATTATATTCAACTGATATCTAGGTTGTCTTAGATTGATGAATCTTTATTGAATTGACCTAGTTTCGTTGAGTATTATAGTTTATGTATTGAATTGTTGTTCATGGCCATGTGTAAGGGCCTTATGGTATCGAATTGGATGATTTAGCTTTGGAATCAAAGTGATAAGATGGAGTGGGGGTATGCTTCCCTAATTCCCTTTATTTAATGTTAATTAGACTTCAATTATGTTGCAATTGGTATGGTCCACTTATGGTGGCGGTGCTATCTGAATTCTTGTGGTCTTGTCGACGTTACTTTATGCAATATAATGATTATGGCCTTGTCGGCACTACTTGAAGTATTATGACGATTTGTATAATTGATTTATTTAAAGTAGGAGCATATATATCTATATGTGATGTAATGTGAAAGTATGTGTTATTTCTATGTAAGTTAGGAAATCATGTAAACTATCACTATGTGCTTGTGTGTGTGTAGTATTAGGGTTGATGCATGATTGTTCCTACTTGACTATATGAGTCTATAATGGTTATGTTGATGATGATATGGTAGTGTATAGGTTGACTTAAAGATGATAATGGTTATCCCTAAGTGACTTAAAGAATGACATGTAATATGTGCTAAAGTGAAGTATGTTGTGTCTTGTTTAGGTAGACTTGTGTCCCTTACTTGATGCATGTATGATAGTGAATATGAGATGGTTTGACTAAGGATGCTAAAGCCTCTTAGTATTGAATGTATGAATGATATTTGAGACCTTGAATGATGATAACAAGGTCCTTAAATTATGTGAAACCTTGAACCTAGTGGTAAGGTTATGAGACTTGAAGTCGAAAGCCGAAGTGGTATCCTTCATGTAATGAATGATGGACTTAGGGTTGATTGGATGGAACGACATCATATCAATACTTAGGAAAGTCATAATGAGATTCTTGTCACCATTTGAAGGTAGCCCTAAGAGGACCTCTTTGGTAGGGTAAATGTGATTGGGTTATGAACTAGATATGGAACCCAATTGTATGAACCTTAAATTTGAATTTCTCTATGAGAACAAAGGCTAGCACCGAGTGAGTATGGTAAGAGAAGTAGTTCTAGTTAAAGGATGAGACTAGAATACAAAGCACGTCCTTCATATTCCTTAACAAATATCCTACATGGGATGTGTCCAAGTTCTACCATTGGAGAGTACAACACCCTCATTGGATTAGGTTAGAACTCTGGATTCCATGTTTTGCTACCGTGGTCTATGTCGGTTATTTCCTATTCTCATCATCTGGATACCTACTAGCATTAGAGAAGTTATATAAAGTTTAGGTGGTGGTATGGGACGCTATATAGACATTACACAATAGGATTTGAAGGTGTTTGTTAGAGTCCCTAGGTCTTGTCCAAGACCATTACTTGAATGTCCTTGTGTGATGAATGCGTCTTAAGGAACTAATGAATGTAATAACTTAAGTTAAGGAAATGTTAAATGAATAAGTAATTATCTAGAGTAGTTAAGGGTTGTCTAGTTAAGGTGTGAAGGGGGCATAGTAATGGTCACTTCTTATCTTACCTAGATAAGTCTTAAGAATTACTCTAGTTAGGGAAGATGGTTTTTTATGTGTACATGATCCAAACTTAGGTAATCTTAAAGGATTACTTAGGTAATCATGAAGAGGTAAACATGGATGTTATCTTCTTGATTTACTTAATTAAGACTTTGGAAAGCCCTTGGAAGGAAAATTTCATATTATCTATGTGTTGATGCATTATTTGAGAATGATTCTATCTTAGATAATCTATAGGACACCTTGCGTGTGTGTGAAAACGATTATATGGCGGTCGTTTCACACTTACTCAAGTGAACCTTGGAATCACCTTTTGTAGAGGAATCTCATGTTGATGTGCTTGATGTATTGTTATTGAATGTGTCTCATTCTAAGTAGTTTTGAGGATCATTTGGGCATTCTTGGATAGGGTGTATAGGCGGTGTCTCTTTGTGTTGCTTAAGTGAGTCTTAGGATAGCTTTTAGTGAGGGGATTATATGCAAAAAGGTTTGTAAAGTGAAGCTAAGTAACTTCAATGTACAGTGAAGTAGCTTACTGTAATGTTTTCTTTAATAAATGTATAATTGTTTAAATGATTTCTTATGTATTTCTTAATTGTTTAATGTTGTTCTTATAATGTTTTAATCGAAATTCATGAAAAGCATGTTATTTACTAAAGATCCCTTTTTCATGGTTTTTGCATGACTTCCATACTTAGTACATCTAATGTGCTAAGTACCCTTCTTTTCCCTTTTTGACTAAAGTGTAGGGAATTGGAAGTCTTGATATGCCATTAAGGATGGATAGGTTTCTATGGGTTGGAGAGGAAGTATTGGTGATTCCTCATCGATTCGAGGACAATATCCACATGTTCATTATGTCTTAGTCTTTACTTTATGTCTTGTATGGGATTAATCCCAAGTGTTGTATACTCTAAAGTTTAGATGGTTCAATGGGATGTTGTAAAGTTTTAATGTTTTAAGGGAAGTCTTCCGTATGCGTATTGATTATCCAAAGAGTTCTTCGTGTGTGAAGAAAGTTTTAAATTCATACTCATTTTAATATGTTTATTATGCAATGAATAATACGAGTGGCTTAGATGAGACTTCTTGAAGTCTCACTTGCTGTGTGGCGACACAAGGACGCTCTAACTTCTACAGTGTACTTGTGGGTCGTGACAAGCTTGGTATCAGAGACAGGTTTAGGGAGTGTCTTAATTGTCTCATGAACCACATCTAATAGAGTCTTGTTTATAATGTGAAGCGCGCCACATTATGAATAGGAGGCTATTGGGTTCTAGGAAAAGTTTCACTTCTTCATTAATCTAATTGTGCCAAAGAGCTTGCTATATGTTGTTTTCCCCTTGTCTACCTTATGTGTTTGGTCATTTGAAAGTGATTTTATAAAGCTTGGGTTGAGGTAGAGAAAATATGTGATTTGACTTGTTATATAGGGTGTGAAAGATGGTGTTGATGACCTTAGGTTGACTTAGTTACCTTTTAAAGGGTAGTTAAGTTGGAAAGGAATGGTAAGGTATATTGTTAGAAATGTGATGGAATGGTTATTTAGATAGTTTGAAGTTTTTTAAGACCCAACCATAGAAAGGAAGTTGAAGAGATTAGAAAGAGTAAAGGTGAGTTTCTTCTAGTAAGGGGGATGTAGTGGTTAGATGGTCAACCCTTGAGAGTCTTTAGTTTTCATGAGATATACTTTGGGTGAGAAAGTATTAGTAAGGTCTAAGGTGGCTTGAGGAAGTTCCTTGGGGTAGATGTTATATTGACCTTAGAATGGGTTTCTCCTAAGTGGGGGAGTATACTTAGAATGATTTATGTAGGAGTCTTTTGTGACAAATGAGTTCCAAACATTCTCCTTATGATATGCATGTTTGGTTGAAATTGAATTTCATTAACTTCTTGCATTTGTGTATTTTATGAAGCCATGATAATGTTGTAAAAGGTTTTATATGAAGTTACCTTGCATATTAACATGTTTATATCATAAATTGACTAAAAGTTGCATTTTTTCAAAAGTTGCACAAATCATTGTAATGCACTATCAGTTCACTGTGAAATTTTTTGAAAATTGACTAATTGTTTCTTTGGTTGAAAGTTGTTGTAATATGGTTAGAATTGATGTATATGAGCATAATATTGAATATAAAATGAGTTTTTGCTATTTGAAATGAAGCATGTGAGTTTTGTAGCATGATGAGTTATAGAATGTTTTCTAATTTCTTGTTGTGTTGTGATTCTCTTAATTATGTGAAATTGATATTTTCTTGGATGTTTGTATTGTATGAGATGTTATATAGTAAGGTCATGAGTTTCTAATTGAATCTGTAGTCTGAGAAGTGTTCGAAGAGTGGCAAGTGTCATTCAAGGACGAATGTTGTCTAATTGGGGGATAATGTAAGATCCCGAAAATGAATTAGGTGAAGCTAGAGCGTAAAATGTTTGATATGATGGTATATTTATATTTTGTGTTTTAGTCAATGTCTAAGAGTTTAGCTGCATTGGAAGTCAAACGTCAAGGGACGACCAAGACATTCGACGACTAAGTCACCTATGTGCTTCATATGTGGTTTTATGTGTTTATGTGTGATTAATGATGTTATAAGGTCCTTAAATGAGTTATAATAGTGTTTATAGGCAGTGTGTCAAGTTTCGTGAAGTTTGGAGGTCAAACGTCCAAGAACGTCCATGATATTCGAAAGATGTGCCTTGAAATGACCTTGTGTGTCTAAGCATGTTTCGTAGAGTTTTACGTGTTTGTTTTGGATGAAATTCATGTAGGAGGTCCTAAACTTGTATATGATCATGTTTGGGTTGGAAATGTCGGGGAAAACATCCCCAAGGACCATCCAAGGATTCTTGAGGAAGGACCCATTCATTGAGCCAAAGCTTCCCAAGATAGCCAAACCAACGGTTGGCAATCGACGCCCAGTGGGTCAGTCGACGCCCCGTTGGTAGGTTTTTGTATATTGGTACTTAGGCGTGAGATAGGAGAGGCCAAGTACCAGTCACAGTCCTAGACCACGGACAATCAGGACGGTCCGTTTGTCAAGGGACGGACCATCGTTGGACACTCCATTTGTGAGGCAGTTAATGTGCAGGCTCCTGTAAGTTCAAGGGGTAAATTGGTTAATTCACCCCACGCCCCAATAAGACTATGGACGATTGTTTTAAGTGTTTATGGGCGTTTTAAGAGTATATAAGTCATTAAACTCTCAATTAAACCCTAACACCTAAATCATAACACATTCCCTCCCAAAGATTCTTCAAAAACCTCCATGAGAGTTCAAGGTGAAAATGGAGCATGAAGATGGTTCTTCAATGGATTTTATTTTTCAATTATCAATGGGTTATTCAAATAAGGTATGAGAGTTCTTCATCTAAGTCATCTATCACCTTAGAGCCAATTTCAAAGATGATTCTCAAAGATTTCAAAAAGATGAAAAAGTCCAATTTCCACTCTAAGTCTCGGGTTCTTGCATGAAAGGTTTTCAAACGCTAAGATATGAGATTATTGATATTTTATTGATGTTATCCAATGAAATTATCTATGAACCCTTGACCTTCACAAATCTCTCAATTTGACTAAAATATGGGTTATGTGATCATGCTTTGATATTGATGAATTCAAGTGTAGATTGTTAGGAGCTTTTCATTCATGTATATATTATGATAAATTTGTTTATAGTCTGTTTCAATTTTATCAATTGAGTATTGTATATTCTTAGATCTATTGAATATTAGGCTTATTGAATTGATATTGACTTAAGGCTTATGAATTCTAATGTAGTTTTATATGGGCTATCTAATGATGTGATAATTATATTCAATTGATATGTAGGTTTTCTTAGATTGATGAATCTATATTGAATTGACCTAGTTTCATTGAGTATTATAGTTTATGTATTGAATTGATGTTCATGGCCATGGGTAAGGGCCTTATGGTATCGAATTGGATGATTTATCTTTGGAATTGAAGTGGTAAGATGGAGTGGGGGTATGTTTCCCTAATTACCTTTATTTAATGTTAATTAGACTTCAATTATGTTGTAATTGGTATGGTCCACTTATGGTGGCGGTGCTATATGAATTGTTATGGCATTGTAGGCGTTACTTTATGCAATATAATGATCATGGACTTGTCGGCACTATTTGAAGTATTATGATAATTTGTATAATTGATTTATGTGAAGTACGAGCATATATATCTATATGTGAAATAATGTGAAAGTATGTGTTATTTCTATGTATGTAAGGAAATCATGTAAACTATGACTATGTGCTTGTGTATGTGTAGTATTAGGGTTGATGCATGATTGATCCTACTAGACTATATGAGTCTATAATGGTTATGTTGATGATGATATGGTAGTGTATAGGATGACATAAAGATGATAATGGTTATCCCTAAGTGACTTAAAGAATGACATGTAATATGTGCTAAAGTGAAGTATGTTGTGTCTTGTTTAGGTAGACTTGTGTACCTTACTTGATGCATGTATGATAGTGAATATGAGATATTTTGACTAAGGATGCTAAAGTCTCTTAGTCTTGAATGTATGAATGATATGTGAGACCTTGAATGATAATAACAAGGTCCTTTAATTATGTGAAACATTGAACCTAGTGGTAAGGTTATGAGACTTGAAGTGGAAAGCCGAAGTGGTATCCTTCATGTAATGAATGATGGACTTAGGGTTGATTGACTGGAACGACATCATATCAATACTTAGGAAAGTCATAATGAGCTTCTTGTCTCCATTGGAAGGTAGCCCTAAGAGGACCTCTTTGGTAGGGTAAATGTGATTGGGTTGTGAACTAGATATGGAACCCAATTGTATGAACCTTAAATTTGAATAAATTTCTGAGAACAAAGGCTAGCACCGAGTGAGTATGGTAAGGGAAGTAGTTCTAGTTAAAGATGAGACTAGACTACAAAGCACGTCCTTCATATTCCTTAACCATGTTCCTACATGGGATGTGTCCAAGTTCTACCATTGGAGAGTATAACACCCTCATCAGAGTAGGTTAGAACTCTGGATTCCATTCTTTGCTAAAGTGGTCTATGTTGGTTATTGCCTATTCTCATCATCTGGGATATCTACTAGCATTAGAGAAGTTCTATGAAGTTTAGGTGATTGTATGGACGCTATCTAGACATTGCACAATAGGCTTTGAAGGTGTTTGTTAGAGTCCCTAGGTCTTGTCCAAGACCATTACTTGAATGTCCTTGTGTGATGAATGAGTCTTAATGAACTAATGAATGTAAGGACTTAAGTTAAGGAAATGTTAAAAATAAGTACTTATCTAGAGTAGTTAAGGGTTGTCTAGTTAAGGTGTGAAGGGGGCATAGTAATAGTCACTTATTATCTTACCTAGATAAGTCTTAAGAATTACTCTAGTTAGAGAAGATGCTTGTTTATATGGACATGATCCAAACTTAGGCAATCTTAAAAGATCACTTCGGTAATCATAAAGAGATCAACATCGACGTTATCTTCTTGATGTGTTGATGCATTATGTGTTACTTAGGTATGTGTTGATGCATTATGTGTGACGACCTGTATTATGTATATGCTAGTTCTATTCATGTGATACTTGACATAGACTTATAGTGTAGGTGAGGGATCATGTTTCTTATATGGTTAGTGTTGGTTTAAACTAGCTCGGAAGGTGATGTAACGCCTTGCACGTTTCAGCATGTGTATTACAAGTTAACTCTGACGGAAAGTATTTAAGTAGATATAGTAAGGTGGTAATTGGGCTTAAAGTTAAAAGTTAAGTGCTAAGTTGAAGAACAAGGGATTAAAATTCAGAAATTGAAATAAAATAATTGAGCTGCTTGCTTGGCTTAATTTAAGCTAGCAGTTGCATCACCTACTTAAGCTATAATATAGTTAAAGGGCCAAGTTTTATTGACCAGATTTAGGCTTATATTAATGGTCTGTCACTTGAAGCCCAAATCTAGTAAATCAAAAAAAAATCTGAAGGAAATCCCAGCAGCCTAATCTGCCAAGGCCTAATATGGTTAAACCCCAAGTGAAAGCAACTAGGTGCATCACCTAGTTTGACCTTTTGAGCTGCATGATGTGCACAAGCAGGTGCATCACCTACTTGACAAATTAGTGGCTGAAAATGGACCCCAAAAAAAGGAGGTTCTAGAGGATATTTTTGTGGTCAATAAAACTCTATACATATCCAATATGAGCAGATATTCTTCACCCATTTTACCACATAAAAATAAAATTTAACTCCAGCTCTCTCTCTCTCTTTTCTCTTAAGGATTAAACCAGCAGCCTTAAAGTTTTCTAGGGTTCTTGAAGAAACCCTCATACCTGGAAACCAAGGAAAGTGAAAACTCATGGATTTAGCTTAATTCTCCCATGTATGATTAGGAAAACATGTTATTCATGCACTAATATAACTACAAAGGCAGAATATTTCCAGTAGCTAATGCTCACTTCCTTATTTATTAAAATACCTTTCTTCTTTAGTTTAAGTGTGAAGGGAAGTTGAAGTTCTAAAAGAATTCAAGTTATAAGGAGAAGTTGCAGAAATTGAGGTAAGGTGACTGCTCCATTTTTGTCTTCCTTATGTATGAGTTTGAGTGAGGAATTAGTGGTGTGCTTACATGAAGAACTCAAGGGGGTGGTTAGTTCAATACTTGGTTGTATGATAAAGAATATTTGGGGCTATTCTATGTATATTACTGTTGGCGCAGCTTGGTTAATCTTGGAAAAAGATGTATAATTTATGTGATGGACAGAGAATGAGGGTGTGGTGATACACATTATGTTAAGGGATGTATGGGCTCATTATAAGTCAAAGTTAGCTACTGTTTTACAAGGCTCACGGTGTGATAGATTCTAATTTTAGTTTACCATGACTTCAATTGTAGATTAAAGCCAAAAATGGTAGGATGAATCGTGATAGTATATCAGTCTGAGGATAGGGTATGTAAGGCTCTCCGATTCTATATCCCTTTGGCATGAAATTTGACACCTGCAATTAATATCAATGAAGCGAATCTCATAAGTTTTATTCCTAGAAAAGGAAACATAGTGGCAGCGTACTATCTCCAAATAGATAACAATATTTCCCCCTCTCCGTAGTGCATAGAACTACTTCATTAACTGTTCACTGTTTTATACTTGTGCAATTATCCCCCATGTGCTGGTATAGAAATGCTAATTGCAAAAGCAAGTATGTGAATCCTCCTCTTTGTAGTTTGAAGATAATTGTGTAATTAATCTCTTAAAGTAATGTTATGATGTTACACAGCTCCTTATGTCATTGTTATTTCCTTGAAGTATTATTTTCATGTCTTCTATTACTGGTCCATACTTCCATATCTCCAAAATGATTATGACCACCAAAATAACATCTCAAAAGAGTTATGAACTCATAAATAACAATATCAAAGATTAAAGAATCTAAGTGAAGAAATTTATATAATTAAGGGTGGAAGCTCAGGGGCGAAAGCCTAGCATGGGCCGATCCCTATTTGTATAGAAAGGTGGCAGCTCAGGGGCGAAAGCCTAGCATGGGCCGATCCAAAGTTGTGTAATTATGAGGACCGCATCCCAGGGGTTAATACGCCTATCAAGGGTCATCCTCTTCTACGACTGATCAGCTGGTCACTTGTATCACATGACCAACAAAGATTATAACATACAGAAAAGTAAAGAAAAGAATGTAACTTACTTGATCCCACAAGAGTAAGCAAAGGTGGTCTTCTCTCCTAATGTATGCACTCATATGTTGCTACTTGATTTCATTTGAGCTCTCGTATTACATATGCTATTGCCTTACATATTCAGTATATTTTTCGTACTGATGTCCCTTATTAGGGACGCTACATTTCATGCTGCACACATAGGTACTCCTGCTAGTAGACCTCCTCAGTAGGAGCACACGACACTCTGCTACTTTTGGTGAGCTCCAAGTTGATTCAGAGCTTTATTGAGTCCTTGGTAAATTCATTTGGGTATTGTATCATAGTTAAGGGTAAGGCGGGGTCTGTCCCGACCTACTCTAGTCTTCTATCTTTTAGAGGCTTTGTAGACGTATGTACATGGTTCAGTTGTGTCTTAAGGAGTTGTGGCCTGAACGACCAAGTCTAGTATATGACTTTTGGATCTACTTATGGTTGCATCGTTGCGTCCTAGGTGAACTTGTAACAATTGTTATAGTTATATGCATAGTAAGAATAGGTTACAGGTTGCTTCTCTCGAGCCTTTAGGGCATCGAGTACCTGTCCATCTTAATGGGTTTTGAGGCCTGACAAAAAGTGGTATCAGAGACAGGTTATCCTAGGGAATCTACAAAGCCGTGTCTGTGTAGAGTCTTGCTTATGGATGTGTTGTGCACCATATCTATAAGCAGGAGGCTACGGGACATGTATGAGTTGTCTCATTTCTTTCATTTCTTAGATCATGCGATACAACTAGTGTTGTAGGTGAATCATATCTAATTTCTCAATGGTTTTATTATAGCAAAGATGTCGGTTACGAGAAGGAGTAAAAGTACTGGTAGACGAGTAGATGTGGTTTCCCAAGAAGGGACCAGCCAACCACCACCAAGTCAAGCTGTTCAAAGTGGGGCTCAAGATGAGTCTCTATCGCAGACTTCCCCGACGCCTCCATCTCCTAAAGAACTAATGAGGGAAGATATACCTCGGGAACCCCCTATCAATGCTACCTAGCAAGATTTGAGGAATGCAGTCCAATTATTGACTCGTATAGTTGCTGGTCATGGACAAAGGCAAGAAGGTCGAGTTGCAGGTACTAGTGGTGTAGATAGATCAGCTGGAACACGGATACGTGATTTTCTTATCTTGGACCCTCCATCATTTATCGGGTAAGATCCTAATGAAGATCCCCAAGACTTTATAGATCAAATCAAACACACTTTGGATATTATGCATGTAAGTGGTAAAGAAGCACTTGAGCTAGCTGCATACAGATTAAAGGGTGTGGCTATATCGTGGTATGAAGCTTGGAAGCAATCTAGGGGAATAAATGCACCTTTAGCTATGTGGAAAGAGTTCAAAAAGGCATTCCCTTATCATTAAATGCCATTGGAGATCCGAGAGGCCCGTGCGGATCAGTTCTTAAATCTCCACCAAGGAAATATGAGTGTGAGAGAGTATAGTCTCAAATTTAATTCCTTGGCCAGGTATGCTCCTAATGTAGTAGCTACTATGGAGGATAGAGTTCATCGATTTGTGGATAGATTAGATTCATATATGGTTAGAGACTGTACAATTGCTTCGTTGAATAAAGATATGGATATAGCAAGGATGCAGGCTTTTGCGCAAAAGTTGGAGGATCAAAGGCAAAGAAGAAGGACACAAGAGTTGTAAACAGGGCATTATAAGAGGGCCAGATCCATGGGGCAGTTTACACCATCCCAAGGTGAGTTTAGGCCTCGGTTCTCTAACAGACCATCTAGGTCGTCATCTTTCTACTCTACAGTTAGTGCTCCACCACAGTTCCAAGGTTTTAGGGGAAATCAGTTTGGGCAAAGAAGTGAAAGCCAAGGCTCACAAATAGCGAGTCATCAAGAGCAGGGAAGTACGAGCCAATCAACGCCTCCACGACAGCCTTGTAAACTGTGTGGGAGGAATCATCTAGGTGCATGCAGGTTTGGGATGGATGTTTGTTTTTGGTGTGGCACAGCAGGGCATATGATGAGAAACTGCCCTCATAGGGGTGTGGGTGGCGTTGCACAACCAACTAGCAACCCTTCTTTAGGTAGGGGACTACATATGCCTACAGGTCGTGGTAGAGGAGCTAGGAGAGCAGCTAGTTCTAGTGGAGGTCAGAATCGCACATATGCACTAGGGGATAGACAAAATTCAGAAGCCTCGCCGGATGTGGTTACAGGTACATTGTCCATCTTTTCACATATTGTATATGCATTAAATGATGCAGGGTCTACACTATCATATGTTACACCATTTATTGTTGGAAGGTTCAAAAGAACACCAGAATTATTAGTGAATCCATTTGAAGTATCTACATCGATTAGTGAGTCTATTATAGCTAGAAGGGTTTATCGTAATTGCATTGTAAGTGTTTGTGGTCGCAATACATTGGATAACCTTGTTGAGCTAGACATGGTAGATTTTGATGTTATAATGTGTACTGATTGGTTAGCTTCTTGTTGCGCCACGGTAGATTGCCGAAATAAGATAATGCATTTCCAGTTTCCAAAAGAGGTAGTCCTCGAATGGAAAGGTAATATTAGGGCGCCAAGAGGTAAAATTATTTCTTATCTTAAGGCAAAGAAGATGATTTCCAAAGGATACATATGCTATCTGGTTAGAGTGAAAAATGTATATGCGGAGCCACCAACCCTTCAATCCATTCCGGTGGTAAATGAATTTCTAGATGTGTTTCCTGAAGATCTTCCAGGTTTGCCTCCAGAACGAGAAGTAGAGTTTGTTATTGATGTGCTTCCAGATACTCAACCTATCTCAATTCCTCCGTATAGAATGGCTCCGACAGAATTACGAGAGTTGAAAGAGCAATTAAAAGACTATTAGAAACAAGATTCATAAGCCCTAGTATGTCCCCATGGGGAGAACCAATTTTATTTGTACGCAAAAAAGATGGCTCGTTTGAATGTGTATCGACTACCGACAGTTGAATAAGGTAACGATTAAGAACAAATATCCCCTCCCTAGAATTGATGATTTTCTTGATCAATTACAAGCTGCTAGGTGTTTTTCAAAGATCGATCTGAGGTCAGGTTATCACCAAGTGAGGGTCAAGGACAAACATATACCCAAGACAGCTTTCCAAAAACGGTATGGTCATTTTGAGTTCCTAGTGATGTCATTCAGGCTAAAAAATGCATCAAGCAACTTTTATGGGTTTGATGAATAGGGTGTTCAAGCCATTTTTAGATGTGTTCGTGATAGTGTTCATAGATGACATTTTAGTGTATTCACGATCGGAAGAGGATCATGCTAATCACTTGTGGCAGGTTTTACAAATTCTCCGTGATCGTAAATTGTTTTCAAAGTTCTCTAAATGTGAGTTCTTGTTTAAATCTGTGGTATTCCTAGGTCATATCATATCCGAGGAAGGAATAAAGGTTGATAACCAAAAAATAGAAGCCGTGAAAAACTGGCCAAGACCTACAACGCCTACGGAGATCCGTAGTTTTCTTGGATTGGAAGGTTATTACAGAACATTTGTTGAAGGATTCTCTTCCATGGATGCACCCTTAACAAAGCGAACACACAAAGAAACCAAGTTTCAATGGAGCGATGAGTGTGAAAGAAGCTTCCAAGAGCTGAAGAGTAAATTAACTTCTACACCTGTGTTGGTACTTCCAGAAGGTACAGAAGTCTATGTAGTGTACTGTGATGCTTCGAGAGTGGGCTTAGGTTGTGTATTGATGAAGCATGGTAAAGTCATAGCTTATGGCTCAAGGCAGCTGCGGCCACATGAGAAAAATTATCCAACCCATGATCTAGAGCTAGCAGCAGTTGTGTTTGCTTTGAAGATATGGCGCCACTACTTTTATGGAGTTCATGTTGACATATACACTGATCACAAAAGCTTGCAATATATCTTTAAGCAAAAGGACATAAATCTGATGCAGCGAAGGTGGCTGTAGCTATTAAAAGATTATCACATTGACATCTTATATCATCCCGGTAAAGCTAATGTAGTAGCTGATGCTTTAAGCCGTAAAATAATGGCAAGCACTTATGGGAAGTCTGTGGAAAGACAAGGAATGACTAAGGATCTGTCCCAACTAGCGAACTTGGGCGTTCGCCTTCTTGAATCTCAAGCCGAAGGGGTTATTGTGCAAAATGCGGCAGAAACCTCATTATTAGTGGAAGTGAAAGAGAAGAAGTACACTGATCCAATTCTTTTACAACTTAAAGAGAATGTACTACATGGTATGAAAAAGGCATTTGAGCTCAAGCAAGTTGGAGTAATTCGATGTCAAAACAGATTGTGTTTACCTAATATAGATGAACTAAGAAAGAGGATCATGATGGAAGCACATAATTCAAGATACTCTGTTCATCCGGGGTCAACTAAAATGTATCATTACTTGAAAGAAATGTATTGGTAGTGGGACATGAAGAACAAAATTGCAAAATTCGTGGCTCAGTGTCCAACTTGTCAACAGGTAAAAGTAGAACACCAAAAGCCCGGAGGTTACATGCAGCGTATAAAACTTCCAATTTGGAAATAGGACATGATAAACATGGATTTTGTCACTGGTTTGCCTCGCTCATTCTGGAAGTTTGACTCCATATGGGTAATAGTTGACAGACTTACTAAAGCAGTACACTTCTTGCCGGTGAAGACTACTAATACAGCAGAAGAGTATGCAAGGTTGTACATTAAAGAGATAGTTCGACTACATGGAGTGCCAATCTCTATAATATCTGATAGAGGAGCTCAATTCATTGCAAATTTTTGGAAGTCGTTTCAAAAGAGTTTGGGAACACAAGTGAATTTAAGTACAACCTTCCACCCTCAAACGGATGGCCAGGCAGAACGTACAATTCAGACACTTGAGGATATGATGCGATGTTGTATATTAGATTTCAAGGGTAGCTGGGATGATCACCTACCACTTATTGAATTTGCTTATAACAATAGCTACCATTCGAGCATTAAAATGGCACCTTATGAAGCTTTATATGGTCGAAATTGTAGATCACCAATTGGCTGGTTCAAAATAGGTGAAACTGCCTTATTTGGGCCAGATCTTGTTCATCAATCTATAAAAAAAGTCAAACTGATATAGCAGCGGCTAGAAACAGCTCAAAGTCGACATAAATCATATGCAAATATTAGAAGGAGAGGACTAGAATTTTCTATAGGAGATTGGGTGTTCTTGAAGGTGTCTCCGATGAAAGGGGTAATGAGGTTTTGTAAAAAGGGAAAGCTGAGTCCACGCTATATAGGGCCATATAAGATTCTCCAAAAATTCGGCCAAGTAGCCTATGAGTTAGAGCTACCACAAGAGCTTTCATCAGTTCATCTGGTGTTTCATGTCTCAATGCTACGAAAATGCGTAGGTGACCCATCTCGTGTTACTCCTACTGAAGATGTACAGGTTACGAGAGATCTCACTTATGAATAAGTACCCACTGCTATTCTGGATCGACAAGTTAAGAAGTTAAGAAATAAAGAAGTAGCTTCTGTAAAAGTACTATAGAGAAACCAACAAGTAGAAAAAGTTACATGGGAAGCGGAAGAAGCAATGAAATTGAAGTATCCTCACCTCTTCCAGACTTGTGAGAAAGATCAAATGTTAGTGGAGGCGTTGACAAGTAAGTATAAGTTTATATGTTCAATATGATTATAGTCGTACTAACTTAGGCTTGAACTTGTTTGGGCTGGACAACATTGCTAACATTCGAGGACGAATGTTTTAAGGGGGGAAGGATGTGACGGCCTGTATTATGTATATGCTAGTTCTATTCATGTGATACTTGACATAGACTTATAGTGTAGGTGAGAGATCATGTTTCTTATATGGTTAGTATTGGTTTAAACTATCTCGGAAGGTGATGTAACGTCTTGCACGTTTCAGCATGTGTATTGCAAGTTAACTCTGACGGAAAGTATTTAAGTAGATATAGTAAGATGGTAACTGAGGTTAAGTGCTAAGTTGAAGAACAAGGGATTAACATTCAGAAATTGAAATAAAATAATTGAGCTGCTTGCTTGGCTTAATTTAAGCTACCAGTTGCATCACCTACTTAAGCTATAATATAGTTAAATAGCCAAGTTTTATGGACGAGATTTAGGCTTATATTAATGGGCTGTCACTTGAAGCCCAAATCTATTAAATGAAAATAAAATCTGAAAGAAATCCCAGCAGCCAAATCTGCCAAGGCCCAATATGGATAAAGCCCAAGTGAAAGAAACTAGGTGCATCACCTAGTTTGAACTTTTGAGCTGCTTGATGTGCACAAGCAGGTGCATCACCTAGTTGACCAATTACTGACTGAAATTGTACCAAAAAAAAAGGAGGTTCTAGAGGATATTTTTGTGGTCAATAAAGCTCTATACATATCCAATATGAGCATATATTCTTCACCCATTTTAACACATAAGAATAAAATTTAACTCTAGATCTCTCTCTCTTTTCTCTTAAGAATTAAACTAGCAGCCTTAAAGTTTTCTACGATTCTTGAAGAAACCCTCATACCTGCAAACCAAGGTAAGTGAAAACTCATGGATTTAGCTTAATTCTCCCATGCATGATTAGGAAAACATGTTATTCATGATCTAATATAACTACAAAGGCGGAATATTTCCAACAGCTACTGCACACTTCCTTAGTTATTAAAATACCTTTCTTCTTTGGTTCAAGTGTGAAGGGAAGCTGAAGTTCTAAAAGAATTCAAGTTATAAGGAGAAGTTGCAGAAATTGAGGTAAGGTGACTGCTTTATTTTTGTCTTCCTTATGTATGAGTTTGAGTGAGGAATTATGGTGTGCTTTTATGAAGAACTCAAGGGGTTGGTGAGTTCAATACTTGGTTGTATGATAAAGAATATTTGGGTCTGTTCTATGTATATTACTGTTGGCGCAGCTTGGTTAATCTTGGGAAAATGATGTATAATATATGTGATGGACAGAGAATGAGGGTGTGGTGATACACATTATGTTAAGGGTTGTATGGGCTCATTATCAGTCAAAGTTAACTACTGTTTTACAAGTCTCACGGTGTGATAGCTGCTAATTTTAATTTACCATGACTTAAATTGTAGATTAAAACAAAAAAAGAGAGGATGAACCGTGATAGTATATCAGTCCGAGGATAAAGTATGTAAGGCTATTCGATTCTATATCCCTTTGGCATGAAATCTGACACCTGCAATTAATATCAATGAAGTGAATCTCATAAGTTTTATTCCTAGAAAAGGAAACATAGTGGCAGCGTACTATCTCCAAATAGCGAACAATATTTCCCCCTCTCCGTAGTGCATAGAATTACTTCATTATCTGTTCACTGTTTTATACTTGTGTAATTATCCCCCATGTGCTGGTATAGAAATGGTAATTGCAAAAGCAAGTCTGTGAATACTCCTCTTTGTCCTTTGAAGACAATTGTGTCATTAATCTCTTAAAGTAATGTGTTGATGTTACATAGCTCCTTATGTCATTGTTATTTCCTTGAAATATTATTTTCATGTCATCTATTACTAGTCCGTACTTCCATATCTCCAAAATGATTATGACCACCATAATAACATCTCAAAATAGTTATGATCTCATAAACAACAATCTCAAAGATTAAAGAATCTAAGTGAAGAAATCTATATAATTAAGGGTGGCAGCTCAAGAGCAAAAGCCTAGCATTGGCCGATCCCTATTGGTTTAGAAGGGTGGTAGCTCAGGGGCGAAAGTCTAGCATGGGCCGATCCCAAGTTGTGTAATTATGAGGACCGCATCCTAGGGGTTAATACGCGTAGCATGGGTCATCCTCTTCTACCAATGATCAGCTGTTCACTTGTATCACATGCCCAACCAAGATTATAACATACAGAAAAGTAAAGAAAAGAATGTAACTTACTTGATCCCAGAAGAGTAATCAAAGGTGGTCTTCTCTTCTAATCTATGCACTCATATGTTTCTACTTGATTTCATTTGAGCTCTCTTATTACATATGCTATTGCCTTACATATTCAGTACATTTTTCGTACTGACGTCCCTTATTGGGGACGCTGCATTTCATGCTGCATGCACATGTACTTCTGCTAGTAGACCTCCTCAGTAGGAGCACACGACACTGTGCTACTTTTGGTGAGCTCTAAGTTGATTCAGAGCTTTATTGAGTCCTTGGTAAATTCATTTTTGCATTGTATCGTAGTTAACGGTAAGGCGGTGTTCGTCACGACCTACTCTAGTCTTCTATCTTTTAGAGGCTTTGTAGATGTATGTACATGGTTCAATTGTGTCTTTGGGAGTTGTGGCCTCAACAACCAAGTCTTGTATATAACTTTTGGATCTACTTATGTTGGTTGCATCGCTGCGTCTAGGTGAACTTGTCACAATTGTTATAGTTATATGCATAGTAAGAACAGGTTACATGTTGGTTCTCTCAACCCTTTAGGGCATCGAGTGCCTGTCCGTCTTAATGGGTTTTGAGGCGTGACATCATGTGAGAATGATTCTATCTTAGGTAATATATAGGATCTCTTGCGTGTGTGTGAAAAGGATTATATGGGCGGTCGTTCCACACAAACTCAAGTGAACCTTGGAATTACCTTTTATAGAGGAATCTCATGTTGATGTGCTTGATGTATTGTAATTGAATGTTTCTCATTCTAAGTAGTCTTGAGGATCATTTGGGCATGCTTGGAGAGGGTGTATGGGAGGTCTCTCTTTGTGTTGCTTAAGTGAGTCTTAGGATAGCTTTTAGTGAGTGGATTATATGCAAAAATGTTTGTAAAGTGAAGCTAAGTAACTTCAGTGTACAATGAAGTAGCTTACTGTAAAGTTTTCTTTAATAAATATATAATTGTTTAAATGATTTCTTATGTATTTATTAAGTGTTGAATGTTGTTCTTATAATGTTTTAATTGAAAATCATGAAAAGCATGATATTTACTAAATGTTCCTTTTTCATGGTTTTTGCATGGCTTCCATACTTAGTATATCTAATGTGATAACCCCTTCTTTTTCCTTTTTGAATAAAGTGTAGGGAATTGGAAGTCTTGATATGCCATGGAGGATGGATAGGTTTCTAATGGTTGAAGATGAAGTATTTGTGAGTCCTCATCGATTCGAGAACAATATCCACATGTTCCTTTATGTCTTAGTCTTTACTTTATTTCATGTATGGGATTAATCCCAAATTTTGTACTCTCTAAAGATTAGATGGATTAATGGGATGTTGTAAATGTTTAATGTTTTAATGAAATCCTTCTGATGTGCGTATTGATTATGTAAAGAGTTCTTCGTGTGTGAAGAAGTTTTTGAATTCTTACCCATTTTAGTATGTTTATTATGCAATGAATGGTATTAGTGGCTTAGAGGAGACTTCTTGAAGTCTCATTTGCCGTGTGGCGACACAAGGACGCTCTAACTTCTAGGATGTACTTATGGGTCGTCACAGTACACTCTTTTAGAAGACTTAGTACGTTCATTACTTTTGTGGGGGTTTGCTTAACCGACATAGTCACTGAGAGCAAGAAATGAAATCCCGATATTAACCGCTATAGGATGAGGGATCCTCACTTTCCTAGAGTATGGTCATTCTCTTAGCTTTTACATGGCGTTCCTAATATCTATACCTATGCGGGTGCATAGTTAAGGAATAATGAGATTGCTACTAAGTAACTAATTCTCTACTAATGAGGAGTACTCATCTCAAGAGGTATATTGGAATACTCATCTCAAATCATGAAGTGTAACCACCCTGTCACGACCGGAATCTAGACCCCAACGAGACCGGCGTCGTTGACCTCTCAGAGGTCGCAAACAAGCCTACATACATCATTCTTACTTCATCTAGATTAATTTTACCGAAAAATTTGAAACTTTTTGTTTCTTATCATGCATAAAGGTCATTCTACTTACATTCATAATGTTCACAATCAACCATCTAACATTAAGATTATCAACTGAAAGAAATAGTTCAATACTGCATTAAATGTATAATTGCAAAATGGCACCAATACAATGTCTGAAATAAAAAGGGAAAGAAACACTGGTGGAACATACTCCACTAGCTAAAACCTACATCTAAGCAAGATAGTAACGGTAGACATCCTCGAAAGCATGAGGTCCTACCAAGTCCGGATAAGAGCTCCACGTCCGGATAGCTGCAACGTCAACCTGTTTGCTCTAGCGTCCACCTGTGCCTGCACCTAAAAATATAGAGTTGTATGGGATTAGTACACACTTGTACTAAGTATTGGTATATGCAATCACACACCAAGGACATGGATGAGTAAGAATAGGTCTTTCCTAACAACATGATTATGGAAAGTCAAGTCAGTGGACTTGCCAAATTGGGATTAGGAAAGTTAGTGAGCTTTCCAAATTTGGATTAGGAAAGTTAGTGAGCTTTCCAAAATTGTATTAGGAAAGTCATGCCATGAGAGTAACATGCATCATCATACTTAACATATTGCACACAACACATAACATCTTACACATAGCACATATCATATTGCATATAGCACATAACATCATTCATATAATTTATTCATATGCCATGAGACCTTGGAATCATGGACTTGACATTAAGACTTCCCAAAATGAGGTCTCAACATATGGGACCTCAACTAGGGAGTCTTCTTTTGCAAACACAAAGTCTGCTTCATTCTTTCATACGTACTTCATTTCATTCATTCATAAGCTAGTGTAAACACCTGCTATACCTAGGATGTAGTTTAAGACTCTCATCGGGTTTGCTGTGCAATGATCAAGAATAACCTAGTGTCATTACTTGAGTCTAGCTCACCTCTTGATTATCCTATCCTAACACCTTTGGTATCGTTCATCTCATTATGTGCATCATTTGAGGCTGGCCAAATTCATTCATTGGGAACTTTAACTTTAACCGACATAGATCATGTGAGCATCATGAAATCCAGTGTCTCCACCACACCGAAAAGAGGTGGAATCACCGGCCAAAGTGACCCAAAACATGCTAGCGTACATGGGAATTGAACCCCGCCAGATCCCTATATTGGCAGTATAGGTTCGAGAACTAGGAGATATAAGGAGACCCATACCCGGCATGCCGGACAGTCTCATCTCATGAGAGTTACATGAACCTTAGCCCTTCCCGAAAGAAGGCATCACAGCTCATAGCTAGTCTATCGGTGCTCAGTATAAAGTTCCATTTCATTCAACTCATACGTCATGGAAGCTGACTTCTAGTATGAGGACATCATATCTCAATAGATGATTTCTCATCTCATCATTAGTATTAAGCTTAAATTATTCTCAATACTTTCATTAGAGTGTTCATAGAGACTGTTCTCTTCATTAACTTTACACACTCGTAGGTGAGTACGTTTTGGTAACATTTACTTAGGCTCATTTGAGATTGCTCTCATCTTTCACATTAGCCTGTTATCATGTTGTCACAACATTCATTAACCTTATCACATTTTCTCTTCATTATTACTCACCCCTTTTTACGTGAATGTTCATTTCATCATATGCCAATGCACTTGGTCATTTGTGTGTTTCACACTCTTACTTAACCCTTCTAGGGTTTTATCATTTCATTACATGATATTCATTTCATCGTATACCAATACACTTGGCCATTTAGTGTGTTTTACACTCGTAATTAACCTTTCTAGGTTTATATCATTTCATTACATACATCTTAGGTTTACTTATTTTTTAACGTATGTTAGAGTTATGGGTCTATACATACAAGCCATGAGGCTTCATTCATAGTTCGTTTAAGTGATTCATATCTTCCTAAGATTATGTGGTACAAGACTTATGCATCTTGTATGTATGCCAAGATATCGATTTCGATCTAAGTAGACAGTATTATTCTTGAATATTTAATTCACGTATGACTTATGCATCAATCCGAAATTTTGGTAAGGGAACCCGGTGTCGAATCCCTTGGACAACACTTTACATTTTTCTTTGTATTTAATTTAGGTCCACATGACATTGGGACCCTAGATCGAGCCCCAACATCAACATTTCCTTTACTGCCTAGAGGTCGCGGGTTCGATTCCCCCGCCTCACATTTCTTTTTTTTTCTTTTTCTTTTAACTCTCCTTTACTGCCTATAGGTCGTGGGTTCGATTCCCACGCCAAACATTTATTTTCTTTTTATTTTTCCTTAAGCTGTCTGAGAGGTTGTGGGTTCAAATCCCACTCCTCTCATTCCTTATTTTTTCATAGCTTATTTTTCTGCCAAGACCCCTGTTCGATTCCCCTTTCTCACATTGTTTTTCACTTCTTTATTTTCACAACTTTTAACGTGGTGAGGTCACGGGTTCGATCCTCAATGACCTCACTTGTTTTTCTTCGCTTTTCATGACATATTAAACCACTTAAATTGGCTGAAATTAATCAACAAAGTTCTGGAAAATTGAGTTACATTTTCAGCTTCTTTTTCATTACATTGCACATTAGTTCTTAGGGGAATTTAATAGTGCATTTAGAACGTTTTAGATGCATTTTCATGGATTCGTTTAGCCAAGAGCTTATCACTCAAATAATCCACATTTCATCTCATATGAACATCACGATTTTACATAAACATTTGTACATGAAATAAAACCACAACATCACATTTTAGAGCCTTAACCGGAGGCAAATAGTTACATTTTCGGAAAGACATAAACATAATTCACATAATCCGAGCATACATGTAAACACATAATCGTCACGAAAATACGTTTCATCCCTACTTTTCTACCAGCAAACATAACCAACCTATGATTCAATGGGAGCTAGTGACAGGGACATGCAACGGGGAACAACCCTAGTTTTCAGAGTAGATTCGTCTGAACCTTAAGGGGTCTCTTGGGAAAGGGACCAAGAGAGAAGAGAACCCATACCTTATTTTGACGTTCAAACCTTGAACTTTCTGCCCAACCCTTCTCCAAACACACGTCCAAATCCAAGAGCTTCAACACCAACTTGACGGAAAAACCCTCTCTTTGCCTAACGTGTTTGATTACTTGTTTGTTTATAATTTTCGTTGTGAGTTCTTCAAGTGTGAAGAACTTTGATTTACCTACTGTTCTTGTACTTTTTTTGGCAGAGAGAACGTGAATAAGAAGAGAAAATGATCGTGTGTTTGAGAGATAGACGTGAGAGAGTGAGAGTTATATTAGGCTTAGGAGTCTAGTTTAAGACTTAGTCCAATAAGGTTTAGTTAAATATTTAAAAAAATCTGATTTCCTTTTATTTTAAATCAGACAATAAATAATAAATATTAATTAATTACATAAATTGACCAACTTAAATAAAAACAAATTTAATTCATTGCTTCCACCTAGGTTCGAACCCGGGTGGAGCAAGACTTCACTTCAAGAGCCAATTTTTGGCCCTCTCTCCCCAAAATGCCCCTCCACCTTATTAATTAAATAATTAATTATATATTTAGGTTAATTACGATACTACCCTTATCCTGGAAAAAGACCATTTTACCCCTAGACCCTCCAAACCTAAGATTTTCCCTTTTTAAGTCCGGTAAAGACTCATTCAAGTAAATCCTCGTATTCGAGAGCCCTACATGGCTGGACCCAACCTTTCCTAGCTCAACTAACTCCCCAAGTTAGTTAGCTTGGCTGTAGCAAGGGTTCAGAGGTCTGGTTCTACGCGCATCAATCTGTGTGAACCCAGTCTTATCGTAGGCATTCTAGACACATTAAGTGTTACTTATCATATCCATTTTTAGGGTTATTACACACCCCTTCTTCATATCCTCTCAGTAGTAAGCATAATTCCCCACGGATTCTCAACATTTTATAATGTAGGTTAAGGATAACTAGTGAACACCACATCTCAACTCACGAATGGTATTCATCCTCCGACCTACCTTAGAAAGCTCTTAGGATTTATTGAGGTTGCTACTGAACACTTAATCTCAACTCACGAGGAGTGTTCACCACATAAATCCGCTTTTTACTTAACTTAGATTCATTCATTCATTTAAGTAGGTTTTGCAAGTGAACACACCTTGCATATAAGAATCATTTCATTTACATTAACTTCTATACATACTTTAGACTTCATTCATTCTATCATACACTTTACATGCTTCACATTATCATATAAGTCATTTAGGCATACTCTCTAGCGTACTTCGCAAAATAGCTTCATAAAGCATATTTAACAAGAATAACATCATTATAATTTTACTTCACATAACAAACCTTCATGGACTCATTCACAATAAACGTGTAACTTCATATTCATACAATTCAAGTAAACACCGCCACCAAGAAGGTGGATCATATCACTCAAGAGCATTTTGAAATTAAATCTAAACAACATAACCAACTTACCCTTTTATCCAAGATTCCATCACCTATAACATTTTTCTCAACATTTCATCATAATATATCCCTTAGGGAAGTATCTAACTAACAATATCATCACAAGGAAACCAAAGTTCAAAGACTATAAAGTCATGCTCATTTAACCCATTCTTTACACCAAAATTTAATAAAAAGCTTTAACATGTTTTCATTGAAGTTTTAGCATTAAAATAATCAACTAACATTAGAAACATCATTTTTTAATCACTTAAAACATTTTGATGCAAGACCATATTTAGAGTTGAAGATAGAAGAAACTACAGTTGAAAACCCTTTTTGAAGGTCCATTAGAAGTGACTCCTCGAATGGAAGATAGTTAAAGGATGGATACCATACAATAAGTATAATAAACCCCAATGATTTTTATGAAGAAATCGACCACCAATAGCCCTCCTAGCTCCTTCTTGACTTCTAGCTTCTATGGAGTTTGGGAGAGAGTCCTAAGGGAGAGGGGTTTTGGATTTAAGGAAATGAGGTCTAAAATTAGGTCTAAGGGTTTTGAACTCCTTATTATACCTAAGAAGACCTAAAAATGACTTCCTAGGTTCCTAAAATAATTGGGGTGAATTTACCAAACACCCTATGTCATTACAGGAAAAACAGCTTTTGGACAGTCTTCAAACGACGGATGCAACCAAAGGACCGTCTGTCTATCAACAGTCCGTTAGTGGGGTTTTATGGGTTGATAATTGGATTAATTTGGGGCCTGTATAGACTACCTTTCAGGTCCATACTACGGGGCAAGTCGATGGGCCGTTGGTTGGACCACTGGCCTTCGTTTGCCCTCGTAGGTGGACACTGCCAAGGCTATCTTGGGTCCTTGTCTAGGGACTCTTGTGTGTCCAAGGTAGCGTCGTACCCAGACGTTAAACCTCTAAACATATTTTTATAGTTCTTAGGAACATCTCACACTAATTTCAAGAAAAACGAACATGTAACTCACTCAAACATATTAGAACACACAAGTACTATCTAAGGCATATCTTCCGAACGTAATGGACTTTCTTGGATGTTTGACCTCCAAACTCAACCAAACTTCACACACTGCCTAGGTACACTAATATAACTTGTTGTAACAGAAAATTAACTCAAGAACAATCACGAAGCTCTAGTTCACCTTAGTTTGTTTTAGGGTGTTAAATTCTCCTCAGTTGGAATAAGATTCGTCCTCGAATGACACTAAAACTTTAAGACCATCAAGGACTCCATTAGAAAAAAATAACATATTACAATCATGGTCAAACATTCATAATCAAAGCACCAACTAACAAGGAGCACAAATTCACACTTTCACACACTTTGCAACATAAGCAACTTTTGCATCAACTTCACAATTTCAAAACTCACCCTTATCCTTCTTTTATGGAGTAAATACCTTCTCCAACATTAAATATTCTCATATACATAAGTTTTTCACACATTAGAGCCACAATTCATGACAATACAATTTTTTTCAATAATGAGAAATCTTACAATGAGTATCATTGTAACACAGTGAACATGCTAGAATTTCAAAAAAAAATCATTCTTTGAGCAAAATTCATCAAGAAGGCATGATCATATGAAATATAAAACCATATAAACTCATCTTATAACATAAAAACAACAATAAGAAAGAGTAAGACTTACCGGAACTATTAACTCCGATTAGTTATCCTTCCTAGCTTCCATCCCATAGGGATGATTTTTCTTTGGAGCATTGGGATCTAGACAACTTTGAGGAGCTTGATAGACCTCTTTCCCTCTTGCTTTGATGCTAGGGCAGTCCCTCATATTGTGTCCTTTACTGCCACAACTAAAACAACCATCCGTTCCATCAAGACACTTACCCAAATGTTGCTTTCCACAAGTAGCACACCTAGCCCTTTCAAAAGTATGGCCACCACTTTGGGAATGTGGGTTCGGAGCCCTATCCTTGTTCCCCATGGAAGACTCTTGATGAAATAATCTCTTCTTAGGTTTTTGTTGACTAGAATTATCCGACCTAGTCCTCTTACCCTCTTGCCTTATCTCACAAATTTTGGACTGCTCAATTTGTTGTGGATACACCATGAGCCTAGAAATATCCATGTCATTAAGAAGCAATTTCGACGACACTCATTCTCCACCAAGCTAGACACTTCCATCATAAGTTTGTTCATCCTAGCCCTAGGGTTGGCTACCATGGTTGGGGCATACTTTGAGAGTTGGTGAATTTAAGAGAGTACTCTAGCACACTCATTCCCCCTTGATGAAGGTTCATGAACTCAACCATCTTCTTCTCCCTCCACTCTAGGGGAAAGAACCTATCTAGGAAAGCCTCGTTGAACTCCTCCCAATCAACCGGACCATCTCCTAAGGGTCTTTTACCCCTACATTTCTCAAACCACACTTGAGCTACATCTTTGAGTAGGTAAGCGGCTAGCTTCGATTTCTCCCTAGTAGTCACACCCATAACATCCACCACTTTGAAAAGCTCATCTATGAAACCTTGTGGATCTTCATCCACCTAAGTGCCATGAAAAGTAGGAGGGGTCATCCTCATGAAATCCCGAATTCTAGAAGCTGGAGTACTAGCATTAGGTTGAGGTACACCACCTTGATTAGATTGGTCAACAAAGTGATAATTGACGACATGAGCTTGAGCCGTCATGAGTAGGGTCAAATTCATTAGGGCAGCCCTCATATACGCATTAGTCATATATCCTTCAACAAAAGAAGCTTGACGCATATGAGGCACTTGTGGCACTTGATGCTCTTGAGCTTTCGGAGGCACTTTAGGTTATTGAAGGGGAACCTCATCATTCACTCCATGTAGGCCGACTATAGGAACTTGGTCAACACTGGGAGGGATCCTCTCATTAGCTACACCTCTCTCCTCCTTCTAGCAGTTGATCTCCTCATATTCATGTCCTATAAACACAAAGAGAGGAGGTTGAGAAAAGATATCTTATAGAACTCAATTCTAAGACACGACATTAGAATAGAGAAGAAAGTGAAACTTCTATCATCTTGTATCCTTTTGTCCATGGATGTGCCGCGACTCACACCAATGACAAAAACTCTACTAGAGGTGGTTGTGAAACTTTTATAGCCTAAACTATTTCCCATAACCTTAAGCTCTGATACCAAGTCTGTCACGACGCGAAAGTACCCCATAGAAGTTAGGGAGAACCCTTGGGTCATGATAAGGCGTACTTGACCCTTTGGGGTCTTGTACAAGCCCTATAACTATCGTTCATTGCATAAGACATGAAAAGTAGTGTGAAATTTAAAAGTTTTATTTAAAATAAAAAGGACGTTTTTGATAAATACTAAGAAAAAATCATCATCACAAGTAAAACATAAAGACACGACATGAATAATCTTAGGGATACAATCCTTTACATTTGAAAGAAATACATAATAAGTCTTAACATAAAGAAACTAAGAAGATAGGAATTATGTCCTCGGATAAATGAGGACATACTTTCTCATGAGTGAAACTTTCCCAAACTTTTTCTTCTAGACTTCAACCTTGCATCCAAAACTTATACTTTTAGAGTATAGAAATGTATGGGGTTTGTACAAAATAATGTACAAAGTATGGAATATGCCAAAACATGTAAAAAGAGACATTTTAGTAAAAATAGACTTTCATGCCAAATGAGTAAAACATTTATGAATTTAGAAGCAAAACACCATAAGAAAAATCATTTAACACTTAGATAAGGATTTCAATAATTTTAGCAAAAAGAGGCACTTTCCAGTGAACCACCCAAAATTTACAGTAAACTATTTTATCATTCCAGTGAACCAAATTGACTCCAAAACAAGGTATTGCCATGAGGATGTGAACTTAATTTTGTAGGATTTCCCTAGCTAAGGTTATCCTAATACTTTCCAAGGTAAGACATGAAGGAAACGCCCATACATCTCCTTCAATGAACACCAAGGAGATCCTTAACACTACCCAATATAGGCATACTCCGCTCGGGAGAACAAGTCACCACTCAATAACAAGACATTAGAAGAACACTCAAATAAGACATACAAAGACTTCCCTTTCGTAATGCCTAATTATTGCAATGAGTAGATGGTGTCCTATTCCTCCACTTACCATAAGTAGTACATTCTTTTAGAAGACTTAGATAATTCAATTCGCATAAGACTCACCAAGACTCCCCTTTCGGAATGCCTACTTAGTGTAATGGAAAGATAGTGTCCCATTCCACTATCTACCTTAAGTAGTACACTATTTTAGAAGACTTGGTGCGTTCATTACTTTTGTGGGTGTTAGATTAACCGACATAGACAATCGGAGCTAGCCATGGAATCCTGATATTAACCCCTATCGGATGAGGGATCCTCACTTGCCTAGAGTAAGGTCATTCTCTTAGCTTTTACATGTATTCCCAATAGCTACACCTATGCAGGCGCATAGTTAAGGAGTAAGGAGATTCCTACTAAGTAACTCATTATCTACTAACGAGGAATACTCATCTCAAGAGGTACATTGGAATACTACATCTCAACACACGAAGTGTAACCACCCCTTCTTCATATCCTCTCGGTGCTAAGCATAATTCCCCACGGATTCTCAACATCATATAATATAGGTTAAGAATAACTAGTGAACACCACATCTAAACTCACGAAGGGTATTTATCCTCCGACCTATCTTAGAAAACTCTTAGGATTTAGTGAGGTTGCTACTAAACACTTCATCTCAACTCATTAAGAATGTTCACCCCAAAACTCCCCTTTTTACTTAACTTAGTTGTATTCATTCATTTAAGTGTGTGTGTGCATGTGAACACACCTTGAATATAAGCATCATTTCATTTACATTAACTTCTATACATACTTTACACCTTCATTCATTCCATCACACACTTTACATGCTTCTGATAATCGTATAATTTATATAGCCATACTCTCTAGCTTACTTCACATAAAAGCTTCATAAAGAACATATAACAAGAATAACATCATTATCATATTACTTCACATAAAAAGCCTTTATTGCCTCATTCACAATAAATGAGTAACTTCACATTCATACAATTCAAGTAAACACCGCCACCAAGAAGGTGGACCATACCACTCAAGAGCATTTTGAAATTAAAGCAAAACAACATAACCAACTTACCCTTTTATCCAAGATTCCATAACCTATAATATTTTTCTCAACATTTCATCATAATATAGCCCTTAGGGAAGTAGATAAACGACAATATCAACACAAGGAAACCAAAGTTCAAAGACTACACAGTCATGCTCATTTAACCTATTTCTTAAGCCAAAATTTGATAAAAAGCATTAACATGTCATCATTGAAGTTTTAGCATTAAAATCATCAACTAACATTAGAATCATCATTTTTGAATCATTTAAAACATTTTCATTCAAGACCTATATTTAGAGTTTAAGATAGAAGAAAATAGGGTTCAAAACCCTTTTTGAAAGTCCATTAGAAGTGACTCCTTGAATGGAAGAGAGTCCAAGGACAGATACCATACCTTAAGTAGAAGAAACCCGAATGATTTTGATGAAAAACTAGACCACCAACATCCCTCCTAGCTCCTTCTTGACTTCTAGTTTCTATGGAGTTTGGGAGAGAGTTCTAAGAGAGAGGGGTTTTGGGATTTAGGAAATGAGGTCAAAAATTAGGTCTAAGGGTTTGGAACTCCTTATTATATATAAAAAGACCTAAAAATGAATTCATATGTTCAGAAAAGGTTTGGGGTGAATTTACCAAACACCCCAAGTTATTACAGGAAAATAAACTTTTGGACAATCTTCAAACGACGGATGCAACCAATGGATCGTCTATCTATAAACAGTCCGTTGGTGGGGTTTCGTGGATTGATACTTAGCTTTACTTGGGCACTGTATATCCTACCTTGCAGGTCCAAATGACTGGGCAAGTCTATGGACTGTTGGTTGGACCACAGGGCGTCGTTTGTTCTCATTGGTTGACATTGCCAAGGCAGTCTTGGGTCCATGTCTTGGGCCCTTCTCTAGGGACCCTTGTGGGTCCTAGGTGGCGTCGTACCTGGACTTTAAAACTCTAAACATAGTCTTCTAGGTAATGATAACATCTCACAATAATTTCAAGCAAAACGAACACATAAAACTCACTCAAATACATGAGAACACACAAGCACTATCTAAGGCATATCTTCCGAACGTCATGGACGTTCTTGGACGTTTGACCTATAAACTCAACCAAACTTCACACACTGCCTAAGGACACTAGTATAACTCATTTTAACACAAAATTAACTCAATTAATAATAACGAATCTCTAGTTCACCTTAGTTGTTTTAGGGTGTTACAAAATACATATCTCTTAGTTCCTTAAACTATGTTGCCCTAGTAGGAAGACTAGCTAGAGTATCCACCAAGGAATCTACGTTTATTTTTTGTTCTACTTTTGCCGGTAGACCACCTTCCATCGGTGTAAGTTTTACAACACCGGATTGCAAGCTTATCTCTTGTGGTCTATGTCGGTTAAGGCAAGTGTTCCCTCAACTAAAATGAAGTAATGAAGTACAAATCAACTAAGGTGACTTAAGAGGTTGGACTTAGCCTAGGTAGGGGTATGAGACTCTACCTATGCCTTGCACTAGTTTTCCTTGAGGGAAGCCTTAGGAGGTTATTCTTATGTATGTATATGCTTATAAATGTAAATGATTATAATGTGATGATCTTACATGTAAATGACACTATGTGATGTTGGTTACTCTTATGAACGTGTATTTGGTCTCATTTGCTAAAGTATGATCTTATGTACTCTTACGGATATGTTATGTGGAGTTTGGATGTTGGATATGGTTCTTGCTAGGTTGACTTGGTTAAGTAAGGTTATGGGGATTTGCTCACTTATTGCACAAGTGGACTTAATGAGGGTCATGAGTAATAGTCTTTCTTTGTTATAATGTGATGAACTCTTATTCATGCTTGTGATGTTATGACTTGATGATAGAGTTGTATTTGGTTATGTGTTCAAGTATGTTTATATTCATGTAACTTGATTAGACTTAGGGTGGTTTAGTCTTGTATAGTAAGGTATTGACTAGATAAATATGCATTAATAACTTGTATTGGTTCTTGAATGTCCATAAGGCTTTCTAAATATAAAGTAGCATGTTTTAATGAAATGTCCCTTTTTAGCATGATTTGATATTATATGTGCATATGATTTCATAATTAGTACATGTTATGTGGTAACCCTATTTTCTCCCTTTTCCCCAACATTTTAGGTTGCGGTCGTTGAAGGGCTTTTGAGACGACTTTGAAGAAGACTTGGAATTTCTCAATCATCCAAGTTGGGTAGGTCCTCCCTTTCCGAGAGAAATGCCAATATCAAGCTTATGAAGTTGTTTTAGCTTTACGACTTATATGTTCTTTCCTTTTCATTTGAGTACGAATTGTATAGCCTATATGTCGCTGTATTACATTGATGTATTGGATATGCCCAATTGATATACTCTTGTTTAGATGGTTATGAGATGAGACAATCTTTTAAGACTATGTTAAGTATCTTATATATCTATGTGTAGTAAAAGTAGATGACTATGTAATCTTCTTATACGAAGGGTCTATGTATAGTCGATATGAATATATATTATGTGTATGTAGAGGTCTATGTAAACCTCAATGTAGAAGTACTAAGAAGTTTTATATCTTTCCGCATTTTAAACCTATGAATGTAATGATGTAAGATAAGAGGCTAGTCTTAGTCCTAAAAGGGGACGACGACGCCGGTTACGTCTAAGCGTGCTCCCCGGATGTGACACAAATGGTTCCTTCTGATATGAAATTTCTCTAAGGTTTTATAGATCAAATATGGACCAAGAAATGAAGACTCACCAACCTCAAACCACCCAATAGGATATCTACACCTCCTACCATACAAAGCTTAAGGAGCCATAGATATGGAGGAATGAAAACTATTATTATATGAGAATTCCACCAAAGGCAAGTGCTCATCCCAATTTCCCTTGAAGTCAATAATACAAGCTCTAAGCATATCCTCAAGAGTTAGAGTAGTACGCTCCGCTTGACCATCCGTTGGAGGATGAAAAGTGGTGCTTAACTTCACTTGATTACCCATACCTCTTTGAAATAACCTCCAAAACCTAAATGTGAATTGAGCACCTCTATCCGATATGATGGACAAATGAACCCCATGAAGACTCACTATCTTGTCAATATAGATTCTTGCATAATATTCCGCCGAGAAAGTGGATTTAACGGGAATAAAATAAGCGGATTTGGTTAATATATCCACCACCACCCATATAGAGTCATATTGTTTCCGAGTACGAGGCAATCCATCTACGATATCCAAGTTAACATCTTCCCACTTCAAAGTAGGAACTTGGATCTCTTGTAGTAAACCACCCGAGTTTTGGTGCTAGGCTTTCACTTGTTGGCAATTTGGACACTTTGCAACAAATTCCGCAGTGTCCTTTTTAAGCCATTCCACCAAAAAACTTCCCTAAGATAATGATACATTTTAGTAGAACCTTGATGAATAGAGTAACGGGCTTCATGAGCTTTCTCAAGAATCCAATTTCTTAAATCATTGACATTAGGCACAAAAAATCTCCCTTGGAACATAACAAAACCATCCCTTCCTTGGGAGAATGACTCGTTCACCTTTCCAATAACAAATTCTTTCAACTCCATCAATAATCGATCAAGATGTTGCTGCTTAGACTTCATCTTTAACAAATTTTCCGCATTTTAAGCATGATGTACCACCACATCACTATTTGGAGAATCTTGAATTTGAACCCCTAAATGAGCCAACCTATGAACATATGTCACTAGGTTTCTCTTGGCTTCTTCCACATGGGACACACTTCCCATGGACAAACGACTTAGAGCGTCCGCTACCACATTAGCCTTGTCAGGGTGATAGAGAACACTCATGTCGTAGTCTTTTAAAAACTCTAACCATCTCCTTTGCTGGAGATTCAACACCTTTTGGGTCAATAAGTATTGAACACTTTTTTGGTCGGTATACACATCAACATGAACCACATAGAGATAATGCCTTTAACTCAAGGCCATGAGTCGGATAATTCTTCTCATGAGCTTTGAGTTTCCTAGAAGCATAGTATATAACTTTTCCATGTTGCATAATAACACTCCCCAACCTGAATCGAGATGCATCACAATATAGCACAAAACCCTTAGTACCCTCCGGTAGGGTCAATATTGAAGCGGAAGTAACCCTATTTTTCAATATTTGGAAGTTTCTTTCACATGCTTCCGACCACTCAAATTTCACATTCATTTGAGTGAAGGTAGTTAACAGAGAATCAATAGACGCAAAACCATCCACAAAATTCCTATAATAACCCGCTAGACCCAAGAAACTCCTAATATCCGTAGGAGTCAAAGGTCTAGGCCAATTTTTCACCGCTTTGGTCTTTCTTGGATCAACCTCTACACCTTCATTAGAGATTATATGACCAATAAATGCTACAGACCTCTACCAAAACTCACAGGTGCTATACTTAGAAAATAATTGATGTTCTTTAAGCACTTGTAATACCACTCTAAAATGGTCCACGTGTTCACCCTAATTTTTCGAATATATCAAGATGTCGTCAATGAAGACAATGTCAAATGAATCTAGATAACTTCGAAACACCCTATTATTAATTATGTCCATAAATGCCACCGGAGCATTAGTGAGATCAAAAGACATTACTAAGAACTCGTACTGGCCATATCTTTTTTGAAATGCCGTCTTGGGAATATCTTCACCTCTCACCCTAAGTTGGTGATATCCCAATCTCAAGTCAATCTTGGAAAAGTAACTCGCACCTTGGAGTTGATCAAATAAATCATCAATCCGAGGGAGAGTATACTTGTTCATCATTGTGACTTTGTTGAGTTGACATTAATGGATACACATCCTAAGGGACCCATCTTTCTTTTTCACGAACAATACCGGAGCACCCCATTGAAAAATATAAGGTTGAATAAAACATTTGTCTAGTAAATCTTTGAGTTGATCCTTCAACTCTTTCAATTCGGCCGGAGCCATCTGATAAGGAGGAATACAAATGGGATTTGTATCCGATAACAAGTCGATCAAAAAATCAATTTCACATTCTTGTGGAAAACGAGGAAGATCATTAGGAAAGACCTAAAGAAATTCTCTCACTACGGGACCGACTAATTGGGAGGAGTTTTGGAGTCTAAATCTTTGACTCTTACAATATGGTATAAAGACCCTACATAGATCATTTTACAAGCTTTCAAGCAAGAAATGATACGACCTCTAGGAATAGAATTTCCCCCTTCCACTTTAAAACGAGCTCATTTGGAAAGTTAAAATTCACAACCCTTGTGCCACAATCTATGGAAGCAAATCAAGCATGCAACCAACCCATACCGAAAATGACATGAAAATCAAATATATCAAATTCCACTAGTTTGACATAAGTAACTCTATTGGGAAATATTATAGGACAATTTCTATACACTCTTTTTGCAACAACCGGATCACCCACCGGGTTAGACACCAAAAAAGATTCATTCAAGTTATCGGGCAAAATGTCATACTTTTTAGCTACTAAAGGGGTAAAAAAAGATAAAGTAACACCGGTACCAACTAAATCATATACATCAATAGAAAATACATTCAACATACCGGTCACCACATCGGGATAAGTGTCTTGCTCACCCCTAGAGCGGAGAGCATAAAGGCGATACGTCTTCAGATCATCAACATTAGAACCACTTGCTTGAGCTTGCCCACTACCCTTGTCTTGACCCTTCAAGTTTGGGAAATCCCTCACCTTGTTGCCACTCTTCCCACAACTAAAGAAATTGTCCGTCCCAATGAGGCAATAACCATAATACTTCTTGCCACACATTGAACATGTTGGCTTCTTGGTTGGTGAACTAGTACCCTTCCGTTTTTAGGCTTAGGGTTAGACACCCTATCATCACGAGCCTTATGGATCTTGGAAGGAAATTGATTAGAAAACCTCTTTTTTAACCTAGGCTTGTCTTGGATATCAAGCCTACCCTTTGAAGAACCACTATCAAAAGACTTTGCCCTATTGGCATCCTTATTCTTTCCCTTAACCCTTGTCAGTTTCACTTGTTGAGCATAAACAATGAGACGACAAATGTTCATATTATCATGTAGCATATCCAAAAGACATTCTTATTTCATGTTATCCGACAATCCCATCAAAAAGTGGCTCATTTAATCGCTAGGGTCGGAAACCAAAGAAGGAGAATACTTTGACAATTTAGTAAATTTTAAAGAGTAGTAGAGTACAGTCATACCTCCTTGACGAAGGTTGATGAATTCTTTTACTTTCGCTTTCCTCTTCTCCCGACAAAAGAACCTATCAGGAAAAGCCTTCTTGAAAATTTCTCATGTCACCGGTCCACCAATAAAACGCCTATTCTCTCTCCATTGGACGTATCAAGTTTGGGCGATATCTTTGATTTGCTAGGTGGCTAACTCGGCCTTCTCACTAGTAGTCAACCCCATTGCGTAGAGGATTTTGTAGGTTTAATAAATAATTTCTTAGGGTTTTCCTCCACTTTAGACCCATAGAAAGTAGGGTGATTCATCATAGTGAAATTCCTCAAACGGGGGGCCATGGTTCTAACATGTTGGTTTCCTCGGGGTACCACGTCCCGATTAGCTTGGGTCGTCACGGCTTGTGCTTGAGTAGTGAAGGCCTGTGCTTGGATAGTAATGGCTTAGGCCATTTGGAGAAAGGCTTCCCTTATGTCCCCATCAATCAAGGGAGGAGAATTGACCGGAGCTTGATCATCATTAGCAACTTATTCAAGAGGAGGGACTTGATTGCCTAAGGGAGGAACTCCCGTATTGGCAATCTCTTCATCAAGTCTTCGTGCGGCTGTCCTTCGAGTATGCATTGCCTATAATAAGAATAAAAGGATTAGATGTAAAGGGCACATAGAGTGAAGACTCTAGAGGCACGATATTGGATTTCCAAGAAAATGAGAGTTTCCTAAGAATCATATAGTTTCCTACTCATAAGTGTGGCGCACTACACAGTAATGAATAAGAATCTACATAGACGTGGTTTTTATAAAACATCGACTCTAAAGATATTCAACCGAATGCTCTGATACCAAGTTTGGTACATTTGGGGAGCACCACTTAGACGTAACCGGTGTCGTCGTCCTCGAAGAGGACTAAGACTAGCCTCTTATCATACATCATTACATTCATAGGTTAAAATGCGGAAAATTTAAAACTTTTCTTCTATTTTAACGTTCCGGAAAATCATACGTCTAATGAAGAGTCCAGTATGCCCTTACGATAGCCTATTAGGGGTACATAGGCACCCCAATTCCCAATATTGAGAAATATTGGGCATAGTATAGAAAAATTGGCTAAGGGATATTAGCCAATTTTCTATATACGAATATCAGATATACTTTTTGGGTTTCCATACCCCAATCTAAGATTGACGTTAAAGAAATGTACCTGCAATGAAGACCCTAAGCTAATAAAATATATTTCGTCCAACTCACAAAAGGTATGAGGCATCCAAGTGTCAAGCCTAGATACCATGGCACATGATCAATTAAAATAATCATATAGATTAAGCAGTGCCCAAGGACATGGTTAGGGTCCTTGGGACAATAAGTAAACATTACCAAATGAGTAATCAAGATAAATTAGTTAGGAAAGTGCAACAAACCCATGTGCAAGCACATGGGCATCACACGTGAAGAGCCGGACAAGGGAGACCACGGAACCACCCTAACCAAAATTCGTTAGGGCGG
Source organism: Solanum lycopersicoides (assembly GCA_022817965.1). Taxonomy (NCBI): domain Eukaryota; kingdom Viridiplantae; phylum Streptophyta; class Magnoliopsida; order Solanales; family Solanaceae; genus Solanum; species Solanum lycopersicoides. The sequence continues at coordinate 23,626,716 of CM040625.1, read as the reverse complement.
TTAGGCAAGACACGCACAAGCGGGTCCCTCCATATGGGACCAGCCAACCTAACTAACTCTAAGTCCTAACCAACTATCCTAACTAGCCAACTAACCTAGGACTAACCGAATTGGACCCCCTTAATGCACCTGACAACCTAGGACAAATCGGGTGGAACCTAGTACTAGTTAAGGGGATAACCTAGTACCTAACCTAGGATGGTCCAAAAGGGTTAGCTATGGTCTCAAAGACTTAGCGGTATTTTAGTAATTTCCCTAGGTCCCTAAATTAATGAATTAAAAGTCAAAATATTGACCGAAACAAGGGTCAATGCCGATTTCCAGATTTCGGTCAAAGTTAACATCTTCCTAAGTTTAGTCAACTTAGGAAGGGCGTTTTAGTAATTAACTAATTAGTCAATTAATCAAGTTATTAAGTCTTAAGTTTTATAATTCAAAGTCAGTTCCTAGACCTAAAACTCACGGTCAAAACACATAGAAGAAAAAAATGCAAGAAAGAGGCAGTACGCAAAGAACGCTAAAATAGAAAAGTGCATAGACGTTCTTAGGCGATTTCAAGGTATCTTCAAGGTTTCGTTCGAGGTGGTATTCGTAGATTAAGTTCTAATAAAGGTATGAGTTTCTCTCCTGGAATTCTTTCTCCAAGAGTACTTTCCATCGTCATAATTCATGAAATCTCAAAAACTAGGGTTGTTCCCAAAGTTCTAGTCGAACTCCTTGTCCCTAGTATCCTTTTCGATTCCATGTTGAATAGGTTAGAGATCATGTTGTTGGTATGTGGTGCTGACTAATTTTATATGTAATGTTCTTGAATGATGAATGCCGAATGAACCTATGAACTTAAGATCGTATGAAACTAATGTTTATAATGTCAATTAGGAATCGATCATATTTTAGTTACGTCAGGTAAAGGTCAAGTGTTGATGTATGTGTGACGAATCTTGACTTGCTGTTTTGTAACGTTATGAAGATGCTAAAGTCATCAAATGTTAATATGATGCTGTCAAATATGTCTTAAAAACGTTACCCTAAAGTCATGAACAAAGATTGGCTTAAAAGATCTCTATGAAAGCACATGTTGAATGAATTGACTATCTGGTTCCAATCAAATTGGCTAACACTACTTTGTCAAAATGAATGCATGTTAATAGCTAGGGGATTATGTAAATGATTGAAAGATAGGCTAAAGGTTCATACATATTCAATTTAAATATGAACATACGTAAAAATTGGCTTATGCCAATAAAATGGTTTGCTAGTTTAACATCCCAAATCTTGAGACAATACTAATCATATGCCAATCTTGTGTAGTTAGAGTATCAAATGATATTATAAGCACTTCTAAAGTAACATCAATGAATCCATAACCAAGGGCATGACATTCATTGGGACAACTCCCAACATGCTCTAAAAGAATGAACTATAAACACATGAAACTCATTGAATGAAGTGCTCATCGTCCATAAACGATGATATGAAGCTATTACACTAAAGTAAGTAAGCAACGTGAGTTTATAACATAATAAAAGGGGTCTAAATTAAGTAAGTGACCAGAATGGGTTGTTAAAGAAATTGAAACAAGTCTTACTTACACCGAAGCTACTATGTTAAAAGAATACTCACGAATGAAGGTGTTAGAATGTGTGAGACTAGTTTCATTAACACCTAAGGATGATATGTAAGGAAAATTCATATTTCCTCAAAGTAAACTAAGGATGATATGTAAGGACAATTCACATTTCATCAATGTAAAGTAAGGATGATATGTAAGGACAATTCACATTTGATCAATGTAAGGTAAGGATGATATGCAAGGACAATTCACATTCATCAATGTAAAGTAAGGATGACAAGTCATCAAAAGAGTAAACAAATCTTAATCTAGAAGTAAGCCTCCATAATGCTTGAGTCAACCCTAAAAGATAAAGAAGATAATGAAAGTGAGCATAACACCGATAGACTAGTTATGAGCAAGTTCTTGAATGTGTAAGTCTCATGCGACGAGGCTACCACCGAGGTTGATAAGTAGTCTCATTAAGTCCCTATTCTTCGAACTATGTATAGCCAACTTAGGAACTAGCCTGTGGTTTTCACCTAAGCGAGCTAGGCATGTACGGTTTCACACTGGCCGGTGATTCCACCCCTTTTCGGTGTGGGGCAGACACAGGATTTCATGTTTAGCTCACATGATCTATGTCGGTTAATGCTCACGATATGTTCTTGGTTCATTATAGACGTGAGCCACTCCTTTTTGGTGTGGAGTGAACACTTGAGATGTATCCGCCTTAGCCGGGGATCACCCCTTTTCGGTGTGGGAAAATCACTGGATTCCATGAGTAATTCACATGGTCTAAGATTCATTTTAACCAGTGAATCACCTCTTTTTAGTGTGGGGAAGATACTGGATTTCATGTTAGCTCGCATGATCTTATTCCTAATAATGTCACTACGAAAGTGAGAATGATGATGTTGATGGAACGTATATTCAAAGTGAGCAATGATTAAGAGCTTAAGAATGTCAATTGCCAAATGTCACACTCATGAAGTTTCAGCAAATAATGGGCACAGCCAAATAAGATTGGCTTGTAATGACTTCTTATATGATGCCAATAAAGGGAAGGAGAAACATAAGATTAAATAAATACCTCATAACTTCCCTAAGATGAAAGTAATGAAATAAATGGCATGACCAATATAGAATGGCTTATGAAATGCAATGAATATATAGTGTAAAGAATGACTCACTATAAGTTAGTGAAATCATTCCTTAGTCCTTTGATTACTTACATCGATTCATTGTGGCTATGGGACTACAATGAATCATTGCACTTGTAAGTAAAACATAGGATCAAAGGAATTATTGAACTACACAACAAGAAGAAGAAAAAGACTGAAAAGGGAGCTCTCGGGTTTGGAGTATCAAATTGTCAAATCTTCGCTCGAGTTGTTCTAAAATTATGTTGATGATACTAATGTCTTATAATCATATAGAAAATGAGTTGTGTGCTTTTAATGCATTTAAATACATCATATTCATACCACAATTCACAAATAATGGATTAGGAAAGTCTAGTGATGATACTTTCCAGAAATGGCATGTTGCTTAGGAAGAGCTTTAATTGATCATGCATAGCCTTATGTGTATGTGTGCATACACCCATACTTAGTAAAAGTTGTGTACTAACCCCATACTATTCTCTTTTTTATAGGTACAGGTCAGAGGGCGGTTGACGACACTTGAAGCTGTTTGGACTTCAGCGTTTCTCCAGACCATTTGGTAGGTCCTCTTGATTTCAAGGATGCTACAACTTTAATATATCTTTAGATATAGACATGACTAGTGGATTTTTTCCCTAGAGTTTCTTTCATATATCATTTCAAACCTTTTGATGTAAGGCCGTGTTTGGCAAACTATTTACCATATATTCTTCTTTAGTTTCGAATTGATTCTTTATGTTAGATGGTTGTCTATTGATGTTGACCTTAGTATGTAATGATTAATAAGTAATGACTATATGAATTCTAAGTAAACTTCATACATATAAAAAGTTCTAAATTTTCCGCAAATTTAACTAGATGAATGTGATGATTGCAAGATGAGGATTGTCTGCGACCTCTGAGAGGTCAACGACGTCGGTGGCGATTCAGATTCAAGAATCTTGGTCGTTACAAACTTGGTATCAGAGCATGAGGTTAAATTACCTAGGAACTAAAGCTCAAGAGAACCCTGTTACGTAATTTCTGACTTATGGTTGTGAAGCGCGCCACAATTATGATTTAGAGACTACGCAATGATAGGCAATCTTCCCTTCTTCTAATCTTTATCGTATTATCTAGAGCTTTGACACTTTGTGTCAATATAATTATCAAACTTCCTTCTTGTGTGAACGCGTAGAAGAATACACACAAGGATTAGGATGGCCAAGTGTTCTAAGGCGCCAGACTCAAGATCTGGCCTTCCCAAGAAGGGGCAATGATGGAAATGTCTAGCGTGACCCGAAGACGTGTAGTAAGTGTGGTCGTTCACATGAAGGTGAGTACATGGTAAATTCTAAATTCATGCCAAGGGTGTTAATGAAGAGGAGGAGGCTAAGTTGGCTGCATATAAGCTCAAGGATGTGGCTCAGGTATGGATTGTCTTCACAAGTGTTATGCCACAATAGACTGTCGAAACAGGATAGTTAGGTTTCAGTTTCCAAATGAGTTAGAACTAGTTGGGAAGGGCGTGGTTCAAGTCCAGTCGGCCAGATTGTTTCAAACTTAGAGGCCAATAAAATGATAGCTAAGGCGTATTTACACCACATAGTTAGATTCAATGACTTAGATCAAGAAGTCCCTTCCATAGATTCTGTGGCAATAGTGAATGAGTTCCCAGATGTATTTCCAGAGGATTTACCAGGAGTCCCTCCTGAACGTGAGATTGACTTTGGTGTTGATTTAGATACCAATACCAAGCCAATTTCTATTCCCCCATATAGGATGGCACCAGCTGAACTCAAAGAGTTGAAGTTGCAGTTAAAAGATCTACTTGATAAGGGCTTCATCCAGCAGAGCATATCCCATGGGGTGCTCCAGTGTTGTTCGTAAAGAAAAAGGATGGAACCCTTAGAATGTGCATCGATTATCGGCAACTCAACAAAGTCACTATAAAGAATAAGTACCCTCTTACCAGAATCGACGATCTATTTACCAACTCCAAGGTTCAAGTTTTTTTTCAAAGATGGACCTTTGATTAGGCTACCATCAGCTTAGAGTGAGGCGAGAAGACGTCCCGAAAGACGACTTTTCGTATTAGATATGGGCACTATGAGTTTCTGGTCATGTCATTCGGTCTCACTAATGCACCAGCCTCTTTTATGGACCTTATAAATAGGGTCTTCCGTGAGTACCTTGATTCCTTTGTCATAGTATTCATAGATGACATTCTCATATACTCTAAGTCTAAATAAGAGCATGAGGTACACTTAAGAAATACATTTCAAGTACTCAGAGAACATCAGTTGTATACAAAGTTCAGCAAATGTGAATTCTGGTTGAGATCAGTGACCTTTCTTGGTCATGTTGTTACCGACCAAGGTGCTGAAGTTGATCCGAAGAAGGTTGAGGCGGTGAAGAATTGGCCGAGACCCCTTACTCCTACAGATATTTGAAGCTTTTGGGTTTAGCCAATTATTATCGCAGGTTTGTGGAAGGGTTTTCCACTATTGCTGAACCATTGACCGCATTGAAAAAGAAGAAGACAAAGTTTGAGTGGTCCGAGAAATGTGAAAAGAGTTTTCAAGAGCTCAAGGACCGACTCACTTCGGCCCCAGTGTTGACGTTGCCGAGAAGTGGTGAGGAGTACGTGGTATATTGTGATGCTTCTCGAGTAGGTTTGGGATATGTTCTTATGCAGAATTGTAAGGTGATTGCATACGCATCAAGACAATTTAAAATCCACGAAAAGAACTAACCTACTCATGATCTTGAACTAGCCGAGGTTGTCTTTGCGTTGAAGATGTGGAGACATTATTTATATGGTGTACATGTTGATGTGTATACTGACCATAAGAGTCTTCCAAACGTATTCACGCAGAGGGATTTGAATCTTCGTCAGAGGAGATGGCTAGAACTTCTCAAGGATTATGATATGAGTGTGCACTATCACCCAGGTAAGGCTAATGTGGTGGCCGACGCATTGAGCAAACTGAGTATGGGCAGCATTTGACATATTGATGATGATAAGAAGGAGCTGGTTAAAGAGGTGCACCAATTGGCAAGATTGGGTGTACGGCTGACAGATGCACTAAGTGGGAGTGTTTCGGTTCACTCAAGTTCCAAATCCTCATTTTTTGTAGATGTAAAGCCATTCAACATCTTGATCCAGTACTGATGGAGTTGAAAGACTCGGTATTGAGTAAGTTGAATGAGTCATTCTCGTTAGGTGGAGAAGGCGTACTCAGATATCAGAACAGATTATGTGTTCCCAATGTCAATGATTTGAGGTCAAGTATTTTGGCAGAAGCTCGTGGTTCCCTATATTCCTTCCATCCAGGTGCCACTAAAATGTACCAAGACCTTAAAGAGGGCTATTGGTGGGAAGGCATGAAGAAAGATATCTCTATGTTCATGGAGGAGTGTCCAAACTGCCAACAGGTTAAGGTCGAACACCTTAAGTCTGGAGGTCTCACTCAGATGATTGAGATCCCAACATGGAAGTGGGAGGCTATCAATATGGATTTAGTGATTGGTCTGCCAAAGACTAGGAAACTACATGATTCCATTTGGGTTATTGTTGACAGAATGACCAAGTCCGCTCACTTCATACCTGTGAAGTATACCTTCCAGGCCGAAGACTATGCTAAGATTTATATACAGGAGATAGTGAGAAGACATGGGATTCCTCTATCTATTATTTTGGACAGAGGGGCTCAATTCACTTCTCATTTTTGGAAATCTTTCCTGAAAAGTTTGGGTACACAGGTGAAGCTTAGTACTGCCTTCCATTCGTAGACAGATGGGCAAGCAGAACGTACCATCTAGACCCTTGAAGACATGTTGAGAGCATGTGTTATTGACTTCAAGGGGAGTTAAGATGATCACTTACTGCTGATAGAGTTCTCTTCTAATAATAGCTACCATTCCAGTATTGGAATGGAACCTTTTGAAGCATTATATGGGCGAAAATGTGGATCTCCAATTGGCTGGTTCGAAGTAGTAGAATCGTCCATCCTTGGTCCCAAGATCGTGTATGAGGCAGTGGAGAAGGTGGAGATGATTAGGGATAGATTGGCTACTACTTACAGTCGTCAGAAATCCTATGCAGATAACCGAAAGTGAGCTCTTGAGTTTAGGTGGGTGATCAAGTCTACCTGAAGATATCACCCATGAAAGGGGTGATGAGGTTTGGCAAATCCATTATATTGGGAGGCCTAACGAGTGACAATACTTTACATTCCGACTGCTAATTCAAGTTACCTTTCAAAGAGATTTCGCATCTACTTATTTTGGGCTGAAGACATGTCGGCCTTACGATTGCTAATTGAGGCCTAAGGTAAAGCAGTAACTGTATTAAACGTACTAGCATTAAATTTGGAGTAATTATTAATTCTAAACTTTCTATCGCTACACCCCCTTTTGCTATTCTGATCTAAGTGGTCTTATTCTTTGTCCCATGCTAGGAAGCATTACTCCTCTTTTCATTCCAAATTCAAGAATACGACCGATACAATTAATTGGTCTGTGCGCTTCTCTTATTACTTTTTTGTATCCCCTTTTTCTTCGGATACAATTCGATCCTTGTACAGCCAAATCTCAATTTGTGGAAAGCCTTCGATGGCTTCCTTATGAAAACATCAATTTTTATTTAGGCATAGACGGTATCTCTTTATTCTTCGTGATATTGACCACATTTCTGATCCCTATTTGACACAATACAATGTCTCACTCTCAGAGGTTGCCCTTGAGTTCAGTTGCTTTTGGTTTAATATGGTATCGATAGCAATAGCAGTTTTTCCAGTTTGTCAGTCCTCGATTATAGGTTCTCATTGACCACGACCTATAGCAACTAGGCTATCTACCGATTTTAAACCTGTTTGCATAGGCTCGTGCACTGATTTATGTTCAATAATCCCTGGGGCTTTCACTTCAACACGTCTTGTCTGGCAGTTATCTAAGCGAGAAGCTGTAATCGAGGAAGCCATGCCCAGTAGTGCCTCTACTCTACTAGTCCTAGTACTAGATACTAGATAGACAGGCTGGTCACCGGTGGCATAAGATCCTTCTCTGCTTGTCTAACTCAAGCCAGATAGCAGCAATCATTCATCCACTCCCATGCGATGTTCTTTCTCTTTAGAGATAGGGAAGTTTAAGCTAGAGGATGAGATGGTGAGGGGGTTATTTTTATCGGCCAAAGACTATTGGTACATACTAATAGGGGGTACCCATTCCATAATCAAGTTCAAAGGGCCTGCTAAAAAACATGTCACTTCAGAGTGGTTTGAGTGCCAGTACTCCGACCCATCTCGTATACAACCAGTAGAGATGGAGAACTTATTCCGGGTGATTTGTCCTAAAACAGAAGTACGCGTGGAACGGATAACATACAAGATGGGGCTGAAACCTGAGACCAGGAGAGATTTAGTATATAATAAACATGGCGCATGGGTTGATACTAAGCCTCTTCATATTTCCATAGGTAAGAGTGTTGCTTCGTGCAAAGATCGTCAAACAAGGAAAGAAATATCCGAATCCCAGGAATAATTGAAGAGAGTTATCTCCAATCATCAACATTGGCATAAAAAAAAGTAGGAATAGATAAATAACACATAAATTGAGGGCTATGCGGATCCACAGACATATATGAAATGGAATAAAGATGGACCAAGCTACTTATGAATGTAAAGACAATTAACATCACTACGGTCGGGTTATCGAATGCAAGTTGAGTCCGAGGTATAAAGGTCCCTATGAGATATTACACCGAGTGGGAAACGTTGCATACGAGCTGAAATTACCTCAAGACTTGGCTTCTGTTCATCCAGTGTTTCACGTTTCTATGCTTAAGAAATGTCTAGGCGATCCAGCATCCATCCTACCTGTTGAGGGGTTAGGAATTTATGTGAACCTTTCTTATGAAGAGGATCCAGTCAAAATGTTAGATCGCCAAGTGAAGCGGCTGAGGAACAAGGAGGTTGCCACTGTGAAGGTCCTATGGCGGAACCATCTTGTTGAGGGAGCAACGTGGGAGGCCGAGGCCGATATGAGATCCCTCTACCCTAATTTGTTCAGTTATTAAGTTAGATATTCTCTTCCTAAGTCTTGTTTATGTTTAAGAAAACTCTAAGTATAAGTGCTTTAGTCTATTAGGTGTGATACGCCACTAATCATATGTCTTATAATAGCACTATGTGAGTTAAAATTAGGTCATGTTTGCATTTCATGTTGCTGTTTTTGTGTAGCATAGACATCATTTTTGTATTGCATGAGTTGTGATGTGCATTAAGTTAAGTGTGATTGAGAAGGAAATTCCTCAATCTCAAATATGAAGCTTCAGATAAGCTTGAATTATATGCATCATCCAAATAAGTGTTAATCAGATATTCACAAAAAGAGAAAAGTTTAAACGTGATAAAGTAACTTTCAAAAATTACCCTCTTTGTTTAAATGATGTGTAAATGTCATTCGGGGATGAATGTTCCTAAGTGGGGGATAATGTCATGACCGGGGTCTAGACCCTAGTTGAAACCGGCGTCATTGACCTCTCAGAGGTCGCAGACAAGCCTACATACGTCATCATTACATCGTATAGGTTAATTTCAGTAGAAAATTTAAAACTTTTGTTTGCTTTGAAGTATACATAGACTTCATAGTACGAAATGCAATATAGCACATCATTTCACCACAACCATCTAATAAGATATTCAAATGAAGGAAATAGTTCATCACTGCATAAATATAAAGTTGCCAAAATGGCACAAATACAACGTCTGAAATAAGTAAGAAAGAAACGCTAGTGGAACACTCTCCACTAGATCATGCCTACGTCTAAGATAGAATATAAAAGATAAGCATCCTCTAAAGCATGAGGTCCTACCAAGTCCGGATGAATGCTCCACGTTCGGATAGCTTCAACGTAATCTCGTAAGCTCTACCGTCCACCTGCACCTGCACCTAAAAGTAGAGTATTGTATTGGATTAGTACACACTTGTACTAAGTATGGGTATATGCAAGCACACACCAAGGACATGCATGATTAAGGAAATCTCTCTCCTAACGATATGAGTTATGGAAAGCCCAGTCAGTTGGACTTTCCAAATTGGATTAGGAAAGTCATGCTATGAGAGTAACATGCATCATCATTCTTTTCATATTGCACACAACACATAACATATTTCATATAGTACATACATATACCACATATCATTTGTTCATATGCCATGAGACCTTGGAATCATGGACTTAACATTAGGACTTCCCAAAATGAGGGCTCAACATATGGGACCTCAACAAGGGAGCCTTCTTTAGCAAACACAGAGTCTGCTTCATTCATTCATGCGTACTTCATTTTCATTCGTTTCATTCATTCATAGGCTGGTGCAAACACCAGCTTTACCTAGGATGTACTTTAAGACTCTCATCGGGTTCACTGTGCAATGACCAAGAACGACCTAGTGTCATTACTTGAGTCTAGTTCACCTCTTGATTATCCTAACCAAGCACCTTTGGTGTCATTCATTTTATTTTGTGCATTTCTGAGGCTGACCTTATTCTTTCTTTGGAAACTTTAACTTTAACCGACATAGATCATGTGAGCTCCATGAAATATGTGTCAACCCCACACCGAAAAGAGGTGGAAGCACCGGCCAAACTGAAATCAAAACATACTAGAATATATAGGGAATTGACCCCTGCTAGATCCCTATGTTGGCTGCATAGGTTCAAAGACTAGGAGATATACGGAGACCCATACCCGCCTAAACGGACAGTCTCATCTCATAAGATTTACACGAACCTCTTCCTTCCCGAAAGAAGGAATCGCGACTCATAGCTAGCCTATCGATGCTCCGTACAAAGTTCCATTACATACATCTCACACATCATAAAAGCTGGCTTCTAGCATGAGGGCATCATTGCTCATTAGATGATTTTCATCTCATCATTAGTATTAAGTGTGTATTAATCTCAATACTTTCATTAGAGTGTTTCTTAGAGACTGGTCTCTTCATTAACTTTACACTCTCATAGGTGAGTACGTTATTGGTAACACTTACTTAGGCTCATCTGAGATTGATCCCATCTTTTACATTAGCCTCTTATCATGTAGTCACCACATTCATTAACTTTAGCATATTAACTCATCATAATTACTCACCCCTTTTTTTTTTACGTGAATGTTCATTTTATTATATGCCAGTGCACTTGGCCTTTTAGTGTGTTTCACACCCTTACTTAACCCTCCTAGGGTCACATCAATTCATCACATACATCTTAGGTTCACTTACTTTTAACATACGTTGGCCTTATGAACCCATACGTACAATCCATGAGTCTTCATTCATAATTCGTCTAAGTGACTTGTACTTACCCAAGATTATGTGGTACAAGACTTATGCATCTTGTAGGTATGCCAAGGTCTCAATTTCGATTCCTATAGGTAGCATTCATTAAATATTTAATCACGTAAGACTTATTTGTCAATATGGAATTGTTAAAGGGAACCCTATTTCGAATCCCTTGTATAACACTTAGTTTTTTTGTTTTTTTTTTTATTTAAAATTCTCGGCTTGGGGAATCCGAGATCAAATCCCCACACCTACACTTCCTTTCTTTTTTTTCTTGGCTTTGTCTTAAACATCTCGGTTTGGGGACCCAAGATTGAATCCCCACGCCCACATTCCTTTTATTTTCTTTCTTTCCTTAATTCTTTTATTTAGACCGAGATGTGTGGGATCGATCCCCCACAACCTCATTTTTATTTTATTTAATTTTTCTCCTAACTTCCTTGTCTATCCGAGAGGTTGTGGGTTCGATCCCCACATACCTCATTTTATTTATCTTCCCTTTTTCTTTTGTTTCTTCTCCAGCCTTACCCCATTTTGATTCCCCCTCACCTCACTTCAATTATTAATTTTTCAGCAACTTCATATAGTGAGGTCTCGGGTTCAATCCTTGATGACCTCACATATTTAAAATATTTTTTTCCAGTAACTTAGCCGAAACCAATTTCCAGCAAATCTGGAAATGGTCACACTTTCTAGTCCATTTCCTCAATATTTTATACGTTAAATTTTTGGACAATTCATTGGACATTTCGTACATTTTTTTTGTGCATTTTCGTGGTTACATTTGATCAAGATTTTTACTCAATTTAGCAACATTACACCACTTATGAACATCACGATTTACTTCAAGTAATTGCATACAAAACACAAGAATTTAACATGCATATTACACACTTCAACCCATGACCAAAGCCACGGCATACACAATGCATACACACACGTTTAACACATAGTTTCGAAAAGCATGCTTATTACTCACATAAATCCGAACATACATAATTGAACATAATCATCACGAAAACACATCACATCCCTAAATTCTACTAGCAAAACATACCCAATCTACAAATTCGATGGGAGCTAGTGACAGGGACATGCAACGGGGAACATTCCTAGTTTTCGGATTAGAATTCGACTAAATCCTAGGGGTATCTTGGGAAAGGGACCAAGAGGAAGAAAACCCATAACTTTTGTCGTTCAACACCCTCCAAATCTTTTCCAATCGCAGCCAACTCCACGACACCAAAGCATCACCACCAAAATTCAAGCACAACCCGTCAAGAACAATGTTTTTGCTTTTCATTTTTAGTTTAGTTTTTCTTTTGAGTTTTAGCGTTCAAGTTCTTCAAGAGTGATGAAATTTTGATATTGTTCTTTTTACTGATAATAAACGTGAGAATGAGAGTAAATAAGGTGAGAAAGAGAGTGGAGAATCGTGAGAGTCAGAGTGGAGAGGTGTTATAGTAAGCTTAGGAGTAGGAGTCTTAGTTGAAGACTTAGTCAAACTAGGACTCCTTGCCATTTATTTATTAGAAATATGATTTTTTAAAGGCTTAGGTGAAATTACTAATCATGCCCTTACTTAAATCAGATAATTAATATAAATTAATTAATTTAACATTGCTTCCACCAAGGATCTAACCCGGGTGAAGCTTAACTTGCGAAAAAGGGTCAAATTCGGCAAACCCTACCCGAATTGCCCACCTTTTTATATTAATTAATTAATTTAGGGAAAAAACAATACTACACCTAGCCTGGAAAAGACCATTTTACCCCTAGACCCTCCAAACCTAAGATTATCCCTTTTAAGTCCGCTAAAAACTCATCCGGGTGAATCTCTTCAATTCGGGTGCCCTACATGGCTGGTCCCAACCTTGCCTAGCTCAACTAACTCACCAAGTTGGTTGGCTTGGCTAGTGCATAGGTTCTGAGGTCTTGTTCCACGCGCATCAAGCCGTGTGAACCCGGTCTAATCTAAGCATTCTAGGTACTTTTAGGCATTACTTAGCATAGTCATTTGAGGGTTGTTACAGATAATGTAACGTTCGGAAAATCATACGTCTAATGAAGAGTCCAATAGGCACCCCAATGCCCAATATTGAGAAATATTGGGCATAGGATAGAAAAGTTAGCTAAGGGATATTAGCCAATTTTCTATATACGAATATGAGATATACTTTTTGGGTTGCCATACCCCAATCTAAGATTTACATTTAAGAAATGTACCTACAATGAATATCCTAAGCTAATAAAATATATTTCGTCCAACTCACAAAAGGTATGAGGCATCCAAGTGTCAAGCCTATATATTATGGCACATGATAAATTAAAATGATCATGTAGATTAAGCAAGGCACAAGGACATGGTGAGGGTCTTTGGGAAAATAAATAAACATTCACAAATGAGTCATCAAGATAAATAAGTTAGGAAAGTGAAACAAACCCATGTGCAAGCACATGGGCATCACACGTGAAGAGTCGGCCAACGGGGACCATAGAACCACCCTAACCGAATTCGGTTAGGGCGGTTAGGCAAGACACGCACGGATGGGTCCCTCCATGTGGGACCAGCAAACCTAACTAAATCTAAGTCCTAACCAACTATACTAACTAGACAACTAACCTAGGACTAACTGAATTGGACCCCCTAATGCACCCAACAACCTAGGTCAAATCGGGTGGAACCTAGTACTAGTTAAGGGGACAGCCTAGTACCTAACCTACGATGGTCCAAAAGGGTTAGCTATGGTCCCTAAATTAATTAAATTAAGGATTTAATTAATTAATTAAAAGTCAAAATGTTGACAGAAACAAGGGTCAATGCCGATTTCAAGATTTCGGTCAAAGTCAACATCTTCCTATGTTTAGTCAACTTAGGAAAGGCGTTTTAGTAATTAACTAATTAGTTATTTAATTAAGTTAATTAAGTCTTAAGTTTTATAATTCAAAGTCAGTTGCTAAACCTAAAACTCACAATCAAAACACTTAGAAGAAAAAAATGCAATAAAGAGGCAGGAAGCAAAGAACGCTAAAACGAAAAAGTGCATAAACGTTCTTAGGCGATTTCAAGGTATCTACAAGGTTTCGTTCGAGGTGGTATTCGTAGATTAAGTTCTACTCAAGGTATGGGTTTCTCTCCTGGAATTCGTTCTCCAAGAGTACTATCCATCGTCGTAATTCATGAAATCTCGAAAACTAGGGTTGTTCCCAAAGTTCTCGTCGAACTCCTTGTCCCAAGTATCCTTTTCGATTCCATGTTGAATAAGTTAGAGATCATGTTGTTGGTATGTAGTGCTGGCTGATTTTATGTGTAATGTTCTTGAATGATGAATGTATAATGAACCTATGAACTTAACATCGTATGAAGCTAATGTTTACAACGTGAATTAGGAATCGATCATATGTTAGTTACGTCCATAAAGGTAAAGTGTTGATATGTGTGTGACGAATTTTGATTTGCTGTTTTGTAACATTATGAAGATGCTAAAGTCATCAAATGTTAATATGATGTTGTGCAATATGTCTTTAAAACGAAACCCTAAAGTCATGAACAATGATTGGCTTAAAAGATCTCTATGAAATCACATCTTGAATGAATTGACTATCTGGTTCCAATCAAATTGGCTAACACTACTTTGTCAAAATGAATGCATGTTAATAGCTAGGGGATTATGTAAATGATTGAAAGATAGGCTAAAGGTTCATACATATTCAATTTAAATATGAACATACGTAAAAATTGGCTTATGCCAATAAAATGGTTTGCTAGTTTAACATCCCAAATCTTGAGACAATACTAATCATATGCCAATCTTGTGTAGTTAGAGTATCAAATGATATTATAAGCACTTCTAAAGTAACATCAATGAATCCATAACCAAGGGCATGACATTCATTGGGACAACTCCCAACATGCTCTAAAAGAATAAACTATGAACACATGAAACTCATTGAATAAAGTACTCATCGTCTATAAACGATGATATGAACCTACTACACTAAAGTAAGTAAGTAACGTGAGTTTATAACATAATAAAAGGGGTCTAAATTAAGTAACTGACCATAATGGGTGTTAAAGGAAGTGAGACAAGTCTTACTTACACCAAAGCTACTATGTTAAAAGAATACTCACGAATGAAGGTGTTAGAATGTGTGAGACTAGTCTCATTAACACCTAAGGATAATATGTAAGGAAAATTCACATTTCATAAAAGTAAACTAAGGATGATATGGAAGGACAATTCACATTTCATCAATGTAAAGTAAGGATGATATGTAAGGACAATTCACATTTCATCAATGTGAAGTAAAAATTACATGTAAGGACAATTCACATTTATCAATGTAAAGTAAGGATGACAAGTCATCAAAATAGTAAATAAATCTCAATATAGAAGTAATCTTCCATAATGCTTGAGTCAACCCTAAAAGATAAAGAAGATAATGAAAGTGAGCATAGCACCGATAGACTAGTTATGAGCATGTTCTTGCACGTGTAAGTGTCATGCGACGAGGCTACCACCGAGGTGGATAAGTAGTCAAATTAAGTCCCTAGTCTTCGAACTATGTCTAGCCAACATAGGAACTAGCCAGTGGTTTCCACCTAAGCGAGCTACGCATGTACGGTTTCACCTTGGCCGGTGATTCTACCCCTTTTCGGTGTGAGGCAGACACAGGATTTCATGTTTAGCTCACATGTTCTATGTCGGTTAATGCTCACGATATGTTCTTGGTTCAGTGTAGCCGGGAGCCACTCCTTTTTGGTGTGGAGTGAACACTTGAGATGGATCCGCCTTAGCCGGGGATCACCCCTTTTCGGTGTGGGACAAACACTGGATTCCATGTGTACCTCACATGGTCTAAGATTCATTTTAACCGGTGAATCACCTCTTTTAACTGTGGGGAAGACACTGGATTTCATGTTAGCTCGCATGATCTTATTCCTAATGATGTCACTATGAAAGTGAGAATGATGATGATGATGAAACTTATGTTCAAAGTGAGTAATGATGAAGAGCTTAAGAATGTCAATTGCCAAATGTCACACTCATGAAGTTTCAGCAAATAATGGGCACATCCAAATAAGATTGACTTATAATGACTTCTTATATGATGTCAATAAAGGGAAGGAGAAACGTAAGATTAAATAAATACCTCATAACTTCCCTAAAATGAAAGTAATGAAATAATGGGCATGACCAATATAGAATGGCGTATGAAATGCAACGAATATGTAGTGTAAAGAATGACTCACTATAAGGTAGTGAAATCATTCCTTAGTCCTTGGATTACTTACATCGATTCATTGTGGGTATGGGACTACAATGAATCACTGCACTTGTAAGTAAAACATAGGATCAAAGGAATTATTGAACTACACAACAAGAAGAAGAAAAAGACTCGAAAATAATCTAAGTATGGAAAAGGGAGCTCTCGGGTTTGGAGTATCAAATTTTCAAATCTTCGCTCGAGTTGTTCTAAAATTATGTTGATGATACTAATGTCTTGTAATCATATAGAAAATCAGTTGTGTGCTTTGAATGCATTAAAATACATCATATTCATACCACAATTCACAAATAACGAATTAGGAATGTCTAGTGATGATACTTTCCAGAAATGGCATGTTGCTTAGGAAGAGCTTTCATTGATCATGCATAGACTTATGTGTATGTGTGCATACACCCATACTTAGTACAAGTGGTGTACTAACCCCTACTATTTACTATTTATATAGGTGCAGGTAAGAGGGAAGATTGACGATACTTGCAGCGTTTTGGACTTCAGCGTTTTTCCAGACCATTTGGTAGGTCCTCTTGATTTCGAGGATGCTACAACTTTAATCTAGATTTAGATACAGACATAGCTAGTGGATGTTGTCCCTAGAGTTTCTTTCATATTTCATTTCGAACCTTTTGATGTAAGGCCGTGTTTGACAAACTCTTTATGATATATTCTTTTTCAGTTTCGAATTGATTCTTTATGTTAGATGGTTGTCTATTGATGTTGAGCTTAGTATTTAATGATTAATAAGTAATGACTATATGAAGTCTAAGTAAACTTCATACATATAAAAAGTTTTAAATTTTCCGCAAATTTAACTAGATGAATGTGATGAATGCAAGATGAGGCTTGTGTGCGACCTCTGAGAGGTCAACGACACCGGTGGCGATTCGGATTCAAGAATCCGGTCCGTTACATCTATCTATCATGATGTTTACATAGACATATCGTATACACATAATATATTTATATTGAGTATACTTAGACCCTTCGTATAAAAAGATTACATAGTCTTCTAGTTTTATGGCACATATATATATAAGATAAAATAATGTCTTAAAATGGATGTCTCATATCATAATCATCTTACCAAGAGTACAACAATTGAGCATAGCCCATAAATCAATACAATAAAATCCACATATAGGCTATACAATCTTAGTACTTAAATGAAAGGAATTGAACATAGTGTCTTTAAGACTAATAAGCATCCAATGTTAGAAAGTTGCATTGTCCTCGATGTGGTTAGGACCTACCCAACTTGGAGAATGAGGATCCAAGTCTTTTTCAAATGGCCTCAACCTCGTCAACGACCCGAACCTAAAATTTTGGGGGAAATTGAGAAAAATAGGGGGTTAGCACATCAATTGTACTAAGTATGAAAACAATGCACACACAAAAGAGAAATCATGCTTGAAAAGGGATAATTTGTAAAGATATGCCAACTTACTATAATATCCTACTTTTATGCAAAATTAAGAATCATATGAACCAATAACAACATAATCCTCAACACAATATCATATTCAACACAAGACCAACAATACAAAGTCAAGTCAACATAGTTACAACCAAACAACCTCTAAATCATATTATAATAACAAGGCATATATAAGAACTTCATAACATTTGAACGTATACAAGACCCTTACCCATATCCCCTTATCAAGTCTACAAATGCAATGACCAAGCAAATCCCCATAACCTTACTTAGACAAGTAAACAAAACGAAGGACCATAAGAAATGCCTAACCTCATATAACATCACATCAAGAGTAACCATCATCATACTTTAGCAATATAGACAAACAACATGCTCATAAGTGATCGTAACATCATATAGAGCCAACAACATGCAAAGTCAACATACACATAACATATACATTATAGAACACAAGAACAAACTCCTAAGGTTTCCCTCAAAGCAAACTAGTGCAAGGCATAGGTAGAGACCCCTACCCCTACCTAGGCTAAGTCAAACTTCTTAAGTGATCCTAGTTAGTTTTTACTTCATCACTTCATTTTACTTTCGGGAACACTCACCTTAACCGACATAGACTACACGAGCTAAGTATGGAATATGGTGTTGTAAAACCTTACACCGATGGAAGGAGGTCTACCGGCAAAAGTAGTACCAAACTTGAACATAGCATCTAGGTGGATCCACTAGCTAGTATTGCTATGGAGGAAACATAGTTCAAGAACTAGGAGATATAGTTGGGACCCTCTTTATGTACATCACATTATAGTCTCCAATCTCTTTGAGTACAATGGTGAACCCTACCTTCCCTCATTTGGAAGGTATCACCCCTCACATATAGTTCACTTGGTGCTAAGCTAGAGTCCCTTTTTGAAATGTCTTTCATAAATAATCATAACTTAGTTTAGGTCGTAGCAGATTACTC
Source organism: Solanum lycopersicoides (assembly GCA_022817965.1). Taxonomy (NCBI): domain Eukaryota; kingdom Viridiplantae; phylum Streptophyta; class Magnoliopsida; order Solanales; family Solanaceae; genus Solanum; species Solanum lycopersicoides. Next base: position 23,607,985 of record CM040625.1, on the reverse strand, counting down.
CTTAAATATCATCATAATTTAGCTCATTAGGAATTGTATGAGAATAACCTTTCAATACATCCCTCATAGTGACATCAACAGTATATATCATACCATAGTAATGCAAACAAATGAATCAACATCATCCTTATATCATTACAACCTTAACATGATCTCACAATTCATAAGTTAAAACATTTCAATACCTGTAATACTTCAAAAATGAATTAGGTGAACTAGAGCATAAAAAGGTTCTCATGAGTTTCTAAGGTCCTAAAATGGTTTATAATGTGGTTATAAGGCAGTGTCTAAAGTATTAGGTGAATCGGAAGTCAAACACCAAGGGACGACTAAGACGTTCGACGACTAAATCACCTATGTGCCTCATATGTGTTTATATGTGTTTATGTGTGATTCATGAGATTATGAGGTACTTAAGTGGTTTATTATAGTGTATATATGCAGTTTGTCATGTTTCATTAAGTTTGGAGGTTAAACGTCCAAGAAAGCCCATGACGTTCGAAAGGTTTGCCTTGAAACGACCTTGTGTGTCTAAGCATGTTTCATCGAGTTTTACGTGTTCATTTTGGGTGAAATTTTTGTGGAAGTTACTAAACTTGTATACAAACATATTTGGGTTTGAAACATTTGTGAAAACATCCCCAAGAACCATGCAAGGGTCCTTGAGGAAGGACTCATGTTGGTGGCAAAAACTACTCAAGGCAGTTCCACCTATGGATGGCAAACGACGACAAGTGTCCTGGTAAACGCCCCGTATGTGGAGGGCGTCGATGGGAAATTATCCTAGGTAGATAAGCTCCCATTTTTTAGGATCTGATCCAATCGACATAGGACAGGACGGCCCGTCAAAGGACTGACGCCCAGTCGATGGCCAAGTCGTCGATGGTGACTGCATTACGTGCAGTTCACTGTTAAGTTGAAGGGTGAATTGGTAAATTCATCCAACGTACAAATAAGGTAAAGGGAGGTTACTTAGGGGTATTTTAGGTATTTTAAGTGGGTTTATAAGTCCTAAATACCTAGATGAATTCATTCTTCAAAATAAAAAACCCAAATTCCCTAAGAAATTCTCTAGAACTCCATTGAAGCCAAAACTCAAGGAAGAGATTGGATTGGAGATTTTAGTGGTGAAACTTCATAATCTTCGTGGTAACATCATTGAGGTATGATTTTAATCCTTGAAACTCTATTCAACAAGGAGCCCAAAATTCAAAGAGATTTCTAAAAATGAACTTGTACAATTTTATGATCTATCGATTGGTTCTTGCATTAAAAGTATTGAATCGTTATATATTGATTATATTGATTATAATTATATGATTTTAACATAATTAACATATGAACCAATGTAAGTCATGAACTCTAGATTTTGACTACTTTATGGTTGACTTGATATTGTCTTAATGCTTATCAATTCTAGTGTAGTTTTCTATGGGCTATTGAATGATGTAATAATTGTATTCAATTGATGTATAGGCCGTCTTAGATTGATAAATTTATATTGAATTGACCTAGATTCATTTAGTATTATGGCTTTTGTATTGAATTGACGTTCATGGCCATGGGTAAGAGCCTATTGGTATTGAATTGGATAATTTAGGTAAGGATTGGACTGGAGAGAATGGATTGGTAATATGATGCCCTAATTCTTTATATTTTATGTAATATAGGAATTGAATTATATTGTGATTTGTATGGTACACTTATGGTTGCGGTGCTATGTGAATGATGTGGCCTTGTCGATGTTACTTTATGTATTATGATGATCATCGCCTTGTCGGCAATTACATGATATACTACGATTCTTTGTGTAATGATTTATGTGAAGTATGATCATATCTATCTACATGTTAGTAGTGTGAAAGTATGTGTTCTTCTATTGATATTAGGTGATCATGTTAGACTATGACTATGTCCTTATGTGTGTAGTCTTAGAGTTGATGTATGATTATTCCTACTTGGCTATATGAGTCTATGATGGTTATATTGATGTTGTATAGTAGTGTATAAGATGACTTAAAGATTATAATGGTTATTAATATGTGCTTCTAATGTGATATGCTATATGTGATAAAGTGATGTCATTGGTGTGTCTTGTGTGGTAGACTTGTGTCCCTTACTTGACGCATGTATGAATGTGAATATGAAATATCTTGACTTAGGATGCTGAGACTCTTAGTCTTGTATGTACGAATGATATGAGACCTTGAATGATGTTAAGAGGGTCCTATATGTGAAACATTGAACCTAGTGGTAAGGTTATGAACCTTGAAGTAGAAAGTTCTAATGGTATCCTTCTTGTAATAAATGGTGGACTTAAGGTTGGTTGGCTGGAACTACATCATATCATCCTTAGGAAAGTCATTAAGCTTTCTCCGTCGCCATTATAAAGCAGACCTAGGGGACCTCTTTGGTAGGGTAAGTCTGATTAGGTTATGAACTAGATATGAAACCTCTTCGTATGATCCTTTAATGTAAATTACTCTATGAGAGCAAAGGCTAGAACCGAGTGAGTATGGTAAGGGAAGTAGCTCTAGTTAAAAACGAGACTATAGTACAAAGTACGCCTTTCATATTCCTTAACCATGTGCCTACATGGGATGCGTCCAAGTTCTACCATTGGGAAGTAGAACACCCTCAATCGAAGTATTTGACAACTCCGGATTCCATGCTTTGCTACCATGGTCTATGTCAGTTGTTTCCTATTCTCATCATATGGGATACCTACTACTGTTGGAGAAGTTCAATGAAGTTTACGTTTTGGTATGGAACGCTATCTAGATATTGCACAATAGGCTTTGAAGATGTTAGTGAGAGTGCCTAGGTCTTCTCCAAGACCACTTCTTGAATGTCCTCTATGTGATGTATGTCTCTTAATTAACTAATAAAATAATGACTTATGTTAGAAAGCGTGTAACTGAATATGTACCTAATCTAGCGTGACTTTAAGAATTTCCTAGTTAAAGTGTGAAGGGGCATAAGGGGTGATCTCTTCATGTCTTATCTATGGAGTCTTGAGAATGACTCTAGTTAGGGAACTTTGTTGATACTTTAGGCATGGTCTAAACTTAGGAAGTATTAAGGATTATTTAGGTAACCTTGAAGAGGGTGTATGGGCGTTCTCTTCTAGGAGTACTTAAGTAAGTCTTTTGAGAGACTTGGTAAGGAGAATGTCATATTATACATATTATGTGTTTTGGTGAATTGTAAATGTATGTGTCTCCTTATAAGTAGTCTTGAGGATCATTTAGCCATGCTTAGATAGGGTGTATGGGCGGTCTCCCTTTGTATTACTTAAGTGAGTCTTAGGATAACTTTTAGTGGGTGAATTACTTGCTAGAAGGTGTCTAAAGTGAAGTTGAGAGACTTCACTATAACCGTGAAGGTGTCTAAGATTGGAGCATGGCTCGTGGTTTGCCCTTCGTCGATGGCTACTGTCTTAGACAACTTTTAGCCATTCTTCAAGGGTCTTCCTCAAGGTCCCTTGGTTGGTCCTTGGGGATTCGTATACAGACGTTTTGACTTTAAAACAACTCTAACACGTATTATACACCTTACTACCAAATTCTATCAAATTCCAACTCCTATAACGTACTCAAATAAGCTAAGGCAAACTAGCACCTCTTGAACTAGTTTCAAGATATCATGGACGTTCTTTGACGTTTTGATTCTAAAACATCTTAAATGACTTGGTTCATTATTTGTGACCTCAAAAAAGTTTCCTAACCCTCAGACACTCATTTTAGGCCCTAGATTACATCTTAGACTTTCGGAGTGTTACACATATGGCCTATGTGCAATTTTTATGAGTTGCTTATTTGCCTCTTAAGTGATAATGTTGAGCATGACTATGTGTGATTAAAGAAAATTTCATGTTGAGATCTTAATGAAATTAAAGTTAAAGACCATGTCATAATTAAGAGAAGTATGTTCCTCCTATAAACATGAGAAGAGCCTATGTGATTGATGCATTGAGGAGTGAGTGAGTGAATGTTTTTACTTGCTTGTGTTGCATTGAATGCAAGATCGTATAAAGTTGGTGTTCCTTGTAAGTTTGGTGATTTAATTATTATTTGATGATATGTTAAATGTTTTGAGCTGCATTATGGTTCATTAAGTCCTTGAAAGTGTCGAAAGTCTTCCAAGTGACATTCGAGGATGAATGTTCCCAATGGGGGATATTGTAAGATTCTTCAAAATCAATTAAGGTGTCTAGAGACTGACATGTTCCTAAAAAGGTTAATAGTGTTTAATAAATTGTTTTACAATATGTATGATTGATTTAAAGTGATTTGGAGGTCAAACGTCCAAGAACGTTCAAGAAGTTCAAAACATAGTCTTTGACGTGCTAGTGTGTCCTTGCATGTTTTCCTTGTTTTTATGTGTTGTTTGAAGAGGTGACCCTAGAATATTAATAGACATGTTTAGGGTCAAAACATTTGGGTACGACTCCCCGAGGACCACCCTAGGGGTCCTTCCCAAACGTTCGACAAGGAAGCTGCCCAAAGAAGCATGTAGAGGAAAGATGTAGATGTTATCACACATCACGCTCCTGGCACTGAGTATGCCTGTGCTTTGCGTGCCCTACACGAGATCCACTGCCTCAAAAATTATGTGAGGCAAAATAAGGAGCTCTCTTCGCGACACGCCGCTACTTTACAGATTCGGTTGCGTCATTTTAAACTCAAGTTTGACATGTATAAAATTCGAAATAAGTATGGGGGTGTTTTGGTAACTTTAGGAGTTGGTTATAAACTTTTTCTAGGACTTATTAACCCCTTTTCCAAGTCAAAACCTATAACGCCCCAAAACAAACTAAGGTGAACTAGAGCCTCATGGTTGTTTCTTGAGTTGATTTTAAGTTAAACTGAGTTAGTTTAGTGTCCATAGGCAGTATGTGAAATTTGGAGTTCAATCGACCAAGAACGTCCATGACGTTAGGATGGTGTGCCTTAGAATGTACTTATGTGTCTTGGTGTGTTTGGATGAGTTTTACGTGTTTGTTTTACTTGAAACTTGCATTGGATGTTACTAAGACCTAGACAACTTAGTTTAGGGGTTTAACGTCTGAGGACGACCCCACCTAGGACCCACAAGGGGCCCTAGATGAAGGGCCCAAGACTTGGGCAAAATCTGCCAAAAAACAGTGGCCATCGACGACCCTAAGGACAGTACGTTGGTCCCTCAATGGTCCATCGACCTAGGGCGTCGATTGGACCAGTGAGTCAAGATTGTACATGCTCCATTTGGAGCTAATTATTCACCAACGAGACCCTACCAATGGTCCATTGGCCCCCTGACGGTCCATTGGTGAAGGTCTCGTCGGTGAGACCTGCCAAGCCTTTTACGTGGCTGCCAACTTGGGGTGTTGTATGTAAATACACCCCAAGTCTTTTAAGACCCTAGGTGGATAATTTTAGTGTTTTTAGGTTATATTAAATTAGTTTTAAACCCTATACCTAGACAAGACCCTCACTTCATCATTCAAACTCTCTCTCTAAAAAGAAAACTCTCTCTCAAAGTCACCATTGAAGCCAAGGCTCAATGAGGGAAAGGAGCGCTTCTTTGGACTTGTTTATTCATCAAAATTAGTGGGTTTCCTTCTCTTAAAGGTATGTTATCCATTCTTTAATATCTTTTCATTCAAGAAGCCAACTTCCAAAAAAGGTTTTCAAAAGGGTTTCTAAATTCAAACTTCTTCTAACTTTGATTTCTAGTATGGGTCTTCTTGTATTTAAGTTCTAATGGTTTAAATGTATTTATCTTGGTTTGAATTGATGATTTTGATGTTAAAACTCCATGAAACTATTGTTTATGCATACTTCAACTTTTGGCTTGAAAATGGGTTATGTGAGCATGATTTAAGTAGGGTATGAAATTGGGTCTCCTTGTGTCATGTTGGTGTAGATACTGCCCTAAGGGCCTAATATGGTGAAATATTGATAAATTGCTTATGGGTGATGATGGTTTGATTTGTTGATGAGTTGCTCTCATTGTATAGTTCTTATTATGAATTACTATTTGAGTTGTATGGTCCACCTTATGGGTGGCGGTGCTAATTGATGAACTTGATGTTATTTAGTATGTTTTGAATATGTAATCTTGAAGGTCTAATATGTGAAATGAATTATTATTATTTTTATTATTATTATTATTATTATTATTATTATTATTATTATTATTATTGTTATTGTTATTATTATTATTATTATTATTATTATTATTATTATTATTATTATTATTATTATTATTATTATTATTGTTATGATATTGGAAATGGGTCTTGTATTGTGTTTGGTGTAGCTTGGATTGCATGTTTGACCTAGTTTATGTCTAAATGAAGTGTATGATTATGAGAAGCATTTAGAGTGTGTAACTTGATGAATCAAGGTTAAAGTATGTGTAGAACTTGATGAGAATGAAACGATTCTTATATGCAAGGTGTGCACATGTACACACACACACACTTTAAATAATGTATTATGCCAAGTTGAGTAAAAAGGGGAATCTTGACGTGGACACACTTTGTGAGTTGAGATGTAGTGTCTAGTAGCAATCTCTCCATTCCTAGTGAGCTTTCTAAGATAGACTATTATGTTGAGAAATCCGTAGGGAGTTATGCCTAGCACCGAGAGGATATGAAGGGGAGGTGGATTACACTTCGTGAGTTCAGATGTTGTATTCCAAAGTACCTCTTGAGATGAGTACTCCTCGTTAGTAGAGAGTGAGTTACTTAGTAACAATCTCCTTATCCCTTAACTATGTGCCCGCATAGGTGTAGCTATTGGAAAATCCATGTAAACGCTAAGAAGCATGACCTTACACTAGGAAAGTAAGGATCCTCATCATATAGGGGTTAATATCGGGATTCCATGTCTAGCTCTCATGGTCTTTGTCGGTTAAGCTAACTCCCACAAAAGAATTGATTTAAAACTAGTTAACTGTATATTGTTGATATGTGTATGTATGTCGTGAAGTGCTCGATCACATTAGTTACCTAGTAGGAGCACTAAGTGGGAGTAGTAGTATGGGATGTTATTCTTACATTGCACTTGTTGTGACCTATACCTACTATGGGAGAAGAGTACTTTCATGAAATCCGTGTGAATGAGTACTATGGTGTGGTGTTATGGATGATTATTGTGGAGTACTTGAGTAAATGGAATCCATTCGGAGCACTAAGTGGGAGTGGTAGCATGGGATACTACTCTCACATTGCATTTAGTGTACCCTACATTTCCATGAGTGTTTTGCATATGTTAGCCAAGGGCGTGGATTTGATTTCTAATGAAGTAAGCCTAAGATTTGGTGGTTTTGAGGGTCGCTTTGGTGTGCTTTGAAGGGAGGTGTAATGAAGATCCCTTCTTGGCTCACCTTAGGGAGTCTTAGGATAACCTTGGGTTAGGGCAACTTCAAAGGAAAAAGAGTTCATATGACTTGGACCGTGCCATTCACTCTAAGGTCTTCATTGTAAGAATTCAAAATGTTCACTGTAATGCTTTATTCAATTTTACTGTAAGTTTAGGAAGTTCACTGTAATGTTCCTTTTAGTTTACTGTAAGTTTTAGTAAAGTTACTGTAAAGTGTTCTTTTTGTTCAAAAATTATGTGAGTCCTTCCTTAATTGTTTAAATGACGATTCTTATGTTGGATTGTTTCTAAATTTATGAATATTATATTTAAATTGCATGAAAAGTTATTTTACTAAAATGTCCCTTTTCGTATGTTTTTGCATATGCCATACTTAGTACATTGTTGTACTAACCCCATACTTTTATATACCTTATGAGTATAGGTTGGAAGCCTTTTGGGAGGATCGGAGTTGAAGCTTGGGAATTCTATCTCTTAAGAATTGGGTATGTCCTCATATATTCGAGGACATAGTTTTATGTTTCTTAGTTTCTTTATTAAGACTTAAAATGTATTTACTTTTATTTTAAAGGGAAGTGTACCTAAGATTTTAAGTTGTGTCTTTAAGTTGGCTTGTGACGATAAGTTTTCCTAGTATTTATGAAAATACTCTTTTATTATTATTATCGTGAAAAGTTTTAATTCCGCACTACTTTTCATGCTTTATGTTATGAATGCTAGTTAGAGGGCTTGTACGAGACCCCAAAGGGTCAAGTACGCCCGGTCATGATTCGAAGGTTTTCCCTAACTTCTAGGGGGTGCTTTCGGGTCGTGACAGACTTGGTATCAGAGCATAAGGTTTTGGGAAGTAGTTTAAGGTCTAAGAGTCTCACACGCCACATCTAATAGTATCTTGGTCATTGGTGTGAGTCGTGACACATCCATGGAAAAGAGACTATAGGATGCTCGAAGTTTCACTTTCTTCTCTATTCTAATATTGTGCATTAGAGTTGAGTATATAAGGTGTCTTTTCTTAACCTCTTCTTTTTGTGTTTTTAGGACATGAATACGAGGAGATTGATCGCTATAAGGGAGGAGGGAGGTGTACCAAATGAGAGAGTCCTTCCCCGTGTTGACCAAGTTCCTATTGTTGGCTTAGGGGAGGAAAATGAGGAGGTTCCTCTTCAAGAACCTCAATTGCCTCCGGAACCCCAAGGACCTCAAGTGCCTCCTATGCATCAAGATCCTTTTGTTGAGGGTGATATTACTAATGCGGAGTTGAGGGCTGCCCTAATGAACTTGACCTAGCTCATGACGGCTCAAGCTCAAGTCGTCAACAATCACCTTGTGGGCCAAGCTAACCAAGGAGATAGGCCCCAACCAAATGCTTGTACTCCAGCTTCTAGGATTCGGGATTTCATGAGAATGAACCCTCCTACCTTTCATGGCACTAAGGTGGATGAAGATCCACAAGGCTTCATAGATGAGGTTTTCAAGGTGGTAGATGCTATGTGTGTGACCCCTAGGGAGAAAACGGAATTGGCCGCTTACCAACTTAAGGATGTTGCTCAAGTGTGGTATGAGCAATGGAGGGGTGAGAGACCCTTAGAAAGAGGTCCGGTTGATTGGGAGGAATTCAAAGAGGCTTTCCTAGATAGATTATTTCCTTTAGAGTGGAGGGAGAAGAAGATGGTTGAATTCATGAACCTTCGTCAAGGGGTAATGAGTGTGCAAGAGTACTCTTTCAAATTCACCCAACTCTCTAAGTATGCCCCAACCATGGTAGCCAACCCTAGGGCTAGGATGAAAAAGTTTGTGATGGGCGTGTCTAGCTTGGTGGAAAAAAAGTGTCGTACGGCAATGCTTCTTAATGACATGGATATCTCTAGGATCATGGTTTATGCGCAACAAATTGAGGAGTCCAAAATTAGGGAGATAAGGCAAGACGGTATGAGACCTTGGTCGGATGATTCTAGTCACCAAAGGCCTAAGAAGAGGTTTTATCCCCAAGATTCTTCCATGGGAAACAAGGATAGGGCTCCAAATCAACATTCTCAAGGTGGTGGTCATTCCTATTAAAGAGCTAGGTTCCCTACTTGTGGCAAGCAACATGGGGGTAAGTGTCTTGCCGGAACGGATGGTTGTTTTGCATGTGGTAATAAGGGCCACAAGATGAGGGACTGCCCAAACCTTAAATCAAGGGGGAGAGATGTCAATCAAGCTTCCCTAGATCCTAATGCTCCCAAAAAGAACCCTTCCTATGGGATGGGGGCTAGAAAGGATAATTAATCCGGATTGATGGTTTTGGTAAGTCTTAACTCTTTGTTATTGTTGCCTTTGTGTTATGAAATGAGTTGATATGGTTTTATAGTTCATATGATTATGTCATCTTGATGAATTTCTTAAAGAATGAATTTCAAAAAATTTTGGTAGCTTGGCAGTGAACACAGTGAAGTGATTAATTGCTTAAAGAATGAATTTCGAAAAATTTTGGTAGCTTGGCAGTGAACAGTGAACTTCACTGTAGAATTTTGACATTTTGAAGAAAATTGTTTTGTCTTTAATTTTAGTTTCAATGTGTGTAAAAGTATTTTATATGAGCATGTTTAATGTTGGAGAAGGTAGTTCCTCCATAAAAGAAGTTTGACGTTGAGTTTTGACTTTGTGAAGTTTGGCAAAAGTTGCCTATGTTGCTAAGTGTTGAAAGTGTGAAATGATGTTACTTTCTAGTTGATGCTTTGATTGTTGATGTTTTGATCATGATCTAAGTGTATTATATGATGCTAAGTGAGTCCTTGTTGTTCTTAAAATTTAAGTGTCATTCGAAGACGAATGTTATTCCAAGTGAGGGAGAATATAATGCCCCAAAACGAACTAAGGTGAACTAGAGCCTCATGGTTGTTTCTTGAGTTGATTTTAAGTTAAACTGAGTTAGTTTAGTGTCCTTAGGTAGTGTGTGAAGTTTGGTTAAGTTTGGAGTTCAATTGACCAAGAACGTCCATGACGTTTGGATGGTATGCCTTAGAATGTACTTGTGTGTCTTGGTGTGTTTGAATGAGTTTTACGTGTTCGTTTTACTTGAAACTTGCATTAGATGTTCCTAAGACCTATATGACTTAGTTTAGGGGTTTAAATTCCGGGAACGACCCCACCTAGGACCCACAAGGGGCCCTAGATGAAAGCACCAAGACTTGGGCAAAATCTGCCAAAAAGCAGTGGCCATCGATGACCCTAAGGACGGTCCATTGGTCCCTCAACGGTCTGTCGACCTAGGGCGTCGATTGGACCAGTGAGTTAATATTGGCCATGATCCATTTGGAGATAAGTATCCACCAACGAGACCCTATCAACGGTCCGTTGGCCCCCTAACGGTCCGTTGGTGAAGGTCTCATCGGTGAGATCTACCAAGCCTGTTAAGTGGCTGCCAATTTTGGATGTTTTATGTAAATACACCCCAAGTCTTTTAAGACCCTAGGTATAATTTTAGTGTTTTTATGTTATATTAAATTAGTTTTAAACCTTAGACCTAAACAAGACCCTCACTTCAACATTCAAACTCTCTCTCTCTAAAAAGAAAACTCTCTCGCAAAGTCAACATTGAAGCCAAGGGTCAAGGATCGAAAGGAGGTATTATTTGGACTTGTTTCTTAATCAAAATTGGTGTGTTTACTTCTCTTAAATGTATGGTATCCATTCTTGAATATCTTTTCATTCAAGAAGCCAATTTCCTAAAAAGGCTTTCAAAAGGGTTTCTAAATTCAAACTTCTTCTAACTTTGATTTCTAGTATGGGTCTTCTTGTATTTAAGTTCTAATGTTTTAAATGTACTTATGTTGGTTTGAATTGATGATTTAGATGTGAAAACTCCATGAAACTCTTGTTTATGCATACTTCAACTTTTTGCTTTAAAATGGTTATGTGAGCATGATTTGAGTAGGGTATGAACTTGGGTCTTCTTGTAGTTGTCATGTTGGTGTAGCTACTGACCTAAGGTCCTTAATATGGTGATATATTGATAAATTGCTTATGGGTGATGATGGTTTGATTTGTTGATGAGTTGATCTCATTGTATAGTTCTTATTATGAATTGCTATTTGAGTGGTATGGTCCACCTTATGGGTGGCGGTGCTAATTGATGAACTTGATGTTATTTAGTATGTTTTGAATACGTAATCTTGAAGGTCTAATATGTGAAATGAAGAGATATTGGAAATGGATCTTGTATTGTGTTTGGTGTAGCTTGGATTGCATGTTTGACCTAGTTTATGTCTAACTGAAGTGTATGATTATGAGAAGCATGTAGAGTGTGTAACTTTAAGAATCAAGGTTAAAGTATGTATAGAACTTGATGAGAATGAAATGATGCTTATATGCAAGGTGTGCACATGTACACACATACACTTTAAAGAATGTATTATTCCAAGTTGAGTAAAAAGGGGAATCTTGAGGTGGACACACTTCGTGAGTTGAGATGTAGTGTCTTGTAGCAATCTCTCCATTCCTAGTGAGCTTTCTAAGATAGACTATTATGTTGAGAAATCCATGGGGAGTTATGCCTAGCACCGAGAGGATATGAAGGGGAGGTGGATTACACTTCGTGAGTTCAGATGTTGTATTCCAAAGTACCTCTTGAGATGAGTACTCCTCGTTAGTAGAGAGTGAGTTACTTAGTAACAATCTCCTTATCCCTTAACTATGTGCCCGCATAGGTGTAGCTATTGGAAAATCCATGTAAACGCTAAGAAGCATGACCTTACACTAGGAAAGTAAGGATTCCTCATCATATAGGGGTTAATATCGGGATTCCATGTCTAGCTCTCATGGTCTTTGTCGGTTAAGCTAACTCCCACAAAAGAATTGATTTAAAAATAGTTAACCTGTATATTGTTGATAGTGTGTATGTATGTCGTGAAGTGCTCGATTCACATTAGTTACCTAGTAGGAGCACTAAGTGGGAGTAGTAGTATGGGATGTTATTCTCACATTGAACTTGGTGTGACCTATACCTACTATGGGAGAAGAGTACTTTCATGAAATCCGTGTGAATGAGTACTATGGTGTGGTGTTATGGATGATTATTGTGGAGTACTTGAGTAAATGGAATCCATTCGGACCACTAAGTGGGAGTGGTAGCATGGGATACTACTCTCACATTGCAGTTAGTGTACCCTACATTTCCATGAGTGTTTTGCATATGTTAGCCAAGGGCGTGGATTTGATTTCTAATGAAGTAAGCCTAAGATTTGGTGGTTTTGAGGGTCGCTTTGGTGTGCTTTGAAGTGAGGGCAACTTCAAAGGAAAAATAGTTCATATGACTTGGACCATGCCATCCATTGTAAGGTCTTCATTGTATGAATTCAAAATGTTCTCTGTAATGCTTTATTCAATTTTACTGTAAGTTTAGTAAGTTGACTGTAATGTTCCTTTTAGTTTACTGTAAGTTTTAGTAAAGTTACTATAAAGTGGTTTTTTGGTTCAAAAATTATGTGAGTACTTCCTTAAGTGTTAAATGACGATTCTTATGTTGGATTGTTTCTAAGTTCATGAATATTATATTTAAATTGCATGAAAAGTTATTTTACTAAAATGTCGTATGTTTTTGCATATGCCATACATAGTACATTGTTGTACTAACCCCATACTTTTATATACCTTATGAGTATAGGTTGAAAGCCTTTTGGGAGGATCGTTGTTGAAGCTTGGGAATTCTATCTCTCAAGAATTGGGTATGTCCTCATATATTCGAGGACATAGTTTTATGTTTCTTAGTTTCTTTATTAAGACTTAAAATGTATTTACTTTTATTGTAAAGGGCCGTGTCCCTAAGATTTTAAGTTGTGTCTTTAAGTTGTCTTGTGACGATAAGATTTCCTAGTATATATGAAAAGACTTCTTTTATTATTATTAACGTGAAAAGTTTTAATTCCGCACTACTTTTCATGCTTTATGTTATGAATGCTAGTTAGAGGGCTTGTACGAGACCCCAAAGGGTCAAGTACGCCCGGTCATGATTCGAAGGTTTTCCCTAACTTCTAGGGGGTGCTTTCGGGTCGTGACAAAACCCCAACACCCAATATGAAATCAAAATCCCAAAACTCTCTTATCTTCAAAATTTTCTCAAACCTCCATTGTAGGGAAAACTCAAGGTTCAAGCTAGGGGCTGGATTTTCATGGATTCGTATACAATTTTTCATGGTATTATCATGTAGTAAGATATGGTAATCCTTCATCCTTAGTTAACCTTTAATCTATGGACTTCCTTCAATTTTCAAAGAGATTTCATGATCAAAATTCCTATCTTTCAATCTAGCCATAGGTTCATTGTCAAATTGATTTCAAAAGCATTCTAATGGTGAATTTATGATTAATCAATGATTTTAAGATTATTTTTAGACCAATTTCATTAAGAACCCATGATCAGCCTAATTTCTCAAATTGACCTATAATGTAGGTCTTGTGATCTTGATTAGATGATGATTGGATTATATTTAGACTGTGATGAATTACTTAATTCTATGTTTATATATGTGAATTGATCATGAATTGTTAAAAATTGATCAATAATGCCCAAAGCTTGGAGAAATTGTAAGTTGGCCCTATTCCCTCTACTTTTCAATAGAATTGCTAGTTGAATTGGCCTTGTATGGCATTGTGTGGTCTTGTCCACTTATGGTGGTGGTGTTTACTTTCTTGTCAATCTATATATTTGTTGATCATGTACTTGAAGGCAAGTTGGTGAATTATGGAGTATGATTATGATGATCACACAATATGAAGTATTATGCCTTGTCTGCAATGCTAATTTATGATCTAGGTTAAATTGATAATGTTATGTCAATTGAATGAACTTTTTAGGGTTAGGCTTGGTCTAGGTTCTTCCATTGATGAATTCCTAATGGTAAATGACCCCTACCTATTCACCCTATATGAATGTGTGATATTAACCAATGTTAGGACTCTTGGATATAATGTGAAAGTGTCTTGTCTCCTATGCTATTATGTGGTGTGTGGTCTATCCTTGAATGTGCATTGTTGTCTTAAGAGTGTTGATGCCTCAATGTGATGTTGATAGCTATTGTGTGATTATATTGACAAATGTACACACACTCACACCTCATGCATGCTTACAAGTAGTATAGGTTCATGGTTTCTAATGAAAGGATAATTCTCATATGCACTAATGTCTACTACTATGCATGTAAAGTATTTGTCCATGAAGTATGAAATATATCCTAACTAAGATTACTTGATAGGTGTATTATTGTAGGCAATGGTATGTGAATTTGTCTATACATTTCACATGTGTATCTTGATAGAATAGTTCCTAGGGTGAGTACTCTATGTACATGAATATAAATGCATGATTAATCTATGAACATGAAATTATATGATATGATGAAGTATGCATATGTGTAGTATCTAAATGTATTTATGTGAAAGGTTTTCTCATCTAAGTACACATATACAGACATGAATGCATATAATGAAGCATGTATGATAATCTAGTAAAGAGGGAGTCTCTTGAAAGGTAATATCAATTGTACTCTAAACTAGATATTGTTTGAATATGCTATGTCCATGTGAAAGGTTGTCTCACATGATTTAGGTTAATGAAAGGACATTCTTATCTATAACTTGTGAGCTAGGCATATAAGGAGTTAAACATCCTAAAGCGATTTTTATGAAGTAAATTTAATACTAACTTTTCAATAAAGGGAAGTTATGTTAGCACCGATTGAACTTTATGACGAGGGGTGCCCCTTACAAAAGGGAAGAGTTGTTCACAATAGGCCTCACGAGGTGGATAACTAAAATGCCCCAATTGTCATAAAATGGGTTTCAATATATACCTCCAAGTTTCCGTAACTATGTTGCCCCATAGGATCTAGCAAGTTATATCACCTAATATGCTAGCATGATACTCATATATTAGATTGGTAAGTAAGATACCCTCTTTTGGTATGAGGGGATGACATCAAATTCCATGTTTGGCTTACATGGTCTGATTGTCGGTTAAGTCTAGGATTTCTCCAAAGTAAAATGGACAATGGAAGTAAATTAATGAACCCTAGATAGTATAACCTAAGTGAAGTTGCTTAGTGTGGGTGAGGGTATGTGACTTTACTTATGCATTGCACAAGTAGATCTTGAAGGGAGTTCGAGGAATGTGTTCTATATGTATATGCATATGTATATGTCTTTTATGCATAATATTATGGTATTGACTTACTTGCATTATAATATGCATAGTATGATTCATATTGTTGTCTATATGGTGAGGTCTTACTTTAGATGCATAAGGCTGGTCTTATTAACTATATGATGAGCTCTTGCCTTTTATGTATGATGTTGACGTCACTTTTAATTTAATGAAGCCCCTACTTATGTATGTAGTTGACTATGATTGTCATGTTTATGTATAAGGTAAATGATGATGCTCTTGATCTCCTTATGAGTTTACTAAGTATGTGTAAGGTTATGGAACTTCACATGTACATTGCACTAGTAGGATTAGATTGAGATTATGAGTAAGGTCTTATAATGTTGTAGTAAAGTAAAGCACAAACATGTAATTGTTGACTATTGCCTATTATGATGTTATTGGTAGTCTTGCTTTGTATGTTGTCTTGTATGATTCTCTTATGTAGCCTATAAAGCATGTTGACTGATGCATGAAATATGTGTCTTATGATATGATAGGTTTTCATGAATGCGTATGCTTGAGTTAAGTAAGGTTATGTGAATGTTCACCTTGGTGACCTTAAGGTGACGCTTGAGTGTGGATGGTTGTATGACATACTATTCATGCATTGCACCAAGTGTTACTAGAGAGTTACCTAGGGGTAAAGGACTTAAGGTAAAAAGAATGGATAATGTTATAAAATGCTAAATGTGCCTTAATTAATTGTGTGGCTTTATACTATAGTGACCATTGTATAAGCTTATATGAGAATGCAACATATGTTCCTTGGTGTTTTGTTATGAATAGTGTTCATGCCTATGTGGAGTATATGAGATATGTTGTACTTATTGTATCAAGGATTTATGAAGATTTACAAAAAGGAGATGCATGGTTTTCTAAGAAAATGTCCTCTTTTAAATGTATGTTTTAGCATTGTTGTCATACTTAGTGCATTCTTGTACTAATACAATTCTTATTCATTTTTTTACAAAAAGTGTAGGTTATGGATGCTTAAAGGATGTCTCTAAAGGGAAGGGCTTGATAGATTTTTCTCAAGCTGAAGAAAGGGATCCTTATGATTCAAGGATTTCTTATGTCAAGTTATTCTTAAAGTATATGTAATAGCTTAGTTAATATTTTATGTTGTGAAGGGACGTGTCCCTATTCTACTCTATTGATGTTGAGTCTAAGATGGAAAAAGAGACTTATATTCTAACTATGTATTATGATATTGTATATATATGAAGTGATGATTCTAGCATATGATGTGATATGGAAAGTTTTAAATTTTCCGCTAAATTTACCTATGAAAATTTGATAAATGATTTCTATGTTCTTGTACAAGACTTCGGAGAGGTCAAGTACGCCATGTTACTTCTAGGGGGTGATCTCAGGTCATGACATAATACTGAGTTGGACTAGGGTGAGTCACCCTCATGATTCCAGAATTATGTTCCCCCTAGGTTAAGTCCCTTTTGTGGGCATCAAATGTAGAGGTCACACAAGTCATACCTCTGTACCGTTGGCAAGTTATATTGGAACCTCTTGATTGAGCGTATATATGTGACTCCATGTTTGGCTCATGTGGTTTTTATGTTGGTTAATAGTAGCTCCCATACAAAGATTCTAGTAAATTGATCAGCTTACCAATTACATTTTCAGTATTTTGTTTCAACATGTTATGTACTTGTCCATTGTATTCACTTTAGTTCATATTACTATGTTAAGTATATTCATCATGTTCATCTTATATCATTGCTCAATATGTTTTGTTCAGTTTTATCCTATCTTGCATGCTTAGTACCTTTTATGTAATGGCACAAACTCTACGCTATATCTTCTCGTGATGTAGGTTCATGTATTAAGAATTTAGATCGCGTGTAGATCGGTTCCCTATCTGTATTCAACATTATTAGTTGAAACACCCTCAAAATGAACTAGAATAAATTAGAGATTCATGTGTGTTTCTTCAGTTAATAACTTGTTAAAAATAACGAAGAATAGATTTTGAAGTTAGTTTTAAAGAGTTTCGAAGTCAAACATCAAAGGACGACCAAGACGTCCAAAAACTAGTCTAGTGTGTGTTGTATGTTGTAGGGGTTTATATGTGTTGTTTAGAGTAAAAATCAGTGGAGGCAACCTGTAACACCTCTAAAATGACTTAGGTGAACTAGATTCTAGCATGGTTGTAATGAGGTTCTAAGCTTCTAAAATGGTGTATAATGTGGTATTGAGGCAGTGTCTAAGATTTTAGGTGAATTGGAAGTCAAACGTGAAGGGACGACTAAGACGTTGACGACTAGTCACATATATTCCTCATGCGTGTTTATGTGCTTATATGTGTGTTTTATGATCTTATGAGATCCTTATATGATTTCTAATAGTTTATATAAGAAGTGTGTCAAGTTTCATGAAGTTTGGAGCTTAAACGTCCAAGAACGTCCATGACGTTCGAAAGGTTGCCTTGATACGACCTTGTGTATCTTTGCATGTTTCATCGAGTTTTTTTGTTCATTTTTGATGAAATTGATATGGGAGGTCCTAAATTGGTAGACGATCATATTCAGGATGGAAATGTCCAGGTGAAAGTCCCAAGGACCAACCAAGGGTCCTTGAGGAAGGACCCTCATTTGAGCCAAGGGCTGTCAGGACCAGCGCCAATCGATTGAGGCAATCGACAGATAGTAGGCTGGTAAATGCCCCATCGTTGGTGTCCATTGGTCAAGACGTAGGTGTGGGGAAGATGTCCATCCAAGGACCAGTCTTACACCCAAACCACGGATCAGCAGGACGGTCCGGTTGTGGGGAGACGGTCCATCGATGGACCAATCGTGGATGGGCTAGCGATTCCGCACCTTCACAGTTAAGTTATTGGGTGAATTGGTCGTCCAAATAATATTTTTGGCGGTTACTTAGGGGTAATTTAGGTAATTTAAGTTGGTATATACATCCTAAACACCTAGATGAATTCATTCTTACAAATCAAAACCCCAAAATCTCTAAGAAATTCTCTAAAACTCCATTGAAGCCAAAACTCAAGGAAGAGCTTGGATTGGAGATTTGAGTGGTGATTCTTCATCAATTTCGTTGATTAACATCATTGAGGTATGGTTTTTTATCCTTGAAACTCTATTCATCAAGGAGCCCAAAATTCAAAGAGATTTCTAAAGTTTTCTAAAGATGAACTTGTCCAATTTTATGATCTATCCATGGTTTCTTGCATTAAAGGTTTTGAATCATTATATATTTATTATATTGATATTAATTAGATTATTTTAACATAATTAACCTATGAATCCATGTAATTCATGAAACCTAGAATTTTACTACTTTCTGGTTGACTTGATAATGTCTTAATGCTTATGAATTCTAGTGTAGTTTTTTTATGGGCTATTGAATAATGTAAGAATTATATTGAATTGATGTATAGGCTGTCTTAGATTGATAAATATATATTGAATTGACCTAGATTCATTGAGTATTATAGTTTTTTGTATTGAATTGATGATCATGGCCATGGGTAAGGTCTTATTGATATTGAATTGGATGATTTAGCTAAGGATTGGAGCAGAGAGAATGGATTGGTGGTACGCTGTCTTAATTCTCTTTATTTTATGCAATTTATATCTTGAATTATGTTGTTATTGGCATGGTCCACTTATGGTGGCGGTGCTATGTGAATGATGTGGACTCATCGGCCTTACTGTATGTATTATGATGATCACGGTCTTGTCGGCAACTATTTTACATACTAGGATGAATTATGTAGCTGATTTATGATAATTATGATCATGTCTATTTACATGTGATTAATGTGAAAGTATGTGTTCTTCTATTTATATTAGGTGATCATGTTAGACTATGACTATGTCCTTGTGTGTGTAGTCTTAGAGTTGATGCATGATTATTCCTACTTTGCAATATGAGTATATAATGGTTATATTGATGATGTTATAGTAATGTATAGATGACTTAAAGATGATAATGGTTATTCCTATGTGCTTCTAGAATGATACGCTATATGTGATAAAGTGAAGTCATTGGTATGTCTTGTGTGGTAGACTTGTGTCCCTTACTTGATACATGTATGAATGTGAATATGAGATCTATTGAGTTAGTATTCTAAAGCCTCTTAGTCTTTGTATGAATCAAATGAGAGCTTGAATGTTGCTAAGAGGGTCCTGAATGAGAAAAACCTATCGGTAAGGTTATAAACCATGAAGTCGAAAGTCGTAATGGTATCCTTCTTGTATGAATGATGTACTTAAGCTTGGTTGGATGGAACGTCATGATATCATCCTTAGGAAAGTCATTAAGCCATCCTCTTTGCCATTGTAAGGCAGCCCTAGGGGACCTCTTTTGTAGGGTTAATATGATTGGGTTATGAATTAGATATGGAACCCCTTCGTATGATCCTCTAATGTAAATTACTCTATGAGAAAAAAGTCTAGCACCGAGTGAGTATGGTAAGGAAAGCAGCTCTATTTAGGAATGAGCCTAGAGTGCACACCCTTCATATTCCTTAACCATGTTCCTACATGGGATGTGTCCAAGTATTACCACTAGCAAGTAGAACACCCTCCAGTGGAGTAGGTTACCACTCCGGATTCTATATTCTGCTACCATGGTCTATGTCAGTTATTGCCTATTTTCATCATATGGGATACCTACTAGTATTGAAGAAGTTATATGAAGTTTAGGTGGTGGTATGGGTTGATATCTATACATTGCACCATAGGCTTTGAAGATGTTAGTGAGAGTCCCTAGGTATTCTCCAAGACCATTACTTGAATGTCCTCTATGTGATGAATATATGTTAATGAACTAATGAAGTAATGACTTATTATAGGAAGCATGTAAATGAATGAATACCTAATGTAGAGTAAGTCTAAGGATTTCCTAGTTAAAGTGTGAAAGGGGCATAAAGGATGATCTCTTCATGTCTTAACTATTGGAATCTTGAGAATGACTCTTGTTAGGAATGTTGAGTTATTAAGTAGGCATGATCTAATCTTAGGAAGCCTTAAGAATTATTTGGGTAATCTTGAAGAGGGTGTATGGGCGTTCTCTTCTAGAAGTACTTAAGTAAGTCTTTTGATAACCTTGGTGAGGTGAATGTCATATCATATATGTTCATGTGTTTGGTGTATTGTAAGTGTGTGTCTCATTATCGGTGGTCTTAAGGATCTTTTAGGTGTGCCTAGACAGGGTGTATGGGCAGTCTATCTTTGTCCTACATAAGTGAGTCTTAGGATAGCTTTTGGTGAGAAGATGACATGCTAGAAAGTGTTCAATACCACGTTTGTCACATCCGGTGAGCACCCCTCCAGAAGTAACATGGCGTACTTGACCTTTCGAAGGTCTTATACAAGACCATAGTTATCATTCATCGTATTGACATAGTAAATTTAGCGGAAAATCTAAAACTTTTCATAGCACATCATATGCTAGAAACTTTACTTCATATATATATAAAATATCATATTCCATACTTAGACCTTAAGTCTCTTTTCCATCTTAGACTCAACAACATTAGACTACATTAGGGACACGACCCTTAAAACATAAGACATAAGTATAACTTTATACACTTTTCAGTAAACTACACATTTGGACATCCTTGGGTTTAAGGATTACTTTTCTTGAGCTTGGGAATCACATATCAAGCTCCTCATTCATATAGACATCCTTTAATCATCCATAACCTACACTTCGTGTAAAAAGTAGAGAAAAATGGGATTTGTACAAGAATGCACTAAGTATGGCAACCATGCAAAAACATGCATTTAAAAGGGACACTTTCTTGAAATCATATTTCATGCCTTTTTGAGTAAATCTTCATAAAACCTTTATTCAATAGCATTTATATGATTAACATACATCATATAAACATATTCAAAGGCCAAACATTTCATAAAATTACATATAGAATTTATTTCATTTTCAAGTCACTTTAGAGTGAGCTATTCCTACTTTACAGTGAACATTCCTTCCTTTTATTCATTACCTCCCAAGCAACCTTATAGTGATACTTGGTGCAATGCATCACCTTAAGGTCACAAGGAAACATACATACAACCTACATAAGGCAACACATACCATCATAGAAGTATAGTACGACATAGACATATTTAAGCCAATACCATAGGACAATTACAATAAGCTACATTAAACTTGCACATATACAAACTTCACTCACGTCAATGCATTATAAGACCTTTCTCATAATCCTTCTCTAAGTCTACTAGTGCAATGTATATGTGAAGTCCCATAACCTCACACATACTTAGTAAACCTATCATAAGACCACCAGCCTTACTATCCAACTCATACATCAACAAGTAAGTCAAGACAACTTCATTCATGTCAATACAAGACCTTCATGATATAATCATTTAGACCAACATAGTGCATATAAGGATAAGATCAAATCATATAGACTCATACTATGCACATGTTCATAACAAGCAGACAAATACTACAATGTCATGCATAAAGACCAATTCATAGAAACATGCATTAGAACACCTTCCTAGGACTTCCCTCAAGATCCACTTGTGCAATGCATAGGTGAAGTCCCATACCCCCACCTACACTAAGCAACTACCCTTAGGTTATCCTAATTAGGGTCCTTACTTTACTTGCATTGTCCATTTTACTTTAGGGAAACTATAGCCTTAACCGACACTAGCAAAGGTAGAATATTAACACATGCTAGCATACTAAGTGAATCCACCTTCTAGATCCTATGTGACAAGCATATTTTATGGAACTTGGGGACATAATGGAAATATCACTCTACACCCTTTTTGGGTTATGAGGCTATCCACCCCGTGAGGATAGTAGTGGACCCATTTTGCCTTCCCTCTTTAGGAAGGTGTCATACCTTCATCTACAAATTCACTCGGTGCTAAGCTAAGTTCCCATTATTTAAAAATCCTTTATTATAATTTATTTATAAAACATAAGCTTAGGAGAGTCACCCCCCCATATACTTAGCTCATAGGTCATAGATGAGAGTTCATCAACCTAATTCATGTGAGAAATCCTTTCACATGGACATATCATATGTATTAGCACTATTTAGTTAAGGATACACTTAAGCACATCTTTCAAGGCTCCATTATTGACTAGATCATCATTCATGTGTGTGTGTATACATATATGTGAGCAAAACCTTTCACATAACACATTATAACCACACATGACCATACATTCATATTCATGTACATAGAAACCAAACCTAGGAACTATCCTAGCAAGGTATGCATGTGCAATGCATAGACAAGGTCCCATACCCTTGCCCATACTAGTACATCTATCAAGTTATCCTAGTTAAGGAAACACATCATACTTCCATACACATAACTTAACATGCATAGTAGTAGACACTACTGAATATGAGTACTATCTTTCATTTAGATACTATGACCTATTCTACTTGTAAACATGCATGAAGTGTGAGTGTGTGTATACATTGGTCAATATGATCACATAATGGCTATCAGCAATACATTGAGGCAGCCACCCTCTTAAAACCACAATACTCTTTCAAGCATAGACCGCACAACACAATGTACAAGTATATAGGGAAGTAGCTAAACATACA
Source organism: Solanum lycopersicoides (assembly GCA_022817965.1). Lineage (NCBI taxonomy): Eukaryota > Viridiplantae > Streptophyta > Magnoliopsida > Solanales > Solanaceae > Solanum > Solanum lycopersicoides. Next base: position 23,584,845 of record CM040625.1, on the reverse strand, counting down.
TTTAATCATGAAGAAACCATGTACAAGTTGTTACAAGATCATATTACAATCTAATACAATACATCACATATATACTAGAAAGTAGAAGAACATAGATCTTTAACCAATTTCACTTGCATTGATCATCAATTATATTTTATCAATAGCATCAATTTAGGGAAGTAGCTAAAGAAATCATACTCAAGTCCAATTCATGATTTATTTACCCTAGAATTTAGGTCACATAATGTTCAACACAACATTCAATTCATAGGCTAGAATAACCTAGATTAATTTATGCCAAGACTCCTTTACTTTGATCTTACATGATTTTTAATTACAATTATATCATAATATCAACTTAAAACAGTAGCTATAATCATCATAACCTATTCGAATTCAACATTAACTCATAAAAACGACAAAGTTACAGTGAATCATAGAAATATAAGCTAAGCATGTTCAAATCTTCATACATTGATCCACATGGATCCTTCATCATCAATTCATCATTAATTCACGTAAATAATAGTAGATATAGACAACTCAACGTAAGAGAATCGCAATTAAACCAAACAAGCCATGATCACAATGCCCATGCAAGGGGTAAATTGATTTAGGGAAGGAACATGGGTTCATCATGCAATTGTATTAAAATAACATTCAAACCAATACATTAACATCAATTCAAAATGATTTAACCATTAAAAACGTTTTTATAAAGAACCCATGGCTAGACTGAAGAAGAAGAACTTTGATCATAAAATCTCTTTTGGATCTTTGAGATTAACTCTCTAGATGGAAGGATAACTAGAGATCAAGGATCACCATACCTTTATATTCATGAAAACCTTTAAAACTTGATTAATAAACCATAGGAATCCATGCTCCAAGTTGTTCTTGAGATTCACCAACAATGGAGGTTTCTAGGGAGAAGATTTTTGGAGTGAAAGTCTATTTTGTGTTGAAGGGAGAATGGGTTGTTCACGTGTTTGATCCCTTAAATACACCCAAGTATAGGTAAATAAGTCAAGCAGATTCAGGTTAGGACGTGGGGTTAATTTCTTATTCACCCCTTTAATAAAATAGTGCGCAAGCAATGATGCACCAGTTTGCACCAACGGACCCAACGACGGGGCGTTGGTCCATCGACGGGCTATTCCTTGCCATCCATCGATTGGGTCTAAAAATGTTATTTGGCCAAAACATCCCCAGGCTAAGTGACCATCGACGCCTCCCCATCGACGGGGCATCAATCAACCTACGGGGCATCGTTTGGCTCGTCGATTGACAGTGCCAAGGCAGTGTCTCGACAGCCTTAGGTCATTCTTGTGGGACCTTTTGCGGGGCCCTTTAGAAGTCATACCCAGACATTTCCAACGTAAATACAATACTTTAGAAGTTTTAGACCTTCTACAATAGTTCCACCCAAAAAAATACATGCAACACGTCCAAATAGGCTAGGCCCCATCAAGACATACACATGCATGTCTCAAGGCTATCTTTCGAACGTCTTGGAAGTTCTTGGACGTTTGACCTCCAAACTTCACGAAGCTCCATATAATACCATTAAACATAATTATAAATCATTTTAATACTTCATAAGCTCATGAAATACACATATAAGCACGTATAGACACATGAGACACATAGGTGACTAATCGTCGAATGATTTGGTCGTCCCATGACGTTTGACTTCCAAATCACCTTAAACTTTACATACTACATATAAACCATATTATAAGTCATTTTATGACCTTATAACCTTAAGACAAACATGTTATACTCTATAAACCCTAACTCATTTTGGGGTCTTACAGTATCCCCCACATCGGAACATTCGTCCTCGAATGACACTTAGAACACTTTAATCTCAACAAGGACTTCAATGCATCATAGAGCAGTTCATCACATTCATAACATCATAACATAGAATTTAATGCACCAAAATTACAAGGAACACAACTTCAAATCATTATTGCACTCAATGCACACAAGCAAGCAAAACTTTCATTCACTCACTCTTTAATGCATCAAAAACAAAAGCCTCTTATCATACTTATAGGAGGAACATCCTTCTCAAAAAAATAACATGGTCATTACACTTCAATTTATTAAGAGCTTATCTTTCAACCATCATTAGGTCAAGCATAGGCATATTACAATAATAATCAATAGCTATTTAAGCACTCATACTTCAATGCCCATAGTCTTGAGTTAATTAAATAAACAAAGATCTTTATTAGTTAGAACTAGTTCTATGAGGTCACACTCAGCCATACCATGCTTAGTTGTGTCCATGGAGGAATGTCCTTCTCCTCAACACACTTACATGTATCATGAGTTCACACCTTAGCAAAGTACAAGGTCAATTCCTTTTAAAATGAGAGATTCTTAACTTTTAAACAAAGACATTCTCATGTTTCCTTCCTATTGAAGTCTAAATGGTAAGTCACACCAAATACATCACAACAAATAGAAAGCCATTTCACAAAATGTCAATTTCTAACATAGTAATCACCTTCACAGTAACCATCATTTGGGGAAAACAATACAAATCATAGACACACATGAACACTTACATAAACATGCTTTCATCTTTCAAGAGTGAGCGTACAACCAGGCCTTCCAAACCATACAAGTATTATTGTTTTCAAGAGACTCAACATATTTCATTTTAAAGAGACTCGACTTCTCATTCCTCACAAGTGACTAAAACCATGTTTCTTACCCTACCTCATGAAGTCAATTCATAATTAGCATGTTAAGATGCATAATACTCATGAGGAAACATGGATTTTATTGAAATTTTCTTTCATGCACCTTGGAATCTTAAAAATATCCTCAATGTAATGTCAATCAATACATAACAAACATATAAAGTTCATGCAATTCATACTTTATGCAAAACTATATTCATGAACAAACTTACTAAGAATTCATTAGTTTCAAGTTCAAGCAAAAATAGAAGGTCAAGGTAGAAAATATCTACAACTTTACTACTCCATCACCGTCCCCAACTTAGGGTAAACCCAATTAAGAGAAACTTAACCCAAACATAAGAGGATCTTAACTTAACAACCTTCATTTTCATCACATAAAAGTGATTACCATTTTGAAGGAATTTACAGTAAGTCAACCAAGGCATTCTAAACTTTATCACCTAGGCAATTTATCCCCAATCATCAAGTTAGGTCATACTATTTAACCACATAAGGTTTTCATACCATATGCTAAACACAAAGTTCATACAACATTAAGGGACTCACAACACGATAAGAAGTTAGAAAACAAATCTACAACTCATCATGCCATAAGACTCTCATTCTTCATTCCAATTAGCAAATCTCCTTTTTACATTCCTTATCATGTTCATATTCATCAATTCGATGCACATTTAAACAACTTCCAATCAAGGAACAATTTAGTTGATTTCCCAAAAAAAATCTTGTAGTATGTTGCCTAGCATTAGAGTGAGCATGCTTCAAAATTTCAAAAATGTAACATTTAGGCAATTGATGGGAAAAACATGACAATATAACATGCTATTTCACATAAATTTCATATATAGCCATAATTGGCATCACATCATCAAAACATGCCAAAATTCACCTTCACACATACCCATTCAACAATCATTTCAAGATAAGCATTTAAACTCACCTTTCCCCCCACAAGCATAGAGAACAATCTCATCCAAGCAGTCACATCTAAAAAGACGACCGGACAAGAAAACATAAGAGAGAGAGATTATAGAGTTAAGTTCTATGGCACGATATGAGAATGATGATGAAGGGAAACTCTATCGTCTTATAGCCTCTCTTTTGTATCGTTAATCACATATACATAGTGAAAAGTAGTGCGGAATTAAAACTTTTCACAAAACATTTCATAGTCTTTAAAAACTCTTTCATATAAAATCATAGAAAGTACTAAGTCTCAATCTCATCAATCTTAGACACAAGAGTACTTGGGACACGACCCATACAAAAATACAAATATAGTACTACTAAGTTTATTACAATATCTCAATAAGAAACACAAAATACATATATGCCCTCGAGTCAAATGAGGACATACTTCAACTTCACTTGAACGGTGCTACTGTAATATTTTCAAATCTCAATACGTGTTGTGAAGCCTAACCTAGATGACCATGATGTCTAAGCCCTGTTTATAAGTAAATTTAAATGAATATAGGTCAGTTAATGTGTTTAAGGACCAAAATATTCAAGAACGCCCATGACGTTTAGAAAATTGGTTCACAAGGGTGCTAGGGTGTCTTAGCCATTTGACTAGTTCTTAAAAGTCGTAATTGAATGAAATTTGGTAAAAATATGTGTAACACATGTTTGGGAAGTTTCATGGTCGAAACTTCCGGGTACGACTCCCCAAGGACCAACCAAAGGCCCTTGAGGAGGACCCTTGCAGGTTGAGGCAACACTGCCTAGGCAGTGTGCATCGACGGGACAAGGGACGACCCGTGTCTGTATCGACGGGGAGTCAATGCCACCGTTGTCCCACACTTAGACAATTTGTGAAGGACCCTTACATGCGTAGTCTATAAACGGATCGACGATGTGCAGCACGGAGGCATCTTGGTTCATCGACTGACCCACGATCCGTCGATCGTGGTGTCGTCTGTGACACTCCCAATTTCTTACACGTTTAAGTTAAGTTCATTTTGATTATTTAAAAGGTGTAGTGGTGAGTTGGGGATTAAGGGGAGATTAATTAACTAATTTAACCCCTCATATAAAAAACCCAAACCTCATTAGTCTAAACACAACTCACAAAATAAACTCTCTTCTTTCTCTCTACTTTCTCTCTCTAGTGGAAGACACCATTGAAGACTTACCTAAGAAAGGGATTTGGGGGGTTGAAAGGGACAATTCACCATAAAATTGTCATCAAACCTTAATGTATGGGATCTAATTCACCTTTGAGACTTATTTCCTCAAAGGGCTCTTTCAATGGTTTTCCAAAAGTTGAGTTTTCATATTGGTTTCATTCAATTACAAAATTGATGTTATGAATTTAGTTGTTTATACTTTATTTAGTATATAATGAGTAGATTATAATGTATTGTAACTTAATTTGGATGAATTGAGATGGTTTGGTCTAGATTGTAGATTATGACCCTTAAAACTTAACCCTAGGTTTAATCTTGATATGAATTATGTTGGGTTTTGATTCAATTGACTTTATGATTGGTTAAATCATCCTTAATTGTTATTATTACATTGATCATAACCCTATTCTGATGAATTGTAGTCTTTCATGCTAATTCTTGAAGTATTGATCTAGGTTAAAAAGATAGACTTATATGTCATGTTTTCAAGCTTTGGTTTAGTGTTGAATTATGTTATAGTGTCTCTTCTAACTTCATTATCATGTTGGTTATTTGATTATATTGGTGTGATGACTCAAATTGGGTTGATTTGGGGGTTGATGTTAAGGCCCTTATGATGAACCATGGAGAGGTGTTTGTAAGTCTTGAATATCCTATTTCTTACTTCAATTTTGGATAATTGTGATCAAGTCATGATGTTGTGTTGAAGTACACCTTGTTTAGGGTTATAGGATGGTATGATGATTGAATTGAAATGTCTTATGCTTTGGTTATGAGATTGCTTAGGGTGTACATTTTATAAGGATGGTAATGTGTATTAATGTACCCTATTATGATGTGATGTACAAAGTGTTAACTTCACCTATATGAATTGTGACGAAAGGACTATTTATCATGCAATTCTTATCGAGATATGATGATGAATATACAAGGGCTAGACCCTATGACTTAAACTAAGTTATAATGTTTAATAAATCTTAAAGACATTTCAATAAAGGGGACTTAGCATAGCACCTAGTGATCTTGTACGTGAGGGAGTGACACCTTCCTAAGTAGGGAAGGTAGGGTTCACTACGATCCTCACGGGGTGGATAGCCTCATAACACAAAGTAGGGGGTAGAGTTTATATTTCCATGATTTCCCCCAAGTTCCATAAACTATGTTTCCACCATAGGATACTAGCTAGTGGATCCAGCTAGAAAGCTACGTTTATGTTAGGTTTTACCTTGGTCGTAGACTACCTTCCATCGGTGTAAGGTTTCATGACACCGGATTTCACATTTAGCTCATGTGGTCTATGTCGGTTAGGGCAAGGGTTTCCTAAACTAAAATGAAGGTATGAAGTATAAACTAATCGAAGTGACTTGAGGGGTCTAGCCTAGGTAGGGGTATGAGACTCTACCTATGCCTTGCACTAGTTTTCCTTGATATGAGCTTTGAGAAGTTAATATTATGCATGGAAATGATGAAATAATGTAAATAATTTTATATGTTACATAAGATGCTTATGAAAATGGAATTGGTTATTATTGGTAAAGAAGAAACATCATATGAGATTGAAGACTATGCTATGTGAAGTGAATTACTAATTGTGATCTTTAGAGTGTTGTTTGATTAAGTAGTGTTATGGAGCTTTGCTTGGTCATTGCACTTGTGGATTTATAAGGATTATGATTGGGAGGGTTGCTTTGCTATATACATGATTTACTCTTATCCATGTTTGTGATGTTATTACTTGATGATAGATTTTTATGACATCATGGGTTAATGTATGCTGATATGCATATGACTTAATTAATTTGTTTAGTATGTTTAAAGGATTGTTCAAGTTGCTGATTTTTTGTATAAGTCCTTTAAGAGGGGTAAATGACATAACTTTATAAAATGTCCCTTTTTAGCATGCTTTGATGGTACATGTGCATATGGTCTCATACTTAGTACATGTGGTGTACTAACCCAATTTTCTCCCTTTTTTTTTAAACATTTTAGGTTCCGGTCATTGAAGTTTGAGTTGCGGTGATTGGAAAGAAGACATGGATATTTTTATCATCCAAGTGGTAGGTCCTCATTTTCCCGAGGATAATACCGATATTCTCCCTACGGATTTAGTTAGCTATTATGACTTTCATATTGATTTTACTTTTAATTTGAGACAAAGTTGTATAAAGCCTATATGTGGCTTACTTTTATTGTTGTAGGGCTATGGCCATGATGAGGTTGTCCTTATTAGATGGTTTTTGATGATACGGATTTTATGACTCTATTTCTATCTTATGTATATGTATGAAATAAAAGTAGAAGATTTAACAACCCTAAAAATGAATATGCTAAGTAATACTTAATGGGTCTAGAATGGCTATGATTAGAACGGGTTCACACGGATTGATATGCGTAGAACCAGACCTCTGAACCCTTGCTACAGCCAAGCCAACTAACTTGGGAGTTAGTTGAGCTTGGAAAGGTTGGGTCTAACCATGTAGGGCTCTCGAATATGAATATTTACTCGAATGAGTCTTTGTCGGACTTGAAAAGGGAAAATCATAGTTTTGGATGGTCTAGGGGTAAAATGATCTTTTTCCAAGCTAAGGGTAGTATCGTAATTACCCTAAATATATAATTAATTATTTAATTAATAAGGTGGAGGGGTATTTTGGGGAGAGAGGGCCGAAAATGGTCTCTTGAAGTGAAGTCTTGCTCCACCCGGGTTCGAACCTAGGTGGAAGCAACGAATTAAATTTGTTTTTAATTTAAGTTGGTAAATTAATGTAATTAATTTATATTTATTATTTATTAGATTATTTAAAATAAAAGGAAATCAGATTTTTAATAATTAAATAAAACCTTATTTGACTAAGTCCTAAACTAGACTCCTAAGCCTAAGAAAACTCTTCTCTCCCACGCTCATCTCTCTCTCTCACGTCTCTATCACTCTCATTCATGTTATCTCTGCCAAAATAACTTCAAAAATAGTAGGTAAACCAAAGTTCTTCACACTTGAAGAACTCAAACGAAAATATAAGAAAAACAAACGTTAATCAATCACGTAGGCAAAGAGAAGGTTTTCCGTCGAGTGGGATGTTGAACTTTTGGTGTTGGACGTGTGTTTGGAAAATTTTTTGGGCAGCAACTCGAGGTTTGAACGTCAAAAAGGTATGGGTTCTCTTCTCTCTTTGTCCCTTTCCCAAGAGACCCCTAAGGTTCAGACAAATCAATTCCGAAAACTAGGGTTGTTCCCCGTTGCATGTCCCTGTCACTAGCTCCCAATGAATCGTAGGTGGGTATGATTGGTGGTAGATTTAGGTGTATGTTATGTTTTTGTGATGAATATGATTATGTTGGTGTACTTGAAATCGTATGAAAGACAACCATGTATTTGAAATTATGTGCAAGTATGTGCGTGTGCAAGTATGTTACAGTGAATGAGGTCCTCGGGTTAATTTCCAAATTTGATAATGTTATGGTTGTCATTTAACGTGCATAAACCTATGTAAATCATGATGTTCATTAAAATGAAAGTGTGGCTGATTTGAGTACCAATCTTTTGGCTAAACGAATTTATGAAAAATGCACCCCAAAACGTAATATATGATCTATGAATTTCCCTAAGAGTTCAAGTGAAAATATTAGTGAAAATGAGATGAAAAATGACTAAATTTCCAGCAAACTTACAAGTTTGGTTTAGGCTAAATAATGATTAATAAATCTGGAAATTTATTTGAGTGTAAAGGGATGAGGCCACCAGGATTCGAACCTGTGACCTCGCCCGTGTAGTGCCTTAAAAAAAGAAATGGGGTCAGGGGGAATCGATATGGGGTGTGCTGGCTGAAAATGTAAAGTACCAAAATTAATAAAATAAAATGGGAGGCGTGGGAATCGAACCCATGACCTCCAGGAAGCGAGTCAAGTAAAGGAAAAATAAAAGAAAAGAAATGTGAGGCGCGGGAATCGAACCCATGACCTCAAGGCTGGGAAGGAGAGTAAATGAGAAAGCGAAAATAAAAGAAAAGAAAGGTGAGGCGTGGGAATCGAACCCACGACCTCAAGGCAGTGAAGGGAGTTAAGAGAAAAATGTAGAAAAAAAGAAAAGTGAGGCGTGGGAATCGAACCCACGACCTCTAGGCGAAAAGGGGAAAAATAAAAAGAAAATAAAGTGAGGCTGTGGGGGTTCGATCACACAACCTCACTGCCAACGCAGAAAACACATCATACTTTCATACACAACCTTACATGAATAGTAGTAGACACTAGTGGATATGAGAACTATCTTTCATTTAGACACCATGACCTATTCTACTTGTAAACATGCATGAAGTGTGAGTGTGTGTATACATTGGTTAACATGATCACATAATAGATATCAACAATACATTGAGGCAACCACCCTCTTAAGACTATAATACTCTTTCAAGCACAGACCACACAACACACAATAGCATAGGAGGCAAGACAATCTTCACATTATAATCAAGACTCCTTAACTTTAGATATTTACAGATTCATATAGGGGTAGATGGGTAGGGATCATCAATCCTTATTACTTCATTAATGGTAGCACCTACACATGATCTTAGAATAACCATTTTCATTCTCATAACAATTATAACATAACCTAGATTCACAATTATAATAGAAGACTAGGCACAAGTTACACATAAGGTGATCATCATAACCACTCATTCATACATATATCAGTTTGCCTTCAAGGCCATGGTCAACACATACATAATTAAAACAAAGTAAACACCATCACCATAAGTGGACCATACCACACAATGCGATACAAGACTTCATCAACTACAATAGTATAAGGAAAGTAGAGAAGAAGAGCCATTCTTACCTCTTCATTATCCTATTATCATCACTGATAAATACATCCTTTGTATCATCAATACATATATATGGCAGTACCTAAACATACATCAAATCATGAATAAACCATTTACAATTCTCTAGAAGATCATATTACAATCTAATACAATGCATCACATATATACTAGAAAGTAGAAGAACATAGATCTTTAACCAATTTCACTTGCATTGATCATCAATTATATTTCATTAATAGCATCAATCTAGGGCAATAGCTAAAGACATCATACTCAATTCCAATTCATGCTTTATTTACCCTAGAATTTATCACATAATGTTCAACACAACATTCAATTCATAGGCTAGAATAACCTAGATCAATTCATGCCAAGACTCCTTTACTTTGATCATACGTCATTTATAATTACAATTCAATCCTAATATAAACCTAGAAGAGTAGCAACAATCATCATCACCTATTCGAATTCAACACTAACTCATAAAAGTGCAATGTTACAGTGAATCATGGAAATCTAAGCTAAGCATGTTCAAATCTTCATACAATGATCCATATGGATCCTTCATCATCAATTCATCATAAATTCACGTAAATAACAGTAGATATAGATAATTCAACGTAAGAGAATCGCAATTCAACCATTAACAAGCCATGATCACAATGCCCATGCAAGGGCTAAATCGATTTAGGGACGGAACATGGGTTCATCATGTAATTGGATTAAAATCACGTTCAAACCAATACATTAACATAAATTCATCATGATTAAACCATTAAAAATGCTTTTATAAAGAACCCATGGCTAGATTGAAGAAGAAGAACTTTGATAATAAAATCTCTTTTGGAACATTGAAATTAACTCTCTAGATATAAGGATAACTAGAGATGAAGGATCACCATGCCTTTATATTCATGAAAAACCTTTAAAACCTTATTAATAAACCATAGGAATCCATTCTCCAAGATGTTCTTGAGCTTCACCAACAATGGAGGTTTCTAGGGAGAAGATTTTTTTAGGGAAAGTATATTTTGTGTAGAAAGGGGGTCTGAGGCTGTCATTTGGCCAAGACTTCCCCAGGCTAAGTGACCATCGAAGCCTCCCCATCGACAGGGCGTCAGTCAACCTACGGGGCATCGTTTTGGCTCATCGATTGACATTGCCAAGGCAGTGTCTCGACAGCCTTGGGTCATTTTTGTGGGCCCTTTTGCGGGGCCCTTTAGAAGTTGTACCAGGACGTTCCAATGTAAATACAACCCTTGAAAATTTGTAGACCTTACATATCAGTTTCACCAAAAGCAAATACACGTAACATGTCCAAACAGTCTAGGCCCCATCAAAACATACACATGCATGTCTCAAGGCTATCTTTCGAACGTCTTGGACGTTCTTGGATGTTTGACCTCCAAACTACACGACACTCCATATAATACCATTAAAAATCATTATAAATCATCTTAAGACTTCATAAGCTCATGACATACACATATAAGCACGTATAGACACATGACACACATAGGTGACTAGTCGTCGAACGACTTGATCGTTCCTTGATGTTTAACTTCAAATCACCTCAAACTTTACATACTGATTCTAAACCATATTATAATTCATTTTAGGACCTTATAACCTTAATACAAACATTTTAGGCTCTAGACACCCTAACTCATTTTGGGGGTCTTACAGAAGTGGAAGAACATCAATGTTACAGTGAAATTCACTGTAACAGTGATGTGGGTACAATAAAGTTTTTCTAAAAATGTGATAAATTTTTTAAGTGGTATATTATGTGTTTCTAAGGTGTTAAATTTTTTTTTATGTGCTTATAATATGATTTTTAAATCATAAAAAGCATATTTCCATTTAATGTTTGTTATCATGATTTTATGCATCATGTCATGCTTAATACATGTGGTTGTACTAATTCCATGCTTTTATCTATCTATATAGTGATTCATAGGTGAAGGTGTTTATGGAGGCGAAGACTTGGATTATAGGATCGTTCAAGCAAGTTGAATTTTGTCCTCACATGACTCGAGCGCATAAATGTCTTTAGAGTTTCTTCTACTGAAGTATTGTAATAGACATAGAGTATTATATTTAGATTATATGGCCCGTGTTCCAGGTATTCATGATTCTATAATTTGATTATACGAGACTTATTATTTACTTTGATTTTATATGAAAGATATTTTGAAAGACTATTAGAATGTTTGTGAAAAGTTTTAATTTCGCACTACTTTTCATATATGTATATGGGATGAATGATGCGAAAGGTCTTGTATGATACCTCCAAGAGGTCTAGTACGCCGTTTGCACTCCGAGAGTTCCATATCTTCTAAGGTATGCTATCGGGATGTGACACGACCCTAGTGTCTTAGTAAACGTGTTTAGGATCAAAAAATCTAGGGACGAATCCCCAAGGACCAACCAAAGGGTCCTTGGGAGGACCCAAGGTTTTGAATGGAGGTTGCAAAGGCACCATGAATGAGCCCCTTTTTTAGGGTGCTGGCGTGTTGCACCCTTGGCACTTAAAAGGCAAAAAGTTTGCCTTGCGACTCGGGCTTGTCACGAACAATTCTGCCTCAAATTAAATTCTGAACAAAGATTTGGAGGTGCCCACGCGACGTGCAGTGATGTCCCTGATTTGATCGCATCGTTTAAAAGTCCAGTTAGACTTAATTAAATGGTCCAATTAGTGTAGGGGTGTTTTGGGTACTTTGGGAATTTATTATATACAATTATTTGAGTCACTTTTTTTTCAGAATTCACTAGTCCAAATGAAACCCTCAGGTTGAAAATCAAAAGCTCTCCATTCTCTCTCTCAAAAACCTCCATTGACGACTTTGAAGCTCCAAAGAAGAAGGTCAAATTCTCCAAGTTTTCAACCCAAATTTCGTGGATAGGACTTCAATTAGGTACGGTGATTTCATCCTTGATTTTTCTATCATCCAAGAAGACAATTCAAACGCTTTTAGAAAGATCTAAAAAAAACTAAAATCCTATTTCAAATTCTAAGCATAGGTTGGCTGGAATGAAATGAAACCATCTCTAAGAAAGTCATAAGAGCTATCCTAATGAACATTGATCGGCAACCCTTGTGGAAACCCTTATTGGAAGTGGTATTATGAGTTTTTAGGACTTAGGACTTCTTGAGATGGTACCATCTCATAACACTAATAAATCTTGAATAAAACTTACTCATATGAGAAACAAGGATGAAGATCCGAGTGGATATGCTTGTGTAGTAATGCTCTCTTTGAATTATATGAGAAGTTAAGAGTATCAAAAGAAGCACTTGAATATCCTAATAACCATGTGCATACATGGAATGTGTCCTAGTTTCTAACCTTTGGAAAGTAGAACACCTTCCACTTTAGTGGGGTTTCACAACACCGGATTTCATACCGACTTTTTATTTTTAATAATTCGATTTCACTTTTTAGGTATTTGATTGGTATCATGGATTATTATCCATTTAAATACTAGAAGAAAGAATCGAAAAAAAATTAACAGCATTCACAGTACCACAAGGTTTCTATGAATGGAACGTTTTAAACCATTTTGGATATAAAAATGCAACCAGGCGTAGATATCAACATTTATGGACAATTATTTTAATCCAATTAGAAAAATTGCCAATAAGGTTTATATAGGATGGAATATATTATTATTCTCTAGAACACAGATGAACCATATTAGGTTATTAGAAAAATTTATACATAAATTAAAAAATCAGGTATAAGTTAAAGTAAAAGAAGCAGAAATAATGAAATCATTCAGATAGAATTTTTTAAGGATACAAATAGATTAAAAATGGTATAAATGGCAAACTCATATAGGTACAAAATATTAACCTTTGGGATGAATAATAAGATACAAAAAAAGAAATTAGCCACACTCCTTAGTGTTATGGTAGGAATTAGTAACCAAGTAAGAAGAATATTATACCAAAATTAGCAGAATACCTTAAACCACTACATCGAAAATTAAAAAAGATATTGAATTTTTTGAATAATAGATCAGAACATATAAAAAATATTAAGATAATTTATGTAAAAAATTACCAAAACTCTATTTTCCCTGATGGAAAATAAGATATTTACTTATATGTGGAGACAGATTTCAAGTATATCCATAGGCTTGGAGGAGTTTTTTAAAAATATAAATATGAAAATGAAAATAGAACACCATTGTAGATATTATCAGGTTTTATGCTTATACAGAAGCACAATAAAATGGGAATAAAATAGAAGAATTAATTAAGATTATATAAATGTTTTATTAAGCATTTGAACCATATATTGTTTTATAAACAAATTTAATTGTAAGAACAGATAATGATACAAGTAAAATGGTGGATAACAAAAAAAGATAGACGATTCCAGTAACAACAAAAAAAAATAAGAAGTATTGGTATTAAATATACTAATTTTAACATTTACAATGAAGTAATTAAAAACTGATAAGAATCTTATTGCAGACTATCTCCAAGAAAAAGATACAATGAAGGAAAATTAAGCTATGATGACAAGATCTCTTTGTGCAAAGTATGGGAAAAAGATAGAAACAGAAGGTACAAGTTACCTTAAGAAACAGTTTAATAGTCAGCCAGCATTGAACTTTGAAATATGCGGAGCCTAAGTCAGAGCAATGACTTAAAACATGCGGAAGATTAGAAGGTGACGTTGGGAAACCACCTTAAACCCATAACAAAATAATATATTACAGTTGGCAGGTAGCACATCTACAGGAGGAATCAGCTACAAAAAAGGAAAGAAGGTAGATGACAAAATAACAAAATACCAATATGAACAAACTATTTTCCAAACCATATTCTCCCAGGAAATATCCAAAAAAGATATAATTCGTACCCCCAATAAATACTTACAAAGCCAGCCTAAGACCTCAACGAAAGCAACATTACCATATTACCAGAATGTATATAGAAATATACATAAGATACAAACCCTTTTTTGAACCTAAAATCCCAGAGGCAAAAGATACCAAAAACCCAAATGAAAACTATATATATCCAATTACTTCCAAGGATATAATAAACTCATAGCACACCAGGTACAAATTCAAACCTAGTAGCAACCTGTTACAATTATGGATTGTTAAAGTACAGTATATATCTATAACAGGAGAGAAAGTAAGCTAAAAACCAGAGCTATTAACAAAGCATTTTTGCAATAATAAAAGAATAACTAAAGGAAACTTTTTTTTATATAAAGTTTACTCAAGCAATAGCAGAGATAACTATTATGATGAAATGCAAACCTACATCCAAGTTATAAGATTGGATTAACTAGGAAATGATAATACCAGAAAAATAAGATATCAAGAAAAATTCAGAAGTTTAAATATCCCAGAGTTTTATGCAAATAAAAGGATATTGGGATAGCTTACTATATTATAGACGAATTATCACAAACTACTAAACGAATGCAATTGGAGCTATTACAACCAAGATCAGACCAATGATTATATTCCCATTGGCAAGAGAATTAAGAGCAGCAGATATGGAGGAATTAAGACTGGATATTAAGCTTGCTAAAGCCGGACAAACACCTACCACAAGAGCTATTAGAAAGCTTTTAATTTCTCCAAATCTAATGACAAGATATTTGTAAACTAGTAGGAAAATAGTCCAGAACCATCTATGTACGAAAATGGTAATGGAGAAGATGACTATGTCCCGAAGTACTTAGAATAGAAGACAGCTGGAAATAAGAAAAGAAGAGAATAAGAAGAAAGATAACTGCAAAAAAGATAACGAGACATAGAGATTAAGATTCATGTAAAAAGAAAAAGATATAAGTAAAGTAGTTTGTCTTATTGTATTATTTGTAGTTTGTAATAATTCATGAATTACTATTCATGAATAGTTAAAGTTAAGGAGTCAAGTGTGTCGGCCATTGAAATAAAAGAGGCCATTATATAAATATATTTTGGTTTTTTTAGTGTCGGTCAAATATATTAGGCCATATGTAAAGTAAATGGTCGGCCACTTATATTGGCCGCAAAACATGTAAGTTTTCTTGTATAATAGAGGCATTTTGCCTTCATAAATAAATTCATCCACCTTCTTCATCATTCTCTCTAATTCTCCCTCTCATTCTGCTTTACCCCCTCCATTGGTAATCAGAGCTAGATAATTAAAATAAAATATTAGTTATGGAAAACATCAGATATGAGTAATCTACAAAAACAGGTAATACTGCATTTTATTTCATCGAGTGCTAAACTCTTTATTCCTGATATCTCTTCTGATTATAAGTATTTATTATGCTTTAATAATGTTATAAATAATCATCTTTAGAAGGTTTGCTATTGGAAATATTCTGAAGAGTGGTAAGCCCAGACTATGCCATCCTAAAAGTGGAAACCGATAGGCAAAAAGAGAAGCCCATTTTAGGGGAGTACACACGAGTTGAGGCGCTGTTTAGGGTAACTATAATCTGAGGATAGAGTCTAATAGATATCAGAGATTAACGTATATACTGAGCTCACGATTGTGGGGATGCTAGACTCTTCGATAGTGTATTGTAGGATTATGTAGTTCATAACTAATTATATGTATTGGCTAGTGTAATATGTGGGAAATACTATTAATTTCAACATGTATGAAAGGTAGTGTCATTAGAAAAATCCTTGAAAGTGAAAGTTCCAATAGGAGGTCTTTCATGAAGAACGAATGAATTGTATGTGAACGACAACAGTGATTTCTGGATATCTTGCTCGATATTGCAACCTTTAGGAGTGGAAACGATACAGTTGAGACATATGACATTCTTTAATGGACACTGTGATTCAGGTGCCTGAGATCTAAAGACTCCTCCACTACTTTGTCAGTCAATTTGACATATATATGAACACTCATATTCTGATTATATTTTAAATATATTGAAAGATCTTGAATGCTGATATAGCAAGACGAGTTATATAAATTTTTTATGGACTCGATGGAAAATTTGAACTATGTAAATTTGTTTAGATAAAGTTGAGAGTATAAATTTGAAACGATAGACTATCTATAATAAAATCGTGCATTATTATTATGTAAACATGGAAGTTTTCAAGGTTCATAATAACATCAACCGCTTCTCTATTTATATAAGAGACTAGAACTCAACTTTAAAGATAATATGGTAATCTAATGTTACATATAGAATGTTTATATTATTCTTTATAGTCTCTAATAGAACATCTAATCATTGACAAATATGATCCGTTTCTGATTTCACAATAACGGAAGAACAACACAATCACAGGGAGAACGTGTAACGCGCCAGGAAACTAGTTCACGAGAAGAGCCATACTACTAAGATTCTAAAAGAAACATAAAGGACAGGCTTCACACTCTCAGAAAATAGCTCATAGAGGACTCAAGTATCCCTAAATAATCCGGATGATACATCTACTAAGATACAAATCACGCTG
>CM040625.1:23468358-23567717 GCA_022817965.1 Solanum lycopersicoides | reverse complement strand
GTCATTGCTCCCTCACACATACATCTATCGATGATCACACCTTAGCAAGTACAAGGTCAAGTTCCTTTTTAAAATGATAGATTCTTAACTTTTAAACAAAGACATTCTGCATGTTTGCCTTCCCTGTTGAAGTTCCTAAATGGTAAGTCACAGACCAAATACATCCCACAACAAATAGAAGCCTTTCACAAAGAGTCAATTTCTTAACATAAGTTATCACCTCAAGTTATCCATCATTGGTAAAACGAATACAAATCATAGACACCACTGAACATTACATACACATGCTTCTCTTTCACGAGTTGGCGACTAACCAGGCCTTCCAAACGATACGAATACAAGTATTATTGTTTCAAGAGACTCAACATATTTCATTTTAAAGAGACTCGACTTCTCATTCCTCACAAGTGACTAAAACCATGTTTCTTACCCTACCTCATGAAGTCAATTCATAATTAGCATGTTAAGATGCATAATACTCATGAGGAAACATGGATTTTATTGAAATTTTCTTTCATGCACCTTGGAATCTTAAAAATATCCTCAATGTAATGTCAATCAATACATAACAAACATATAAAGTTCATGCAATTCATACTTTATGCAAAACTATATTCATGAACAAACTTACTAAGAATTCATTAGTTTCAAGTTCAAGCAAAAATAGAAGGTCAAGGTAGAAAATATCTACAACTTTACTACTCCATCACCGTCCCCACTTAGGGTAAACCCAATTAAGAGAAACTTAACCCAAACATAAGAGGATCTTAACTTAACAACCTTCATTTTCATCACATAAAAGTGATTACCATTTTGAAGGAATTTACAGTAAGTCAACCAAGGCATTCTAAACTTTATCACCTAGGCAATTTATCCCCAATCATCAAGTTAGGTCATACTATTTAACCACATAAGGTTTTCATACCATATGCTAAACACAAAGTTCATACAACATTAAGGGACTCACAACACGATAAGAAGTTAGAAAACAAATCTACAACTCATCATGCCATAAGACTCTCATTCTTCATTCCAATTAGCAAATCTCCTTTTTACATTCCTTATCATGTTCATATTCATCAATTCGATGCACATTTAAACAACTTCCAATCAAGGAACAATTTAGTTGATTTCCCAAAAAAAATCTTGTAGTATGTTGCCTAGCATTAGAGTGAGCATGCTTCAAAATTTCAAAAATGTAACATTTAGGCAATTGATGGAAAAACATGACAATATAACATGCTATTTCACATAAATTTCATATATAGCCATAATTGGCATCACATCATCAAAACATGCCAAAATTCACCTTCACACATACCCATTCAACAATCATTTCAAGATAAGCATTTAAACTCACCTTTCCCCCCACAAGCATAGAGAACAATCTCATCCAAGCAGTCACATCTAAAAAGACGACCGGACAAGAAAACATAAGAGAGAGAGATTATAGAGTTAAGTTCTATGGCACGATATGAGAATGATGATGAAGGGAAACTCTATCGTCTTATACCCTCTCTTTTGTATCGTTAATCACATATACATAGTGAAAAGTAGTGCGGAATTAAAACTTTTCACAAAACATTTCATAGTCTTTAAAAACTCTTTCATATAAAATCATAGGAAGTACTAAGTCTCAATCTCATCAATCTTAGACACAAGAGTACTTGGACACGACCCATACAAAAATACAAATATAGTACTACTAAGTTTATTACAATATCTCAATAAGAAACACAAAATACATATATGCCCTCGAGTCAAATGAGGACATACTTCAACTTCACTTGAACGGTGCTACTGTAATATTTTCAAATCTCAATACGTGTTGTGAAGCCTAACCTAGATGACCATGATGTCTAAGCCCTGTTTATAAGTAAATTTAAATGAATATAGGTCAGTTAATGTGTTTAAGGACCAAAATATTCAAGAACGCCCATGACGTTTAGAAAATTGGTTCA
The DNA here is from genome assembly GCA_022817965.1 of Solanum lycopersicoides. Taxonomy (NCBI): domain Eukaryota; kingdom Viridiplantae; phylum Streptophyta; class Magnoliopsida; order Solanales; family Solanaceae; genus Solanum; species Solanum lycopersicoides. Next base: position 23,565,756 of record CM040625.1, on the reverse strand, counting down.
CAAGGGTGCTAGGGTGTCTTAGTCATTTGACTAGTTCTTAAAAGTCGTAATTGAATGAAATTTGGTAAAAATATGTGTAACACATGTTTGGGAAGTTTCATGGTCAAAACTTCCGGGTACGACTCCCCAAGGACCAACCAAAGGCCCTTGAGGAGGACCCTTGCAGGTTGAGGCAACACTGCCTAGGCAGTGTGCATCGACGGGACAAGGGACGACCCGTGTCTGTATCGACGGGGAGTCAATGCCACCGTTGTCCCACACTTAGACAATTTGTGAAGGACCCTTACATGCGTAGTCTATAAACGGATCGACGATGTGCAGCACGGAGGCATCTTGGTTCATCGACTGACCCACGATCCGTCGATCGTGGTGTCGTCTGTGACACTCCCAATTTCTTACACGTTTAAGTTAAGTTCATTTTGATTATTTAAAAGGTGTAGCGGTGAGTTGGGGATTAAGGGGAGATTAATTAACTAATTTAACCCCTCATATAAAAAACCCAAACCTCATTAGTCTAAACACAACTCACAAAATAAACTCTCTTCTTTCTCTCTACTATCTCTCTCTACTGGAAGACACCATTGAAGACTTACCTAAGAAAGGGATTTGGGGGGTTGAAAGGGACAATTCACCATAAAATTGTCATCAAACCTTAATGTATGGGATCTAATTCACCTTTGAGACTTATTTCCTCAAAGGGCTCTTTCAATGGTTTTCCAAAAGTTGAGTTTTCATATTGGTTTCATTCAATTACAAAATTGATGTTATGAATTTAGTTGTTTATACTTTATTTAGTATATAATGAGTAGATTATAATGTATTGTAACTTAATTTGGATGAATTGAGATGGTTTGGTCTAGATTGTAGATTATGACCCTTAAAACTTAACCCTAGGTTTAATCTTGATATGAATTATGTTGGGTTTTGATTCAATTGACTTTATGATTGGTTAAATCATCCTTAATTGTTATTATTACATTGATCATAACCCTATTCTGATGAATTGTAGTCTTTCATGCTAATTCTTGAAGTATTGATCTAGGTTAAAAAGATAGACTTATATGTCATGTTTTCAAGCTTTGGTTTAGTGTTGAATTATGTTATAGTGTCTCTTCTAACTTCATTATCATGTTGGTTATTTGATTATATTGGTGTGATGACTCAAATTGGGTTGATTTGGGGGTTGATGTTAAGGCCCTTATGATGAACCATGGAGAGGTGTTTGTAAGTCTTGAATATCCTATTTCTTACTTCAATTTTGGATAATTGTGATCAAGTCATGATGTTGTGTTGAAGTACACCTTGTTTAGGGTTATAGGATGGTATGATGATTGAATTGAAATGTCTTATGCTTTGGTTATGAGATTGCTTAGGGTGTACATTTTATAAGGATGGTAATGTGTATTAATGTACCCTATTATGATGTGATGTACAAAGTGTTAACTTCACCTATATGAATTGTGACGAAAGGACTATTTATCATGCAATTCTTATCGAGATATGATGATGAATATACAAGGGCTAGACCCTATGACTTAAACTAAGTTATAATGTTTAATAAATCTTAAAGACATTTCAATAAAGGGGACTTAGCATAGCACCTAGTGATCTTGTACGTGAGGGAGTGACACCTTCCTAAGTAGGGAAGGTAGGGTTCACTACGATCCTCACGGGGTGGATAGCCTCATAACACAAAGTAGGGGGTAGAGTTTATATTTCCATGATTTCCCCCAAGTTCCATAAACTATGTTTCAACCATAGGATACTAGCTAGTGGATCCAGCTAGAAAGCTACGTTTATGTTAGGTTTTACCTTGGCCGTAGACTACCTTCCATCGGTGTAAGGTTTCATGACACCGGATTTCACATTTAGCTCATGTGGTCTATGTCGGTTAGGGCAAGGGTTTCCTAAACTAAAATGAAGGTATGAAGTATAAACTAATCGAAGTGACTTGAGGGGTCTAGCCTAGGTAGGGGTATGAGACTCTACCTATGCCATGCACTAGTTTTCCTTGATAGGAGCTTTGAGAAGTTAATATTATGCATGGAAATGATGAAATAATGTAAATAATTTTATATGTTACATAAGATGCTTATGAAAATGGAATTGGTTATTATTGGTAAAGAAGAAACATCATATGAGATTGAAGACTATGCTATGTGAAGTGAATTACTAATTGTGATCTTTAGAGTGTTGTTTGATTAAGTAGTGTTATGGAGCTTTGCTTGGTCATTGCACTTGTGGATTTATAAGGATTATGATTGGGAGGGTTGCTTTGCTATATACATGATTTACTCTTATCCATGTTTGTGATGTTATTACTTGATGATAGAGTTTTATGACATCATGGGTTAATGTATGCTGATATGCATATGACTTAATTAATTTGTTTAGTATGTTTAAAGGATTGTTCAAGTTGCTGATTTTTTGTATAAGTCCTTTAAGAGGGGTAAATGACATAACTTTATAAAATGTCCCTTTTTAGCATGCTTTGATGGTACATGTGCATATGGTCTCATACTTAGTACATGTGGTGTACTAACCCAATTTTCTCCCTTTTTTTTTAAACATTTTAGGTTCCGGTCATTGAAGTTTGAGTTGCGGTGATTGGAAAGAAGACATGGATATTTTTATCATCCAAGTGGTAGGTCCTCATTTTCCCGAGGATAATACCGATATTCTCCCTACGGATTTAGTTAGCTATTATGACTTTCATATTGATTTTACTTTTAATTTGAGACAAAGTTGTATAAAGCCTATATGTGGCTTACTTTTATTGTTGTAGGGCTATGGCCATGATGAGGTTGTCCTTATTAGATGGTTTTTGATGATACGGATTTTATGACTCTATTTCTATCTTATGTATATGTATGAAATAAAAGTAGAAGATTTAACAACCCTAAAAATGAATATGCTAAGTAATACTTAATGGGTCTAGAATGGCTATGATTAGAACGGGTTCACACGGATTGATATGCGTAGAACCAGACCTCTGAACCCTTGCTACAGCCAAGCCAACTAACTTGGGGAGTTAGTTGAGCTTGGAAAGGTTGGGTCTAACCATGTAGGGCTCTCGAATATGAATATTTACTCGAATGAGTCTTTGTCGGACTTGAAAAGGGAAAATCATAGTTTTGGATGGTCTAGGGGTAAAATGATCTTTTTCCAAGCTAAGGGTAGTATCGTAATTACCCTAAATATATAATTAATTATTTAATTAATAAGGTGGAGGGGTATTTTGGGGAGAGAGGGCCGAAAATGGTCTCTTGAAGTGAAGTCTTGCTCCACCCGGGTTCGAACCTAGGTGGAAGCAACGAATTAAATTTGTTTTTAATTTAAGTTGGTAAATTAATGTAATTAATTTATATTTATTATTTATTAGATTATTTAAAATAAAAGGAAATCAGATTTTTAATAATTAAATAAAACCTTATTTGACTAAGTCCTAAACTAGACTCCTAAGCCTAAGAAAACTCTTCTCTCCCACGCTCATCTCTCTCTCTCACGTCTCTATCACTCTCATTCATGTTCTCTCTGCCAAAATAACTTCAAAAATAGTAGGTAAACCAAAGTTCTTCACACTTGAAGAACTCAAACGAAAATATAAGAAAAACAAACGTTAATCAATCACGTAGGCAAAGAGAAGGTTTTCCGTCGAGTGGGATGTTGAACTTTTGGTGTTGGACGTGTGTTTGGAAAATTTTTTGGGCAGCAACTCGAGGTTTGAACGTCAAAAAGGTATGGGTTCTCTTCTCTCTTTGTCCCTTTCCCAAGAGACCCCTAAGGTTCAGACAAATCAATTCTGAAAACTAGGGTTGTTCCCCGTTGCATGTCCCTGTCACTAGCTCCCAATGAATCGTAGGTGGGTATGATTGGTGGTAGATTTAGGTGTATGTTATGTTTTTGTGATGAATATGATTATGTTGGTGTACTTGAAATCGTATAAAAGACAACCATGTATTTGAAATTATGTGCAAGTATGTGCGTGTGCAAGTATGTTACAGTGAATGAGGTCCTCGGGTTAATTTCCAAATTTGATAATGTTATGGTTGTCATTTAACGTGCATAAACCTATGTAAATCATGATGTTCATTAAAATGAAAGTGTGGCTGATTTGAGTACCAATCTTTTGGCTAAACGAATTTATGAAAAATGCACCCCAAAACGTAATATATGATCTATGAATTTCCCTAAGAGTTCAAGTGAAAATATTAGTGAAAATGAGATGAAAAATGACTAAATTTCCAGCAAACTTACAAGTTTGGTTTAGGCTAAATAATGATTAATAAATCTGGAAATTTATTTGAGTGTAAAGGGATGAGGCCACCAGGATTCGAACCTGTGACCTCGCCCGTGTAGTGCCTTAAAAAAAGAAATGGGGTCAGGGGGAATCGATATGGGGTGTGCTGGCTGAAAATGTAAAGTACAAAAATTAATAAAATAAAATGGGAGGCGTGGGAATCGAACCCATGACCTCCAGGAAGCGAGTCAAGTAAAGGAAAAATAAAAGAAAAGAAATGTGAGGCGCGGGAATCGAACCCATGACCTCAAGGCTGGGAAGGAGAGTAAATGAGAAAGCGAAAATAAAAAGAAAAGAAAGGTGAGGCGTGGGAATCGAACCCACGACCTCAAGGCAGTGAAGGGAGTTAAGAGAAAAATGTAGAAAAAAAGAAAAGTGAGGCGTGGGAATCGAACCCACGACCTCTAGGCGAAAAGGGGAAAAATAAAAAGAAAATAAAGTGAGGCTGTGGGGGTTCGATCACACAACCTCACTGCCAACGCAGAAATAGTCAACATTTAAATTAAATTAAAATAAGGAGGCTGTGGGGGTTCGACCCCACAACCTCTCAGTCCCAAACGAGTAAAAGAAAAATAAAGAGAAAAGAGGCGATACTGTTGGGGCTCGATCTCGGGTCCCAACGCCTTAAAGGAATGAAAATAAAGAAAATAAAAAGAGAATCTTAAGGGGTTGTTCAAGGGATTCGAACTTGGGTCCCTTGCCCAAATTTCCGTATTGATACATAAGTCATACGTGAATTAATTGTTCAAGAATAATGCAACCTACTTAGATCGAAATCGAGATATTGTCATACATACAAGATGCATAAGTCTTGTCCTACATAATCTTAGGAAGATATGAGTCACTTAACAAACTATGAATGAAGCCTCATAGATTGTATGTATAGACCCATAAGTCTAGCATACGTTTAAAAATAAGTGAACCTAAGATGTATGTAATGAAATGATGTAACTCTAGACGGGTTAAGTACGAGTGTAAAACACATTAAATGGCCAAGTGCATTGGCATACGATGAAATGATTATTATGTAATGAAATGATGAAACCCTAGAAGGGTTAAGTAAGAGTGTGAAACACACAAATGGCCAAGTGCATTGGCATATGATGAAATGATCATTCACGTAAAAAGGGGTGAGTAATTATGAAGAGCAAATGTGCTAATGTTAATGAATGTGGTGACAACATGATATGAGGCTAATGTAAAAGATGAGAACAATCTCAAATGAGCCTAAGTAAATGTTACCAAAACGTACTCACCTATGAGAGTGTAAAGTTAATGAAGAGACCAGTCTATATGAACACTCTAATGAAAGTATTGAGATTAACACACTTAATACTAATGATGAGATGATAAATCATCTATTGAGCTATGATGTCCTCATACTAGAAGCCAGCTTCCATGACGTATAAGTTGTATGTGATAGAACTTTATACTGAGCACCGATAGACTAGCTATGAGCGGTGATGCCTTCTTTCGGGAAGGGCGGAGGTTCACGTAACTCTCATGAGATAAGACTGTCCGGCATGCCGGGTATGGGTCTCCTTATATCTCCTGGTCTTCGAACCTATACTGCCAATATAGGGATCTGGCGGGGTTAAATTCCCATGTACGCTAGCATGTTTTGGGTCACTTTGTCCGGTGATTCCACCTCTTTACGGTGTGGGGGAGACACTGAATTTCATGATGATCACATGATCTATGTCGATTAAAGTTAAAGTTCCCAATGAATGAATGAGGCCAGCCTCAAATGATGCACATAATGAAATGAACGATATCAAAGGTGTTAGGATAGGACAATCAAGAGGTTTGCTAGACTCAAGTAATGACACTAGGTTATTCTTGATCATTGCAAAGCAAACCCGATGAGAATCTGAAACTACATCCTAGGTATAGCTGGTGTTTACACTAGCTTATGAATGAATGAAATGAAGTACATATGAATGAATGAAGCAGACTCTGTGTTTTCTAAAGAAGACTCCCTAGTTGAGGTCCCATATGTTGGGCCCTGATTTTGGGAAGTCTTAATGTCAAGTCCATGATTCCAAGGTCTCATGGCATATGAATGAATGATATGAAAGATGTTATGTGCTATATGCAATATGATATGTGCTATGTGTAAGATGTTATGTGTTCTGTGCAATATGATAAGTATGATGATGCATGTTACTCTCATGGCATTACTTTCCTAATCCAAATTTGGAAAGCTCACTGACTTTCCTAATCCAAATTTGGAAAGCTCACTAATTTTCCTAATCCCAATTGGGCAAGTCCACTGACTTGACTTTCCATAATCATGTTGTTAGAAAAGAGCTATTCTTACTCATGCCTGTCCTTGGGGTGTGCTTGCATATACCCATACTTAGTACAAGTGTGTACTAATCCCATACAACTCTATATTTTTAGGTGCAGGCACAGGTGGACGTTATAGCTTACAGGTTGACGGTACAACTATCCGGACGTGGAGCTTTCATCCGGACTTGGTAGGCCCTCATGCTTTCGAGGATGTCTACCGTTACTATCTATCTTAGATGTAGGCTTTAGCTAGTGGAGTATGTTCCACTAGTGTTTCTTTCCGTCTTTATTTCAGACATTGTATTGGTGCCAGTTTGGCAATTATACATTTAATGCAGTATTGAACTATTTCTGGTAGTTGATAATCTTAATGTTAGATGGTTGATGGTGAACACTATGAATGTAAGTAGAATGACCTTTATGCATGATAAGAAACAAAAAGTTTCAAATTTTCCGCTAAAATTAACCTAGATGAAGTAAGAATGACGTATGTAGGCTTGTCTGCGACCTCTGAGAGGTCAACGATGTCGGTCTCGTCTGGGGTCTAGATTCTGGTCGTGATAGAAGACTATGTAATCTTCCTATGTGAACGAGTCTATGTATACTCGATATTTATATGATTATGTGTATGTAGAGGTCTATGTAAACCTATGATTAGATATAGTTGAAAAGTTGTAATTCTCCTGTATTTTTAATCGATGAATGCAATGATGTAAGGCTAAGAGGCTAGTCTTAGTCCTCAAAGAGGATGACGACGCCGGTTATGTCTAGGGGGTAAACCCGCATGTGACAGCTACGATTCAAGTCTTGCTTCCCAAATTCTACTCACCTCCTTGATGTTGACGTCTCTCTCAACCACGTCTATGTAGGTTTGTATTCATAATTGTGAAGCGCGCCACACTTATGAATAGGAACCTATTTGATGCTTAGGAATCACTCTCATTTTTTGGAAATCCATTATCGTGTCTCTAGAGTGTACTTCTTATATGATTTCACCTAAACCTTTTATTTTGGTTATAGGAGATGAATACTCGGAAGATTGCGGCTAGGAGACTTGAGGAGGAGATTGCTAATGCGGGAGTTCCTCCCCGTGGTGATCAAGTTCCTCCTCTTGAGGAAGTTGTTGTTGATGATCAAGCTCCGGCTAATCCTCCATCTATGACCGAGGCTCAGATGAGGGCTATTGTTGCTCAAATGGCCCAAGCCATGACTACTCAAGCCCAAGCCGCAACGGTTCAAGCACAAGCTATGACTGCCCAAGCCAATCGGGATGTTGAACCTAGGGTTCATGAGCAAACTATGGCTTCCCGACTTAGGGACTTCACTCGGATGTATCCTCTTATCCTCTATGGGTCCAAGGTTGATGAAGACCCTCAAGAATTTATTGATGAGGTTTACAAGCTACTATGTGCTATGGGGTTGTCCAGAAATGAGAATGCTGAGTTGCCCTCATACCAACTCAAGGATGTGGATCAAACTTGGCATATGCAATGGAGAGATAATAGGCCTCTTCGATGTGGGCTGGTGACTTGGGAGATCTTCAAGAGGGGTTTCCTTGATCGTTTTTTCCCAAGAGAGATGAGATAAGCTAAGGTGGTGGAATTCATCAACCTCCACCAAGGAGGTATGAGTGTTCATGATTACTCTTTGAAGTTCATTCAATTGGACAAATATTCTCATTCCTTGGTCTCCGATCCTAGAGATGAAATGAGTCAATTTGTGACAGGTGTATCGGATGACTTGCAAAAAGAATACCATTCGGTGATGCTTCATGATAATATGAATATTGCCCGTCTTATGGTGCATGCTAGGAGGGTTGAGGAGTATAGAGCAAAAAGGAAGGATAGGGATTCAAAAAGGGCAAGGTCTTTTGAGGGTGGAGCTACGAAAGATAGGCTTGGGGTTCAAGACAAGCCTAGATTCAAGAAGAGGTTTTGAAATCAAGTTCCATCCAAATTTCCCAGACTAGGGATGAGAAGTCCCCTAGGCCGAGAGTTCAAAAAGAGAAGAGTGGAAATTCGTCTAATGAGAAGCCATCTTGCAATGAATCTGGGAAGAAGCATTTTGGTGCTTGCCTCCTCGGGTCGGACAATTGCTTTGGTTGTGGGAAGGTTGATCACAAGGTGCGAGATTTTTATAAAGCTATGGGGCAAGAGAAGGGTGGACATCCAAGTGGTTCTAGTGATGCTACCAAAAAGAATCTCTTCTATGCTCTTCGTACTACAGGTGACCACGAGGCCTCTCCCGATATGGTGACCGGTATGTCACAAGTCTTTGTTATTGATGTATATGCTTTGCTTGATCCGGGTGCTACTTTGTCTTTTGTAACTCCTTTGGTAGCAAAAAAGTTTGATACTTTACCCGATGTTTTACATGAGCCTTTTGTGGTGTCTACTCCGGTGGGTGAGTCAATTGAAGCAAAAAGAGTCTATCAAAATTGTCCTATTACTTTGCCCAATAGAGTTTCTTATGTGGATCTAGTTGAACTAAATATGATTGACTTTGATGTTATTTTGGGCATGGATTGGTTACATGCTAGTTTCGCTTCTATTGATTGTAGGACTAGAGTTGTGAGGTTTAGTTTCCCAAATGAACCCGTTATTGAGTGGAAGAGTGGGAATTCTTTTCCTAGAGGTTGAATTATTTCTTGTCTAAAAGCATGTAAAATAATCTCAAAGGGTTGTGTTTATCACATTGTAAGAGTCCAAGATTTGTATTTCAAAATTCCTCCTATTGAGTCGGTCCCCATAGTGAATGAATTTCCAGAGCGTTTCCTAATGACCTTCCCGGCATTCCTCTCGAACGGGGAATTAATTTTGGTATCGGTTTGATATCGGAAACGAACCCTATTTCTATCCCTCCTTATTGAATGGATCCGGCTGATTTGAAGGAGTTGAAGGCACAACTTAAAGATTTGCTAGACAAGGGCTTTATAAGACCTAGCATTTCTCCATGGGGAGATCAAGTCTTGTTCGTGAAGAATAAAGATGGGTCCTTGAGAATGTGTATTTATTATCGCCAAATCAATAAAGTCACAATCAAGAACAAATATCCTCTCCCTCGGATAGATGATTTATTTGATCAACTTTAAAGGGAAGGCTACTTTTCCAAAATTGATTTGAGATTGGGGTATTACCCATGGCCATGAACATCAATTCAATGCATAAATCATAATACTCAATGAATATAAGTCAATTCAATATAGATTTATCAATCTAATACCAATTAGATATCAATTGAATACAATTCTTACATAATTAGATAGCCCATAAGAAACTACACCGTAATTCATAAGCATTAAGGCAATATTACTTAACCCTTAAAGTAGTCAAAAACTAGGATTCATCAATTACATGGGTTCATAGGTTATTCAAGTTAAAATCATCTTAATAATAACTATTCAATAACGAATCAATGATAAAAAAACCTTTAATGCAAGAACCCATGGTAGATCATGAATAAGTCAAGTTCATCTTTGAAAACTTTAGAAAACATCTTTGAAAGTTAGGCTCCTTGATGAAACGAGTTTCAAGGATCAAAAATAATACCTCAATGAAGATAATTCTCCAATTTGTCTAAGAATCTCAACTCAAATCTCCAATCCAAGCTCTTCCTTGTGTTTTAGCTTTAATGTAGTCTTGAGGATTTTCTAAGGGATTTTGGGTTTTGATTTTGAAGAATGAAATCTTCTAAGTTTCCAAGAATTATATGCACATTTAAAATACCCAAAAGACCCCTTAGGAACATCCAATACTCTTATTTTGAAGTGGGGTGAATTTACAAGTTCACCCCTCACTTGGCAGTGAACTGCACGCAGGAGACAGACCCATCGACGGACTGACCACCAACGGACCGTCCACGGACCGTCCCTCAACCAACGGACCTTCTTAGTTGTCCGTGGTTTGGGAATGAGGATGGTACTTGGCTTCTCTTCACCCAGGACTAACTCCCAATAAAACAAAACCATCACCAACGGGGCGTCGATTGCCAACAGTTGGTTGGGATGTCTTTGACAGTCTTGGACACCATGAAGGGTCCTTGGGGATATTTGCCCGGAAGTTTCAAACCCAAACATGACCGTATACGAGTTCAGGACCTCTCACATGAATTTTACCCAAAACAAACACGTAAAACTCAACAAAACATGCCTAGACATAAAAGGTCATTTCAAGGGACATCTTCCGAACGTCATGGACGTTCTTGGACGTTTGACCTACAAACTTTAGGACACTTGACACACTACATATATACATCATAATAAATCATTTAAAGAAATTATAACCTCATTAATCACACATAAACACATGGATCCACTTATGAGGCACATATGTGACTTATTCGTCGAACGTCTTAGTCGTCCTTTGACGTTTGACTTCCAATGCACCTAATACTTTAGACACTGCCGCAATACAACATTATAGAACATTTTAGGACCTTAGGCCATCATTACAATCATGTTAGTCACTAGCTTCACCTAAGTCATTTTCAGAATCTTACATGTCACATTTGGGGAGCACCCCCTAGAAGTAACATGGCGTACTTGAACTCTCGGAGGTCTTATACAAGCCCATAATTAACATTCATCGAATTGACATAGTAAATTTAGCTGAAAATGTAAAACTTTTCATAGCACATCATATACTAGAAACTTTACTTTATATATATATAAAATATGATATTATATACTTAGACCTTAAGTATCTTTGCCATCTTAGATTCAACAACATGAGAGTACATTGGGGATACGACCCTTAAAACAGAACACATAAGTATAACTTTATACAGTTTACAGTAAACTACACATTAGGACATCCTTGGGTTTAAGGATTCCTTTTCTTGAACTTGGAAATCAGATATCAACATCCTCATTTATATAGACATCCTTTAAGCATCCATAACCTACACTTTGTGTAAAAAGTAAAGAAGAATGGGATTAGAACAAGAATGCACTAAGTATGACAACTATGCAAAAACATGCATTTAAAAGGACATTTTCTTGAAATCATACTTCATACCTTTTTGAGTAAATCTTCATAAAACCTTTATTCAATAGCATTTATATCATTCACATACTTCATATAAACATATTCAAAGGCCAAGCATTTCATAAGATCACATATAGAATTTATTTCATTTTCAAGTCACATTACAGTGAGCTAGCTATTCCTACTTTACAGTGAACATTCCTTCCTTTTATTCATTAACCTCCCAAGTAACCCTCTAGTGATACTTGGTGCAATTCATCACCTCAAGGTCACAAGAAAACATACATACAACCTACATAAGGCAACACATACCATCATAGAAGTATAGTAAAACATTGACATATTTAAGCCAATACCATAGGACCATTACAATAAGCTACACTCAACTTGCACATATACCAACTTCACTTCACATCAATGCTTTATAAGACCTTACTCATAATCCTACTCTAAGTCTACTAGTGCAATGTATATGTGAAGCCCCATAACCTCACACATACCTAGTAAACCTACCATAAGATCACCAGCCTTACTATCCAATTCATACATTAGTAAGTAAGTGAATACAACTTCATTCATTTCAATACAAGACCTTCATCATATAGTCATTTAGACCAACATAGTACATATAAGGATAAGATCACATCATATAGACTCATACAATACACATCTTCATAACAAGTAGAAAAATACTACAATGTCATGCATAAAGACATATTCATAGAAACATGCATTAGAACACCTTCCTAGGACTTCCCTCAAGAGCCACTTGTGCAATGCATAGGTGAAGTCCCATACCCCCACCTACACTAAGCAACTACCCTTAGGTTATCCTAATTAGGGTCCTTAATTTAATTCCATTGTCCATTTTACTTTAGGAAAACTATAGCCTTAACCGACACTAAGACCATGGGTGCTAAACATGAAATTTGGCTTTATAGAGCCTTACACCAATGGAAGGTGTTCCTACCTAGCCAAGGTAGAACATTAAAACATGCTAGCATACTAAGTGAATTCACTTGCTAGATCCTATGTGGCAAGCATAGTTTATGGAACTTGGGGCTATCACGGAAAAACAAATCTACACCTTTTTTGGGTTATGAGGCTATCCACCCCGTGAGGACCGTAGTGGACCCATCTCGCCTTCCCTCTTTAGGAAGGTGTCACCCCTTCATCTACAAGTACACTCGGTGCTAAGCTAAGTTTCCTTTATTGAAAAAGCCTTTATTGTCATTTCTTTATAAAACATAGGCTTAGGAGAGTCATCCCCCCATATGCTTAGCTCATAGGTTATAGATGAGAGTTCATCAACCTTATTCATGTGAGAAATCCTATCATATGGACATAGCATATGTATTAGCACTATCTAGTTAAGGATACACTTGAGCACATCTTTCAAGGCTCCATTATTGACTAGATCATCATTCATGTGTGTGTGTATACATATATGTGAGCAAACCCTTTCACATAACACATTAAAACCACACATGACCATACATTCATATTCATGCACATAGAAACCAAACCTAGGAACTATCCTAGCAAGGTACACATGTGCAATGCATAGACAAGGTCCCATACCCCTTCTCATACTAGTACACTTATCAAGTCATCCTAGTTAAGGAAACACATCATACTTTCATACACAACCTTACATGAATAGTAGTAGACACTAGTGGATATGAGAACTATCTTTCATTTAGACACCATGACCTATTCTACTTGTAAACATGCATGAAGTGTGAGTGTGTGTATACATTGGTTAACATGATCACATAATAGATATCAACAATACATTGAGGCAACCACCCTCTTAAGACTATAATACTCTTTCAAGCACAGACCACACAACACACAATAGCATAGGAGGCAAGACAATCTTCACATTATAATCAAGACTCCTTAACTTTAGATATTTACATATTCATATAGGGGTAGATGGGTAGGGATCATCAATCCTTATTACTTCATTAATGGTAGCACCTACACATGATCTTAGAATAACCATTTTCATTCTCATAACAATTATAACATAACCTAGATTCACAATTATAATAGAAGACTAGGCACAAGTTACACATAAGGTGATCATCATAACCACTCATTCATACATTCATCAGTTTGCCTTCAAGGCCATGGTCAACACATACATAATTAAAACAAAGTAAACACCATCACCATAAGTGGACCATACCACACAATGCGATACAAGACTTCATCAACTACAATAGTATAAGGAAAGTAGAGAAGAAGAGCCATTCTTACCTCTTCATTATCCTATTATCATCACTGATAAATACATCCTTTGTATCATCAATACATATATATGGCAGTACCTAAACATACATCAAATCATGAATATACCATTTACAATTCTCTAGAAGATCATATTACAATCTAATACAATGCATCACATATATACTAGAAAGTAGAAGAACATAGATCTTTAACCAATTTCACTTGCATTGATCATCAATTATATTTCATTAATAGCATCAATCTAGGGCAATAGCTAAAGACATCATACTCAATTCCAATTCATGCTTTATTTACCCTAGAATTTATCACATAATGTTCAACACAACATTCAATTCATAGGCTAGAATAACCTAGATCAATTCATGCCAAGACTCCTTTACTTTGATCATACGTCATTTATAATTACAATTCAATCCTAATATAAACCTAGAAGAGTAGCAACAATCATCATCACCTATTCGAATTCAACACTAACTCATACAAAGTGCAATGTTACAGTGAATCATGGAAATCTAAGCTAAGCATGTTCAAATCTTCATACAATGATCCATATGGATCCTTCATCATCAATTCATCATAAATTCACGTAAATAACAGTAGATATAGATAATTCAACGTAAGAGAATCGCAATTCAACCATTAACAAGCCATGATCACAATGCCCATGCAAGGGCTAAATCGATTTAGGGACGGAACATGGGTTCATCATGTAATTGGATTAAAATCACGTTCAAACCAATACATTAACATAAATTCATCATGATTAAACCATTAAAAATGCTTTTATAAAGAACCCATGGCTAGATTGAAGAAGAAGAACTTTGATAATAAAATCTCTTTTGGAACATTGAAATTAACTCTCTAGATATAAGGATAACTAGAGATGAAGGATCACCATGCCTTTATATTCATGAAAAACCTTTAAAACCTTATTAATAAACCATAGGAATCCATTCTCCAAGATGTTCTTGAGCTTCACCAACAATGGAGGTTTCTAGGGAGAAGATTTTTTTAGGGAAAGTATATTTTGTGTAGAAAGGATTGGGTCTGAGGCTGTCATTTGGCCAAGACTTCCCCAGGCTAAGTGACCATCGAAGCCTCCCCATCGACAGGGCGTCAGTCAACCTACGGGGCATCGTTTTGGCTCATCGATTGACATTGCCAAGGCAGTGTCTCGACAGCCTTGGGTCATTTTTGTGGGCCCTTTTGCGGGGCCCTTTAGAAGTTGTACCAGGACGTTCCAATGTAAATACAACCCTTGAAAATTTGTAGACCTTACATATCAGTTTCACCAAAAGCAAATACACGTAACATGTCCAAATAGTCTAGGCCCCATCAAAACATACACATGCATGTCTCAAGGCTATCTTTCGAACGTCTTGGACGTTCTTGGATGTTTGACCTCCAAACTACACGACACTCCATATAATACCATTAAAAATCATTATAAATCATCTTAAGACTTCATAAGCTCATGACATACACATATAAGCACGTATAGACACATGACACACATAGGTGACTAGTCGTCGAACGACTTGATCGTTCCTTGATGTTTAACTTCAAATCACCTCAAACTTTACATACTGATTCTAAACCATATTATAATTCATTTTAGGACCTTATAACCTTAATACAAACATTTTAGGCTCTAGACACCCTAACTCATTTTGGGGGTCTTACAGAAGTGGAATAACATCAATGTTACAGTGAAATTCACTGTAACAGTGATGTGGGTACAATAAAGTTTTTCTAAAAATGTGATAAATTTTTTAAGTGGTATATTATGTGTTTCTAAGGTGTTAAAAAAATTTTTATGTGCTTATAATATGATTTTTAAATTATAAAAAGCATATTTCCATTTAATGTTTGTTATCATGATTTTATGCATCATGTCATGCTTAATACCTGTGGTTGTACTAATTCCATGCTTTTATCTATCTATATAGTGATTCATAGGTGAAGGTGTTTATGGAGGCGAAGGCTTGGATTATAGGATCGTTCAAGCAAGTTGAATTTTGTCCTCACATGACTCGAGCGCATAAATGTCTTTAGAGTTTCTTCTACTGAAGTATTGTAATAGACATAGAGTATTATATTTAGATTATATGGACCGTGTTCCAGGTATTCATGATTCTATAATTTGATTATACGAGACTTATTATTTACTTTGATTTTATATGAAAGATATTTTGAAAGACTATTAGAATGTTTGTGAAAAGTTTTAATTTCGCACTACTTTTCATATATGTATATGCGATGAATGATGCGAAAGGTCTTGTATGATACCTCCAAGAGGTCTAGTACGCCGTTTGCACTCCGAGAGTTCCATATCTTCTAAGGTATGCTATCGGGATGTGACACGACCCTAGTGTCTTAGTAAACGTGTTTAGGATAAAAAAATCTAGGGACGAATCCCCAAGGACCAACCAAAGGGTCCTTGGGAGGACCCAAGGTTTTGAATGGAGGTTGCAAAGGCACCATGAATGAGCCCCTTTTTTAGGGTGCTGGCGTGTTTCACCCTTGGCACTTAAAAGGCAAAAAGTTTGCCTTGCGACTCGGGCTTGTCACGAACAATTCTGCCTCAAATTAAATTCTGAACAAAGATTTGGAGGTGCCCACGTGACGTGAAGTGATGTCCCTGATTTGATCGCGTCGTTTAAAAGTCCAGTTAGACTTAATTAAATGGTCCAATTAGTGTAGGGGTGTTTTGGGTACTTTGGGAATTTATTATATACAATTATTTGAGTCACTTTTTTTTCAGAATTCACTAGTCCAAATGAAACCCTCAGGTTGAAAATCAAAAGCTCTCCATTCTCTCTCTCAAAAACCTCCATTGACGACTTTGAAGCTCCAAAGAAGAAGGTCAAATTCTCCAAGTTTTCAACCCAAATTTCGTGGATAGGACTTCAATTAGGTACGGTGATTTCATCCTTGATTTTTCTATCATCCAAGAAGACAATTCAAACGCTTTTAGAAAGATCTAAAAAAAACTAAAAATCCTATTTCAAATTCTAAGCATAGGTTGGCTGGAATGAAATGAAACCATCTCTAAGAAAGTCATAAGAGCTATCCTAATGAACATTGATCGGCAACCCTTGTGGAACCCTTATTGGAAGTGGTATTATGAGTTTTTAGGACTTTGAGATGGTACCATCTCATACACTAATATCTGAATAAACTTACTCTATGAGAAACAAGGAGAAGATCCGAGTGGATATGCTTGTGGTAGTAGCTCTACTTGAATTATGAGAGTAGTGTACAAAGAAGCACTTGATATCCTATAACCATGTGCATACATGGAATGTGTCCTAGTTCTACCGTTGGAAAGTAGAACACCTTCCACTTTGTGGGGTTTCACAACACCGGATTTCATACCCAACTAGTGTTGTCTATGTCAGTTAATGTCTATTCTCATCATGTGGGATGTGCTTTCTAGTTATTAGATAGGTTCTACAATATGTGGCTAGTGGAGTGGGAAGCTATTTTCACATGGCACGAGTAGGCATTGAAAATTCTAAAGTAAGTTCCATAGGTCTTCTAAGACAATTATGTTGTGACGACACGGATTCTGGAATCCGAATTGCAACCGGCGTCGTTGACCTCGCACAGGTCGCAGACAAGCCTCCTCTTGCATTCATCACATTCATACGGTTAATTTTAGCGGAAAATTTGAAACTTTTTGTTAATAGTTGAAGTATACATAGACTTCATATAAACGCATATATTTAAGGAAGTTCATTGCTCATACATCAACCATCTAATTATAAGATCATACAACTTTAAAGAAATGGAATCAAATGTCATAAGTAATACTTGCCAAAACGTCATCATTACAAGCGTTTGAATAAAATAGGAAAGAAACACTAGTGGAACCTACCCCACTAGTTCAAACCTACTACTAAGAAAGAAACATAAAGGCAGGCATCCTCGAATGCATGAGGACCTACCAAGTCCGGATGAAATCTCTAAGTCCAAACAGCTGCACTGATACCCTCAACGTCCACCTGAGCCTGCACCTAAAATAGTAATATTTTATAGAATTAGTACACACTTGTACTAAGTATGAGTACATGAAACAACACATAACGGTAATGTATGAACAAGGATGGATCTTCGTAATATACATGCTTTCTTAGAAGGTCAAGTCTCTTGACTTTGACTATTTCGTAATAGGAAGGTCATGCCATGAATATGTCACACATCATACACAAAAAGGTTTACATAATATACATTTTATGTTTCATATAGTATACATTTCATTACCATGAGACCTTGGAATCATGGACGTAGCATTAAGACATCTCAAGTGAGGGCCCAACATATGGGATCTCAATCCGAGGGTCTCCTTTAGCAAACACAGATCCTGCTTCATTCGTTCATTTGTACTTTCACATTATTTATTTCATTCATTCATAGGCTGATGTAAACACCAGCTATACCTAGGATGAAGTTTAAGAATCTCATCGGGATCATGAAGTGCAATGACCAAGAATGACCTAATGGAAGTACTTCAGTTCGGTCTCACCTCCTGATTGTCTTGCACAAACACCTTCGGTATCGTTCATTTCATTATCTTTCATACTTTGAGGAACCTCATCCTTAACCAACATAGATCATGTGAGCATCATGAAATCCGGTGTCTTCCACACACCGAAAAGAGGTGGAGTCACTGGCCAAAGTGAAACCAAAACATGCTAGCTTTATGGGTTCGAACCAAGCTAGTTACCTATGTTGGCAACATAGTTCAAAGACTAGGAGATTTAACGAGACTCATACCCACCTTAGTAGACAGTCTCATCTCATGAGATTTATGTGAACCTCCTCCCTTCCCGACAGAAGGCATCACCACTCATAGCTAGCCTATCGGTGGTTAGTTTAAAGTTCCTATTTACATTCAACTCATACATCATCGAAGCTTGGTTCTTAGCATGAGGTATTCATAGCTCATTAGATGATTTCTTATCTCTTCTTTACATATTAAGTGTGAATTTTCCTTAATATTCATCATTTGGACATACATAACAGTTCATAAACAGTCCAAAACACACACTTAGCACACAATAACAATCATTCCTAAAATCGTCTACCAGAAGTCATACCAACGCATGTAACAATTCGTTCATAGGATCTAATGACAGGGGCATGCAACGGGGGACAACCTTAGTTTTTCGATTAGACTTTGAACTGAACCTTAGGGGACTCTTGGGAAAGGGACCAAGAGAGAAGAAACCCATACCTTTTTAGCCTTTACAACAACCAACAACCACACGGCTCCACCCACACACAAAAACCTTTCTTCCGAGCTTTGATTTGTGTTCCCAAGTGAAGTTCTTTACTTATTACACTTAGGCGTACGAATTCTTCCTTTTGTTTTTTATGGATGCAGCCAAGAATATGTTTTAGAATAGTGAGTACACATTTGTCTTCTGTTTTTTAATTGTAAAATAAAGATGAAAAC
The DNA here is from genome assembly GCA_022817965.1 of Solanum lycopersicoides. Taxonomy (NCBI): domain Eukaryota; kingdom Viridiplantae; phylum Streptophyta; class Magnoliopsida; order Solanales; family Solanaceae; genus Solanum; species Solanum lycopersicoides. Next base: position 23,546,459 of record CM040625.1, on the reverse strand, counting down.
GTTTTTAGAAGAGATAATGAATTAAGAGTGGGCATGAAGCACACTCCTAGTGGGAGTCATGCACCACTTTTGTGAGAATTGTTGTTGACTTATTCAACACAATAAAATGGTAAAAAAATCAGATTATAATTATATATTAAGTTATTATAATGCCCATCCTTATTTTAATTGATTTTTAATCATTTAATTTGTGCCCCCTTATGCCTCCAACTCGGCTCGAACCCGCATGTGGAGGTAAGGTTAGTCTCGGGTTTGACCATCGAGATTCGACTAATTTTGAATAATTAATATCTTTATTTAATTAATTAAATATCAGCTTAGGGTAATTACTATACTTCCCCTAGACCCAAAATTACCTTTATACCACTAGAACCCTTAAAACCTAGGACTAACCCTTTAAGTTCGGTTAAGACTCATCCAGTTGAATCCTAGTATTTGGGTACACTACATGGCTGGAACCAACTCTGCCTAACTCAACTAACTCACCAAGTTGGTTGGCTTGGTTGGTGCTTAGGTCTAGGGGTCTTGTTCCACGCGCATCAAGCCGTGTGAACCCGGTCTAACCTAGCCATTCTAGGTAATTTAGGCCTTACTTAGCATAGTCATTTTCGGGTTGTCACATTATCCCCCCCTTAGGAACATTCGTCCCCGAATGACACTAATCTTTACTAGAAACAAGTCAGTCATGCATAGAACATCTGTATACATAAGCAATTCAATACTTTTCATTGGTGAATATCTGATTCACCTATTAGCATGGTGGTGCACATCTTTGAAACCTACTAGCAGCTTCACATTAATAGACTGAGGAAATTCTTTCCTAACTAGTCTCAACAAAGCATACAACACAAGTAAACATATAAGTCACACAAATCAGCAACCAACATGATGACTCAAGCATATTAACCTCATACTAGTGCATAAACACCATACACAGTCAAATACATGAACGACTAATTAAGGCTAAGCACCTGAGACTTCACCAGAAGTGCCTTCCCCTGCACCCCTAGACTTGAGTGCGAAAAATCTTTTCCTTCTTGGAGACTCTTCACTTGGACCATTAGGCTGAACTTTCTCATTCCCTTTTTCTTGACTTATCCTATTCGGACAATCCTTCATCATGTGACCTGGTTTACAACAACTTTAACAAGCGTTAGAGCCCATCCTACACTCTCCTCCATGCAGTTTGCCACACTTCCTACATGGTGGCCTCTCCTGAGGTGTATCTACATCATTGTTCCTCTTAACTCTAGGCTCGAAATCCCTATCATAGCGACCCTTGGATAAACTTGACTCCCCTTGGTGGGAGAGTCCCTTCTTAAACCTGGGCTTATCCCTGATTTCAGTACTACTCTTCCTTGAAAAATTCTCCTCAGCTTGCCTTGACCTGTTCCCTGCCCTAGTGTGCCTCCTCTTCCTTCTTTCCTCCACTTGTTGGGCATACACCATCAACTTGCCCAGATCCATGTTATCATGCAACATGGCTGCGCGACAATCTTCCACTAGATCCTCCGACACGCCAGTCACAAACCTGCTCATTTCATCCCTGTTATTTGCAACCAGAAAAGAAGCATACTTTGAGAGTTTAACGAATTTCAAGGAGTACTCCTTGACTGACATACCTCCCTGGCTCATGTTGATGAACTCTTCAACCTTGGCTTCTCGTTGCTCTCTGGGGAAGAATCTCTCCAAAAATGCAGTCTTGAGAACATCCCAAGTAATGGGAACATCTCCATGTGCTCGGCTATTAGCAAACATACGGTACCAAATCTGTGCCACATCCTTGAGTTGATATGCAGTCAACTCAGCCTTCGTCTTCTCATCTACTCCCATCACACAAAGGATCTTGTGGACCTCATCCACAAACTCTTGGGGATCCTCATGGGTCTTGGATCCGTAGTAAACTGGGGGTTCATTCTAGTGAAGTCCCTCAGCTGCTAGCCATAGTGCCAGCATGAGGATTTTCTCTGGGAGCACCCTCTCTCACGGATTGAGCCTGAGTAGTGATGGTATGTGCCATCTGTAGCAAGGCATTCCTCACTTCTCTATCTATCAACCCAGCTAGATTGATAGGCACCTGATCAGCAATAACTGGGGCTTGAGGAGGAACTTCATTTCCTCCAGCATCTGCCTTACCTACCCTCCTGTCTGCATTTCTCACTGTATTTATTATCTACACATAGATACAAGAAGAGAGTTAGGTTCGTAATTACACAATCGTGTCACAATTCCACATAGCACGATAGAGAGTAGAAGAAGGGAAAACTTCCTAAACATTATGCAGTCTCTAATTCATGATATCGGTGCACTTCACTACCATAACATAGAAACTACTTAATGTGGTTGATATGAGCCTGATGTCTTTTTAACATGATGCTCGGATACCATGTTCGTCACGACCCAGATTCTGGAATCTGCATTGCAACCAGCATTGTTGACCTCTTAGAGGTCGCAGACAAGCCTCTTCTTACATTCATCACATTCATACGGTTAATTTTAGCGGAAAATTTGAAACTTTTTGTTTATAGTTGAAGTATACATAGACTTCATATAAACGCATATCTTTAAGGAAGTTCATTGCTCATACATCAACCATCTAATTATAAGATCATATAACTTGAAAGAAATGGAATCTCATGTCATAAGTAATACTTGCCAAAAAGGCATCATTACAGGTGTCTGAATAAAATAGGAAAGAAACACTAGTGGAACCTACCCCACTAGTTCAAACCTACTACTAAGCAAGAAACATAAAGACAGGCATCCTCGAATGCATGAGGACCTACCAAGTCCGGATGAAATCTCTGAGTTCGAACAATTGCAATGATACCCTCAACCTCCACCTAAGCCTGCACCTAAAATAGTAATATTATATGGAATTAGTACACACTTGTACTAAGTATGGGTACATGAAACAACACATAACGGTAATGCATGAACAAGGATGGCTCTTCCTAATCAACATGCTTTCTTAGAAGGTCAAGTCTCTTGACTTTGACTATTTCGTAATAGGAAGGTCATGCCATGAATATGACATACATCATACACACATAGGTTCACATAATATACATTTCATGTTTCATATAGTATACATTTCATTTCCATGAGACCTTGGAATCATGGACGTAGCATTAAGACACCTCAAGTGAGGGCCCAACATATGGGATCTCAATCCGAGGGTCTCCTTTAGCAAACACAGAGCCTGCTTCATTCGTTGATTTGTACTTCACATTATTTAATTCATTCATTCATAGGATGATGTAAACACCAGCTATACCTAGGATGAAGTTTAAGACTCTTATCGGGATCATGAAGTGCAATGACCAAGAATGACCTAATGTCATTACTTGAGTCCGCTCTCACCTCCTGATTGTCTTGCACAAACACATTCGGTATTGTTCATTTCATTATCTTTCATACTTTGAGGAACTTCAACCTTAACCGACAGAGATCATGTGAGCATCATGAAATCCGGTGACTTCCCCACACCGAAAAGAGGTGGAGTCACTGGCCATAAAGAAACCAAAACATGCTAGCTTTATGGGTTCGAACCAAGCTAGTTACTTATGTTGGCAGCATAGTTCAAAGACAATGAGATTTAAGGAGACCCATACCCACCTTTATGGATAGTCTCATCTCATGAGATTTATGTGAACCTCCTCCCTTCTCGAAAGAAGGCATCACCACTCATAGCTAGCCTATCGGTGCTTAGTTTAAAGTTCCTATTTACATTCAACTCATACATCATCGAAGCTTGCTTCTTAGCATGAGGTATTCATAACTCATTAAATGATTTCTCATCTCTTGTTTACATATTAACTGTGAATTTTCCTTACACTTACATATAGAATTTGATTGATACTTGTCTCTTAATATTCAACACTCTCTTAGGTGATTAATTTAGGTGACCTTTACTTAGGCTTGGTTGAGACTTATCTCACCTTTCATTTTAGCCTCTTATCATGTTGTCACTATTTTCATTAGCATCATAATATAATGTAACTACTCACATCATTACGTGATTGCTCATTCATTAATCTTCCATAAACTCGTGGTATTACCCATTCGGGTTACTCATAATTGACTAAGTGTTTCATGATAATTGAAGTATATGTTGTGTAAAAATAATGCATTTTACTCATTCAGCCAAGGGACCCAAGTTCAATCCCTACTGGCTGCATTTTATTTAATTATAGGTGAGACTTATGTGTCTCCCAATTTTGGCCAAGAGGACCCATGTTCGAATCCCTTGGGCAGATTTTTATTTTTAATTCTTTAAAGTGTTAAGTGTCTTATTGAATTCGGCCAAGAGGACCCATGTTCGAATCCCTTGGGCTGCACCTTATTTTTAACTATTTAGAGTGCTAAGTGTCTTCCTAAATTCGGCCACGAGGATCTGGGATCGAATCCCAGTGTCCTCATCTTTTTATTACTTTATTTTGGTTTGATATTTATGTATCTCACACACTTGGCCAAGGAGCCGAGTTCGAATCCCCCCTCCCTCACTATTTTGTTTTTCTTTTAATTCCAGACTTCTTTCAACCTGCCCAAGTTCGAATCCCCTCTCTCACCCTATTTTCTTTTATTTTATTTTAAGGTTTAATATCTTATTATTAAGACCTTAAAGTCATCTAGTTTCACCCAAATTTGCATCATCTATTTTCCTTCATTCATACTAGTGACTAGCCGAACAAATGTTCCATTAACAGATAATTTTAACTCACTTTCTTAAGCTTTGCCTAGGCATTTAATTCATATTTTTACATATACCTTTAATCAATTCATTAAATACCTTATTGTCACTTTCTTGATCATGAACATCACGATTCTTTTTGCACGGTAAACATACAACATTTCGTATCACATGATTTTCTATTTTCTTCAAGTAAACCGTAGCATTATACTTACGGAAAAACAGCATGATTGTTCACATATAATATTCATCATTTGGACATACATAAAAGTTCATAAACAGTCCAAAACACACACTTTGTACACAATAACAATCATTCCTAAAATCGTCTACCAGAAGTCATACCAACGCATGCAACAATTCGTTCATAGGATCTAATGACAGAGGCATGCAACGGGGAACAACCTTAGTTTTTCGATTAGACTTTGAACTGAAACTTAGGGGACTCTTGGGAAAGGGAGCAACCGATAAGAAACCCATACCTTTTTAGACTTTACAACCATCCACAACCATACTCCTCCACACACACACATAAACCTTTCTTCCGAGCTTTGATTCGTGTTCCCAAGTGAAGTTCTTTACTTATTAAACTTAGGCGTACGAATTCTTCCTTTATTTTTGATGGATGCAGCCAAGAATATGTTTTAGAACAGTGAGTACACGTTTGTCTTCTGTTTTTGAATTGTAAAATAAAGATGAAAAACGTTTTTAGAAGAGATAATGAATTAAGAGTGGGCATGAAGCACACTCCTAGTGGGAGTCATGCGCCCCTTTTGTGGGAATTTTTGTTGACTTATTCAACACAATTAAATGGTAAAAAACCAGATTATAATTATATATTAAGTTATTATAATGCCCCTCCTTATTTTAATTGATATTTAATCAATTAATTCGTGCCCCCTTATGACTCCAACTCGGCTCAAACCCGCGTGTGGAGGTAAGGTCGATCTAGGGTTTGACCACCGAGATTTGACTTATTTTAACTAATTAATATCTTTATTTAATTAATTAAATATCAGCCTAGGATATTACTATACTACCCCTACCCTCAAAATTACCTTTATACCCCAATAACCCTTCAAACCTAGGACTAATCCTCTAAGTCCGGTTAAGACTCATCTGGGTGAATCCTAGTATTCGGGTACACTACATGGCTGGAACTAACTATGCCTAGCTAAACTAACTTACAAAGTTGGTTGGCTTGGCTGGTGCATAGGTCCAGGGTTCTGGTTCCACGCGCATCAAGCCGTGTGAACCCGGTCTAAACTAGGCATTCTATGTAAGTTTAGGCCTTACATAGCATAGTCGTTTTCGGGTTGTCGCATATCTGAAGTCCCTTAATTTTATTATATACTTCGGAATGACTTATGTGATGTACGTTCTCTAAGTATTAGTATATTGAAATCGAAATGTCCTTATCTTTGGAATTCTTAAGGAACGCCTAGGTGTGTATTCAATAGGTTGTATGGGCGGTCTCTTTATGTCTTACTTAGGTTGGTCTAAGGATAACTTTACATAGAGGGTGTTTATGGTTAAATTGTTTACTTGATGATTGTGGTCTTACCTTGTATGTGAATATTGACTTGAAGATGTTTCTTGTACTTTTCTTATGATATTTTTACTGACAGAGCATGAAAACTATGCTTCTCTATGTCTACAAATGTAGGTTGTTGCAAGTGAGGATTTCTAGAAGTTGAAGCTTGGGAAGTAGATTTCTCTGAAGATTTGTATGCTTTCATATGTTCGAGGACATGACTATGTTTCTAGTTTTCTTTTATTAAAGACTTAGTATTAGGTATAAGTTTATTTTAATGTAAGGGTTGTGACCCTATGATATTTAAATGTGTCTAAGATGTCTTATGATGAGAGTTAGTTTTCTTACGTTTTATAAAAGAGTTTCTTATTGACTTTAATGTGAATTTTTTCATTCAACACTAATTTTCACAATTGTGTAATGAATGAATGCTAAGAGGCTTGTATAAGACCTCCGAGAGGTCGAGTAGACCACGTCACGACTTGGGGGCGCTCTTAGGTCGTGACATTAATGGTGAGTCAGTATTCTTCGAGAACAATATAGATGTTTCCTTTTACTTTCAGTATTTCAGTTTTAGTTTTGCTACTGTTAACTTGGGGTATATCCTAACATATCTAGTCAATTAGAGGCTTATCTTAGACATAGTTAGATTCAATTTTAGTTTTGAGTTTCATTTTCCAATTGTTGTTAAACTCTGAGTCTTTTATATAATAAAATAGTATTGGATATTCCCAATTTAATTTATATCATGTTTTAATCTTCCGCAATATGTTTCTCACATTAGTAAATCCTTAAGAATTCTAATGATATGCAAGTTGAGGGTTAGCTTGGGGTCGCTCGTGATCCTAGGTCCTGCGTTACGTCTAGGGGAAATCCTCAGGCCAAGACATTGAGTGTATGTTTTGGTCAATACCGAGACTTGAATATTTCTCTTGATTGAACGATATACATGTGTGATTCCGATAAGGAAAATTTAATTTGCATAAGCCATATGTGAACTCTTAGCTTCTCATTGTTACTGGTCGTTTGTTCAAATAAATCTTTTGATTATCGTTGCACGCTAGCTAAAATTGTGGAATCTTCTTTGATGATTGTGTTGAATGTCATGTGTGTTGAGGCTGCCTTTAAATATGTGCTTGATAATACTCAGAACTTTCCCCATTTGTCAAATCGACTAATGTAGGAGAATGATACAGATCATCTAAGGCACCATTTGTGGAAAGCGAACAAAAATTGTCATTATAAATATTTGTGACCACCTTGTGAGAGTGTGAACCTTGCTTGGCATTGTTTGAGCTTATCCTTCTGTTTAAATGAAACTTTAACACATATGACCTATTTATTTCCCACGTAAAATCTTCATGGCGGATTGGTTCTTGAAGGATCATGTTGAAAATGATGTAACCCTTTATAAAAGCAAAAAAATGAGAAGGAAAAGTGACAGAAGATAAAAGATCGAAAAAGAAAAGAATTATTGAAATAATGTTTGTACAATAGAAAAAAGAAAAAGGGTATCCAATGCGTCATTCTTAAAAGAACATAGGGTTAATCGTAAAAATCAAGAAGAGTGAAACAGAAGGAGAAAAAGTGAAATGCAAGCCATTCTTCATGAAGGTAGAAGATGCTAATCCAAAATTATGATACCTTTACACTCATCCCCTTTACAAGTCTTGAAAGACCTTTGTGATATTTATTGAGCTTAATCTCATATTTTGTGACGACTGGAGATCACCCCCTAGTCGTAACCGGTATATTCGTCATCCAAGAGGTCTGAGGCAAGCCCTTATCATTCATCCTAGCATGTATCATAGAGTAAAAATTCAAAAAAATTTAAAACTTTTACTTTGGAAGTTCAACGTTGCTTCATATATGAAAATAGAATCTAAGTTCGTCACAACATACCATCTAAACATAGAAGCATAGAAATTTGGGACTTAGCCCTTACATCAATAAGAAAAATAGATATAGAAAGTACGACAATGTCTTTCAACATAACCAAAGAACTAGAAATCTAAAACATAGGGTCTTGTTCTCAGACTTGAGGAGTCACCAACTTGGGAAGCAAATCCAAATGTGTTGTGAAATAGCCCTGAAAACTCTTCAAAGTCCCGAACCTACATTGTTTGGTAAAAGGGAAGAAAATATACGTTAGTACATCACACGTACTAAGTATCACTTCTATGCTTAAAAATCATCAATGCATGTATAAAAGGACATTTTAGTCAAAACATGCTTTTAACCAAGTAAATCCAATATGCAGATAAACTAAGAATCCTAAGCCAACCCAACATGATATTATCCAAACATATAGACAACCCAACAGTAATTGTGCAACTCAAAGATAGAATCCCGTTCTCCTATCCAAAGCTACGTGTCACATTAAGCAATGTCCATCATACATACATTGATAATCAAATATTTCATCATGAGTTGCTATATTCATAAAAATCATACATAACTTAACATACATGAGTCATAATAAATATAATCACAAAAGAACACTACTAGAACGATCCCTTAGGATCCCACAAGTGCAACGTTTAAGAGAAGTCACATACCCTCCCTCATACTATGTAGAAACCCCTCAAGAAAAGCCCAAGAGAGACTCCATACTTTTCCTTTATTCATTTAATTTTACATAAGAGAATGAGGTTGCAATAACCAACATTAGACCATGTGAGCTACATGGAAACCGGTGTTTTACTGCCACATCGAAAGGGAGGGTTAACAATTGCCTACGGTGTTACCTTTCGTACATAGATATCTAAGTGGATCCACTAAGCTAGAGTCCTATGTGGGCATATAGTTAAGGTTCAATGAGATTGTTACTAGAAACCCTAAATTGCTAAACGTGGGGGTTTCCATCTCATGAGACAACATATATCTTTGGGAATTCGGACTTGCTAAACGTGAGGAAACCCATGTGGGGAGCCGTACTTACTAAACGTGAGACCCCCGTCTCATTTACATGCTCTTTCGGTGCTAAGCATTTATTCCCTTTAGAAATCCTCTTTAGTTATCACATAAGTTCACATTAGCCTTTTACGAGACCCTTATGTAAACATCTTATCATAATAGCTCATAGGTGATCGTAAGTGAGAACAATCCTTTCACTTTAGAAACACTAGCAAGTGAGTAAACCTTTAACTTTAACCATTCATCATAATCATGAGAACTACCTTTCAATGATATAACAATCACACCATAATCATATATACAAACATCATAGCTAATTCAAGAGTATAGGGTCAAGGGTGAGGGAACCTTGTAATAAACACCACAACAACACATTAGCTGTTACATTATTACTATCTAAGTAATTCATCTTTCATTATTGAGTTCAAGGATGAACCAACATTCATACCTTGTTGCCCGTCATGGGACTTCATACTTCAATCACTCAAGAACGCATAACCAATACATAAAAGTGGGTAAATTATGAAATAATATCATCACTAACATCAATCTAAACAATTTATATGTTCATCATCTTCAACCAATTCACCATATCAAATCCAAGATTTATGAAATTGGGGAAGAACATTTTATCATGGGAATTTCAAGTGAAAAACAACAATTATCCTTCATTATAGACCTAAACAAGCCTCAGTAATCATAATTCATCATAATTGATTCATAATTTCATTTTTCAAAGAAGACCTTTGTGTAGAGAAAAACCTTATATTTGGGGCATTTTGTAAACATATTTTGAGGGACCTCTTGGGGATAGGAATCCGCAGAGTAAAAGAAACCATACCTTTTCGTAGATATATCAACGAAATTGGGTATAAATATATGAGAATTTATCCTCTTCTTGGATCTTCAAAGTCCTTTAATGGAGGTTTTATGTAGAGAGAGACATATAGAGAGATGAGATCAATTGGGTCTTAAGTTGGGGATTTGTTTTTGTGTAGGAATATGTCACGACCGGAATGTAGACCACAGACGATACTGGCGTTGTTGACCTCTCAGAGGTCGCAGAAAAGCCTACATACGTCATCGTTACTTCATCTAGGTTAATTTTTGCGGAAAATTTGTACTTTTGTTTACCATCTAAATCAAGATAATTAAATGAAAGATATAGTCATAAAAATAGAGTTTCCAAAATGGCACCAATATAACGTCTGAAAGTAAATACAAAAGAAACTCTAGTGAAACATACTCCACTAGCTCATGCTTACGTATACGCTAGAATAAACCAGTAAGCATCCTCGAAATCATGAGGGCCTACAAAATCCGGATGAAATCTCCACGTCCGGATAACTTATGCGTCGACTTGTAAGCTCTAACGTCCAGCTGCACCTGCACCTAAAAGTAGATAAATGTATGGAATTAGTACACACTTGTACTAAGTATGGGTATATGCAAAAACACACCACAAACATGCATGATTTAAAATAGCTCTCTTCTAACAATATGAGTTATGGAAAGTCAAGTTAGTGGACTTGCCAAAACCGGATTAGGAAAGTCATGCCATGAGAGTAACATGCATCATCATACGTATGCATCATCATACGTATCATATTGCACACAACACATAACATATTGCATATAGCACATAACATATTGCATATAGCACATATCATATTTCATTTCATTCGTTTATATGCCATGAGACCTTGGAATCATGGACTTAACATTAGGACTTCCTAAAATGAGGGCTTAACATATGAGACCTCAACTAGGGAGCCTTCTTTAGCAAACACAGATTCTGTTTCATTCATTCATACGTACTTCATTTCATTTCATTCATAGGCTAGTGTAACACCAGCAATACCTGGGATGTAGTTTAACACTCTCATTGGGTTCACTTTGCAATGACTAAGAATGACCTAGTGTCATTACATAAGTGTAGCTCACCTCTTGATTATCCTACCCAAACACCTTTGGTATCGTTCATTTCATTGTGTGCATTACATGAGGCTGGCCTCATTCTGTCTTTGGGAACTTTAACTTTAACCGACATAGATCATTTGAGCTCCATGAAATCCTGTGTCTACCCCATACCGAAAAGAAGTGGAATCACCGGCCAAAGTGAAACCAAAACATGCTAGCGTATATAGGGAATTTAACCCTGCTAGATCCCTATGTCGGCTGCATAGGTGCAAAGACTAGGAGATATAAGGAGACCCATACCCGTATGGACAGACAATCTCATCTCATGAGAATTACACGAACCTCTGCCTTCCCGAAAGAAGGAATCGCCACTCATAGCTAGCCTATCGGTGCTCAGTATAAAGTTCCATTACATTCATCTCAAACATCATAGAAGCTGGCTTCTAGCATGAGGGAATCATTGCTCATTAGATGATTTCTCATCTCATCATTAGTATTAAAAATGCATTAACTTTAATACTTTCATTAGAGTGTTCATAGAGACTGGTCTCTACATTAACTTTATACTCTCATAGGTGAGTACATTTTGGTAACATTTACTTAGGCTCATTTGAGATTGCTCTCATATTTCACATTAGAGAGTATAATGTTGTCACCATATTCATTAGTCTTAGCACATTTGCCCTTCATAATTACTCACCCCTTTTTACGTGAATGTTCATTTCATCATATGCCAATGCACTTGGCCTTTTAGTGTGTTTCACACTCTTACTTAACCCTTCTGAGGTCACATCATTCATTATATAACATATTAGGTTCACTTACTTTTTAACGTATGCTGGACTTATGGATCCATACATACAAGCCATGAGGCTTCATTCGTAATTAGTCTAAGTGATTCATACTTACCCAAGGTTATGTGGTACAAGACTTATGCATCTTGTAAGTATGCCAAGATCTCAGTTTTGATCCTTAAAGGCACATTCATTTAATCATTTATTCACGTACGACTTATGTGTCAATACGGAATTGGGAAAGGGAACCCGATTTTGAATCCCTTGAGCAACACTTAATCTTATATTAAACTTGGTAATTGTATTTTTCAAATTTTGGGGACCCTAGGTCGATCCCCATCACCCCCATATATTTTTCTTTCTTTTCCCTCCTCTCTTTTCCGTTTAAGGCCAAGAGGTTGTGGGATCGATCCCCCACAACTTCATTTTATTTCTCTTAGTTTTTCTCTTAACTTTCTAACCCATCCAAGAGGTTGTGGGTTCAATCCCCACTCACCTCATCTTATTTTTCTCTTTCATTTTACTTCTAATTATCTTATCTATTCAAGAGGTTATGGGTTTAATCCCCCCTCACCTCAATTTTTTTCCTTTCGTTTTTCTTATGAAATTTTTATGCAATTTGCATTTGGTGAGGTCTTGTGTTCAATCCCCAATGACCTCACATTTTAAAAAAAAAAAAATTATAGATCTATCTCCAATACACAACCCGAGACCAACATTTTTAGAAAGCTGGAAATTTGGTCATCTTCCAATTCATCTTTCTCTCATTGTTTTTTGTTAATTCTTAGAGTATTTCGTGTGATATTTATTCATCAACATTTTACTTATATGAACATCACACTTTTAACTTATTCATACACGTAAAATACAACATTTTAACATGTAAAATTTAGGCTTCAAACCATGGCTAACTCACGGCACACATATGCACAAACAAGTTCACGTAATTCACTTTTTCGGAACACATCTTTCATTTCTCACATAATTTCCGAATACACATTCAAACACATAATCACAACCAGCCATAAAATCATCTACCAGAAGTCATACCAATGCATACATTGAATCTTTTAGAGGATCTAATGGCAGGGGCATGCAACGGGGACAACCTTAGTTTTCGATTGTGAATAGACTGAACCTTAGGGGTCTCTTGGGAAAGGGACCAAGAGGGAAGAAAACCCATATCTGAAGTCGTTCAATGGGGTTCTAACATTCTGCAAAAACCCCACTAAGCCAACGTCTCACCACCGAAATCACAAGCACAATCTGTCAAGAACTTGATTTATTTACTTTTCGTTTTTAAACTTATTTTGCTTTTGAGTTTGAGCGATCAAGTTCTTGAATGTCGATGAACTTTGTTTTATTTTTGTTCTGTTCTTTGGTTTTACAGAAAGTTGAGCGTGAAAGTGAGAGAGGAGTAGAGAGAAACGTGTGATAGTGTTAGCTTAGGATTAGGAGATTAGGTGGAGACTCAGTCAAATTAGGATTTATCATTAATTAAAAAAAATCTAATTTTTTTCCCTTTTTCCGAAGTCAGCAATTTAAATATTAATTAATTTAATTAATTCAGTAATTACAATTTAATCAATTAAATCATTGCTTCCACCAAGGCTCGAACCCGGGTGGAGCTAGATTTCGCTTAAAGGGTCAAATTCGGCAACCTCTACCCAAATTGCCTCTTAACCATATTAATTAATTAATTGATTAATTATTTGGGGTAATTACAATACTAACCTTAGCTTAGAATAGACCATTTTACCACTAGACCCTCCAAACCTAAGATTACCCCTTTTAAGTCCGGTAAAACTCATCCGGGTGAATCTCTTCAATTCGGGCGCCCTACATGGTTGGTTCTCACCTTGCCTAGCTCAACTAACTCACCAAGTTGGTTGTCTTATCTAGTGCATAGGTTCTGAGGTCTGGTTTTACGCGCAACAAGCCATGTGAACCCGGTCTAATCCATACATTCTAGGTACGTTTAAGCATTACTTAGCATAGTCATTTTCAGGTTGTTACATTATACCCCCCTTAGGAACATTCGTCCCCGAATGATACTTCTAATTATCTCGTACAATGCCAGTCATATCATAACATAAGTACTTTACACAGTCAAGCAACATCAACAAAGAATAGAGGAGACAAGGAAACTTAGACTTAAGAGTAAGGAGTCTAACCTCAAGAGCTGAAAAGATGAGGATAGCGGGATCTCATATCGGCCTCGGCGTTCCACGTAGCACCCTCAACAATATGGTTCCTCCACAATACCTTCACTGTGGCAACCTCCTTGTTTCTCAGCCGCTTTACCTGCCGGTCTAAAATTTCAACAGGAACCTCCTCATAGGACAAGTCTTCATCAACCCCCAAACCTTCAACAGGCAGAATCGATGCTGGATCACCAAGGCACTTATTCAAAATAGAGACATGAAAGACTGGATGAACAGAAGCTAGCTCCGCAGGCAACGCCAACTCATAGGCCAGCTCACCCACACGCTGTAAAATCTCGTATGGCCCAACGTACCTCAAACTCAACTTCCCATTCCTGCCAAACCTCATCACCCCCTTCATGGGTGATATCTTCAAGTATACTTGGTCACCAACATCAAACTCTAAGGGCCGCTTCCTGTTATCTGGATAAGACTTCTGCCGACTATAAATAGTAGCCAACCTGTCCCTAATCACTCTGACCTTCTCTAAAGCCTCATGAATGATATCTGGACCCAAAATAGATCACTCCCCAACCTCGAACCACCCAACTGGAGACCTACACCTCCTACCATACAGTGCCTCAAACGGTGTCATCCAATGCTGGAGTTATAGCTGTTATTATACGAGAACTCTATCAATGGCAGATGGTCGTCCCAACTACCTCTGAAGTCGATCACACACGCCCTCAACATGTCCTCCAATGTCTGAATGGTGCGCTCTTCCTGCCCATCTGTCTGAGGATGGAAGGCAGTACTGAGCTTCATCTGCGTGCCTAAGCTCTTCTAGAAGGATCTCCAGAAATGCGAAGTGAACTTTACTCCTCTATCTGAAATGATAGAGAAAGGAATCCCATGCCACCTCACAATCTCATCAATGTAGAGTCTCGCATAATCCTTGGACCTGTAAGTAGACTTCACAGAGATAAAGTGGGTAGACTTAGTCATCCTGTCCACAATAACCCATATGGAGTCATGCTGTCTCCTAGTCCTCGGAAGACCAACCACGAAGTCCATGTTAATGGCCTCCCACTTCCAAGTCGGAACCTCAATCATCTGAGTGAGACCACCAGGCTTAAGGTGCTCCACCTTAACCTGCTGACAATTAGGATATTTTGCCACATATTCAGCAATGCCCTTCTTCATGCCATCCCACCAATAGATTTGCTTGAGGTCATGATACATCTTGGTGGAACCTGGAAGTTTCAAATACCTGGAACCATGGGCCTCTGAAACAATCTTGGTCCACAAATCATCCACGTCCGGTACACAGAGTCTGTCGTGGTACCTAAGTATGCCATCACCTCCCAAAGCAAAGGACTCATTCATCTTTATCAGCATTGAGTCCTTTAACTCCATCAAAACAGGATCAAGATGCTGACCCTTCTTGACTTCAACTACCAAGGATGATTAAGAACTAGGATGAACTGAAACACCCCCGCTAGTAGAAGCCATCAACCGCACACCCAGTCTGTCCAGTTTCTGTACATCTTTCACCAACTCCTTCTTTCTATCATCAATGTAGGTTGTACTCCACATGCTCAACCTCCTCAAAGCATCAGCTACAACATTTTGTTTCCCTGGATGGTAGTGGACACTCACATCATAGTCCTTCAATAGCTCCAACCATCTCTGCTGACGTAGATTCAACTCTCAGTGTGAACACGTAGTGGAGACTCTTGTGGTCTGTGAACACATCCACGTGCACTCCGTACAAGTAATGCCTCTATAGCTTCAATGCAAACACCACAGCTGCGAACTCCACGTCATGAGTGGGATAATTCATCGTATGAACCTTGAGCTGTCTGGACGCATAGGCTATCACCTTACCACCCTGCATAAGAACACAACCCAAACCAACCCTGATGCGTCACAATAAAAAGTGTAATTCGCACCACATTTAGGTAACGTAAGCACTAGGGCTGAAGTGAGTCTGTCCTTGAGCTCTTGGAAACTCTTCTCACAAGTCTCCGCCCATTCAAACTTGCCTTTCTTCTTAGTCAAAGCTGTCAGTGGGGCAGCAATGGAAGAAAAACCCTCCACGAACCTGCGGTAGTAACCAGCCAATCCTAGAAAGCTACGATATCGGTGTGAGTAAGAGGTCTTGGCCAGTGCTTAACAACCTCAGTGTTCCTGTGGTCCACTCCACACCCTGATCGGACACAACATGACCCAGGAAGGTCATTGATCTAATACAAAATTCACACTTGATGAATTTGGCATACAACTGATGTTGTCTAAGTACCTGCAAGGTTAGTCTCAAATGTTGTTCATGCTTTTCCTTGGTCTTAGAGTAGATGAGGTTGTCATCAATGAATACTATGACGAAAGAATCAAGGTATTCACGGAAGACTCGGTTCATGAGGTCCATAAATGCAGCTGGTGCATTAGTGATACCAAATGACATGACTAGGAACTCATAATGACCATAACGGGTACGACAGGTTGTCTTTGGGATATCTTCATCCCTAACCCTAAGCTGATGATACCCAAAACGAAGATCAATCTTCGAAAAGAAACTAGACCCGTGGAGCCGATCGAATAAGTAATCTATTCTGGGAAGTGGATACATGTTCTTTATAGTAACTTTGTTGAGATGCCGATAATCGATACACATCCTAAGGGTTCCATCCTTCTTTTTTCACAAACAGCACTGGAGCGCCCCAAGGGAATATGCTCGGCTGGATGAAGCCCTTATCAGTGAGATCTTTTAACTGCATCAACTCTTTGAGTTATGCTAGAGCCATTCTGTAGGGAGAAATTGAAATCGGTTTGGTATCGGGATCTAATCACCAAAGTCAATCTCACGTTCAGGAGGGATTCCTGGTAAATCCTCCAAAAAGACATCTAGGAACTCATTAACTATTGACACTGGGTCTATGGAAGGAACTTCTTGATCTAAGTCATTGACTCTAACTAAGTGGTACAAATACCCCTTAGCTATCGTCTTATTGGCCTTCAAGTTGGCCGACTAGACATGGACCATACCCTTCCCATTTTAACTCTAACTTATTCGGAAACTTAACCTTACTACCCTATTTCGATTGTCCATGGTAGTCTAGCATTTATGGAGTATTCCATACCTAAGCCATCTCCTTGATCTAGTAAGCAGTCAACTTAGCCTTCTCCTCTTCATCAATACTCATAGCAGGCTTTAGAACCTACCACGCACTCACCTCCATGCGAACAACCACTCTTACCAAACGTCTTTCGTTCACGCTGGGCATTTCTATCACTGCCCCTTCTTGGGAAGGCCAGATCTTGAGTCTGGCACATTATACCACTTGGCCATCCTAATTTCTTGTGTGTATTCTTCTACGCGCGCACACAAGAAGGAAGTTAGATAATTAGAATGACACAAAGTTTCAAAGCTCTAGATAGCACGATAAAGAGTAGAAGAAGGGAAATTTTCCTACGCATCATGCAGTCTCTAATTCATGATAGTGGTGCACTTCACTACCATAACTTAGAAAATACTCGATGTGGTTGATGTGAACTACTTATCCTTGTAATTTAACCTAAAGCTCTGATAGCAACTTTGTCACGACCGAAATATAGACCCCAGACGAGACCAGCGTCTTTGACCTCTCAGAGTCGCAGACAAGCCTACATACGTCATCGTTACTTCATCTAGGTTAATTTTAGCGGAAAATTTGTACTTTTGTGTACTTAAACTTTATATTGGAAAACATTGATCTCGCATAATACCATCTACGTAAACTCATAAGCGTTCACAACAACCATCTAAATAAAGATAATCAAATTAAAGATATAGTAATAAATATAGTTTCCAAAATGGCACAAATACAACGTCTGAAAGTAAATACGAAAGAAACGCTAGTGAAACATACTCCACTAGATCATGCCTATATTTACGCTAGAATAAAATAGTAAGCATCCTCGAAATCATAAAGGCCTACAAAATCCGGATGAAAGCTCTACGTCCGGATAACTTATGTGTCGACTCGTAATCTCTAACGTCCAGCTGCACCTGCACATAAAAGTAGATAAATCTATGGAATTAGTACACACTTGTACTAGGTTTGGGTATATGTAAGCACACACCACAGACATGCATGATTTAGAATAGCTCTCTCCTAACGATATGAGTTATGGAAAGTCATTTCAGTGGACTTGCCAAAACAAGATTAGGAAAGTCATGCCATGAGAGTAATATGCATCATCATACGTACCATATTGCACATAGCACATAACATATTGCATATAGCACATAACATATTCCATATAGCACATATCTTATTTCATTTCATTTGTTCATATGCCATGAGACCTTGGAATCATGGACTTAACATTAGGACTTCCCAAAATGAGGGCTCAACATATGGGACCTCACCTAGGGATCCTTCTTTAGCAAACATAGAGTCTGTTTCATTCATTCATACGTACTTCATTTCATTTCATTCATAGGATAGTGTAACACCAGCTATACCTGGGATGTAGTTTAAGAATCTCATTGGGTTCACTTTTCAATGAATAGAATGACCTAGTGTCATTACATAAGTCTAGTTCACCTCTTGATTATCCTACCCAAACACCTTTGGTATCGTTCATTTCATTGTGTACATTACATGAGGCTGGCCTCATTCTTTCTTTGGGAACTTTAACTTTAACCGACATAGATCATGTGATCTCCATGAAATCTTGTGTCTACCCCACACCGAAAAGAGGTGGAATCACCGGCCCAAGTGAAACCAAAACATACTAGCGTATATAGGGAATTTAACCCTGCTAGATCCCTATGTTGGCTGCATAGGTTCAAAGACTAGGATATATAAGGAGAACCATACCCGTCTGGACGGTCAATCTCATCTCATGAGAATTACACGAACCTATGCCTTCCCGGAAGAAGGAATCGCCACTCATAGCTAGCCTATCGGTGCTTAGTATAAAGTTCCATTACATTCATCTCATACATCATAGAAGGTTGCTTCTAGCATGAGGGCATTATTGCTCATTAGATGATTTCTCATCTCATAATTAGTATTAAAAATGCATTAACATTAATACTTTCATTAGAGTGTTCATAGAGACTGGTCTTTTCATTAACTTTACACTCTCATAGGTGAGTACGTTTTGGTAACATTTACTTAGGCTCATTTGAGATTGCTCTCATATTTCACATTAGCCTCTTATCATGTTGTCACCACATTCATTAGTCTTAGCACATTTGCCCTTCATAATTACTCACCCCTTTTTACCTGAATGTTCATTTCATCATATGTCAATGCACTTGGCCTTTTAGTGTGTTTCACACTCTTACTTAACCCTTCTGAGGTCACATCATTCATTACATAACATATTAGGTTCACTTACTTTTAAACGTATGCTGGACTTATGGATCCATACATACAATCCATGAGGCTTCATTCGTAATTTGTCTAAGTGATTCATACTTACCCAAGGTTATGTGGTACAAGAATTATGCATCTTGTAAGTTTGCCAAGATCTCAGTTTCGATCCTTCAAGGTAGCATTCATTTAATCATTTATTCACGTATGACTTATGTGTCAATACGAAATTGGGCAAGGGAACCAATTTCGAATCCCTTGAGCAACACTTAATCTTATATTAAACTTGGTAATTGTATTTTTCAGATTTGGGGGACCCTAGGTCGATCCCCATCACCCCCATATATTTTTCTTTCTTTTCCGTCCTCTCTTTTCTGTTTAAGGCCAAGAGGTTGTGCGGTCGATCCCCCACAACTTCATTTTATTTCTCTTAGTTTTTCTCTTAACTTTCTCACCTATCCAAGAGGTTGTGGGTTCAATCCCCACTCACCTCATCTTATTTTTCTCTTTCCTTTTTCTTCTAATTCTCTCATCTATTCAAGAGGTTATGGGTTCAATCCCCCCCTCACCTCATATATTTTTCCTTTCGTTTTTCTTATGAAATTTTTATGCAATTTGCATTTGGTGAGGTCTTGCGTTCAATCCCCAACGACCTCACATTTTAAAAGAATAAATAAAATATAGCTCCATCTCCAATACACGACTCGAGACCAATATTTCCAGCAAGCTGGAAATTTGGTCATCTTCCAATTCATCTTTCTCTCATTTTTTTTTGTTAATTCTTAGAGTATTTCGTGTGACCTTTATTTAGCAACATTATACTTATATGAACATCACACTTTTAACATATTCATACACGTAAAATACAATATTTTAACATGTAAAATTCGGGCTTCAAACCATGGCTAACTCACGGCACACACATGCACAAACAAGTTACGTAATTCACTATTTCGGAACACATCTTTCATTTCTCACATAATTTGCGAATACACATTGAAATACGTAATCACAACCAGCCCTAAAATCATCTACCAGAAGTCATACCAACGCATACATTGAATCTTTCAGAGGATCTCATGACACTATTTCGGAACACATCTTTCATTTCTCACATAATTTGCGAATACACATTGAAATACGTAATCACAACCAGCCCTAAAATCATCTACCAGAAGTCATACCAACGCATACATTGAATCTTTCAGAGGATCTCATGACAGGGGCATGCAACGGGGACAACCTTAGTTTTCGATTGTGAATAGACTGAACCTTAGGGGTCTCTTTGATTAAGTTTATAATTAATTAATTAAGTTTTCTAGGGTAATTACTAAAATACCCCTAAGTTATTAGGACCATAACAAACTTTTTGGACCATCCTAGGTTAGGTACTAGGTTCTTTTTCTTGTCTTAAACAAATCTGGAAATTCCCTTTGTATTTTCGGGTTTAGACTTTTAAATTAATTAATTAATTCACCTAGGATAATTACTAAAGTGCCCCTAAGTGGTTAGGACAAAAACCAACTCTTTGGACCATCCTAGGTTAGGTAGTAGGTTGTCCATAAGTTAGTTAGTTAGCTATTTTGTCCTAGGTTGTTGGGTCCCATGGTTGGCCCTTCTTGGTTAGTCCTAGGTTGGTTAGCTAGTAAGTACAGTTAGTTAGGACCTAGAGTTGGTTAGGAAGTTAGGACCCACATGGAGGGACCCGTCTGCACATGCTGCCCCTTAACTACCCTAACTGAATTCGGTTAGGGTGATCCCCTCCTATGGCCGATTCCCACATGCTTTGCCCATTTGCTTGCACATGGGTTGGTTGTATTTTCCTAACTAACTATTCTAGATGTCCTATTTGAAATATTTACTTATTGTCCCAAGGACCCTCACTATGTCCTTGGGCACTGCTTAATTTACATGATCATTTTAAATGGTTATGTACTAGGGTACTAGGCTTGACACTTGGATGCCTAGTACCTAATGTGTTGCATTGAGAATCTATATTTTTACCTTTTTATTTAGCGTAGGGTCTTCATTGCAGGTACAATACTAAACAAGCTTGGATTATATGTTTCGATTGCTTGGATATTATTATAGAAATTGGCTAACCCCCTTAGACAATTTTCTATACTATGCCCAATATTTCTCAATATTGGGCATTGGGGTGCCTATGTACCCCCAATACGCATTCTTAAAGACTTACTGGGCTCTTCACTAGACATGTAATTTTTCGGAATGTTAAATTATCTCCCCCTTAAGAACATTCATCTCCGAATGACACTAGAATCTTTTGGAGGGTAGGAAAAGACTTGATACTAGAAGCACAAACAACACATAACATATCATTAGTTTAGCACTCAATTCATGATGCAAAAACATATGAGGGCTACATATTCATAACACATAGTGAGGAATTTCCTTCTTAACTTTATCATAAACTCAAAAATACATCAAAGAGTTTCATGCTATCAATATTCTCAAGAAAAAAAAATTAGTAACATCTCAGGAAAACATATGCATACAAGTTTCGCATAAGTGCAAGAATAGAGTATGAAAAGATCTTCTTAAAAATCTAGCTGGTACTATCTTTTACCAAAACATGCACCTATTTTAGTAAACAAGTTAATTTCTTTCTTTATTCTTTAAATTGAGCATGCAGTCCTTATAAGCCAATCTCTATTGGCTATGCCCATTCTTTTATTATTATTACTAGTCAAGTCAATTAACTTCTTGTATATCATATACTAATTACATCATTTTTAAGTAAGCCAACTTTTAACCTTTGATTAGCCAAAACATTAATAGAGAAAACTTATAACATACCCGGCCCAACGTCATGAGAGCTTTCTTGTTCCCCCCTAGCCTTGAGTGCATAGAAACGGTTCCTTTTGGGAGCTTCTGGATTAGGAACGCTTGGTTGAGCTTGACGATTACCCTTACCTTGGACTCTAACATTAGTACAATCTTTCCCCATATGGACACCTTTGCCTCTAACCTATAATTTTGCCCAATAGAGTTTCTCATGTTGAACTAGTACAACTTAATATGCTTGATTTTGATATAATTTTGGGTATGTATTGGTTGCATGCTTACTTTGCCTCTATTGATGGTAGAACAAGTGTTGTTTGGTTTAACTTTCCAAATGAACCCATTGTTGAGTGGAAGGAGGGAAATTCTATTACTAGATGTCGTATTATCTATTGTCTAAAAGCATGCAAAATGATCTCAAAGGGTTGTCTATATCACATAGTAAGATTCCTAAGATTTATACTACAAAATTCCTCCCATTGAGTAGTTCCCCGTAGTGAGTGAATTTCCAAAGGTCTTTCCTAATGATCTTCCTGGTATTCCTCCAGAACGAGAAATTGATTTTGGTATCGACTTGCTATCGGATAAAAATCCCATTTCAATTCCTCCTTATCGGATGAATCTGGCTAAATTGAAGGGGTTGAAGGTTAAACTCAAAGATTTACTAGACAAAGGCTTCATTAGACCTAGTATTTCTCCATGGGGTGCTTCGGTTTTGTTTGTGAAGATGAATGATAGGTCCTTAAGAATGTTCATTGATTATCGCCAACTCAATAAAGTCACAGTATGAAGAACAAATATCCTGTCCCTCGGATTGATGTCTTGTTTGATCAACTCCAAGGGGCAAGCTACTTTTCTAAGATTGACTTGAGATCGGGGTATCACCAAATTAGAGTGAGAGGTGAGGATATACCAAAGACGGCATTTCATACTAGACATGGTCAATATGAGTTCTTAGTAATGTATTTTGGTCTCACTAATGCTCCGGCGTTTTTTATGGACCTAATGAATAGGTTGTTTGGAAGTTACCTAGATTCATTTGTAATTTTCTTCATTGACGACATCTTCATATATTCGAAAAATAAAGGTGATCACATGAACCATTTGAGGGTGGTGTTGAAAGTACTTACAGAACATCAATTATTTGTCAAGTATATCAAATGTGAGTTTTGGTTGAGGTCGGTGGTACTTCTTTGTCATATCATCTCTAGTGAGCGAGTTGAGGTTAATCCAAGGGAAACGGAGGCAGTGAGAAGTTGGCCTAGACCATTGAATCCAACCGAGATTAGGAGTTTCGTGGGTGTAGCGGGTTATTATCGGAGGTTTGTGGATGGTTTTGCTTCCATTTTATCTCCTTCACTACTTTGACCCAAAAGAGTTAGAAGTTTGAGTGGTCGGCGGCATGTGAGAAGAGCTTCCAAATCTTGAAAGATATGCTTACTTCCGCTCCGTTGTTGACTTTACCAGAGGGTACAAAGGGCTTCATTTGTATTGTGATGCATATTGAGTGGTTTTGGGGTGTGTGGTTATGCAACATGGGAAAGTAATCGTCTATGCTTCTCGACAACTTAAGGTGCATGTGAAAAACTATGCCACTCATGATCTTGAGTTAGCGGTCGTGGTATTTTACTTGAAAATATGGAGGTATTACTTGTATGGTGTTCATGTTGATGTGTATAAGGACCACAAGAGTCTTCAATATGTGTTTACTCAAAAGGATTTGAATCTCCAACAAACAAGGTGGTTAGAATTGTTGAAAGATTATGTCATGAGTGTTCTCTATCACCCCGGCAAGGGCAATGTGGTTGCGGATGCTCTAAGTCGTATGATAATGGTTAGTGTGTCTCATGTAGAGGAAGACAAGAAAGACCTAGTGAAATATGTTCATAGGTTGGCTAGATTGGGGGTTAGATTGGAAGATTCTCCAAATGGTGGTGTTATGGTCCATCATAACTCCGAGTCATCCTTAGTTGTTGAGGTGAAGTCCAAAAAACACCTTGATCAACCATTGATGGAGTTGAAAGAATCTGTTCTTGGTAAGTTTAATGAGTCATTCTCCTTAGGAGGTATGGTGCTTTGTGGTATCATGGGAGGTTATGTGTTCCCAATGTTGATTATTTGAGAAACTTGATTCTTGAGGAAGCTCATGGGTCCCTTATTCCATTCATCCGGGGTCAACAAAGATGTATCATAACCTTAGGGAGGTGTATTGGTGGGAAGGCTTGTAAAAGGACATAGCAGAGTTTGTTGCTAAGTATCCAAATTGCCAACAAGTGAAAGCCGAACATCAAAAGCCAGGTGGTTTACTTCAAGAAATCCAAATTTCTACTTGGAAGTGGGAAGACATCAATATGTATTTTCTGGTAGTTTGTCTATGACTCAAAAACAATATGACTATATATTGGTGGTGATGGATATGTTGACCAAGTCCGCTCATTTTATTTCCATCAATTCTACTTATTCGGCGGACGATTATAAAAATAACTTCATAGATGAGATTGCGTGTCGCCATGGTATTCTGTTATCCATCATTTAGGATAGGGGTGCACAATTCACATCTAGGTTTTGGATGTCATTCCAAGAAGGGTTGGGTACTAAGGTGAAGTTGAGTACCGCTTTACATCCCCAAACGGATTGTCAAGCACAACATACTATTCAAATCCTTGAGGATATGCTTAGAACTTGTGTCATTTACTTCAATGGAAGTTGGGATAAGAACTTGCCTTTGGTGGAGTTTTCTTACAATAATAGTTTCCATTCATCCATATCCATGGCTCCTTATGAAGCCTTGTATGGTAGGAGGTGTAGATCTCCTATTGTGTGGTTTGAAGTTGGTGATTTTTCGATTCTTGGTCCCGATTTGATTTATAAGACTTTGGAGAAAGTTCATATTATAAGAAATCGCTTGCAAATGGCCTACAGTCGGCAAAAGTCTTATGTTGATCATAGGAAAAGGGATTTAGAGTTTGAAGAAGGTGATAAAGTGTACTTCAAAATTTCACCGATGAAGGGGTGGTTAGATTTGGAAAGAAAGGGAAGTTAAGTCCTCATTATGTGGGTCCCTATGAAATCTTGCAAATCGTTGGTAAGGTTGCCTATGAGTTAAGGTTGCCTACTGAATTGGCTTTGGTTCATCAGGTTTTCCATGTTTCTATGTTAAAGAAGTGTATCAGTGACCCGGAGTCCATTCTTCTTATTGAGGGTCTTGGTTTGAAGGATAATCTCTCCTATGAGGAGGTTCGAGTTCAAATCCTTGATAGGCATGTAAAGTTGTTGAGAAATAAAGAGGTGGTTTTCGTAAAGGTGTTATGGAAAAATCACCTAGTTGAGGGTGCAACATGGGAGGACGAGGCCGACATGAAGTAAGGTTACCCTAATCTATTTGATAACTAAGGTTAGTTGCTTTTATTTATAATGAAAATAATGACTAGAAATTGATGTTTCTTTATTTTTGGTGAAGTTTTGAAAAATGTGCATTTTCTTATGTTGTTACACTGATTTACAGTAAAATGGTACATTTGAACTTGAAATTTTGCTCTTGGCTTCTTCGAGTTATCTTGTCCATTTTGATATGGTAAGTCTTTATGAAATGATATGTATCATGTTGGTAAGTTGAACTTTGGCATAATTGACTCATGTAAAGTTTGTTGAGCTCATGTTGTTTTTGTGAGAAGTGAATTCCTCATAATGTGATGTTTAAGCCTTGTGTGTGATAATTGAAGCATTTGAGTTGTCTTGTTCAAGTAATATGATTTGTGTTGTATTTTATTGTTGTTGGTTGGGGTGCTAGTCTTGAGTCTAATCCTCCATTCAAAAGAGTTTTAGTGTCATTCGGGGACGAATGTTCCTAAGGAAGGGATATGTAACACTTCAAAAATCCAAGACATGTCTTAAAGCCTAAAATAAGTGCCATAGGGCCTAGACACTGTTTTAAGAGTAATATTAATGAATATAGGTCATTTAGGATGTTTTGAAACCAAAATGTCCAAGAACGCCCATGACGTCCGGAAACTAGCTCATGGAGGTACTAGCGTGCCTTAGTCCATTGTACTAGATTTTAGGAGTCGTAAATACATGAAAATTGGTGGAAGGGTGTATAACACGTGTTTAAGTTGATTCATGGTCGAAACGTCCGGGTACGAATCCCCAAGGACCAACCAAGGGCCCTTTAGGAGGACCCTTGCAAGTGGAGTCAAACACTGCCTGGCAGTGTTCACCCACGAGAGGCCAACGACAGAACGTGTGTGGATCGACAGGGCGTCGATGCCATCCGCCGACCACCAATTAGATAATTCCTTGAAAGACCCTTTTTCACAGTCTATCACCAAAACCACGGATGTGCAGTACAGAAGGAGGTAGGAACCGTCGACTCATACACGGACCCTCGATCAGGGTCTCGTTTGTGAGGGGTCCAACATACTGTAAATTTACACACAGCTCTAATTAAATAATTAAGGTTTAAGATTTCCCTAATGTGAAGGGACAAGATAAGGGTAGTCAAGCTCAAGCAAGTGGTGCTAGTGATGCTTTTAAGAAGAACCGCTTCTATGCTCTCCGCACTAGGGGTGAGCAAGAGACCTCTCCCGATGTGGTGAACGGTATGTTGAAAGTCTTTTCTATTGATGTTATGCTTTACTTGATCCTGGTGCTACTTTGTCATTAGTTACACCCCTTTTAGCTAAATAGTTTGACATTTACCCAATATTTTGCATGAACCTTTTATAGTGTCTACCCTGATGGGTAAGTCGGTGTTTGCAAAAAGAATGTATATAAATTGTCTTATAATGTTGCCCAATAGAGTTTCTCATGTTGTACTAGTAGAACTTGATATGCTTGATTTTGATATAATTTTCGGTGTGGATTGGTTGCATTCTTGCTTTGCCTCTATTGATGGTAGAACAAGGGTGGTGAGGTTTAAATTTCCAAATAAACCCATTGTTGAGTGGAAGGGGGGAAATTCTATTCCTAGAGGTTGTATCATCTCTTGTCTAAAATCATGAAAAATGATCTCAAAGGGTTGTCTATATCACATAGTAAGAGTCCAAGATTTAGACTCCAAAATTCCTCCCATTGAGTCGGTACCCGTAGTGAATGAATTTCCGAAGGTCTTTCCTAATGATCTTCCCGATATTCCTCCTGAATGGGAAATTGGCCGATTTGCTACCAGATACAAATCTCATTTCAATTCCTCCTTATCGGTGGCTTTGGTCAAATTGAAGGAGTTGAAGGTTTAATTCAAAGATTTACCAGACAAAGGCTTCATTAGATCTAGTATTTCTCCATGGGGTGCTCTGGTTTTGTTTGTGAAGAAGAAGGATGGGTCCTTAAGAACACCAATTGTTTGCCAAGTATGACAACTGTGAGTTTTGGTTGAGGTCGGTTGCATTTCTTGGTCATATCATCTCTAGTGAGGGAGTTGAGGTTGATCCAAGGAAAACAGAGGCGTTGAGAAGTTGGCCTAGACCATTGACTCCAACCGACATTAGTAGTTTATTGGGTCTAGCGGTTATTATCGGAGGTTTGTGGATGGTTTTGCTTCCATTGCATTTCCCTTGACTACTTTGAACCAAAAGAGTAAGAAGTTTGAGTGGCTGGAGGCATGTTAGAAGAGCTTCCGAATCTTGAAAGAAAGGCTTAGTTCCAAATCTTGAAAGATAGGCTTACTTCCACTCCGATGTTGACTTTACCAGAAGGTACAAAGGTCTTTGTTGTGTATTGTGATGCATCCCGAGTGTGTTTGGGGTGTGTGATTATGCAACATGGGAAAGTAATCGCCTATGCTTCTAGACAACTTAAGGTGCATGTGAAGAACTATCCCACTCATAATCTTGAGTTAACGTCCGTGGTATTTGACTTGAAAATATGGAGGCATTACTTGTATGGTGTTCATGTTGATGTGTATACCAACCACAAGAGTCTCCAATATGTGTTTACTCAAAATGAGTTAAATCTCTGACAGAGAAGGTGGTTAGAATTATTGAAATATTATGACATGAGTGTTCTCTATCACCCTGGTAAGGTCAATCTGGTTGCGGATGCTCTAAGTCGTATGACTATGGGTAGTGTGTCTCATGTAGAGCAAGACAAGAAAGACCTAGTGAAAGATGTTCATAGGTTGGCTAGATTGGGGGTTAGATTTGAAGATTCTCCAAATGTGGCGTTATGTTCCATCATAACTCCGAGTCATCCTTAGTTGTTGAGGTAAAGTCCAAACAACACCTTGATCAACCATTGATGGAGTTGAAAGAATTGATTTTTGGTAAGTTTAATGAGTCATTCTCCTTAGAGGGATGGTGTTTTGAGGTATTATGGGAGGTTATGTGTTCCCAATGTTCATTATTTGAGGAACCAGATTCTTGAGGAAGATCATGGGTCCCGTTATTCCATTCATCCTGGGTCAACATAGATGGATCATGACCTTAGGGCGGTGTACTGGTGGGAAGGCTTGAAAAAGGACATAGCGAAGTTTGTTGCTAAGTGTCCAATCTGCAAAAAAGTGAAAGTCGAATATCAAAAGCCGGGTGGTTTACTTCAAGAAATCCAAATTCCTACTTGGAAGTGGAGAGTCCATACTTTTCCTTTATACATTTAATTTTACATTAGGGAATGAGGTTGCAATAACCGACATTTGACCATGTGAGCTACATGGAAACCGGTGTTTTACTGCCACACCGAAAGAGAGGGTTAACAATTGCCTACGGTGTTACCTTTCGTACATAGATATCTAAGTGGATCCACTAAGCTAGAGTCGTATGTGGGCATATAGTTAAGGGTCAAGGAGATTGTTACTAGAAACCCTAACTTGCTAAACGTGGGGGTTTCCATGTCATGAGACAACACATATCTTTGGGAATTCGGACTTGCTAAACGTGAGGAAACCCATGTGGGGAGCCGTACTTACTAAACGTGAGACCCCCGTCTCATTTACATGCTCATTCGGTGCTAAGAATCTATTCCCTTTAGAAATCCTCTTTAGTTATCATATAAGTTCACATTAGCCTTTTACGAGACCCTTATGTAAACATCTTATCATAATAGCTCATAGGTGATCGTAAGTGAGAACAATCCTTTCACTTTAGAAACACTAGCAAGTGAGTAAACCTTTAACTTTAACCATTCATCATAATCATGAGAACTACCTTTCAATGATATAACAATCACACCATAATCATATATACAAACATCATAGCTAATTCAAGAGTATAGGGTTAAGGGTGAGGGAACCTTGTAATAAACACCACAACAACACATTAGCTGTTACATTATTACTATCTAAGTAATTCATCTTTCATTATTGAGTTCAAGGATGAACCAACATTCATACCTTGTTGCCCGTCATGGGACTTCATACTTCAATCACTCAAGAACGCATAACCAATACATAAAAGTGGGTAAATTATGAAGTAATATCATCACTAACATTAATATAAACAATTTATATGTTCATCATCTTCAACCAATTCACTATATCAAATCCAAGATTTATGAAATTGGGGAAGAACATTGTTTCATGGGAATTTCAAGTGAAAAACAACAATTATCCATCATTATAGACCTAAACAAGCCTAAGTAATCATAATTCATCATAATTGATTCATAATTTCGTTTATCAAAGAAAACCTTGGTGTAGAGAAAAACCTTATATTTGGGGCATTTTGTAAACATATTTTGAGGGACCTCTTGGGGATAGGAATCCGCAGAGTGAAAGAAATATACCTTTTCGTAGATATATCAATGAAATTGGGTATAAATATATGAGAATTGATCGTCTTCTTGGATCTTCAAAGTCATTTAATGGAGGTTTTGTGTAGAGAGAGAAATATAGAGAGATGAGATCAATTGGGTGTTTAAGTTGGGGATTTTTTTTTTGTGTAGGAATATGTCACGACCGAAATCTAGACCCCAGACGAGACCGGCGTCGTTGACCTCTCAGAGGTCGCAGACAATCCTACATACGTCATCGTTACTTCATCTAGGTTAATTTTAGAGGAAAATTTGTACTTTTGTTTACTTAAACTTTATATTGGAAAACATTGATCTCGCATAATACTATCTACGTAAACTCAGAAGTGTTCACAACAACCATCTAAATTAAGATAATGAAATGAAAGATATAGTCATAACTATAGAGTTTCCAAAATGGCACCAATACAACGTCTGAAAGTAAATACGAAAGAAACGCTAGTGAAACAGACTCCACTAGCTCATGCCTACGTCTACGCTAGAATAAACCAGTAAGCATCCTCAAAATCATGAGGGCCTACCAAATCCGAATGAAAGCTCCACGTCCGGATAACTTCTGCGTCGACTTGTAATCTCTAACGTCCAGCTGCACCTGCACCTAAAAGTAGATAAATGTATGGAATTAGTACACAATTGTACTAAGTATGGGTATATGCAAGCACACACCACAAGCATGCATGATTTAGAATAGCTCTCTCCTAACAATATGAGTTATGGAAAGTCAAGTTAGTGGACTTTCCAAAACCGGATTAGGAAAGTCATGCCATGAGAGTAACATGCATCATCATACGTATCATATTGCACACAGCACATAACATATTGCATATAGCACATAACATATTGCATATAGCACATATCATATTTCATTTCATTCGTTCATATGCCATGAGACCTTGGAATCATGGACTTAACATTAGGACTTCCCAAAATGAGGGCTCAACATATGAGACCTCAACTAGGGAGCCTTCTTTAGCAAACACATAGTCTGCTTCATTCATTAATACGTACTTCATTTCATTTCATTCATAGGCTAGTGTAACACCAGCTATACCTGGGATGTAGTTTAAGACTCTCATTGGGTTCACTTTGCAATGACTAATAATGACATAGTGCCATTAAATAAGTCTAGTTCACCTCTTGATTATCCTACCCAAACACCTTTGGTATCGTTCATTTCATTGTGTGCATTACATGAGGCTGGCCTCATTCTTTATTTGGGAACTTTAACTTTAACCAACATAGATCATGTGAGCTCCATGAAATCCTGTGTCTACCCCACACCGAAAAGAGGTGGAATCACCGGCCAAAGTGAAACCAAAACATGCTAGAGTATATAGGGAATTTAACCCTGCTAGATCCCTATGTTGGCTGCATAGGTGCAAAGACTAGGAGATATAAGGAGACACATACCCGTCTGGATGGACAATCTAATCTCATGAGAATTACACGAACCTCTGCCTTCCCGAAAGAAGGAATCTCCACTCATAGCTAGCCTATCGGTGCTCAGTATAAAGTTCCATTACATTCATCTCATACATCATAGAAGCTGGCTTCTAGCATGAGGGAATCATTGCTCATTAGATGATTTCTCATCTCATCATTAGTATTAAAAATGCATTAACTTTAATACTTTCATTAGAGTGTTCATAGAGACTGGTCTCTACATTAACTTTACACTCTTATAGGTGAATACGTTTTAGTAACATTTACTTAGGCTCATTTAAGATTGCTCTCATATTTCACATTAGCCTATTATCATGTTGTCACCACATTCATAGAGACTGGTCTCTAAAGAGTAAGAAGTTTGAGTGGTCGGCGGCATGTGACAAGAGCTTCCAAATCTTGAAAGATAGGCTTACTTCCGCTCCGGTGTTGACTTTACCGGAGGATACAAATGGGTTTATTTTGTATTGTGATGCATCTTGAGTGGGTTTGGGGTGTGTGGTTATACAACATGGGAAAGTAATCGCCTATGCTTCTCGACAACTTAAGGTACATGTGAAGAACTATCCCACTCATGATCTTGAGTTAGCGGTCGTGGTATTTTCCTTGAAAATATGGAGGTATTACTTGTATGGTGTTCATGTTGATGTGTAGAAGGATCACAATAGTCTTCAATAAGTGTTTACTCAAAAGGAGTTGAATCTCCGACAAAGAAGGTGGTTAGAATTGTTGAAAGATTATGTCATGAGTGTTCTCTATCACCCCGGCAAAGGCAATGTGGTTGCAGATGCTCTAAGTCGTATGACAATGGTTAGTGTGTCTCATGTAGAGGAAGACAAGAAAGACCTAGTGAAAGATGTTCATAGGTTGGCTAGATTGGGGGTTATATTGGAAGATTCTCCAAATGGTGTTGTTATGGTCCATCATAACTCCGAGTCATCCTTAGTTGTTGAGGTGAAGTCCAAAAAACACCTTGATCAACCATTGATGGAGTTGAAAGAATCGGTTCTTGGTAAGTTTAATGAGTCATTCTCCTTAGGAGGGATGGTGCTTTGTGGTATCATGGGAGGTTATGTGTTCCCACTGTTGATTATTTGAGGAACTTGATTCTTGAGGAAGCTCATGGGTCCCTTATTCCATTAATTCGGGGTCAACAAAGTTGTATCATAACCTTAGGGAGGTGTATTGGTGGGAAGGCTTGAAAAAGGACATGGCGGAGTTTGTTGCTAAGTATCCAAATTGCCAACAAGTGAAAAACAAACATCAAAAGCCGGGTGGTTTACTTCAAGAAATCCAAATTTCTACTTGGAAGTGGGAAGACATCAACATGTATTTTGTGGTAGTTTTGTCTAAGACTCAAAAACAATATGACTATATGTTAGTGGTGATGGATATGTTGACCAAGTCCGCTCATTTTATTCCCGTCAATTCTACTTATTCGGCGGACGATTATGAAAATAACTTCATAGATGATATTGCGTGTCGCTATGGTATTCTGTTATCCATCATTTAGGATAGGGGTGCACAATTCAAATCTAGGTTTTGGATGTCATTCCAAGAAGGTTGGGTACTAAGGTGAAGTTGAGTACCGCTTTTCATCCCCAAACGGATTGTCAAGCACAGCGTACTATTCAAACCCTTGAGGATATGCTTAGAACTTGTGTCATTTACTTCAATGGAAGTTGGGATAAGAACTTGCCGTTGGTGGAGTTTTCTTACAACAATAGTTTCCATTCATCCATATCCATGGCTCCTTATGAAGCCTTGTATGGTAGGAGGTGTAGATCTCCTATTGTGTGGTTTGAAGTTGGTGATTTTTTAGTCTTGGTCCCGATTTGATTCATAAGACTTTGGAGAAAGTTCATATTATAAGAAATCGCTTGCAAATGGCCTATAGTCGGCAAAAGTCTTATGTCGATCATAGGAGAAGGGATTTAGAGTTTGAAGAAGGTGATAAAGTGTACTTCAAAATTTCACCGATGAAGGGGTCGTTAGATTTGGCAAGAAAGGGAAGTTAAGTCCTCGTTATGTGGGTCCCTATGAAATCTTGCAAATAGTTGGTAAGGTTGCCTATGAGTTAAGGTTGCCTACTGAATTGGCTTTGGTTCATCAGGTTTTCCATGTTTCTATGTTAAAGAAATCTATCGGTGACCCCGAGTCCATTCTTCTTATTGAGGGTCTTGGTTTGAAGGATAATCTCTCCTATGAGGAGGTTCGAGTTCAAATCCTTGATAGGCATGTAAAGCAGTTGAGAAACAAAGTGGTGGTTTTCGTAAAGGTGTTATGGAAAAATCACCTAGTTGAGGGTGCAACATGAGAGTCTGAGGCCGACATGAAGTACGGTTACCCTCGTCTATTTCATAACTAAGGTTAGTTACTTTTATTAATAATGAAAATAATGACTAGAAATTGATGTTTCTTTATTTTTGGTGAAGTTTTGAAAAATGTGCATTTTGTTATGTTGTTACACTGATTTATAGTAAAATGGTACATTTGAACTTGAA
Source organism: Solanum lycopersicoides (assembly GCA_022817965.1). Taxonomy (NCBI): domain Eukaryota; kingdom Viridiplantae; phylum Streptophyta; class Magnoliopsida; order Solanales; family Solanaceae; genus Solanum; species Solanum lycopersicoides. The sequence goes on along the minus strand of CM040625.1, from coordinate 23,512,600 downwards.
ATGTTGCTCTTTGGCTTCTTTGAGTTATCTTGTGCATTTTGATATGGTAAGTCTTTATGAAATGATATGTATCATGTTGGTAAGTTGAACTTTGGCATAATTGACTCATGTAAAGTTTGTTGAGCTCATGTTGTTTTTGTGAGAAGTGAATTCTTCATAATGTGAAGTTTAAGCCTTGTGTGTAATAATTGAAGCCTTTGATTTGTCTTGTTCAAGTAATATGATTTGTGTTGTATTTTATTGTTGTTGGTTGGGGTGCTAGTCTTGAGTCTAATCCTCCCTTCAAAAGTTTTAGTGTCATTCGGGGATGAGTGTTCCTAAAGAAGGGATAATGTAACACTTCAAAAATCAAAGACGTGTCTTAAAGCCTAAAATAAGTGTCATACGGCCTAGACACTGTTTTAAGAGTAATTTTAATGAATATAGGTCATTTAGGATGTTTTGAAACCAAAACGTCCAAAAACGTCCATGACGTCGGGAAACTAGCTCATGGAGGTGCTAGCGTGCCTTATTCTATTGTACTAGATTTTAGGAGTCGGAAATCCATGAAAATTGGTGGAAGGGTGTATAACATGTGTTTAAGTTGATTCATGGTCGAAACGTCCGTGTACGAATCCCCAAGGAACAACCAAGGGCCCTTTAGGAGGACCCTTGCAAGTGGAGTCAAACACTGCCTGGGCAGTGTCCACCCACGAGAGGGCAATGACAGAACGTGTGTGGATCGACAAGGCATCGATTCCATCCGACGACCACCAATTAGATAATTCCTTGAAAGACCCTTTTTCACAGTCTCTCACCAAAAGCACGGATGTGCAGCACGGAAGGAGGTAGGAACCGTCGACTCATACACCGACCCTCGATCGGGGTCTCGTCTATGAGGGGTCTAACATACTGTAAATTTACACAGAGCTCTAATTAAATAATTAAGGTTTGAGATTTCCCTAATATGAAGGGACAAGATAAGGGTGGTCAAGCTCAAACAAGTGGTGCTAGTGATGCTCTAAAGAAGAACCGCTTCTATGCTCTCCGCACTAGGGGTGAGCAAGAGACCTCTCCCGATGTGGTGAACGGTATGTTGAAAGCTTTTCTATTGATGTGTATTATTTACTTGATCCTGGTGCTACTTTGTCATTTGTTACACCCATTTTAGCTAAATAGTTTGACATTTTACCCGATATTTTGCATGAACCTTTTATAGTGTCTACACCGATGGGTATGTAACGACCCTACAAATGAATAGGATCAAGACTTAGGTGTTTCAAGAATGCTTGCGATTAGACCAAGGTCCACATGTATTGATACGCGTAGAAACAGACCTCAGAACACTTACTACGACCAAGCCAACTAACTTGGGGTGTTAATTGAGCTTGGAAAGGTTGGAACCAACCATGTGAGGCTCACGAAAACGTAGATTTAATCGAAAGAGTTTTTACCGGACTCAAAAGAAGAAATTTTAAGTTTTGAGGGTCCAAGGGTGAAATGGTCTTTTCCAGGCCAAGGGTAATATTGTAATTACCCTGAGTAATTATTATTAAATTAATTAAGTTCAAAAAAATAATAAAATTTGGGTGGGGCAACCCGAAGTGACCCATTTTCGCAAAATGGGGTCACCCGAGTTCGAACCCCACTAAGAGCAAGATTTAACTTGCTTTTATTTTAATGTGTTAATTTGGTTTTAATAAATAATTAGTAACATCTGATTTAGAAAAAAGAAATCAGATTTTTATTAATTTTTATTAATTAATAAATTGACTAATTCAAACCCACAAAGTCCTACCTACACTAGACTTCTATCTCCCACTTCCCCCACTCTCTTTGCACGATTTCTCTCTCTCTTTCACTCTCTTTTTCTTGGCTGAAAACGTGAGAAAACAATCAGCAAAAGCAAAATAATGTAAAGGCAAAAGTTTATCAAGAACTTGAAAGATAGAAACTCAAAGAGAAAACAATCCGGTAACGTTAAGCAGAACTACTACGCTAGTCGGGTGAGGTGTGACTTTGGGTGTGTGGACTGATTTGTGGAGGAGTTCTTGGGCAGAATTTTGAACATTTAACAAGAAAACAAAGGTATGGGTTTTCTTACTCTTGGTCCCTTTCCCAAGAGACCCCTAGGACTCAGTATATTCGGCTCAAAAACTAAGGTTGATTCCCCTATTTTATGCTCCCTGTCATTAGCTCCCAACGAATGTAGGTTGGTATGAATGCTGGTAGACTTAGGATTATGTGATGTTTGTGTTAAATGTTAATGTGTTGGATGTACGTTAGTTTATGAAAAGACAAATCATGTATGTGTGTTCGAAATTAAGAAAGATGTATGCCATATTTGGAGTCTCGGCCTTGAGGCATAAAATTGCTAATGTTGTGTTTGTTAATTTACGTACCCAAACTCATGAAGATTGTGATGTTCATAATTAAGAAATGTGGCTGACTTGAATAAGAATTTGATAGCCAATAAATTCTCTAAAGGATGCACTTAAAAATACGTTGAAGTGGAATTATGAAAGAATGTATGAACTAAGTAAAACATTGATGTTATGAGTTAAAAGTAACTAAAAATTTCCAGCATTGTACAAGTTAATATAGACTAAATAAAAATGCATATGAATCTGGAAAATTTACTAAAGAAATAAAAGAATGAGGCCACTAGGAATTGAACCCGTGACCTCATCCTTGGGCGAAACAGACACGGCAAAGGGTGAGGGCTGGGGGGTTCGATCCTGGGTCTGAGCAAGGGCTAGAATAAGAGAAAAATTAATGAGGGGAGTGGGATTCGAACCCACCACCCCTCGGTCAGAATTCATGAAGAAGAGAAGGAAAAATAAAATTAGAAAAAGATGTTGGGGCTAAGGGGATTCGAACCCCTTAGCTATTGCCGCGAAATTAAATGATAAAACAAGTGAGGCCATGGGGGTTCGATCCCATGACCTCACTGTACATGCTCCTAACTTAGAGAAAATATTAAAAATATATTTATGGGGCTGTGGGGGTTCGAACCCACCACCTCACAGCCCTTAGCGAAAATTTATTAAAAGAAAGGAGGCTGTGGGGGTTCGAACCCACAACCTCCTTACTTGGGCGAAATTAAGAGAAAAATAAAAGAGGCTGTGGGGGTTTGATCCCACAACCTCTTGGTTTAAGAAAGAATAGGAGAATATTATGCTAATGAAAAATAAAAAGTTGGGTTGTGGGGACTCGAACCCACAACCCATCGGCCAATGCAAGAGAGATTTAAAATAGAAAAGTAAGCCTTCAAATTAAACATTGTGATTTGACTTAGAGTTAAAATGTTATGACTATTAGAATAAAATCAATTAATAATGTAAATGACATTCAATTGATTCAAGACTTGGGTTCCTTGCCCAAACTTCCGTTTGATACATAAGTCATACGTGAACAAATCATCCAAGAATAATGCCACCTACTTAGATCAAATTCAAGATCTTGGCATAACTACAAGATACATAAGTCTTGTACTACATAATCTTAGGAATGTAAGAATTACTTAACGAACTATGAATGAAGCCTCATGGCTTGTGTGTATAGACTCATAAGTCTAACATACGTTCAAAAGTAAGTGAACCTAAGATGTATGAAATGAAATGATGAACCCTAGAAGGGTTAAGTATGAGTGTAAATACACTAAATGGCCAAGTGCATTGGCATATGATGAGATGAACAATGAAATAATGAAATCCTAGAAAGGTTAAGTAAGGGTGTGAAACACACCAAATGGCCAAGTGCATTGGCATATGATGAAATGAACATTCACGTAATAAGAGGTGAATAACTATGAAAAGCAAAGATGCTAATGATGATGAATGTGGTGACAACATGATAAGAGGCTAACGTAAATGATGAGAGCAATCTCAAATGAGCCTAAGTAAATGTTACCAATACGTACTCACCTATGAGAGTGTAAGATAATGAAGAGACCAGTCTCTATGAACACTCTAATGAGAGTATTGAGCTTAACACACTCAATACGAATGATGAGATGAGAAATCATCTAATGAGCTATGATGTCCTCATACTAGAAGTCAGCTTCCATGACGTATGAGATGAATGAAATGGAACTTTATACTGAGCACCGATAGACTAGCTATGAGAGGTGATGCCTTCTTTCGGGAAGGGCGGAGGTTCACGTAACTCTCATAAGATGAGACTGTCCGGCTTGCCGGGTATGGGTCTCCTTATATCTCCTAGTCTCCGAACCTATACTGCCAATATAGGGATCTGGTGGGGTTAAATTCTCATGTAAGCTAGCATGTTATTGGGTCACTTTGGCCGGTGATTCCACCTCTTTTCGGTGTGGGGGAGACACTGGATTTCATGATGCTCACATGATCTATGTCGGTTAAAGTTAAAGTTCCCAATGAATGAATGAGGCTAGCCTCAAATGATGCACATAATGAAATGAATGATACCAAAGGTGTTAGGATAGGATAATCAAAAGGTGAGTTAGATTCAAGTAATGACATTAGGTCATTCTTGGTCATTGCACAACGAACCTAATGAAATTCTTAAACTACATCCTAGGTATAACCGGTGGTTACACTGGAATATGAATGAAATGAAATGAAGTACGTATAAATGAATGAAGCAGACTCTGCGTTTGCTAACGAAGACTCCCAGTTGAGGTCCCATATGTTGAGCCTTCATTTCTGGGATGTCTTAATGTCAAGTCCATGATTCCAAGTTCTCATGGCATATGAATGAATGATATGAACGGAGTTATGTGCTATGTGTAAATGTTATGTGCTGTATGCATATGTGAAAAGTATGATTATGTATGTTATTCTCATGGCATAACTTTCCTATTCCAAATTTGGAAAGCTCACTGACTTTCCTAATCCAAATTTGGAAAGATCATTTACTTTCCTAATCCAAATTAGGAAACTTTCCTAATCTCAATTTGGCAAGTCCACTGACTTGACTTCCAAAAATCATGTTGTTAGGAAAGAGCTATTCTTTCTCATGCATGTCCTTGGTGTGTGCTTGCATATACCCATACTTAGTACAAGTGTGTACTAACCCTATACAAACTCTACTATTTTAGGTGCAGGCACAGGTGGACGATAGAGCTACAGGATCATCGCTGCAGTTATCCGGACGTCCAGCATTCATCCGGTTTTGGTAGATCCTCATGCTTACGAGGATGCTACTGTTTTATATTCTAGCTTAGTTTTAGAGTTGAGCTAGTGGAGCATGTTCCACTAGCGTTTCTTTCCTATTTTTATTCAGACTATGTATTGGTGCCATTTTGGCAATTATACACTTAATAAAAATTGAACTATTTCTTTCAGTTGCTTATCTCTTAATGTTAGATGGTTGATGGTGAACAATTACGTATTAATGAGAATGTTTTTATAAGTATGTTAAGAAACAAAAAGTTTCAAATTTTCCGCTAAAATTAACCTAGATAAAGTAAGAATGACGTAAGTAGGCTTGTCTGCGACCTCTGAGAGGTCAACGACGCCGGTCTCGTCTGGGGTCTGGATTCCAGTCGTGACAGGGTAAGTCGGTGTTTGCAAAAAGAATGTATAGAAATTGTCTTATAATGTTGCCCAATAGAGTTTCTGATGTTTAACTAGTAGAACTTGATATGCTTGATTTTGATATCATTTTCAATATGGATTGGTTGCATTCTTGCTTTGCCTCTATTGATGGTAGAACAAGGGTGGTGAGGTTTAACTTTCCAAATGAACCCGTTGTTGAGTGGAAGGGGGGAAATTCTATTCGTAGAGGTCGTATCATCTCTTGTCTAAAAGCATGCAAAATGATCTAAAAGGGTTGTCTGCATCACATAGTAAGAGTACAATATTTAGACTAAAAAATTCCTCCCATTAAGTTGGTACCCGTAGTGAATGAATTTCCGAAGGTCTTTCCTAATGATCTTCCCGATATTTCTCCTGAATGGGAAATTGGCCGATTTGCTACCAGATACAAATCCCATTTCAATTCCTCCTTATCGGTAGCTTCGGTCAAATTGAAGGAGTTGAAGGTTTAATTCAAAGATTTACCAGACAAAGGCTTCATTAGATCTAGTATTTCTCCATGGGGTGATCTGGTTTTGTTTGTGAAGAAGAAGGATGGGTCCTTAAGAACACCAATTGTTTGCCAAGTATGACAACTGTGAGTTTTGGTTGAGGTCGGTTGCATTTCTTGGTCATATCATCTCTAGTGAGGGAGTGGAGGTTGATCCAAGGAAAACAGAGGCGGTGAGAAGTTGACCTAGACCATTGACTCCAACCGACATTAGTAGTTTATTTGGTCTAGCGGGTTATTATCGGAGGTTTGTGGATGGTTTTGCTTCCATTGCATTTCCCTTGACTACTTTGAACCAAAAGGGTAAGAAGTTTGAGTGGTCGGAGGCATGTGAGAAGAGCTTCCAAATCTTGAAAGAAAGGCTTAGTTCCAAATCTTGAAAATAGGCTTACTTCCACTTCGGTGTTGACTTTACCAGAAGGTACAAAGGTCTTTGTTGTGTATTGTGATGCATCCCGAGTGGGTTTGGGGTGTGTGATTATGTAACATGGGAAAGTAATCGCCTATGCTTCTAGACAACTTAAGGTGCATGTGAAGAACCATCCCACTCATGATCTTGAGTTAGCGTCCGTGGTATTTGACTTGAAAATATGGAGGCATTACTTGTATGGTGTTCATGTTGATGTGTATACCAACCACAAGAGTCTCCAATATGTGTTTACTCAAAAGGAGTTAAATCTCTGACAGAGAAGGTGGTTAGAATTGTTGAAATATTACGACATGAGTGTTCTCTATCACCCCGGTAAGGCCAATCTGGTTGCGGATGCTCTAAGTCGTATGACCATGGGTAGTGTGTCTCATGTAGAGGAAGACAAGAAAGACCTAGTGAAAGATGTTCATAGGTTGGCTAGATTGGGGGGTTAGATTTGAAGATTCTCCAAATGGTGTTGTTATGGTCCATCATAACTCCGAGTCATCCTTAGTTGTTGAGGTAAAGTCCAAACAACACCTTGATCAACCATTGATGGAGTTGAAAGAATCGATTCTTGGTAATTTTAATGAGTCATTCTCCTTAGAGGGATGGTGTTTTGAGGTATCATGGGAGATTATGTGTTCCTAATGTTGATTATTTGATTAACCAGATTCTTGAGTAAGCTCATGGGTCCCGTTATTCCGTTCATCCTGGGTCAACATAGATGTATCATGACCTTAGGGCGGTGTATTGGTGGGAAGGCTTGAAAAAGGACATAGCGGAGTTTGTTGCTAAGTGTCCAATCTGCAAAAAAGTGAAAGTCGAATATCAAAAGCCGGGTGGTTTACTTCAAGAAATCCAAATTCCTGCTTGGAAGTGGGAAGACACCAATATAGATTTTGTGGTAGGTTTACCTAAGACTCAAAAACAATATGAATCCATATTAGTGTGGTGGATAAGTTGACCAACGCCGCTAGTTTTATTCCCATCAAGTCTACTTATTCGGCGGAGGATTATTCAAAGATCTTCATAGATGAGATTGTGTGTCTCCATGGTATTCCGTTATCCATCATATCGTATAGGGGTGCACAATTAACATATAGGTTTTGGTGGTCATTCCAAGAATGGTTGGGTACTAAGGTGAAGTTGAGTACCGCTTTTCATCCTCAAACGGATGGTCAAGCGGAGCGTACTATTCAAACCCTTGAGGATATGCTTAGAGCTTGTGTCATTGACTTTAAGGGAAGTTGGGATAAGCACTTGCCTTTGGTGGAGTTTGCTTACAATAATAGTTTCCATTCATCCATATCCTCGTTATTTGGGTCCCTATAAAATCTTGCAAGGGGTTGGTAAGGTTTCCTATGTGTTAAGGTTTCCTAGTGAATTGACTTTGGTTCATCCGGTTTTCCATGTTTCTATGTTAATGAAGTTTGTCGGTGATCACGAGTCCATTCTTCCTATTGAGGGTCTTTGTGTGAATGGATTACCTCTCCTATGAGGAAGTTCCGGTTCAAATCCTTGATAGGCAAGTAAAGAAATTGAGAAACAAATAGGTTGTTTCCGTAAATGTGTTATAGAAAAATCACCTTGTTGAGGGTGCAACATGGGAGACCGAGGCCAACATGAAGTCCGGTTACCCTCATCTATTTGATAACTAAGGTTAGTTACTTTTATTATTAATGAAAATAATAACTAGAAATTGATATTTCTTGATTTTTTGTGAAGTTTTGCAAAATATGCATTTTGTTATGTTGTTACAGTGACTTATAGTGAAATGGTACATTTGAACTTCAAATTTTGCTCTTTGGCTTCTTTGAGTTATCTTGTGCATCTTGATATGGTGAGTCTTTATAAAATGATATGTAGCATGTTGGTAAGTTGAACTTTTGCATAATTGACTCATGTAACGTATGTTGAGCTCATGTTGTTGTTGTGAGAAGGGAATTCCTCATAATGTGATGTTTGAGCTTTGTGTGTGATAATTGAAGCCTTTAAGTTGCCTAGTTCAAGTAATATGATTTGTGTTGTATTGTATTGTTGTTGGTTGGGCTGCTAGTATTGTCACAACCCAAAAGCATACCCTGGAAGATAGGGTACAATCTTGGATAGTAACCGGCGTCATCGACCTCTCGGAGGTCTAAGACAAGCCTCTCATATCGTTCATTGCATTGGCATAGTAAATTTAGCGGAAAATTTAAAACTTTTCATAGCACATCATATGCTAGAAATATCACATCATATATATAAAAAACATAAGTCATAATACATATTTAGACTCTAAGTCCCTTTGCCATCTTAGACTCAATAACTTTAGAGTACATTAAGGACAAGGCCCTTAAGACATAATACAAAGCTATACATTACAAAATAGACTTTACAATAAGTACACATTAGGACATCCTTGAACTTAAGGATTTCTTTCCTTGAGCTTGGGAAATCACCTATCAAGCTCCTCAATCATAGATCTCCTTTAAGCATTCCATAACCTACACTTTGTGTAAAAAGTAAAGAAGAATGGGATTAGCACAAGAATGTACTAAGTATGGAAACCATGCAAAAACATGCATTTAAAAGCGACATTTCCTTTGAAAACATACTTCATGCCATTTTGAGTAAATCATCATAAAACCTTTATCAATAGCATTTATATCATCCACATACTTCATAGCAACACAATCAAAGGCCAAACATCATAGAAAAGCACATATAGAATTTAAGTACAATTTGAGGTCACTTTACAGTGAACTCATCCCTCTTTAACATCTAACTCTTTTCTCAATTCATTTGCCTACTAAGTAATCCTTTAGGGATACGTGGTGCAATGCATCACCTTAGGAACACAAGAGAAAACCATACATAGAATCTACACAAGACAACACATGTCATCATAGAAGTATAGTACAATATAAACATAGTCAAACCTAGACTACAATATCATACATAAAGGACACGTACATAATCATATCTATTAAGGTACCTTCCTAAGACTTCCTAAGGAGTCACTTGTGCAATGTCTAGATGGGTTCATTACTTCCACCTATCCTAAGTAACTTACCTTAAGTCCTCCTAGTTGGGATCCTATTCAATTACTTCCATTGTTCATTTTACATTTAGTGAAACCAAACCTTAACCGACATAGACCATGGGTGCTAATCATGGAATCCGTTGTCATAAAACCTTACACTGATGGAAGGTGGTCTACCGGCCAAAGTAGAACCGAACATGACATAGATATCTAGGTGGAAATTCACTAGCTAGTATCCTATGGTGGCAACATAGTTTATGGAACTTGGGGAATTCATGGAAATATCAACTCTACACCCTATGTTGGGTCATGAGGCTATCCACCCCGTGAGGACCGTAATGAACCCTACCTTTCTTATGTAAGAAAGTGTCACCCCTCACGTGAGGACCGTAGTGAACCCTACCTTTCCTATGTTAGAAAGTGTCACTCCCTCATATTCAAGTTTCTCGGTGCTAGGCTAAGTTCCCTTTATTGAAAAACCTTTATTACGTTTATTTATAAAAACATAAGCTCAGGATATTCATCATTCATATGCTTAAAGCATATTCAAGCACCTATCTAGTTTTGGAGTATTCTTGGGCACCCCTAGCAAGGCCCCTCTCACTAACTAGATCATCCATGTGTGTGAGTGTATACTTAGATGTGACCAAACCTTTCACATAACACATAAGGTATCACATGTTCATATATCAATGCATAAGTCTATAGGCATAACTATATGAGCAATACTTTCATATAAACCTACTAAGACACTATACACATTCATACATCATCATATCATATTTATAGCATGTTCATATAATCATCCTTCATATGCATAAGAACCAAACCTAGGAACTATCCTATCGAGATACACATGTGCAATGCGTAGACAAGGTCCCATACCCTTGACCATACTAGTACACCTATCAAGTCATCCTAGTAAGGGAATACAAATCATACATTCATAAACATCACCTTAATATGCATAGTAGTAGACACTAGTGAATATGAGGACTACCTTTCATTTAGACACAATGACTTATACTACTTATAATATGCATGTAAGTGAGAGTGTGTGTACATTGACCAACATGATCACATAATGGCTATCAATGACTTCTTAAGTCAACCACCCTCTTAGACCACATTACACTTCCAAGTACATAGCACACAACACATAATAGCATAGGAGACAAGAGAATATATACAATGTACTCAAGACTCCTAACTTTAGCTATTCACACTTTCATATAAGGGGTACATAGGTAAGAGGTTATTAACCATCTTAACACATTAATGGTAGCACCTATACTTTACCCTAACATGGTTATACACATGCTCATGAAATAGCCACACAACCTAATCCACAACTAGAATATGAAAGTAAGCATAATCTTCTCATAGTATCATCTTGAGAACATGTTCATAAGTTCATCAATTTGCCTTAAAGGCCATGGTCAACACATATATAATGACAATAAAGTAAACACCGCCACCATAAGTGGACCATACCACACAATGTCATATAAGGCTTCGTCAACATGACTATAAGGAATAGAGAAGTAGAAGAGTAAAGGAATTAAGCATTCTTACCAATTCCTCACCCTTTGATCATCATTGATCTATACACCTTATTCATCAATAAGTCACATATATGGCAATAGCTAAACGTACTTTAAACATATAAGAAACCATGTACAAGTCGCTACGAGATTATACCATAACATAATACAACATATCAACATACTAGGAAAGTAGGATAACATAGATCATTAGCTAACTTCCCTTACATTGATTTTAGATCATAGTTCATATATATGTAAGTCTAAGGCAGTAGCTAAACCTACATTTAACCATATTGAAATCATGATCACATACTCTCAAGATTAAGGCTACAACATAGGCATTTAGGCTTATCGATTTGCTAGAGTGTAGAAGACTTTATCAATACTATGAACTATCTAAGGCTTTGATCATCATTCATATTTCATCAATAATATACTCATTAGGCATTAGCTAATTAGATAAGAAATCAAGACTATATCATGCTTCATCTAATCATAATTCAAGATACATCACACACTTAGCCTCTTGACTTCATAGCCTAAAGGAATCTATATCAATTCATGCAATCCCTTCTTAATTTGTACATTAAGGATTTATACCTACAAAATTCATCCATTACATCACCCTAAAACAGTAGCTACAGCAGTTCATACAAAATCAAGAGTATACCCAACCGATCTCACAATCGACTTCAAGACAACATGTAGAAACATAGGCTATTCATGCTCAAAACCTCATATATTTATCATCATGGACTGATAATAATCAATTAAGCATAAATTAATGTAAATAACAACAACCACAAGCAATTCAACGTAAGAGAATCACCAATTCATCAAGAACAAGCCATAATCACAAAGCCCATGCAAGAGCTAAACCAATTTTGGAAGAAACATGGGTTCATCATGCAATTGGAGTGAAAACACATTTAAATAATTGTATTAACTTCAACTAATCATGATTCAATCATTAAAAAGCTTTTGAGAAGGAACCCATGGCTAGATTGGAAGATTGGAAACTTGATCATAAGATTTCTTTGAAAAACATTGAGAATGGCTCTCTAGATGAAAAGATAACTAGAGATGAAGATCACCATACCTTAGTCTAGTTAAAAACCTTTAAGACTTAATGATTCATCCATAGAAAATCCATCTCCAAGCAGTTCTTGAGCTTCACCAACAATGGTGGTTTTAGAGAGAACATTTTTGGAGGGAAAGGCTTTAAACGTGTGAGAGGATTTGGGAATGGGTTGATCACGTTTTGGATGACTTATATACACTAAAATTCTTAAATAAACCTATTATGGTCAGGTTTGGACGTGGGGTGAATTTCCCATTCACCCCTTTAAGTGGCAGCACGCAGGCAGCCAAACCTGCAGGCACTCGCGACGTGGGCCTCGACGGGGCGTCATGCCCTCCGTCCCCCATGACTTAGCCAAAAATATTGGCTTAAGTCCTGCCCAAGGCAAGTACCCTTCGACGAGACTTGCTCGACGGGCCGTTGGGGGACCAACGATCCGTCGTTGGGTCCGTCAAGGGACACTGCCCAGGCAGTGTCTAGGCAGCTTTGGGGTCCTTTTTTTGGGGCCTCTTGTGGGGCCCTTTAGAAGTCGTGCCCGGACGTTTCCAACGCGATTACAAACCTTAGCATGTTATAGACCTTCCACATAAGTTTCATCCAAAACAAACACCTACAAGACGTCCAAACAGCCTTGACCCCAACATGACATACGATGAACGTCTTAGGGGCTATCTTTCGAACGCCTTGGACGTTCTTGGGCGTTTGACCTCCAAACTTCACGAAAATACTTCATACAATAACATTAAACATCATTTTACACCATTTAAAGACTTATGAGACTCAGTTCATACAATTTAAGCATGCATACACATATGAGGAACATAAGCGACTATTCGTCGAACGTCTTAGACGTCCCTTGACGTTCGACTTTCAAATCACTTCAAACTTTGTACACTGCCTCTATATCACATAATAAGGCATTTTAGGACCTTATAAAATTAAGATGAACATGTTAGGCTCTAGACACCTTATCTCATTTTTGAGGTCTTACAAGTATTGAGTCTAATCCTCCCTTCAAAAGAGTTTTAGTGTCATTCAGGGACTAATGTTCCTAAGGGGGGGGGGATAATGTAACACTTCAAAAATCCAAGACGTGTCTTAAAGCCTAACATAAGTGTCATAGGGCCTAGACACTTTTTTAAGAGTTGTTTTAATGAATATAGGTCATTCAGGAAGTTTAGAAACAAAAACGTCCATGAACATCCATGACGTCCGGAAACTAGCTCATGGAGGTACTAGCGTGTCTTCGTCTATTTGACTAGCTTTTAGGAGTCGTAAATCCATGAAAAGTGGTGGAAGGGTGTATAACATATTTTTAAGTTGATTTATGGTCGAAACTTCCGGGTATGACTCCCAAAGGACCAACCAAGGGACATTGAGGAGGACCCTTGCAAGTGGAGTCAAACACTACCTGGGGAGTGTGCACCCACGAGAGGGATACGACGGAATTTGTGTGGATAGACGGGGTGTCGATGCCATCCATCAACCACCACTTATATAATTACTTTAAAGACCCTTTTTTACAGTCTCTCACCAAAAGCACGGATGTGTAGCATGGAAGGAGGTAGGAACCGTCGACTCACAGACGGACCATCGATCGGGGTCTCGTCTGTGAGGGGTCCAACTTACTGTACATTTACACTTAGCTCTAATTAATTATTTAAGGTGTTAGGTCTTTAGTTAGGGGATTAGGGAAGCCTAATTAATCTAGATAACCCCCTATATAAAGACCCCAACCCCATTAGACTAAACATAACTCACAAAACAAAACTCTCTCCCTTCTCAGTTCTTTCTCTCTCTAGTGAAGAACTCCATTGAAGACAAAGCTAGGGGAGGGTTTTAGGGGATTTAAAGGTACAAATTCACCATCAATCCTTCATCAAACGTTAAGTTATGGGATATAATTCACCTATGAGACCTCTTTCGTCAAAGGGTTCCTTCAAAGTATTTTCAAAAGTTGAATTTTCAGGTGGGCCTTTCCCAATCTCGAAATTAATGTTACGAATTGATTTGTTTATGATTTATTATGGATATATGGAATAGATTAACATGTATTCTAACTTATTTATGATATATCTTGATGGTTTGGTCTAGTTTGTAGAAGATGACCTTCACCCGTTAACCCTAGGTTATGATCTTGGTATGAATTAGGTTATATTGGTTCGATTGACATTGTTATTGGTTGAATCACTACTAGATGATGTTTTTATTCTAATCAAGAATTAATTAGGGTAAATTGTAGTCTTTAATGCTAGTTCTTGTGAAGTTATCTAGGTTATGTAAATTGACCTAAGTATCTTGTCTTAAGCTTTGATCTAGTATTGAATTGTGATGTAGTGATTCTTCTAGCCTTGTTATCATGTTGGTCATTGAATTATGACGATGTTATGCACTAATTGTGTTGAATTAAGGGTTGATGGTAAGACCTTGATGATAATTTAAGAAGGATATTTGGTAAGTCTTATTATCCCTATTCTTTACATTAATTGTGGTTAATTGTGATTAAGTCATGATGATGTGTTGGAGGATGCCTTGTATTAGGAATGATAGGGTGGTATGATATTGAATTTAAATGTCTTGAATATGGTTGTGAGGTTGATTAAGATGTAAATGTTATAAGAATGGTGATGATTACAACTATGCCTTCTTATGAAGTGATATATTAATGTGCTAACCTCACATATATGAATTGTAATGAAAGGACTATACTCATGCATTTCGTAATGAGCTATGATGATGATGATGATTATACAAGGTCTAGACCCTATGACCTAAACTAAGCTATGATTGTTAAAAAAGGGTTAAAGACATTTCTAAAAGTGACTCTAGCTTAGCACCGAGTGATCTTGTATGTGTGAGGGTGACACTTTCCCAAATAGGGAAGGTATGGTTCACTACGGTCCTAACGGGCTGGATATCCTCACGACCAAAATAGGGTGTAGAGTTATGTTTCCAAGACGGCCCCAAGTTCCTTAAACTATGTTGCCACCATAGGAATACTAGCTAGCGGATCCACCTAGATGCTATGTTCATGTTAGGTTTTACCTTGGCCGATACACCACCTTCCATCGTTTATGGTTTTACAACATCGGATTCAACACTTAGCTCTTGTGGTCTATGTCAGTTAAGTCAAATTTTCCCTATACTAAAATTAGGCAATGAAGTATAAACTAAGTAAGGTGACTTGAGATGTTTGACTTAGCCTAGGTAGGGGTATGAGACTCTAACTATGCCTTGCACTAGTTTGCCTTGATGGAAGCTTTAGGAGGTTAATATTATTTATGTATATGATAATGAATGCAAATGATAATAATATTATGTCTTTACATGTAAATGATATTATTTGGTGATTGATATTCTTATGAACATGTATTTGGTCTATACCGTTAAAGTATGATGTTATGTATTCTTAAAGGCTATGCTATGTGATGTTGGATATTAATCATGGTCCTTTTTGGGTTACTTGATTGAGTAAGGTTATGGGGCTTTACTTAGTCATTGCACTTGTTGACTTTATGAGGATTCATGAATAATTTTCTTGATTTAGTATGATATGATGAACTCTTATTCATGTTTTAGATGTTATTCCTTGAGGATAGGGTTGTATTAGATTATGGGTTCAAGTATGTTGATATGTACTTTACTTGTTTGACTTAAAGAATATGTCTTATTTATTGGTATGGTTTTCTTGACTATGCATAAGGCTTTCAAAAGACAAAGTATCAAGTTTCATATAAATGTACCTTTTTAGCATGATTTGATCTTATATGTGCATGTGGACTCATATTTAGTACAAGTGGTGTACTAACCCCATTTTCTCCCTTTTTCCCCAGCATTTTAGGTTCCCGTCATTGATGTATCTATGCGACGACTTTGAAGAAGTCTTGGAATTTCTCATTGAACCAAGTGGGTAGGTCCTCACTTTCCGAGGGCTATGCCAATATCGAGCTTATGGAGTTTTTTAACTTTTAAAACTCTTATTTTCCTTATATTTTCATTTGAATACGAATCGTATAATCCTATATGTGGTTCTTTCACATTGATGTATGGGATATTCCGAAATTGCTAATCTTGTTATATGGTTATGAGATTAGACAATATTTAAGACTATGTTCTATCTTATATATATCTATTTGCAATAAAAGTAGAAGACTATATAATCTTCCTATACGAAGAAATGTATACTCGATACAAATATATTATGTGTATGTAAAGGTATATGTAAACCTCAATGTATAAGTAATGAAAAGTTTTAGTTCTTCCATATTTTAACCTATGAATGTAATGATGTATGCTAAGAAGCTAGTCTTAGTCCTCAAAGAGAAAGACGACGCCTATTACGTCTAAGGGGTTCTCCCTTGATATGACAACCACCATCCATTAGAATGCGATTGATATGTTGTTATCGAATTGATCCTACATCAAACAAGGGCCTATTATTTAGGTTAGACCCTAACAAGAGTTCTTCATCTGTGAAGGCAATTGTAGCACAACATAGGGCCATTTTTTTATTAGCTTGATGTTCTTGTGTTATTTCTTAAGTATACTTTCCTCTGCTTTCCTTTGTTTTGTCTGTGATGGTAACAAGATGTGTTACACCAATTTGACTACCGCTAAAGAATTTTTCAAGAAAATTCAGCCAACGTAATGGGATTTCGAACCTTCTGCGATGAAGGACCATTGATCTTTTGGGTAGTACAAGGCTTGGCACTTTTTGATGGTTGTAGTTGATTCACGTCACTCTTTGTTGCTATTATCTTTGAAAGTCGTATTCTAATGACTGCTTCATGTCTCCGCTTCTTATATGTATCCAAAGTCCAACCATCAACTTTATTTTCTTTGTGGTTGTTTATCTCTAGTGGACCCTCAAGAGTTTTCCTTGGAAAATCAACTTCAATAGGCGTTAAACTTCCGAATTGCATGAAGGTGGTGTTTGGCAAAGATGATGACCTGGAGCACTTCTTTTGATTTGGTGCTACACTATCATGATTTCCCTCCGATATTTCATCTTGGTCAACAATGATTTTTCCTTCACTTACCAATATCATGATCTTCTCTTTCAAGATAAAGAATTACTTGTCGGGTGGCCAAGGACGCGATGGAATTTCAAATATCTAGGATCACCAACTTTCTTGATCTCTTCAGGCCTATTTGACACAGGAAAATCAATAACCTTCTTAGCCAGCAATTCCTGAAGAATCATAGGTACATCTGAATCTAGAAATGGGTAGACTTTTGCCTCTAATTCCTTCAAGGTTGGACGTCGTCTGTCCTATCTTGGATATTCACTTGGGGCTTCCTCCTCTTTTAGTTTACTCTTGGTGGT
This sequence comes from Solanum lycopersicoides, assembly GCA_022817965.1. NCBI lineage: Eukaryota > Viridiplantae > Streptophyta > Magnoliopsida > Solanales > Solanaceae > Solanum > Solanum lycopersicoides. The sequence goes on along the minus strand of CM040625.1, from coordinate 23,495,164 downwards.
GACTTTTACTGAAGTTGCTTTCACCGCCATATATTCCTTAGTCTTGATATTTGAGCGCATACCTTTCTTGAACTCCTTCTCTTCCTTTGTCATATTATCAAAAGGAGATGCCTTCCCATGACATGTGATGCTCAAATCCATGTCGTGTACTCGTGTAGCAAGTTCCTCAAAAGTTTGCAGTTTGATTCCTTGTAGTATGTGGAGAAGTCCCCAATGCATACCGGAATGCACATATCCACAACAGATATTTCAGAAAAATGATCTTAGCAGTCCAAATGCAATGATCTCCGTTGATAGTTGTAATCCGCCATGGGCTCATCATTTGTTTGCTTACTGCCAGTCAACTCTATCATACTTACGGTCCGGTGAGTACTGTAGAAACGATTGAGAAATTCCTTCTCGAGTTGCTTCCAACTATCAATGGACTTGTGTTCTAGGCTGATGTACCAGTCAAATGTATTCCCTTTCAACGACTGAACAAATTGTTTTACCAAAAGGTCACCATGTGTTGCATCATTGTTACAAGTTTCAACAAAGTGGGGGATATGCTGCCTTGGATTCCCCTTGCCATCAAATTGTTGTAGCTTTGGTGGCCGATAGTTTGTTGACATTGATAGACAATCAATCCATCTATAACATGGATTGGAGTATTACAAGGAACTTTGTTGTGTTCCTCCATATTGAGCCCTGATAGTGTTTGTTATCATGTCTTGCAATTGTTGGACAGATAATGCAGCAACTGAAGCATATTGTTTCTCATTTTAAAGTTTTGACATTGCTAGAGATTCTTTAATGTCCTTGTTTCGTTAATCAAAACAAGATGGACAAGTCAGAAAGTGACTTGACTCACCAAGTGAAAAGGCCTCCAACTTACTCATAAGTTGAGCAATATGAAGATTTTTGTCATCAACAGATTTCTTCAAGGCCTCAATGGTATGATCCATCATCAAAACCTTCTCATCCATGTCAGTTGAGTTATCCATCAAAGCATTGACATTCACCGAAGTTGGAGAATCCATTGAATCTTCGGAATGACCAAAGTTGGAGCCAATTTGAGAAGATTCTCCGAAGACTACAAACGCAAGATTGCCCCTAGGTGTTGCACTTACGACCATCGTATCATAGTTTTTGCTTTTCATCGCCTCTAAAGAAGTGAAGTATTATGATCCATCCAGCCCACTGTTCTTGAACTTATTCCGAGTAATTAGGCAAACATGACTGAGACCAGTATATATGACATCAGTAGTGTCCTTGTCAGAAAAATCACACCTCTTCCTGAAGACCATTGCAGTAGTAGCCTTTGTAGTTTCTAATTTGCAAGAGAAAGAGATGAAGAGCAGAATCGGTTCCACTGGGAATGCCAAATTTGTTCGCAACAAATTTTCATATGCGCGGAAAATTAACCGCAAGCAAAATAAAAAAAAATTGTGGTTTTTATTAATGAATCATTGTGAGTACAATTATGTTGTTCTCTTGATTCTCTCTCCTAAGTTTCTCCGCAATTCGAGGGCCTTTAGTAGGGTATTTCATGAATTGTTTGATGATGTAGACCTCCTTGAGATTTTGTCAATATCCGGGACGTCGGAAAGCGCTTCGTCGTTGTAAGTCAATTTGCAGGAAGAACTCCGTTGATCACTCCTTCGAAGAGATATTGATGTTGATGTTGTGAATTTCTCCAATTTGTTGAATGCTTGTTTATTAAGAGTTTTCTGGATCCCTTTGAATGTCATGTCTATCCGCTATTTATAGTTGTAGGGAGTGGATAAGGTTGTTTGTGGTTAGCCAAAGGATGTCATTTTGACACTTGGCGCATTTTTATTCGTTCTTGCATTTGACTAGGACTACCACCTCATTTGGACATGTGGCATCACCTTGTTGGCCTTGGATGCCTAGTCACTATGACACGTGACATGAGTTTGGGCTTCAAGGTGAAATGGACCTTGGATTTGAATTTAACAAGGTAGACTTATTTATTTGTAAAACCCATATTAATTATTTAGCCCAAATGAACATGGATTTAATTTAAATTTTGTATGAATTTGATCCAATGCAATTTATGTGTCTACAACTAAATTGCTAAAGCTGCTAGCCCTAAGGTGGAAGGCCACTAAAGAGGTTAATGGTAAACCTGCTAAACTAGTGATGGGCCATCTTGGGGCAGATGCACTAGCACAATCCACCAACATATATGACCACGAAGGTCATTTTTTAAAATTTTCATAAAATTACCATTTTACACATATCCATAATTTTCATGAGTTATGTTTGATCATTTTGTGAAGTTATTTTAAATTTTTTGAACTATTCATTTAACTATAGTTAATTAATTGATAGGTAATCTTTATATTATTAATTTAGTTTGTAACTAATAGGTTAAACTCATAAATTATTTAATACCCTATATCACTTGATCTATATTTAAATAAATTAGTGGGGTTGATTTTTATTTAGATCACAATTTAAGAATAACGAAAAGTGATTGACGAAGAACTTACGGTTCAGCGTCAACGAGAAAGGCAGCCAGTGCTTCAGGTAAATTTCTCACTAAATTTTCACACGTGATTCTAAAATAGATGAACCTTAATGTTGTCATATTAGTTATTTACAAAAGGAATTGAACCCTAAAATTTGCTTTTAATGAAACTATTGGGACAAGGGTTAGTGGGCAATTATGAGATAATGATTGGCCAAGTAATGTGGAGTTAATGCCTACATAATGATGAGTAATCATTGGGTAAATTTGGATGATAAATTCTTAAGGCATATTATTTTTTATGTTGTTGGTTTGAAGGTTCTGTATTGGAATTTATTTTTCCTTTCGTGAATTTTGCAGGTTATATTTAGCTTTAGCATTATTAAATTATGTTGTGAGTTTGGTATGGTAGTATATGACTTTATTATATTAATATTATAGGAATGAAATTAAATTTAAGATATTTGAAGGAATTAAGATTTAATTTAGGCTGAAAATTTGAAAAATAAGAGAGGTGACATATTAATTGGTATCAAGATTTAATAACTTGATTATAGATTTGGGATGAGTTTCTTGGTCTATACTAGACATATAGTAATATTTGCGTAGTTTGTTTAAAAATCTTATTATAATTACTTATTTGAATATATTTCATTCCTTTTGAAGCTCAATAAAATGGAAAGACTCAATTCCCAGAGTGATTATTCAACTATTTGAAGCAAGTGAAATATTCAGCCCTTTTTAAGTTTATAGAATCGTGTATTTCCTTGTGGTATATGATGGGGAGTAATTAGACCTGGTGATGAGTTGACTTATCCATATTGAATAATTCTAATGATAAAAAAGGGGTAATAAAAGGTAATGTAATTAATTAACGATGTGTGATGTTTTGAAAATTGTTTGGAAGTCTTAGTTATTAATCGTTCATGTTGTATCACGATTGTGTTGTTGTGAATTGTGCATTGTTACAAAAAATTTCATCTTCCATCATTTGTGTGAATATGTCATTTCATTGATTTTAAGACGTGGGTTTGATAAATGTTATGTGATGTGAGGATGAATAAGAAATTAAAAAGGACGAACCATTTCAAGGGATGTATTGTGTGTTGCGATGAATATTATGATTCAAGAGACGTGTCACACATTGCGATGAAATCTGTTATCAAAGGACGTGTCCCATGACACCATTAATTTTATTATCGAGGATAGTGTCGCACGACGTGACTAATGCATGGACAGATATGTCCACATGGGTCCCAGACTGAAAAAATAATTGGTGTGTATCATTAGGTCAGACATACGTCACTATACATGACGTTGCATTTCATTGTCTTGCACATCTTTATCATTGTTAACCTTGATCTTGTATGGTTCTGATCTTTTGAGTGTCTTTTTGTGGAATTTTTGATCAATGAATATTGAGGTCGTTGTAGAGGATATGTAATTTATTATAGTGTTGTTGTTAAGTTCTGTGCTATATAATTTTTGAACTATTAGATTGGACTGATTTTTATGCATGTTGTAGTTGTGGAGGTTCAGTTAGGGTGTAAAGAGTACTCGTATTCTATTCTATTACCTTCTGTTTACAAGTTTACTTGTAAAGTACTATGTGATTTGGTAGTCACCCTTCGCTTTTATATTTTTGTAGGTTACGAGCATTGATTTTTGTGATACTTTTTATTCTCTTCTTTTCTGGAGCTTTCTATGGAGATTTGTGAGGTAGCTATGTGTCATCTCACTGGACCTTTTTACTCATATATATGATCTTGTTCTATTTTAGAGACAACATCATTTCAGACTTATGTTTTCTTTCAACTCGGGTGTAATACAGTAGATGCTTATGCATTAGAAAACCAGGTTTTGGGGGTATATTTAAGTTGACTATAAATATCCATATTAGTTTATATTATAGACTTTATTATCGTTAAACTTCCGCATTCACCGTGAGCTGTATTTTAGGCTGACTTGTCTTTGAGGGATAAGATGAGTGTCATCACATCCTTTTTTGGGTCGTGACAAAATGATATGATATCCAAGTTCACATGTATCACGTGTTGTCACGACCGGGGATCATCCCTTAGAAGTAACACGGCATCGTCAACCCCTCGGAGGTCTAAGACAAGCCTCTTAGCATTCATTCATCGCATAATCGTAAAAATAACGGGAAATTTAAAAAATTTCATAGCACATCATATGCTAGAAGCATCACGTCATATATATATAATATCTTAATACATAGTTCAACTCTAAGTCTATTTGTCATCTTAAGACACAACTCAATAGAACAGAATAGGGGACGACACTTAACAACATGAAATAATATCTAAACTATTACATAACTTGAATAAGAACTTAACAGTGCAAATCCTTCAAATATAAGGATCTCTTTCCTTGAACTTGGGGTATCTATCAAAGCTCTTAACTTAGGAGACATCATCTAGCCATCCACCACCTACACTTTGTGTAAAAAGATGAAGACGAACTGCATTAGTACAAGAATGCACTAGTATGACAACCATGCAAAAACATGAATTTAAAAAGGACATTTCATTTCAAATCATGCATCATGTTTTTTTACTAAACTTCATGAACATTGGTATAATAACACAATATATTTAACATACATAGGATAGACATGGATACTATTCATAATACACATAAAGCCACATATCACATTTTGGGCCACATGCATTGCATATAACTCATTACCTCTCTTTTTTACCTTAACATCTTTCATTAATCAACCCTCAAGTGTACTTAGTACAATGTATCACATTGAAGTCACCTAAGATAGTCTGTCATAGATATGCTAAATCAACACAACCACATGTAATCAAAAGGTCAGAAGCACATCATAAGACATAAGCTTCACACAAGAACCACAACCTAAGACAATCCCAAGTCACACTAGTGCAATGAATAGGTATCATCCCATAATACTACTTACACCAATTGTTTCTAATAAGTCACCCTAGAGCGGGCATAACATGTTCATCAAGTCATAATACCTTCATTTGTCACTAAACATAAAGTGACATCATAAGTAAATCACCCTCATAACTCCTTCACAAGTTTACTTGGGCAATGTACACATGGAGTCCCATATCCCAACATATTCTAAGTAAACTCACTTAGAAGCCATAAGAGTAGTTCAGATGCATATTCACAATTCATGTCCTAATATGAACAAAGTAAATTAACATGCATTCATACAAATCTTACATAACATAAGTCTTTACTTTATACCAGCCTCCAATCTTATCCTTTGTTGAAGTCCACTAGTGCAATGCATTGGTAGAGTCCATAGTTCTACCTATACTAAGTAAAAGTCTCAAGGAGTTAAAATTTGAGTTCATATTCTTATATTAGTTCGTTTCATACTTTGGGAGATATAGTCATATCCGACATAGACCATGTGAGCTACATGGAATCTGGTTTTCTTCTCCTATACCAAAAACAGAGGGTTAACACTTGCCTAAGGTGTAACCAATCATACATAGCTATCTAGGTGGATCCAATATCTATATCCTACGGGGGAACGTAGTTTAAGGGATAGTAAGATTGCTTCTAGAAACCCGTCCTATTGCATTAGCGGGAAGGCTTCCATCTCATGAGTAATTCACTTTGAATTACCCGGCCTATTGCATTGGCGTGAGCATCTTGTCCTAATTGTACATATACACTCGAGGCTAAGCTTAAACTCCCTTTTTAATATCTTTAAGCCTTTATTAAATGATTTAGTTCATAAGATTAGGATTTAGGGACGTGCTCCCTCATACATCATATAGCTCAAAGGAATCTAAGATGAGAATGTACTTTCATCATAGAGCCTATATCATGTGAGAATGTACATCAAATAATTCTAACATTCATACTTTCATATGTGGATACATTCTTATGTGAGGAATAATTTCACATAACATCTCTAGACAACACATGCTTATACTTTACTAGTCATATACTTTACATGTATAGTAATAGATAAGGTGTCTATGAGAACTATCCCTTCAATTGACACCATTAATCTATCTCACTCATAATTATGCATGAGAGTGTGTGTGTACATTGGTCAATATGATCACATAAAGGCACACTAGAACACACAAGCACGTCTCGAAGATAATTTTCGAACGTCTTCGACGTTTCACCTCCAAACAACTTCAAATAAACTTTACATGCTATAAAATGTTTATTAACAAGTTAATAACCATATTATGCACATGTGATGTTCTAGACACATTAGATTATTTTTAGAGTCTTGACAATATCCCCCACATGGGAACATTCGTCCTCGAATGACACTTGGGACACTTTCAAAACACAATCAAGGACTTAATGACCCATACAACATCTCACATCACATAACATGTTATCATACAATAGTCAATGCACCAAACTTACGAGGAACACCAACTTCATACCATCATGCAACTAAAGCAACATAACCAAACATGGATTACATTTACAATTTCTTTCCATGCTTACATACTTCATTATAATCATTTTCGTTTGGAGGAACTACCTTCTCAAACTTTAGGAATGCTCATTATTTCATCATAAGGTTAGACATACAATGGATTTCACCTGCACGCATAGGCATAATCCACACTTCAAGTCGTGAGAAATTAAGCAATTTTAATTAGTTGCACAAAATCATGAATCATATGGGTCAAATACAATGTTATAACATAGACCTAATACCCTCAAGGTCATTCATAAAATTACCATGTTTAACTTTTTGCTCAAGGAGAAACTACCTTCTCCTAGTCACATCATACACACATAGCTTCATAGGGTTCACATAAAAACAATGCACAAAGGTCAATTCAGTTTAAGAAGGATTTCCCTAATTTTAACCAAAATATGCTCAAACTCTCTTCCTAATGAAGTTTAAATGGAATCTCACTCCACACACAACACAAAAGTAGGAAGTCATTTCATACAACTTTAGTTTAGGAAAATTGTTACAATTTATAGGCACACATTGATGACATTGGCTAGACATACCATCACTTCTAGAGAGTGAGCCTACAATAACACTTTCTAATTCATAAAAGTCACACATTAGGACTCATCATTTCTCATTTAAGGAAAACTCAACACATCATTATTGGGCAAAAATACCCTCACATTAAAAGGGTTATCAAGCATATTCATCTAGCCACCTCATGGAGTTAAGTGAACATTTACCATATCAAGAGGCCTAACAACATGAGAAACATGCAGTTTGTCCATAATCCCTTTTTCATGCTATAATGACATTTCATAACATGTACACATAGTGTAATTTAAGAGTTGTATCACATATGGAGAACATGCAACTTATACCTTTCTCTGAGACTCCTATCATGAACGAGCTACTAGGAACTCTTTAGTTTCAAGTTTGAGTAGGAATAGAACCAAGAGATAGGGATATCTACAACTTACTACTCACATCATCATCCCCCACTTGGGGCAAACCCATTTAAGAGGAACTTATCTCATCAAGGGAACTAGGACTTACCAATCCTTTTATCAAGCACAACATCACCCTCTTGGTATTAAGATTATGCAAACCCTTCTTAACATCACCTCCTTCAATCTCAAAAGAAGGAACCATTTACCCCTTCTTATTCACTCACACTCCACTAAGTGAGGAATCAAGATATTACACATGAGTAGCTAACTTACTCCACCCAATATGAATCACTCCAAGAAATTTATAACATAGAAAAGTTCAAGGGAACTCTAAGTAGGGCCATTAAGGGCATTCACAACCTTACCATCTAGGAACATTATCACCCACATGGGGTAAGCCTAATAAATTCATGGCCTTCAATACCAAGGTCAATGCAAGTCAAAACCAAACCTACACACTCCTCACATAAGAAGTTTTAACATCATTGAGGGTTTTCACTCCTAATCTAATATCAAGGACCTAGTAACTCCATCATCAAGACTACCTCAAGCATCATCATTACTCTAAGCTCAACTCCTAAAGGAAACTCATAACAATCAAGCTAGTTCATACTACCCAACCATATTAGGCCATAACTACACCAAGGCTACCTAGGGTAACTCCATTTCATCAAAACATAGAACACATATTGGGAATCCACTATCGTATTTTCTAGGGATTTGGGTAACCCTCCTCCCTTGGTAAAACTTTAGGGGAATAAAATAGAGGAACTTAGTCATAAAAGCCTCTTTCTTTTCTTTCAACGCTAGGCAAGGTAACTTCTAGGTCATTTCAACCTACATCATAACCTTTGGAGGAAACTTCCAACCAATCATGCCTAAGTATCATGTAAACACCTTCTTTAGATGTCCATACTTAAGATCAAACATATAAGGCAACTAACCACTTTAGATTAGGTCAACATCAATTATCTTCTTTCCCCCTATAGACTAAGAAGTGCATACATCCTTCTAAGTCAACCTTAGGGCAAAGACTAATCCCATATCATGGAATAAAACCCTTTTCTTCCCTTTTACCCACTCTTAATTAGGTTCATAATGGAACTAATCAACTAGTCATAATGGTCTCATATTAACTAGCATACTTCACAATCACCTTACAAGGTAAGCAAACTACCTCACCTTCTTAGGAGTAAGTCTACACAAAGGACTCCAATCCACACAAGGGCAACTATGGGGCATTTCTCAAATAACAAGGCAACATAATTCTTTCACTATTTACCGCTTTTCTTCAATACATTTCAAGCCTATTTCATAACATTACACTATAATCATACATAACTATATACCACCCATCATTCAAAAGGGAACTTCATTAACCTATAACCTCTCTAACAAGCTAGAACCATATCATTAGATAACTTCTCAACATAATATCTCAATCCTCATAAATCACAAATGTAGCCATAAATGGCATCACATAAAGACATATCAATATTCACCTTCACTTATATTCATCAAACTAGAAAACAAAGATAAGCATAAAAACTCACCTTTTTCCCCTCAAGCTTTGAGATATCATCCTTTCCAAGCAATCACATCTAAAAAAAAACACTAGAAAAGGAAACATAAGAGAGAGATCATATAGAGTTAATATAGATTTAAGTTCTATGGCAGGACATAAAAATAGTGAAGAAGGGAATCTCTATCGTCCTATAGACAGTTGTACATAGATGTATCGCGACTCACCACCGATGAACTACACTCTAATAGACATGGAAATATTAGACTTTGAAACATAAGGACTAATCCCAAACCCTTATGCTCTGTTAAAAAGTTTGCCACGATCGGGGAGCAACCCCTAGAAGTAATATGATGTCGTCTATCACATCCCGAGAGCATACCCTAGAATATATGGCACTCTCGGAGTGCAACCGGCGTACTTGAACTCTCGGAGGTCTTGTACAAACCCTTTCACATAATTCATCACATATGTATATATGAAAAGTAGTGTGGAATTTAAACTTTTCACAAACATTCGAATAGTCTTTTGAAATATCTTTCATATAACCAAAGGAAATACTAAGTCTCATGTCATCAAATATTAGACTCGAAATATACTTGGGACACGGCCCATACAATCGTAATATAGTAATATCAAGTCCATTACAATGCTTTAGCAAAGAAACTCTAAAGACATCTATGCCCTCGAGTCAAATGAGGACATACTTCAAACTTGCTTTAAGGATCCTATAATCCAATATTCGCTCCCAAAAGTACCTTCATCTATGAATCACTTTAGAGATAAATAAAAACATGGAATTAGTACAAACACATGTACTAAGTATGACTTTTAAAACATCATAGCATAACCATAAGAACAACATTTTACACCTTAGAAACACATAAGCATTTAACCACATTTTTAGAAACATTAAAGTGAAATAGCACATATTATAGTGAACTAAAATCAATGTTACAGTGAAGTTCTTCATCTTCACAGTGAACCCTTTCTAGCATGCAACCTTCTCACTAAAAGTTATCCTAAGACTCAATTAAGTAAGATAAAGAGATACCGCCCATACACCCTCTCTAAGCACACCTAAATGATCCTTGGGACTACCTTTAATGAAATATATACACATACAATATACCAAAAGACATAACATATAATATGACATTCTCCTCACTAAGGTTATCAAAAGACTTACTTAAGTAATTTTAGAGGAGAACGCCAATACACCCTCTTCAACATTACCTAAATAATCATTAAGACTGCCTAAGATTAGATCATGCCTACTTTATAATCAACATTCCTAACTAGAGTTGTTCTTAAGACTTGCCTAGATAAGACATGAAGAGATCATCCTTCATCCCCAGTTCACACTTTAACTAGGTAATCCTTAAAGTCACTCAGATTATGTACTCATTCATTTACATAATTCTAACATAAGTTATTACTTCATTAGTTCATTAAGAGATATTCATCACATAAAGTACATTCAAGTAATGGTCTTGGAGAAGACCTAGGGACTCACGAACTAACATCTTCAAAGCCTAGAGCTGCAATGTCTAGATATGTGTCCCATATCACCACTTAAAATTCATAGACTTCTCAAACACTAGTAGGTATCGCATATGAGGAGAATAGGCAATAAACTACATAGACCATGGTAGCAAAACATGGAATCCGGAGTTGTAACCTACACCGATGGAGGGTGTTCTACTTTCCATTGGTAGAACTTGGACACAATCAATCTAGGCACATGGTTAAGGAATATGATGTGTTTATTTGTTCTCTATTCTTATATTAAAAATAGATCTACTTCCCATACCATACTCGCTCGGTGTTAGACTTTGTTATCATAGAGTATTTCAAATAAACGATCATACGAAAGTGTTCCATATCTAGTTCACAACCCAATCACAGTCACCCTACCAAAGAGGTCCCCTAGGGCTGCCTTTCAATGGCGAAGACGATAGCTTCATGACTTCCCTAAGGATGATTTCATGCTGTTACAACATACCATTCTTAATTCCACCATTCAAAGAAGAAGGATACAATTACGGCTTTCGACTTCAAGGATATCATAACCTCTCAACTAGGTTGAGGGATACACATAATTTGACCTTCTCACTATGTTCAAGGCCACATATAATTCATACATACAATACTAAGAGTCTTTAGCATCCTATGTCAAGAAATCTCATATATACATTCCATAGGTATCAAGCAGAGATACAAGTCTACCAAACAAGACAAACACATACTTCACTTTACCACATATAACATATCATTCTAAAAGCACATAGGCATAACCTTAATCATATTTAGGTCACCCTGTACACTACTATAACATCATCAGTATAACCATCATAGACTCATATAACCAATTAGGAAGAATCATGCATTAACTCTAAGACTACACACATAAGAACATAGTCATAGTCTAACATGATCACCTAACAACGTCAATAGAAGAACACATTCTATTACCTTAATCACAAGTAGATAGATATGATCATACTTTACATAATTAAACTATACCAATCATCATAATATATCAAGTAGCACCAAACAAGGCCATGATCATCATAATGCATAAACTAAAACCGACAAGGTCACATCATTCACAATTATAACACATAGCACCGCCACCATAAGTGGACCATACCAATCACAACATAATTCAATCACTACATTATATAAAATAAAGAGAATTAGGGCAGCGTATCACCAATCCATTCTCTCCACTTCAATCCATAGCCATATCATCCAATACAATACCAATAGGCCCTTACCCATGGTCATGATCATCATTTCAATACATCAATCACAATACTCAATGAATATAAGTTAATTAAATATATATTTATCAATCTAAGATAACCTATACATCAATTCAAAACAATTCTTACATCATTCAATAGCCATAGGAAAGTACACTAGAATTCATAAAAATTGAGACAAGATCATAACATCCAAAATATAGCCAATTTGAAGAGATTATATTTTGAATGGGGTCATGAATATTTAAGGTTAGAATCACCTAATTAAAACCAATTCAATCAATATTCAATGATCCATAATGTTTTCTTCCAATAACCCACGGTTAGATCATAAAATTGGACAAGTTCATATTTAGAAGACTTTAGAAAATAACTTTGAAATTGACTACTTGATGAATAGAGTTTCAAGGATGACGAAACCATACCTCACTAATGTTAATCCACCAAATTGATGAAGAATCACCAATCAAATCTTCAATATAAGCTCTTCCTTGAGTTTTGGCTCCAATGGAGTTCTAGAGAATTTGAGTTTTGATTTGGAAGAATGAATTCATCTAGGTGTTTAGGATTTATAAATCCACTTAAAATACCTAATATACCCCTAAGTAACTGCCCAAACCATTATTTGGATGTGGGGTGAATTTATCAATTCACCCCTTCACTTATCAATGAAGCAGGCAAATTGCATACCCAACCTACGTCTGGACATCGACGGCCTATTTCCCATTCAACGGACCGTCCTGATGGTCCGTGGTTTGGGTCTGAGGCTAGTTGTTGGAAGGCCATCCTCCACCATCCTAAGTGTCAACCTACGCCCCACACCTACGGGGTTTAGACCAACCTATTACGCGTCGACTGCCTTCCGTGGGTTGAACTGGTTTGGAAAACTTTGGTTGTTGTAGAGGGTCCTTCCTCAAGGACCTTTGGTTGGTCCTTGGGATGTTTTTGTATGTCCCCCAAAATGATTTAGGGTGTATAGAGCCTCACATGTTCCTATAATCTTGTTAACATGATAATTAAGTGTTTTAAAGTATGCATGAGTGACTTGAAGTCATTTGGAATTCAAACGTCAAGGGACGACCAAGACGTTCGACGAGTAATGACAAAAGGGGGCTTATATTTTTTTATGTGCTTATGTATATTCATGATCTTATGAAGTCCTTATGTGAGTTACAATGATATTAATAGACAGTATATTAAGTTTCATGAAGTTTGGAGGTCAAACTTTCGAGAACGTCCAAGACGTTTGAAAGTTAGCCCTTTGAGACGTTAATGTGTATCTTGAGTGTGCCTTGCATGTTTTAATGTTTTTTATGTGTTCGTTTTGGTTGAAATTTATGTGTAAGTTCTTGACTTGTTAAGTTTTATATTTACGTTGGAAACTTCCAGGTACGACTCCTCAAGAGCCCCGCAAGAAGCCATCAAGGTGGACCGAAAGGCTGTCTAGACACTGCCTTGGCAGTGTCAATTGATGAAGCCAAGAGATTGTCCGTCAGTCCACCAACGCCCCATCGTTGGTGAAGCGTCGATTGGAAATTAGCCTGGATAAGGATCAGCCAAATGACGGCCTAAGACCCAAACGACAGAGGCCAGTAACGGCCCGTCGATGGGCCTAAGGGGCGTCGATAGCTGACCGTCGATGCTGGCTGCATTTAACAACATGCACATTATCCCATTATGGGGTGAATGGGAAATTTACCCCACATGCTACCTAACTCTACATGGTTTATTTGGTTATTTTTGGGTGTATTTAAGTGATAAAAAACGTGGCAACCCCATTCCCAATTCAATTCACACAAATTAGACTTCCCTTCAAAACCAAACTCTCTCTAGAGCCTACATTAAAGGTGAAGCTCAAGAACAGCTTATACCTTTGATTCCTGTGTGTTAGGAACAAAGTTTTACAGGTTTTCTTCTACATTAATGTATGGTGATCCTTCATTTCTAGTTATACTTCCATGTAGAGAGTTAATTTCAAAGTTTTCAAAGAGAAATTATGATCAAATCTCTCTTCTTCTTTAATCTAGCCACAGGTTCTTTCTTAAAACATTTTCAAATGATTTCTCTTGATGAATTGATTATTATTTATTGATTTTAACATGGATTTAAATCCAATTGCATGATGAACCCATGGACCCTTCAACTCTTGTTTTAGCCTAAGTATGGGCTTTGTGAATTTGAATTGATGTTGATCGAATTATGATTCTAGCATGTTGAATTGCTTATACTACTGCCTACATAGTAATGTAATGATGAACTATGTGATATTGTATCCTTGTACATTGATTCTTGAGTACTTGATATCTACTTTCTATTGATTGTTAAAGTATGGACTTCACTGTAACATCGATTCTATAGTACATGTATACATGATTCATTTATGTAAAGTTAATAGTATCGACTGCCTTATATTGATATTATTGATGAATTGTCGTTATGAATCCTTGATGATCAAAACAAAGGAGTGTTAGTAAGGATTGATTTCATCCTCTTAGCCTATAGATTTACAATGCTAGGTACATGATGTGATCTAAGTTCTATTGTAGGTGAAGCATGATTTAGACTTGGTCATTAAATCTTTAGCTACTTCCCTAAAATTGTATTATTGGTATATTATGAATGTTAATCATGATAATCAATGTAAAGAGTATTAGTATGTGCTCTATGTCTCTCTACTTTGTAGTATATTGACAATGTATTGTACTAGGTTGTATCATGATCTTGTAGTGACTTGTGCGTGGTTACCTTTATGATTAAAGTAAATTTAGATACTGCCCTACACATGAATTGTTGATTAAAAGGGGTATTGATCAATGATGATCAAAGGGTGATGAATTGGTACGAATGGCTCTTCCTTTCTACTTTTTATAGAATTGTTAGTTGATGAAGCCTTGTATGACATTGTTTGGTATGGTCCACTTATGGTGGGGGTTTTTACCTTATTGCCAATAAGTATATGTGTTGATTATGGCCTTGAAGGAAACTTGATAATATTATGAATGTGTGTTGGTGATGATCACCCAATATTAGGCTCATGTCTAATTTTCTATTCTAGTTATGATCTAGGTTGTATGGCTATTGTATATGCATGTGTATAACTATGTTAGGGATATGTTTAGGTGCTGCCATTGATGAGTTATGATGGTTGATTTTCCCTTATCAATGTACCCCTATGTAAATGTGTGAATTGCCAAGATTAGGAGTCTTAAGTTTAATGTGAAGTTAGCTTGTCTCCTATGCTAAATTGTGTTGTGTGGTCTATGTTTGGTTGTGCATTGTGGTCCAAAGAGGGCGGATGCCTCAATGTGTTGTTGATATCCATTATTTGATCATGTTGACCAGTGTACACACACACTCACACTTCATGCATGATTTAAAGTAGTAAAGCTCATGGTGTTTAAATGAAAGGGCAATTCTCATATGCACTAATCTCTACTACTATGCATGTAAAGTATATTATGTGAAGTAAAGTTAAAATAGGGGCATAATTACTAGAGCTTACTGTAAGGATGTTGTAATTCTTTAATAAATGAGTCTTATGGTATTCTATCCATTGTATAATGTTATGTGATGTATCCTTCACTAGGATGACTTGATAGGTGTACTAGTATGGGCAAGGGTATGGGACCTTGTCTATGCATTGCACATGTGTGCCTTGATAGGATAGTTCCTAGGTTTGGTTTAATATGTACATGAATATGAATGCATGAGTATGTAATGAACATGTGTAGTTTAAAGATGTTATGTGAAAGGATTACCCACATGTATACACACACACATTAATGTTGATCTAGTCAATAGAGGGGCATTTGAATAGTGTTATCATGTGTACCCTAAACTAGATAGGTTCTTGAATATGCTATGAGCTAAACATATGAGGAGTCAATATCGTAAGCCTATTTTTTATGAAATGAGGTAATAAAGGCTTTTCAATTAGGGGAACTTAGCTTAGCACCCAGTGAACTTGACAATGAGAGGTGTTGGCTTCCCTTGGAGGAAGATTCACCATTTGGTTCTCATAAAATGTTGACTTCCCTTGGAGGAAAGTTCAGCTATGGTTCCACATGAAGTGTTGACTTTCCTTTGAGGAAGATTTACCCATGGTTTATCATGAGATGAGTCTCCAATGCTAATGATCATGTAATGGGTTATATATATCTCTTTGTTCCATAAACTATGCTTGCCACATATGATCTAGAAAGTGAATTCACTTAGTATTCTAGCATGTTTTAATGTTCTACATTTGCTAGGTAAGAACATCTTCACTTGGTGTAAGGCTCTACAACACAAAATTCCATGTTTAGCACCCATGAACTTACTGTCGGTTGAGGCTATAGTTGACACACCCTCAAACTGAACTAAGGTATCTAGAGCCTCACATCTGCCTAAAAAGGTTAATAACATGTTAATAAAGTGTTTTATAGCTTGTATAATTGATTTGAAGTCTTTTGGAGGTCAACGTCCAAGAACGTCCAAGACGTTCGAAAGTAGGTTTTTAGACGTGCTAGTAAGTCCTTGTATGTTTGGCTTAATTTATGTGTTTTCTTGAGTTGAGAAGAAGTTTAGTTGAACCTAGTACCTTAATAGACATGTTAAGGGTCAAAACGTTCGGGTACGACTCCTGGGGGACCACCCGAAGGGTCCCCAAGGACGACCCAAACATTAGACAAGAGGCTGCCCAAGGCACCGTGCAGGAGAAAGAATGAGACCTTGCCCTTGCGACGCGTGCCTAGCATGCACGTCACTGTCCTAAAAATTATTTGGGGCAGAATTGGGAGGCTGCTCCGCGACGCGTAGCCCACTACAAGATCTGGTTGCGTAGTGTTTAAGTCAATTTTGACATGTCTAAGAGCCCCAATTCGTGTGCGAGTGTTTTGGTAATTTGGGGACATTTTATTAACTGTTTTTAGGACCTTTTTAAACCATTTCACAAGCCAAAACCCCAATACCTATTAAGATATCATATTCCCAAAGTTCTCTTCTCTCCCAAAACCCCCAAAACATCCAATAAAGACAAAGCTAAATAACAAGCTATGGAGTTGGATTCTGGGAGCTTTCTTCTCAGATTTTCATGTGATTTTTAATGTAAAAGGTGGTGATCCTTCATCCATATATAACCTTTCATCTATGGAGTTCTTTCAAAGTTTTCTAAACATGAATTCTAAGTCAATAATCCTATTTTTCAATCTAGCCATGGGTTCATTCTCAAATTGATTTCAAAAGCATTCTAATGATGAATATATGTTTATATACTGATTTTATGATGAATTTCTATAAAATTTTAGGAAGAACCCATAATCCTCCTAATTTCTCAAATTAGCCTATAATGTGGGTCTTGTGATATTGACTTGATGTTTATATATTTGTGATTAGATTGTATTGAAATGCTTATTGTTATTACTTTCTATATCAATTTAATATGAATTGTGGAGGAATGATCAAAGGTAATCATTAGCTTGGAGATTTGGTAAGTTGACTTATTTATTCTAATTAGTCTAGAAGGTACATTGAATTGTGTTGATTGGTATAGTCCACCTATGGTGGCGGTGTTTACATTATTGTACATGTTTATGTGTTATTATCATGACCTTGAAGGCATTATATGCAATATGACTTTATATGATGATTTCTATGTTAAGAAGTTGATGAATTTAGCCTTGATTCTATTATCATGTCTAAGTGAATTGATGTTATGTGATGTTATGTGTATAGTCTTCTACACTACTTGTTTAATCTAGGTGTGGAGATGATGTTATATGTATATGTGTGATGATCAAGTTAGGGTTAGGTGTGGTCTATATGGCTAATGATGAAGAATATCCTTATAGCATGACCCCTGCCCATATGAACCCTATATGAGTGTGTGATCAAAGTATGCTAGGAGTCTTCTATTCTATGGTTGAATATGTATTTTCCTCCTATGGTGTAATGTGAGTGTGTATAGTATATAGTCCTTAATACTCTATTTATGTGTATGAATTGAGAATTGAAGAATGTGGTACATGTGTTGTGATCTTTAGAGGGTAGCTTCCTCAATTCTATGTAATAACCATTATGTGATCATGTTGACCAATGTACACACACATACTTCATGCATATCTATGAGTAGTATAGATTCATGATTATTAAGGAAAAGGATAGTTATCCTATTCATCATTACCTATTTCTATGCATGTAAAGTACATGATTAATGAAGTTATGATCATATGTGATTAGAGGTGTTATGTGAGGTAGATGTCACATTGTATGCGCACACACATGATATATGATTGTATGATTATGTGAAAGGACATTCTCACATGAAGTAGGGTCTATGATGAAAGGACATTATCATCTTAGAATCCTTTGAGCAATATGATGTATGAAAGAGCAAGCTCCTAAAGTCTTCTTTACGAATTAATACACTTAAGGCTTAAATATATATTTAAAAAGGGAGTTAGAGCCTAGCACCGAGTGAATATGACAAATCTGAGTTTGAGTTTCACAAAGAGAACCTTCACGGTAGTAAGTCGGGGTTCCTCACATAGATGTTGTCTCATGAGATGGAAACCTCCACGTTACAAAGTCAAGGTTCCTAGAAGCAATCTCCATGTTCCATAACTACATGCACCCGTAGGTTATATCTTGTGGTTTCCACCTAGAATAGCTATGTACGAATGGTTGCACCTTCAACAAGTGTTAACCCTCTCTTTTTCGGTGTGGGAGTAGAACACCGGATTCCATGTAGCTCACATGGTCTATGTCGGTTATGTCTATGTCTCCCGAAGGTTAATAAATTAACAAAGATAAGATTATGAACTCTAATCTAAATTCCTTGAGAAGTGTACTTGGTAGGGGAGGACTATGAACCCTACCTATACATTGCACTAGATTACTTCAAGAAAGGATAGGTTTGGAGACCCTTATGAAGTAAATACTTATGTTCTATATGACTTGTATGAATGCATGTTAAGTGACCTTATTATGTTAAGATATGAATTATGACTATGCATCTGAAATACACTTATGGCTTCTAAATGGGTTTACTTAGTATATGTGTGGGTATGGGACTCCATGTGTACATTGCACAAGTAAGCTTGTGAAAGAGGTTATGAAGGTGGTTTGCCTATAATTTGAAGTAAGTGATTTATGACTAAGGTTGTATTAAAGGAAAGAGTCCTTATATGATTATACGAAGCATGTGGCCTTATTTCTAGTTATAACTGAATGTGTTATGACTTGTCAAGTATGTTGTGCCTAGTCTAGGGTGACTTCTTTGGTACACTTGGTGCAAGTAGTATTATGGGATGCTACCTACACATTGCACTAGTGTGACTTTAGGAGTTTTCTTAGGTGATGGTTCTTATGTGAAGTTGATGTCTTTGATGTTCTTATGACTTGTGAATATATGTGGTTGTGTTTATGAAGCATATTATGAACGACTATTGTAAGGTGACCTCAAAGTGATGCATTGCACTAGGTACACTTGAGGGTTACTTAAGAAAAGAAGTAAAATAAAAGAGAGGTAATGTATGATGTGTATTGAATATGATTATAAGTATGATATATGGCTTTATGTGTATTATGCTTATTATCCATGTCTATATTATGCATGTGAACTATATTGAGCTTATATGTGCCTATGTTCATGAAGTTTACTAAAAAGACATGTTGCATGATTTCAAAAGAAATGTCCTCTTTAGATGGATGTTTTTGCATGGTTGCCATACTTAGTGCATTCTTGTACTAATACCATTCTTGTTCATCTTTTTACACAAAGTGTAGGTTGTGATGGCTAGAAGATGTCTCCTAGGTGAAGAGCTTGGATAGATCTTTCAAGTTCAAGAAGAGGGATCCTTATGATTCAAGGATTTCTCTATGTCAAGTTCCTATTCAATTATGTAATAGCTTAGATATTATTTTATGTTGTTAAGGGTCGTGTCCCTATTGTATTCTATTGATTTGTGTCTTAAGATGGCAAAGAGACTTAAAGTCTAACTATGTATTATGGTATTTTGATATATATACGAAGTAATGTTCTAGCATATGATGTGCTATGAATTATTTTAAATTTTTGCTATTGATACGATTATGCAATGAAAGATTTCTAAGGGCTTGTCTTAGACCTTCGAAAGGTCAACGACGCCGTGTTAAGTTTCGAGAATACCATAACTTCTAGGGTACACCCTCGCATCGTAACAAATTTTGTATCAGAGCATAAGGTTTTGTGTTTTGTCCTTAGGTTTCAAAGTCTCGTGTTTCCACATCTAGTAGAGTCTCATATTATTGATGATGAGTCGCGACACATCAAATGATACGGGATGCTATAGGACGATAGAGTTTACCTTCATCAATTTTATCATGTCGTGCCATAGAACTTAACGCTATAAGATCTCACACTTATATTTTTTTGTCCGGTGGTCTTTAGATGTGATTGCTTGGATTGGGATGATTCCTCAATGCTTGGGGTAGAAAAGGTGAATTTTTTATACTTACCTTGGTTTTATGGTTTGGTGAGTATATGTGAAGGTGAATATAGTATATGTGGATGTGGTGCCATTATTGTCTATATGTAGCTAATGCGGAATGAGATGTTATTTTATGAAGTTATATTAAGATATGGTTATAGCTTGTTAGTAGTTGTTATGGTTGAATGGAGTTCCCCATGGAATGATATAATGCCTTATGATTATGTAGGATTGTAGCATGATATTATGGTGTAGGCTTGAAAAATCTTGGAGAATGTGGTGAATAGTGAGAAAGATGAATGTTTTCTTTGTATATGTGAAATTCTACAAAGTTGTCCTTGTGTGGATTGGAACCTTTTTTATAGACTTTCTCCTAAGGAGGGGAGATAGTGTGTTGAGTCTTGTAAGGTGATTGTGAAGTATTCTAGTTAATTGTAGAAACCTTATGATTAGTGAGATAGATAATGATTCCCTCTATGAACCTATTATAAAAGTGGTAAAAAGGGGGAAAGTGTAGTTTTATTCTATAAGTGGGAAGTATGATTACCCTAAGGTGACTTAGGGAGATAAATGGTATGTAGCCCTTAGCTCTTCAAGAGAAGGAGAGAATCGAGGTTGACCTACTTTGAAGTGGTTAGTTGTCTTTTAATCTTGAATATAAATATGGTCAACTGAGGAAGTGCTTAGATTGTACCTAGGCATGGTTGGTTGGAATGTTCAACCAAAAGTGATAACCCTTGTAAGTTGGTCTTGCCTTGCCTTGACCTTGATGTTTGAAGACATGATATGATTAGTCTTACCTCAAGTGGGGGGATAATGTGCATAGATGGTGAGATTTTAAGTTCCCTTAATATCCCTATGATGAGTTCCCTTTTTATTCTATAGGTTAAAAATCACCTTGAAGTGTTGGTGAGAAGGGTGTTCATAAGGTTAGATCCCAAGAGAGGGATGATGTGCTTAGTTAATAAGGTTGGTAAGCTAAGATTCTCCTAGAGTTGAGATGAGTTTCTCTTAAGTGGGTTACCCTAAATTGGAGGAGGATTTGAGTAGTAAGGTTGTAGATATCCCTATCTTTTCCTTCTATTCTTACTCAAGCTTGAAACCAAAGAATTCCCAAATAACTTGTGCACGATAGGAGTCTTGCATTAAAGGATAAGTTGCATGTTCTCCATCAATTAGAACTATTATATAGCGAAAATCCATTAGAAGGATGGGAAAAGCATAAGACAAAAGTAAAAATTGAATTAATAGGTGAAAATAGTATAATAACGCAAAAAGAGTAATTTGCACTTATTATAAATTTAAATTTTTGGTATATTAAATTTTCTTTTACCGCACTAATTACACTTTTTTCTATAGGGTGTATTATTCTATCATCTGCTAAATATATTTCAATAGGTGTATCTATTCCTTCTCTAAAACATGCTTTTATTAATATTTATGTTCCTCCTAAATATACATATTTTATAGGTGTTTTAGCTTTTATATCTTGTATTTCTTGATTTATCATTCTTTTGTTTAATATAGGTATTTGTGTTTTTCCTTTTGTATATTTACAATCTACAATATGTTCTTTTTGACTAACTACATAGTATTCTTCTTTTTGTCTTTTAAACCAATTTTTTAAAGTAGGTATTTCAAGTACTTTATCTACGCTTAAATCTAATTATTTATTTTTTATTTGTTGGAAAATTGTATTATCAAATATAATTTTTTGTTCTACTGATTCTTCATTCTGATATTCTTCTTTAGATATTATTTTTATATCATTTTCAGTTATTATATTTCTTCATTTATCATTTCATTATTTAATTCCATATTTATTTCTATATCTTCGAATTCAATGTCAGATAATTCATATATACTATCATTTTCACTTAATTCATAATCTACGTAATCTATCTGCATATATTTTTCATCATCCATAATTATTTCTGCAATTTGTTTACCTTTTAGATTTTTAGGTACTTTACAATCTCTAGCTAAATGTCCTAACTTTCCACAATTATAACAAGTACAATCTGATAAATTTTTTTTGGTCTATATGGTCTTTTTATTTTATAATTTTTTACATAATATCTTTTTCTTGGATTTTTATATTTATATCTGGTTTTAGTTTTTCTATAATTTTTATATTTTCTAGGTTTTTTATAATATTTATCTTTACAACCAAATTGTGGTGCTATTTTATTTTTGCAACATGCTAAATTTTTAATTAATACTTTTTCCATTTTTATTTTTTCTTTTTGGGTTTCACATAATTGTATAAACCATTGTTGTAAAAAATTTATTTTAGCTCCTAAAGTATCTGTTATTCCTTCATTATTCCAATCTTTAATTACGTTTGTACTAAATGGTTCTGGTAATTTTGTAAAATATTGTTGTCTTATTTCTTTTGCTTCATCTATATTATATTTTGCTTTATAATAATATTCTTTAAATGCACATGTATATTCTTCTATGTAACACATATTACATATTGCTAATTTTGACATTAGTTGTCTATTTATTATTTTTTCTTTATTTTGTTCTTTTATTTCTGTAGTCATACCTCCAAATTCATTTCTTATGGCTAATTCATATTTATCTAATATATCTATATTTGTTGTTGATGTTGATCCATCTATTTTTTTATCACTCCTAAGTGTTGCTATACTTTCTGATGGTAAATTTTCTATCCATAATTTTGTTGTTCCTACAAATGTTCTTTCTATATATCCTGGTGTGTCTTTTACTGTTATTTTGTTATCAACTAGCTGTTTAGATATATTTCTACCCATAATAAAATCACTTTATTTATATCTATTACACAGTCTAAATCTAAAAAGTTATTTTGTTCAATTATTGGTCTAGGTATCCATTTTTTATTTAATCTACTATTCCATATTGCGTTTGCTCTGTCTGATCTTTCATAACTTTCTGTATAATAAGTTGGTGTTGATCTTCTAGGACTACTTCTTCTAGGACTACTCCTAGGACTATTATCTGGAGTTTTAACTCTTGATGTACTTGGTTTATTTATATCTCCCGTATTTATTTCTAATTTTTTCAGTTTATCTACTTGTTCTAAAATTTCTGTATATGTTTCACTTATATCACTTATTTCTGAATTTTGATCATTCATTGTATCTAGTTCGTTTATTTCATCATTGATTTCATTTATTTCAAGATTTTCATTTTCATTTTATTTATTTCACTAGTCAATTCAACTTCTTTTTCTTTTTCTTTTTCTATTTATTTTTCTTTTTGTTTAGTTTCATATAATAATTTTAACTGAGCTAATTATTTTTCTAATTCACTTATTTTTGTATTTTTTGTTTCTTCTATCATTTGTACTTCTTGTTTTGCTTGTGATTTTATTTTTTCAATTTCTTTGGCTTTATCTATTTCTTCATTTTCTTTTGTTATTCTTATCATAGCTGTTAAACTATCTTCTAATTTTGTTGTTTCCTTTTCAAACATTAAATATAATTTATCTCCTATTTTTTTATATCTTCTTCCTAAATTTGAGAATATTATTTTTATTATTAGTCCTTCTTGGTTTTCATATGTTTTTTCGTCTACTGCAAATTCTTCTTTATTCATTATATTCATTATTATAACTTATATCATGTTGTAATTTATATTCTAGACAATTTATTTGTATTTCTAACTCAAATAGAACTTTTCTTTGTATTGATATTACTTTACTACTTACTCCTGCAAATATATTTTCTTCTAATCTTTCTTTTTTAAATTCTAATTCGTATCTTTTTTCATTTAT
Source organism: Solanum lycopersicoides (assembly GCA_022817965.1). NCBI lineage: Eukaryota > Viridiplantae > Streptophyta > Magnoliopsida > Solanales > Solanaceae > Solanum > Solanum lycopersicoides. The sequence goes on along the minus strand of CM040625.1, from coordinate 23,470,794 downwards.
TTTATCTATCAGTTGTTGTTTATATGTTTCTCTGTCCATATTGTTTTTTTAAATAACAAATATATTTATATTCTGTTTTGGAAATTATGTCTATCAAAAGATTTTCTTTATTAGTATCTTTTTTAGTAATTTATAATAATTCATATTTTATATATAAATTATTTAACTTTTCTTTATCTTTCTTACTTTTCTTTCTATATTATTATTTACTTTTTTCATTTTTTAAGAAAATATTTTTTCATAATATTCTTTTTTAACTAAATTTAATCTTTGTATTTCTTTAGCATTAGTTTCTATATATTCTAAATATTCTTCTTCTCTAAGATATATATATATCTATTTACATTTTTAATTAATAATTTTTCTTCTAGATCTATCTTTTCTTTAGTTTCTTTCCATAATTGCAAATATCTATAATTTATCATTGATCTCTATATAATTCTACATCATCATATAAATAATCTATATCAAAGTCATCTGAAATAATTAGTTCTGACCAATCATAAATTGTTTCTTCAATTATTTCATATGTTACTAATTTATCATAGATTATTCTTCTTATATCAGCATCAAGATCTTTTAATATATAGAATAATAATATCATGTAATTAACATCATCATTTAATAAATAGGTAGTCATTTTATCATAATTTTGCTAAAATTTTATTCCTTCTAACCTCTTTACAGATTATACTTATTTATTATGTAATAATAATAATTTAATAATCATCTCGTCTAGTCACTACTATGGTTTTCTTCTTCAATCAGTTACCCTAACAGCGCCTCAACTCTGTGTACTCCCCTAAACGGCCTTCTCTTTTGCCTACCGGTTTCCACTTTAGGATGGCATAGTCTGGGCTTACCTACTCTCAGAATATTTCCATAGCAAACCTTCTAAAGATGATTATTATAACATTATTAAAGCATAATAAATACTTATAATCAAAAAGAGATTATCAGGAATAAAGTAGTTTAGCTATTCATGAATAAAAATGAGTATACCTGTTCTTGTAGATTTTCCATATCTGATTTGTTTTCCATAACTAATATTTTATTTACTAGCTCTGATACCAATATGGGGGGTGGAAGCGGAATGAGAGAAAAGAGTGAAGAGAGAAGGGGGCTTGTTTTATTTATGAAGGCAAATGCCTCCTTTTATACATAATCCTAACGACCTTTCATCTTTACTAAAGGATGATAAGAAACAATTTATGATTGCTAAAACTAAAATTTATAATTATCCAATACCCAATAAGATATTAAAAATAAGACAGATACAAGGATATAACTATTTTAGTAAATTTGATTGTAAATCAGGATTTTATCGTTTAAAACTAGAAGAAGAATCTAAACAACTAACAGCATTCACAGTACCACAAGGTTTCTATACTGGAATGTTTTACATTTGATATAAATGCACCAGGTAGATATCAACATTTTATGGAAACTATTTCAATCAATTAGAAATTATAGGCCAAGTTACTGTGTAAAGTAAGAGTCAAGTAACTGTGTAAATAGTAAAGGCAAATCATCCTTTAGTAAAGATGAAAGGTCGTTAGGATTTGTGTATAAAAGGAGGCATTTGCCTTCATAAATAGAACAAGCCCCCTTCTCTCTTCACTCTTTTCTCTCATTCCGCTTCCACCCCCCATATTGGTATCAGGCTATTAAATAAAATATTAGTTATGGAAAACAAATCAGATATGAAAATCTACAAGAACAGGTATACTCATTTTTATTCATGATAGCTAAACTGCTTTATTCCTGATAATCTTTTTTTGATTTAAAGTATTTATTATGCTTTAATAATGTTTAATAATCATCTTTAGAAGGTTTGCTATGGAAATATTCTGAGAGTAGGTAAGCCCAGACTATGCGATCTAAAGTGGAAACCGTAGGCAAAAGAGAAGGCGTTTAGGGGAGTACACAGAGTTGAGGCGCTGTTAGGGTAACTGATTGAAGAAGAAAACCATAGTAGTGACTAGACGAGATGATTATTAAATTATTATTATTACATAATAAATAAGTATAATCTGTAAAGAGGTTAGAAGGAATAAAATTTTAGCAAAAATATGATAAATGACTACCTATTTTATTAAATGATGATGTTAATTACATGATATTATTATTCTATATATTAAAAGATCTTGATGCTGATATAAGAAGAATAATTATGATAAATTAGTAACATATGAAATAATTGAAGAAACAATTTTTGATTGGTCAGAACTAATTATTTCAGTTGACTTTGATATAGATTATTTATATGATGATGTGAATTATATAGAGATCAAATGATAAATTATAGATATTTGCAATTATGGAAAGAAACTAAAGAAAAGATAGATCTAGAAGAAAAATTATTAATTGAGAATGTAAATAGATATATATATCTTAAAGAAGAAGAATATTTAGAATATTAGAAACTAATGCTAA
>CM040625.1:23369395-23468333 GCA_022817965.1 Solanum lycopersicoides | reverse complement strand
AATTCTTTCTATCCATAATTTTGTTGTTCCTACAATGTTCTTTCTATATATCCTGGTGTGTCTTTTTACTGTTATTTATTATCAACTATGTTTAGATATATTCCTACCATAATAAGATCACTTTATTATATCTATTACACAGTCTAAATCTAAAAAGTTATTTTGTTCAATTATTGGTCTAGGTATCCATTTTTTATTTAATCTACTATTCCATATTGAGTTTGCTCTGTCTGATCTTTCATAACTTTCTGTATAATAAGTTGGTGTTGATCTTCTAGGACTACTTCTTCTAGGACTACTCCTAGGACTATTATCTGGAGTTTTAACTCTTGATGTACTGGTTTATTTATATCTCCTATTTTATTTCTAATTTTTTCAGTTTATCACTTGTTCTAGAATTTCTGTATATGTTTCACTTATATCACTTATTTCTGATTTTGATCATTCATTGTATCTAGTTCGTTTATTTCATCATTGATTTCATTTATTTCAAGATTTTCATTTTCATTTAATATTTGTTTCATTTTTATTATTTCACTAGTCAATTCAACTTCTTTTTTCTTTCTTTTCTATTTTTTTTTCTTTTTGTTTAGTTTCATATAATAATTTAACTGAGCTAATTTTTTTCTAATTCACTTATTTTGTATTTTTTGTTTCTTCTATCTTTTGTACTTCTTGTTTGCTTTGATTTTATTTTTTTCAATTTCTTTGGTTATCTATTTCTTCATTTTCTTTGTTATTCTTATCATAGCTGTTAAACTATCTTCTAATTTTGTTGTTTCCTTTTCAACATTAAAATATAATTTATCTCCTATTTTTTATATCTTCTTCCTAAATTTGAGAATTTATTTTTATTATTAGTCCTTCTTGGTTTCATATATTTTTCGTCTACTGCAAATTTTCTTTATTCATATATTTCATTATTATAACTTATATCATGTTGTAATTTATATTCTAGACAATTTATTTTATTTCTAACTCAAATAGAACTTTTCTTTGTATTGATATTACTTTACTACTTACTCCTGCAAATATATTTCTTCTAATCTTTCTTTTTTAAATTCTAATTCGTATCTTTTTTCATTTATTTTATCTATCAGTTTGTGTTTTATAGTTTCTCTGTCCATATTGTTTTTTTTAAATAACAAAATATTTATATTCTGTTTGAAATATATCTATCAAAAGATTTTCTTTATTAGTATCTTTTTTAGTAATTTTAATAATCATATTTTATATATAAATTATTTAACTTTTTCTTTATCTTTCTACTTTTCTTTCTATATTATTTACTTTTTTCATTTTTTAAGAAAATATTTTTCATAATATTTTTTAACTAAATTTAATCTTTGTATTTCTTTAGCATTAGTTTCTATATATTCTAAATATTCTTCTTCTCTAAGATTTATATATCTATTTACATTTTAATTAATAATTTTCTTCTAGATCTATCTTTTCTTAGTTTCTTTCCATAATTGCAAATATCTATAATTTATCATTGATCTCTATATAATTCTACATCATCATATAAATAATCTATATCAAAGTCATCTGAAATAATTAGTTCTGACCAATCATAAAATTGTTTCTTCAATTATTTTCATATGTTACTAATTTATCATAGATTATTCTTCTTATATCAGCATCAAGATCTTTTAATATATAGAATAATAATATCATGTAATTAACATCATCATTTAATAAATAGGTAGTCATTTATCATAATTTTGCTAAAATTTTATTCCTTCTAACCTCTTTACAGATTATACTTATTTATTATGTAATAATAATAATTTAATAATCATCTCGTCTAGTCACTACTATTGGTTTTCTTCTTCAATCAGTTACCTAACAGCGCCTCAACTCTGTGTACTCCCCTAAACGGCCTTCTCTTTTGCCTACCGGTTTCCACTTTAGGATGGCATAGTCTGGCTTACCTACTCTCAGAATATTTCCATAGCAAACCTTCTAAAGATGATTATTATAACATTATTAAAGCATAATAAATACTTATAATCAAAAAGAGATTATCAGGAATAAAAAGTAGTTTAGCTATTCATGAATAAAATGAGTATACCTTTCTTGTAGATTTTCCATATCTGATTTGTTTTCCATAACTAATATTTTATTTACTAGCCTGATACCAATATGGGGGGTGGAAGCGGAATGAGAGAAAAGAGTGAAGAGAGAAGGGGGCTTGTTTTTATTATGAGGCAAATGCCTCCTTTTATACATAATCCTAACGACTCTCATCTTTACTAAAATGATGATAAGAAACAAGTTATGATTGCTAAACTAAAATTATAATTATCCATACCCAATAAGATATTAAAATAAGACAGAACAAGATATAACTATTTTAGTAAATTTGATTGTAAAATCAGGATTTTATCGTTTAAAACTAGAAGAAGAATCTAAACAACTAACAGCATTCACAGTACCACAAGGTTTTAAAATGAATGTTTTACCATTTGGATATAAAAATGCACCAGTAGATATCAACATTTTTATTAACTATTTTCAATCAATTAGAAAATATAGGCCAAGTTACTGTGTAAATAGTAAGAGTCAAGTAACTGTGTAAATAGTAAAGGCAAATCATCCTTTAGTAAAGATGAAAGGTCGTTAGGATTTGTATAAAAGGAGGCATTTGCCTTCATAAATAGAACAAGCCCCCTTCTCTCTTCACTCTTTTCTCTCATTCCGCTTTCCACCCCCCATATTGGTATCAGAGCTAGTAAATAAAATATTAGTATGGAAAACAAATCAGATATGAAAAATCTACAAGAACAGGTATACTCATTTTATTCATGATAGCTAAACTGCTTTATTCCTGATAATCTCTTTTTGATTATAAGTATTTATTATGCTAATAATGTTATAATAATCATCTTTAGAAGGTTTGCTATGGAAATATTCTGAGAGTAGGTAAGCCAGACTATGCGATCCTAAAGTGGCCTAAAACAGGCAAAAGAGAAGGCCGTTTAGGGGAGTACACAGAGTTGAGGCGCTGTTGGGTAACTGATTGAAGAAGAAAACCATAGTAGTGACTAGACGAGATGATTATTAAATTATTATTATTACATAATAAATAAGTATAATCTGTAAAGAGGTTAGAGAATAAAATTTTTAGCAAAAATATGAAAAAATGACTACCTATTTATTAAATGATGATGTTAATTACATGATATTATTATTCTATATATTAAAAGATCTTGATGCTGATATAAGAAGAATAATACTTATGATAATTAGTAACATATGAAATAATTGAAGAAACAATTTATGATTGTCAGAACTAATTATTTCAGATGACTTTGATATAGATTATTTATATGATGATGTAGAATTATTATTAGAGTCAATGATAAATTATAGATATTTGCAATTATGGAAAGAAACTAAAAAAAAGATAGATCTAGAAGAAAAATTATTAATTGAGAATGTAAATAGATTATATATTATCTTAAAGAAGAAGAATATTTAGAGATATATAGAAACTAATGCTAAAGAAATACAAAGATTAAATTAGTGTACAAAAAGAATATTATAAAAAAAAATATTTCTTAAAAAATGAAAAAAGTAAATAATAATATAGAAAGAAAAAAGTAAGAAAAGAAAAGAACAAAGTGGTAGAAATAAAACTATATACGGCATAAAGACGGGAGAAATTCTGGGATTAGAAAAAAAAAACAAGACCTACATAATAAGAACAGAAAGGTAAACAGTGAAACATAATTCATATACAGAACTATAATACTGGTATATTGAAAAGTAAGTCAAGTAAATACCGAGTGAATTGGAGAAACAATGGCCATAAACACAACTGATAGATGAAATAAAAATGAAAAAAAGATACGAATTAGGAATTTAAAAAAAGAAAGATTAGAAAGAAAAATATATTTGCCAGGCAGAAGTAGTAAAGTTTAATATCAATACAAAGAAAAAGTTCTATTTGAGTTAGAAATACAAATAAATTGTCTTAGAATATAAATTACACATGGATATAAGTTATAATAATGAATATAATGAATTTAAAGAAGAATTTGCAAGTAGACGAAAAAACATATGGAAAACCAAGAAGGACTAATAATAAAAATATATTCTCAAATTAGGAAGAAGATATAAAAAAATAGGAGATAAATTATATTTAATGTTAGAAAAGGAAAAGCAAAATTAGAAGATAGTTTAACAGCTATGATAAGAATAACAAAAGAAATGAAGAAATAGATAAAGCCAAAGAAATTGAAAAAATAAAATACAAGCAAAACAAGAAGTACAAAAGATAGAAGAAACAAAAAATACAAAAATAAGTGAATTAGAAAAAGAATTAGCTCAGTTAAAATTATTATATGAAAACTAAACAAAAAGAAAAACAAATAGAAAAAGAAAAAGAAAAAGAAGTTGAATTGACTAGTGAAATAAATAAAATGAAACAAATATTAAATGAAAATGAAAATCTTGAAATAAATGAAATCAATGAATGAAATAAACGAATAGATACAATGAATGATCAAAATTCAGAAATAAGTGATATAAGTGAAACATATACAGAAATCTTAGAACAAGTAGATAAACTGAAAAAATTAGAAATAAATACAGGAGATATAAATAAACCAAGGTACATCAAGAGTTAAAACTCCAGATAATAGTCCTAGGATAGTCCTAGAAGAAGTAATCCTAGAAGATCAACACCAACTTATTATACAGAAAGTTATGAAAGATCAGACAGAGCAAACAATATGGAATAGTAGATTAAATAAAAAATGGATACCTAGACCAATAATGGAACAAAATAACTTTTTAGATTTAGACTGTGTTATAGATATAAACAAGTAATCTTATTATGGGTAGGAAATTTATCTAAACAATTAGTTGATAATAAAATAGCAGTAAAAGATACACCAGGATATATAGAAAGAACATTTGTAGGAACAACAAAATTATGGATAGAAAATTTACCATCAGAAAGTATAGCAACACTTAGGAGTGATAAAAAATAGATGGATCAACATCACAACAAATATAGATATATTAGATAAATATGAATTAGCATAAGAAATGAATTTGGAGGTATGACTACAGAAATAAAGAACAAAATAAAGAAAAATAATAAATAGACAACTAATGTCAAAATTAGCAATATGTAATATGTGTTACATAGAAGAATATACATGTGCATTTAAAGAATATTATTACAAAGCAAAATATAATATAGATGAAGCAAAAGAAATAAGACAACAATATTTTACAAAATTACCAGAACCATTTAGTACAAATAATTAAAGATTGGAATAATGAAGGAATAACAGATACTTTAGGAGCTAGAATAAAATTTTACAACAATGGTTTATACAATTATGTGAAAAAAAAGAAAAATAAAAATGGAAAAAGTATTAATTAAAAATCTAGCATGTTGTAAAAATAGCACCACAATTTGGTTGTAAAGATAAATATTATAAAAAACCTAGAAAATATAAAATTATAGAAAAACTAAAACCAATATAAATATAAAAATCCAAGAAAAATATTATGTAAAAAATTATAAAATAAAAAGACCATATAGACCAAAAAGAAAATTATCAGATTGTACTTGTTACAATTGTGGAAAGTTAGGACATTTAGCTAGAGATTGTAAATTACCTAAAAATTAAAAGGTAAACAAATTGCAGAAATAATTATGGATGATGAAAATATATGCAGATAGATTATATAGACTATGAATTAAGTGAAATGATAGTATATATGAATTATCTGACATTGAATCCGAAGATATAGAAAAATATGGAATTAATAATGAAATAATAAATGAAGAATATAATGACTGAAATGATATAAAAATAATATAAAGAAGAATACCAAAATGAAGAATCAGTAGAACAAAAAATTATATTTGATAATACAATTTTCAACAAATAAAAAATAAAGAATTAGATTTAAGTGTAGATAAAGTACTAGAAATACCTACTTTAAAAAATTGGTTTAAAAGACAAAAGAAGAATATTATGTAGTTAGTCAAAAAGAACATATTGTAGATTGTAAATATACAAAAGGAAAAGCACAAATACCTATATTAAACAAAAGAATGATAAATCAAGAAATACAAGATATAAAAGCTAAAACACCTATAAAATATGTACATTTAGGAGGAACAGAAATACTAATAAAAGCATGTTTTAGAGAAGGAATAGATACACCTATTGAAATATATTTAGCAGATGATAGAATAATACATAAAGAAAAAAGTGTAATTAGTGCAGTAAAAGGAAATTTAATATACCAAAAATTTAAATTTATAATAAGTGCAAATTACTCAATAGCATTAACAGATAGAAACATAGATAAATCATTAGTATTATATTGGAAATTATCAGGAATAGAATTAGCACCAGGAAGTAAAATATTTACAGCAAGATGTAAAAACCTATATATATTAACAACAAAACATAAAGTAATGGCAAAAAATAAAATTGATAGAATAAAAATAGAAAACCCTTTTGACCAAGTAATTACAATAATAGATAATAATGATTATAGTTATAAAGAAATTGACATGGAAGAAGATTTAGAAATAGTAAAAGAAAGATAAGTACTTCAAGCATACCAAATATATTAAATAGAACTACTTCATCAAGAGCCAGTACATCCAAAAGAAAATATGAAATTCCTAAAATATTAAATACAGAAGAAGAAACACCAAATCATTATTTTATAACTGGAATAATTAATGAAAAAAGATATAGGATATTAATAAATACAGGACAAGAAGATAATTACATAATTAGAGAATTAGTTTTAGATACAGAAATTATAAAAACAGGACATGTATGCCCTGGATTACCTAGTGAAATTGTAACTATAAAAAAAGAAATAGTAGAAAAAGAAATAATTATAGGAGGAATATTATTATTAATACCATTTAAAATTTACCAAGGAAATCAAAATATTACTTTAGGAATAAAATGGTTAGATCAATTTAAACCATATAAAATAGAAGATGAACAATTAATCATAACCTGTCAAAATAAGAAAATAATTATAAAAAGAACAAAATGAGTAATGAAGATATATATACTTGCAAAAATTATTGTAGAAGGATATCACAACAGATATTATACACCTATGATAGATACAGGAGCAGAGACAAATATATGTAAATATAATTGTTTACCAGAAGATAAATGGGAAAAATTAAAAACACCTATGGTAGTAACAGGATTTAACAATGAAAGTAGTATGATTACATATAAAGCAAAAAATATAAAAATACAAATATGGGATAAAATTAAAATAGAAGAAATGTATAATTTTGAATTTACAACAAAAGATATGTTATTAGGAATGCCATTTTTAGATAAACTATATCCTCATATTATAACTAAAACTCATTGGTGGTTTACTACACCATGTGGATATAAAATAGGAGCAAAAAGAGTAAATAATAAACAAAGAAAACCAAAAGAATGGATAAAAGGAAGTGAAAAAATAAATCAAGAAATGGAAAACATAAATAGCAAACAAATAAACCAACTAGAAATTATCATATTTACAATAGATAAGGTTAAAATAATAAATGAACAATTAGAACTATTATATAGCGAAAATCCATTAGAAGGATGGGAAAAGCATAAGACAAAAGTAAAAATTGAATTAATAGATGAAAATAGTATAATAACGCAAAAACCATTAAAATATAATTTTGATGATTTAAATGAATTTAAAATGCATATAGATGAACTATTAAAGAATAATTACATACAAGAGAGTAATAGTAAACATACAAGTCCAGCATTTATAGTAAATAAACATAGTGAACAAAAAAGAGGTAAAAGTAGAATGGTTATAGATTATCGTAATCTAAATGCTAAAACTAAAACTTATAATTATCCAATACCAATAAGATATTAAAAATAAGACAGATACAAGGATATAACTATTTTAGTAAATTTGATTGTAAATCAGGATTTTATCATTTAAAACTAGAAGAAGAATCTAAACAACTAACAGCATTCACAGTACCACAAGGTTTCTATGAATGGAATGTTTTACCATTTGGATATAAAAATGCACCAGGTAGATATCAACATTTTATGGATAACTATTTCAATCAATTAGAAAATTGCATAGTTTATAGATGATATATTATTATTTCAGAACACAAGATGAACATATTAGGTTATTAGAAAAATTTATACATATAATTAAACAGGTATAAGTTTAAGTAAAAAGAAAGCAGAAATTATGAAATCACAGATAGAATTTCTAGGAATACAAATAGATAAAAATGGGATAAAAATGCAAACTCACATAGTACAAAAAATAATTAACTTGATGAAGATATAGATACAAAAAAGAAATTACAATCCTTTTTAGGATTAGTAAATCAAGTAAGAGAATATATACCAAAATTAGCAGAATATTTAAAACCACTTCATAGGAAACTTAAGAAAGGTTGAATATCATTTTGATAAAATAAAGATATATAAAAAATTAAGAATTTATGTAAAAATTACCAAACTTATTTTCCTGATGAAAATAAGATATTTACTTATATTGTGAAACAGATTCAAGCAATCATAGCTATGGAGGAGTTTTAAAATATAAATATGAAAATGAAAAAATAGAACATCATTGTAGATATTATTCAGGATCTTATACAGAAGCACAAATAAAATGGGAAATAAATAGAAAAGAATTATTAGCATTATATAAATGTTTATTAGCATTTGAACCATATATTGTTTAATAAATTTATTGTAAGAACAGATAACACACAAGTAAAATGGTGGATAACTAGAAAGATAGAGAATTCAGTTACAACAAAAGAAATAAGGAGATTGGTATTAAATATATTAAATTTTACATTTACAATTGAGGTAATTAAAACTGACAAAAATATTTGCAGATTACCTATCAAGACAAAGGTACACAAACTGAACAAGAAAAAGATATGATGGAAGAGATACTCAAATCCATTACTACACTTTGTAATAAAGTGGACAGTATGGACAAAGAGATACAAAAGCTAAAGACTAATGAAGTTAATCTGAAGTCTAAAGCTAAAGATAGTAGTCAGCAGCATGACTATAAAAATGCGGAGCTATGTCGATCGGAAGACAATAAAATTCCAGAGCTAGTAGGAGACGTTGGGAAACTCCGAAAAACCCAAAACAATTTATCTAACATTGCAGGTACAAGTGCAGGTACAGTTGGACAACCTACAAAATCACAATACAAAAATACCAATTTAAATACTATGTTTACAAACCCATTTACTCCAAAAATACAAAGACCAGTTATGACACCACCCCAAGTAAATACCTATGCAGCAAGCCTACACCAAGATAAAAAGATATACAACCATTTGTCCCAAACCTACATACAAAATATATATAAAATCCAAACATTCTTAAACCAAAATCCAAGGTCAGTTACAACCACAGACCTAAACCAAGACTATATAACCCAAAAATTACAAGGATATAATAAACTCATTGCCCAGCCAAAAACCAATTCAAATCTAGTTAAAACATGTTACCACTATGGCTTACTTAGTACTGTATATACATACGATGGAGAAGAGTTACAAGGAATACCAGAAATACATAAGGCATTTTTAACCTATAAAAGAATTACAAAAGGAGATTTATTTTTCATAAAATTCTACACAGCACCAGCAGAAATATTATATGATGAGATAAAACCAGTGATCCAAGTTGTGAAGCTAGGATTGACAAGAACTATGTTAATACCAGAAGATATATCAATACAACCAGAAATACCTATAATAGAAATACCAGATTTCTACGCAAATAAAAGAATTATTGGAATCTCTACTATTATCCAAGAATTAGCAGACAATTATTTAAATGGTAATGCTATATGGAGCTATTATGCTAGAGAACAAGTAATGATTTATTCAAATTCAAGGACTGTAAGAGAAGCAGATATGGCAGAAGTACAACAATGGATATTATCATTACTTAGACCAGAAGAAAAACCTACTACAAGAGCCTTGAAAAAAGAATTTATTTCTCAAAATTTATTAACCAGATATTGTAAGATAATTAGTCATAAATATCCAGATCATCGTTGTTCAAAATGCAATGGTGAAGAAGTAACAGAGATACCAGATGTACAGCTCGAATAGAAATATGTAAAAAGAAAAAAGAGATACTGCAGAAGATAAACACGTTGCAAGATAAGAAGAAAAGTACAAAGGTGGCAGACAAAGACAAAGAGATATGGCAGACATAGAGATAATAAAGAAAAGATTCAAATTGTAAAAGGAAAAGATATAAGTAGTTTGTCTTGTTTTGTTTTGTAGTTTTGTAATAATTCATGAATTACTATTCATGAATAGTAAAAGACGTGTCACTGTGTAAATAGTATAGGCCAAGTTACTGTGTAAATAGTAAGAGTCAAGTAACTGTGTAAATAGTAAAGGCCAATCATCCTTTAGTAAAGATGAAAGGTCGTTAGGATTTTGTATAAAAGGAGGCATTTGCCTTCATAAATAAAACAAGCCCCCTTCTCTATTCACTCTTTTCTCTCATTCCGCTTCCACCCCCCATATTATTACAAGCAAGGTATATATAGATGAAGCAAAAGAAATAAGACAACAATATTTACAAAATTACCAGAACCATTTAGTACAAACGTAATTAAAGATTGGAATAATGAAGGAATAACAGATACTTTAGGAGCTAGAATAAAATTTTTACAACAATGGTTTATACAATTATGTGAAAACCAAAAAGAAAAAAAAATGGAAAAAGTATTAATAAAAATTAGCATGTTGCAAAAAAAAATAGCACCACAATTTGGTTGTAAATAATATTATAAAAAATAGAAAATATAAAAATTATAGAAAAACTAAACCAATATAAATATAAAAATCCAAGAAAAAATATTATGTAAAAAATTATAAAATAAAAGACCATATAGACCAAAAAAAAATTATCAGATTGTACTTGTTACAATTGTGGAAAGTTAGGACATTTAGCTAGAGATTGTAAATTACCTAAAAATATAAAAGGTAAATTGCAGAAATAATATGGATGATGAAAATATATGCAGATAGATATATAGATTATGAATTAAGTGAAAAGATAGTATATTGAATTATCTGACATTGAATCCGCAGATATAGAAATAAATATGGAATTAAATAATGAAATGATAATGAAGAAATATAATGACTGAAAATGATATAAAAATAATATCTAAAGAAGAATATCAGAATGAAGAATCAGTAGAACAAAAAATTATATTTGATAATACAATTTTCCAACAAATAAAAAATAAAGAATTAGATTTAAGCGTAGATAAAGTACTTGAAATACCTACTTTAAAAAATTGGTTTAAAAGAAAAAAAGAATACTATGTAGTTAGTCAAAAAACATATTGTAGATTGTAAATATACAAAAGGAAAAGCACAAATACCTATATTAAACAAAAGAATGATAAATCAAGAAATACAAGATATAAAAGCTAAAACACCTATAAAATATGTACATTTAGGAGGAACAGAAATACTAATAAAGCATGTTTAGAGAAGGAATAGATACACCTATTGAAATATATTTAGCAGATGATAGAATAATACACCCTATAGAAAAAAGTGTAATTAGTGCGTAAAAGGAAATTTAATATACCAAAAATTTAAATTTATAATAAGTGCAAATTACTCAATAGCATTAACAGATAGAAACATAGATAAATCATTAGTATTATATTGGAAATTATCAGGAATAGAATTAGCACCAGGAAGTAAATATTTACAGCAAGATATAAAAACCTATATATATAACAACAAACATAAAGTAATGGCAAAAAAAAAATTGATAGAATAAAATAGAAAACCCTTTTGACCAAGTAATTACAATAATAGATAATAAGATTAGTTATAAAGAAATTGACATGGAAGAAGATTTAGAAATAGTAAAAGAAAGAATAAGCACTTCAAGCATACCAAATATATTAAATAAAACTACTTCATCAAGAGCCAGTACGTCCAAAAGAAAATATGAATTCCTAAAATATTAAATACAGAAGAAGAAACACCAAATCATTATTTTATAACTGAAAATTAATGAAAAAGATATAGGATATTAAATACAGGACAAGAAGATAATTACATAATTAGAGAATTAGTTTTAGATACAGAAATTATAAAAACAGGACATGTATGCCCTGGATTACCTAGTGAAATTGTAACTATAAATGAAGAAATAGTAGAAAAAGAAATAATTATAGGAGGAATATTATTATTAATACCATTTAAAATTTACCAAGGAAATCAAAATATTACTTTAGGAATAAAATGGTTAGATCAATTTAAACCATATAAAATAGAAGATGAACAATTACATAACTGTCAAAATAAGAAAATAATTATAAAAGAACAAAATGAGTAATGAAGATATATATACTTGCAAAAATTATTGTAGAAGGATATCACAACAGATATTATACACCTATGATAGATACAGGAGCAGAGACAAATATATGTAAATATAATTGTTTACCAGAAGATAAATGGGAAAAATTAAAAACACCTATGGAGTAACAGGATTCAACAATGAAAGTAGTATGATTACATATAAAGCAAAAATATAAAAATACAAATATGGGATAAAATCTTAATAATAGAAGAAATGTATAATTTTGAATTCACAACAAGATATGTTATTAGGAATGCCATTTTTAGATAAACTATATCCTCATATTATAACTAAAACTCATTGGTGGTTTACTACACATGTGGATATAAAATAGGAGCAAAAAGAGTAAATAATAAACAAAAAAACCAAAAGAATGGATAAAAGGAAGTGAAAAATAAATCAAGAAATGGAAAACATAAATAGCAAACAATAAACCAACTAGAAATTATATATTTACAATAGATAAGGTTAAAATAATAAATGAACAATTAGAACTATTATATAGCGAAAATCCATTAGAAGGATGGGAAAAGCATAAGACAAAAGTAAAAATTGAATTAATAGATGAAAATAGTATAATAACGCAAAAACCATTAAAATATAATTTTGATGATTTAAATGAATTTAAAATGCATATAGATGAACTATTAAAGAATAATTACATACAAGAGAGTAATAGTAAACATACAAGTCCAGCATTTATAGTAAATAAACATAGTGAACAAAAAAGAGGTAAAAGTAGAATGGTTATAGATTATCGTAATCTAAATGCTAAAACTAAAACTTATAATTATCCAATACCAATAAGATATTAAAAAAAGACAGATACAAGGATATAACTATTTTAGTAAATTTGATTGTAAATCAGGATTTTATCATTTAAAACTAGAAGAAGAATCTAAAAACTAACAGCATTCACAGTACCACAAGGTTTCTATGAATGGAATGTTTTACCATTTGGATATAAAATGCACCAGGTAGATATCAACATTTTATGGATAACTATTTCAATCAATTAGAAAATTGCATAGTTTATATAGATGATATATTATTATTCTCTAGAACACAAGATGAACATATTAGGTTATTAGAAAAATTTATACATATAATTAAACAATAGGTATAACTTTAAGTAAAAAGAAAGCAGAAATTATGAAATCACAGATATAATTTCTAGGAATACAAATAGACAAAAATGGGATAAAAATGCAAACTCACATAGTACAAAAAATAATTAACCTTGATGAAGATATAGATACAAAAAAGAAATTACAATCTTTTTTAGGATTAGTAAATCAAGTAAGAGAATATATACCAAAATTAGCAGAATATTTAAAACCACTTCATAGGAAACTTAAGAAAGATGTTGAATATCATTTTGATAAAAAAGATAAAGAATATATAAAAAAAATTAAGAATTTATGTAAAAAATTATCAAAACTTTATTTTCCTGATGAAAATAAGATATTTACTTATATTGTGGAAACAGATTCAAGCAATCATAGCTATGGAGGAGTTTTAAAATATAAATATGAAAATGAAAAAATAGAACATCATTGTAGATATTATTCAGGATCTTATACAGAAGCACAAATAAAATGGGAAATAAATAAAAAAGAATTATTAGCATTATATAAATGTTTATTAGCATTTGAACCATATATTGTTTACAATAAATTTATTGTAAGAACAGATAACACACAAGTAAAATGGTGGATAACTAGAAAGATAGAGAATTCAGTTACAACAAAAAAAATAAGGAGATTGGTATTAAATATATTAAATTTTACATTTACAATTGAGGTAATTAAAACTGACAAAAATATGGTTGCAGATTACCTATCAAGACAAAGGTACACAAACTGAACAAGAAAAAGATATGATGGAAGAGATACTCAAATTCATTACTACACTTTGTAATAAAGTGGACAGCATGGACAAAGAGATACAAAAGCTAAAGACTAATGAAGTTAATCTGAAGTCTAAAGATAAAGATAGTAGTCAGCAGCATGACTATAAAAATGCGGAGCTATGTCGATCGGAAGACAATAAAATTCCAGAGCTAGTAGGAGACGTTGGGAAACTCCGAAAAACCCAAAACAATTTATCTAACATTGCAGGTACAGTTGGACAACCTACAAAATCACAATACAAAAATACCAATTTAAATACTATGTTTACAAACCCATTTACTCCAAAAATACAAAGACCAGTTATGACACCACCCCAAGTAAATACCTATGCAGCAAGCCTACACCAAGATAAAAAGATATACAACCATTTGTCCCAAACCTACATACAAAATATATATAAAATCCAAACATTCTTAAACCAAAATCCAAGGTCAGTTACAACCACAGACCTAAACCAAGATTATATAACCCAAAAATTACAAGGATATAATAAACTCATTGCCCAGCCAAAAACCAATTCAAATCTAGTTAAAACATGTTACCACTATGGCTTACTTAGTACTGTATATACATACGATGGAGAAGAGTTACAAGGAATACCAGAAATACATAAGGCATTTTTAACCTATAAAAGAATACAAAAGGAGATTTATTTTTCATAAAATTATACACAGCACCAGCAGAGATATTATATGATGAGATAAAACCAGTGATCCAAGTTGTGAAGCTAGGATTGACAAGAACTATGTTAATACCAGAAGATATATCAATACAACCAGAAATACCTATAATAGAAATACCAGATTTCTACGCAAATAAAAGAATTATTGGAATCTCTACTATTCTCCAAGAATTAGCAGACAATTATTTAAATGGTAATGCTATATGGAGCTATTATGCTAGAGAACAAGTAATGATTTATTCAAATTCAAGGACTGTAAGAGAAGCAGATATGGCAGAAGTACAACAATGGATATTATCATTACTTAGACCAGAAGAAAAACCTACTACAAGAGCCTTGAAAAAAGAATTTATTTCTCAAAATTTATTAACCAGATATTGTAAGATAATTAGTCATAAATATCCGGATCATCGTTGTTCAAAATGCAATGGTGAAGAAGTAACAGAGATACCAGATGTACAGCTGGAATAGAAATATGTAAAAAGAAAAAAGAGATACTGCAGAAGATAAACACGTTGCAAGAAGATAAGAAGAAAAGTACAAAGGTGGCAGACAAAGACAAAGAGATATGGCAGACATAGAGATAATAAAGAAAAGATTAATTGTAAAAGGAAAAGATATAAAGTAGTTTGTCTTGTTTTGTTTTGTAGTTTTGTAATAATTCATGAATTACTATTCATGAATAGTAAAAGACGTGTCACTGTGTAAATAGTATAAGCCAAGTTACTGTGTAAATAGTAAGAGTCAAGTAACTGTGTAAATAGTAAAGGCCAATCATCCTTTAGTAAAGATGAAAGGTCGTTAGGATTTTGTATAAAAGGAGGCATTTGCCATCATAAATAAAACAAGCCCCCTTCTCTCTTCACTCTTTTCTCTCATTCCGCTTCCACCCCCCATATTGGTATCAGAGCTAGTAAATAAAATATTAGTTATGGAAAACAAATCAGATATGGAAAATCTACAAGAACAGGTATACTCATTTTTATTCATGAATAGCTAAACTACTTTATTCCTGATAATCTCTTTTTTATTATAAGTATTTATTATGCTTTAATAATGTTATAATAATCATCTTTAGAAGGTTTGCTATGGAAATATTCTGAGAGTAGGTAAGCCCAGACTATGCCATCCTAAAGTGGAAACCGGTAGGCAAAAGAGAAGGCCGTTTAGGGGAGTACACAGAGTTGAGGCGCTGTTAGGGTAACTGATTGAAGAAGAAAACCATAGTAGTGACTAGACGAGATGATTATTAAATTATTATTATTACATAATAAATAAGTATAATCTGTGAAGAGGTTAGAAGGAATAAAATTTTAGCAAAAATATGATAAAATGACTACCTATTTATTAAATGATGATGTTAATTACATGATATTATTATTCTATATATTAAAAGATCTTGATGTTGATATAAGAAGAATAATTTATGATAAATTAGTAACATATTAAATAATTGAAGAAACAATTTATGATTGGTCAGAACTAATTATTTCCGATGACTGTGATATAGATTATTATTTATATGATGATATAGAATTATATAGAGATCAATGATAAATTATAGATATTTGCAATTATGGAAAGAAACTATAGAAAAGATAGATCTAGAAGAAAAATTATTAATTGAAAATGTAAATAGATATATATATCTTAGAGAAGAAGAATATTTAGAATATATAGAAACTAATGCTAAAGAAATACAAAGATTAAATTTAGTTAAAGAAGAATATTATGAAAAAATATTTTCTTAAAAAATGAAAAAAGTAAATAATAATATAGAAAGAAAAGTAAGAAAGATAAAGAAAAAGTTAAATAATTTATATATAAAATATGAATTATTAAAAATTACTAAAAAAGATATTAATAAAGAAAATCTTTTGATGGATATAATTTCTAAAACAGAATATAAATATATTTGTTATTTGAAAAAACAATATGGACAGAGAAACATATAAACAACAACTGATAAATAAAAGAAATGAAAAAAGATACGAATTAGAAGTTAAAAAAGAAAGATTAGAAGAAAATATATTTGCAGGAGTAAGTAGTAAAGTAATATCAATACAAAGAAAAGTTCTATTTGAGTTAGAAATACAAATAAATTGCCTAGAATATAAATTACAACATAATATAAGTTATAATAATGAATATAATGAATAAAGAAGAATTTGCAGTAGACGAAAAAACATATGAAAACCAAGAAGGACTAATAATAAAAATAATATTCTCAAATTTAGGAAGAAGATATAAAAAAATAGGAGATAAATTATATTTAATGTTAGAAAAGGAAACAGCAAAATTAGAAGATAGTTTAACAGCTATGATAAGAATAACAAAAAAAAATGAAGAAATAGATAAAGCCAAAGAAATTGAAAAACTAAAATCACAAGCAAAACAAGAAGTACAAAAGATAGAAGAAACAAAAAATACAAAAATAAGTGAATTAGAAAAAGAATTAGCTCAGTTAAAATTATTATATGAAACTAAACAAAAAGAAAAACAAATAGAAAAAGAAAAAGAAAAAGAAGTTGAATTGACTAGTGAAATAAATAAAATGAAACAAATATTAAATGAAAATGAAAATCTTGAAATAAATGAAATCAATGATGAAATAAACGAACTAGATACAATGAATGATCAAAATTCAGAAATAAGTGATATAAGTGAAACATATACAGAAATTCTAGAACAAGTAGATAAACTGAAAAAATTAGAAATAAATACAGGAGATATAAATAAACCAGGTACATCAAGAGTTAAAACTCCAGATTATAGTCCTAGGAGTAGTCCTAGAAGAAGTAGTCCTAGAAGATCAACACCAACCTATTATACAGAAAGTTATGAAAGATCAGACAGAGCAAATACAATATGAATAGTAGATTAAATAAAAAATGGATACCTAGACCAATAATGGAACAAAATAACTTTTTAGACTTAGACTGTGTTATAGTAATGAAAGGTCGTTAGGATTATGTATAAAAGGAGGCATTTGCCTTCATAAATAAAACAAGCCCCCTTCTCTCTTCACTCTTTTCTCTTATTCCGCTTCCACCCCCCATATTGGTATCAGAGCTAGTAAATAAAATATTAGTTATGGAAAACAAATCAGATATGGAAAATCTACAAGAACAGGTATACTCATTTTCATTCATGAGTAGCTAAACTGCTTTATTCCTGATAATCTCTTTTTGATTATAAGTATTTATTATGCTTTAATAATGTTATAATAATCATCTTTAGAAGGTTTGCTATGGAAATATTCTGAGAGTAGGTAAGCCCAGACTATGCCATCCTAAAGTGGAAACCGGTAGGCAAAAGAGAAGGCCGTTTAGGGGAGTACACAGAGTTGAGGCGCTGTTAGGGTAACTGATTGAAGAAGAAAACCATAGTAGTGACTAGACGAGATGATTATTAAATTATTATTATTACATAATAAATAAGTATAATCTGTGAAGAGGTTAGAAGGAATAAAATTTTAGCAAAAATATGATAAAATGACTACCTATTTATTAAATGATGATGTTAATTACATGATATTATTATTCTATATATTAAAAGATCTTGATGCTGATATAAGAAGAATAATCTATGATAAATTAGTAACATATGAAATAATTGAAGAAACAATTTATGATTGGTCAGAACTAATTATTTCAGATGACTTTGATATAGATTATTTATATGATGATGTAGAATTATATAGAGATCAATGATAAATTATAGATATTTGCAATTATGGAAAGAAACTAAAGAAAAGATAGATCTAGAAGAAAAATTATTAATTGAGAATGTAAATAGATATATATATCTTAAAGAAGAAGAATATTTAGAATATATAGAAACTAATGCTAAAGAAATACAAAGATTAAATTTAGTTAAAAAAGAATATTATAAAAAAAATATTTTCTTAAAAAATGAAAAAAGTAAATAATAATATAGAAAGAAAAGTAAGAAAGATAAAGAAAAAGTTAAATAATTTATATATAAAATATGAATTATTATAAATTACTAAAAAAGATACTAATAAAGAAAATCTTTTGATAGACATAATTTCTAAAACAGAATATAAATATATTTGTTATTTGAAAAAACAATATGGACAGAGAAACATATAAACAACAACTGATAGATAAAATAAATGAAAAAAGATACGAATTAGAATTTAAAAAAGAAAGATTAGAAGAAAATATATTTGCAGGAGTAAGTAGTAAAGTAATATCAATACAAAGAAAAGTTCTATTTGAGTTAGAAATACAAATAAATTGTCTAGAATATAAATTACAACATGATATAAGTTATAATAATGAATATAATGAATAAAGAAGAATTTGCAGTAGACGAAAAAACATATGAAAACCAAGAAGGACTAATAATAAAAATAATATTCTCAAATTTAGGAAGAAGATATAAAAAAATAGGAGATAAATTATATTTAATGTTAGAAAAGGAAACAGCAAAATTAGAAGATAGTTTAACAGCTATGATAAGAATAACAAAAGAAAATGAAGAAATAGATAAAGCCAAAGAAATTGAAAAAATAAAATCACAAGCAAAACAAGAAGTACAAAAGATAGAAGAAACAAAAAATACAAAATAAGTGAATTAGAAAAAGAATTAGCTCAGTTAAAATTATTATATGAAACTAAACAAAAAGAAAAACAAATAGAAAAAGAAAAAGAAAAAGAAGTTGAATTGACTAGTGAAATAAATAAAATGAAACAAATATTAAATGAAAATGAAAATCTTGAAATAAATGAAATCAATGATGAAATAAACGAACTAGATACAATGAATGATCAAAATTCAGAAATAAGTGATATAAGTGAAACATATACAGAAATTCTAGAACAAGTAGATAAACTGAAAAAATTAGAAATAAATACAGGGATATAAATAAACCAGGTACATCAAGAGTTAAAACTCCAGATAATAGTCCTAGGAGTAGTCCTAGAAGAAGTAGTCCTAGAAGATCAACACCAACCTATTATACAGAAAGTTATGAAAGATCAGACAGAGCAAATACAATATGGAATAGTAGATTAAATAAAAAATGGATACCTAGACCAATAATGGAACAAAATAACTTTTTAGACTTAGACTGTGTTATAGATATAAACAAGGTAATCTTATTATGGATAGGAAATTTATCTAAACAATTAGTTGATAATAAAATAGCAGTAAAAGATACACCAGGATATATAGAAAGGACATTTGTAGGAACAACAAAATTATGGATAGAAAATTTACCATCAGAAAGTATAGCAACACTTAGGAGTGATAAAAAAATAGATGGATCAACATCAACAACAAATATAGATATATTAGATAAATATGAATTAGCCATAAGAAATGAATTTGGAGGTATCACTACAGAAATAAAAGAACAAAATAAAGAAAAAATAATAAATAGACAACTAATGTCAAAATTAGCAATATGTAATATGTGTTACATAGAAGAATATACATGTGCATTTAAAGAATATTATTACAAAGCAAGGTATAATATAGATGAAGCAAAAGAAATAAGACAACAATATTTTACAAAATTACCAGAACCATTTAGTACAAACGTAATTAAAGATTGGAATAATGAAGGAATAACAGATACTTTAGGAGCTAGAATAAAATTTTTACAACAATGGTTTATCCAATTATGTGAAAATCAAAAAGAAAAATTAAAAATGGAAAAAGTATTAATAAAAAATCTAGCATGTTGTAAAAACAAGATAGCACCACAATTTGGTTGTAAAGATAAATATTATAAAAAACCTAGAAAATATAAAAATTATAGAAAAACTAAAACCAAATATAAATATAAAAATCCAAGAAAAAGATATTATGTAAAAAATTATAAAATAAAAAGACCATATAGACCAAAAAGAAAATTATCAGATTGTACTTGTTACAATTGTGGAAAGTTAGGACATTTAGCTAGAGATTGTAAATTACCTAAAAATCTAAAAGGTAAACAAATTGCAGAAATAATTATGGATGATGAAAAATATATGCAGATAGATTATATAGATTATGAATTAAGTGAAAATGATAGTATATATGAATTATCTGACATTGAATCCGAAGATATAGAAATAAATATGGAATTAAATAATGAAATGATAAATGAAGAAATATAATGACTGAAAATGATATAAAAATAATATCTAAAAAGAATATCAGAATGAAGAATCAGTAGAACAAAAAATTATATTTGATAATACAATTTTCCAACAAATAAAAAATAAAGAATTAGATTTAAGCGTAGATAAAGTACTTGAAATACCTACTTTAAAAAATTGGTTTAAAAGACAAAAAGAAGAATACTATGTAGTTAGTCAAAAA
Source organism: Solanum lycopersicoides (assembly GCA_022817965.1). Lineage (NCBI taxonomy): Eukaryota > Viridiplantae > Streptophyta > Magnoliopsida > Solanales > Solanaceae > Solanum > Solanum lycopersicoides. Next base: position 23,446,956 of record CM040625.1, on the reverse strand, counting down.
GAACATATTGTAGATTGTAAATATACAAAAGGAAAACAAATACCTATATTAAATAAAAGAATGATAAATCAAGAAATACAAGATATAAAAGCTAAAACACCTATAAAATATGTACATTTAGGAGGAACAAAAATACTAATAAAAGCATGTTTTAGAGAAGGAATAGATACACCTATTGAAATATATTTAGCAGATGATAGAATAATACACCCTATAGAAAAAAGTGTAATAAGTGCGGTAAAAGGAAATTTAATATACCAAAAATTTAAATTTATAATAAGTGCAAATTACTCAATAGCATTAACAGATAGAAACATAGATAAATCATTAGTATTATATTGGAAATTATCAAGAATAGAATTAGCACCAGGAAGTAAAATATTTACAGCAAGATGTAAAAACCTATATATATTAACAACAAAACATAAAGTAATGGCAAAAAATAAAATTGATAGAATAAAAGAGTGTGTTTGGTATGAAGGATTTTCCAATTTTCCCATGTTTGGTTGGGACAAAAGTTTTGGAAAATGTTTTCCAAATCAACTCATTTTCCTCAAAATTAAGGAAAATAACTTCCCTTCAAAAATTAAGGAAAACATTTTCCAAAACTCTCCCCAATTTCAAATTATATTATTTTTTTTGAAAAACATCAATTTTAAAAAAATATTTTCAATTTTAAAATTTTATTTTTTCACCCGATCCCTGACCCCCCACCCCCACCGGCCAGCCCCCACCCCACCAAACCCCTCCCAAAAAAATTAATTTTGTTTTCTAAAAATACTATCAACTTCAAAATTTTATTTTTTCACTCCTACCCCCCTACCCCCTACCCCTACCCCCTACCCCCTGCCCCCACCCACTACCTCCACCCACCACCACTCCAAAAAAGTAATAATTTTTTTTTAAAAAATATTTTCAATTTCATAAATTATTTTTTATTCTAGTAAAAATAAAAGATGTCTCTCAAAAACATTTTTTCATTCACAAATCAAACACTAAAAATCATTTCCGGAAAATTTTTTCTAGTCACCAACCAAACATGAGAAAATAAGTCCAAAATCTACTTGTTTTCCAGGAAAATATTTTCTAGGAAAACATTTTCCATGGAAAACATTTTCCTCCATACAAAACACACCCAAAATAGAAAACCCTTTTGACCAAGTAATTACAATAATAGATAATAATGATTATAGTTATAAAGAAATTGACATGGAAGAAGATTTAGAAATAGTAAAAGAAAGAATAAGCACTTCAAGCATACCAAATATATTAAATAGAACTACTTCATCAAGAGCCAGTACGTCCAAAAGAAAATATGAAATTCCTGAAATATTAAATACAGAAGAAGAAACACCAAATCATTATTTTATAACTGGAATAATTAATGAAAAAAGATATAGGATATTAATAAATACAGGACAAGAAGATAATTACATAATTAGAGAATTAGTTTTAGATACAAAAATTATAAAAACAGGACATGTATGCCCTGGATTACTTAGTGAAATTGTAACTATAAATGAAGAAATAGTAGAAAAAGAAATAATTATAGGAGGAATATTATTATTAATACCATTTAAAATTTACCAAGGAAATCAAAATATTACTTTAGGAATAAAATGGTTAGATCAATTTAAACCATATAAAATAGAAGATGAACAATTAATCATAACCTGTCAAAATAAGAAAATAATTATAAAAAGAACAAAATGAGTAATGAAGATATATATACTTGCAAAAATTATTGTAGAAGGATATCACAACAGATATTATACACCTATGATAGATACAGGAGCAGAGAAAAATATATGTAAATATAATTGTTTACCAGAAGATAAATGGGAAAAATTAAAAACACCTATGGTAGTAACAGGATTCAACAATGAAAGTAGTATGATTACATATAAAGCAAAAAATATAAAAATACAAATATGGGATAAAATCTTAATAATAGAAGAAATGTATAATTTTGAATTTACAACAAAAGATATGTTATTAGGAATGCCATTTTTAGATAAACTATATCCTCATATTATAACTAAAACTCATTGGTGGTTTACTACACCATGTGGATATAAAATAGGAGCAAAAAGAGTAAATAATAAACAAAGAAAACCAAAAGAATGGATAAAAGGAAGTGAAAAAATAAATCAAGAAATGGAAAACATAAATAGCAAACAAATAAACCAACTAGAAATTATCATATTTACAATAGATAAGGTTAAAATAATAAATGAACAATTAGAACTATTATATAGTGAAAATCCATTAGAAGGATGGGAAAAGCATAAGACAAAAGTAAAAATTGAATTAATAGATGAAAATAGTATAATAACGCAAAAACCATTAAAATATAATTTTGATGATTTAAAGGAATTTAAAATGCATATAGATGAACTATTAAAGAATAATTACATACAAGAGAGTAATAGTAAACATACAAGTCCAGCATTTATAGTAAATAAACATAGTGAACAAAAAAGAGGTAAAAGTAGAATGGTTATAGATTATCGTAATCTAAATGCTAAAACTAAAACTTATAATTATCCAATACCCAATAAGATATTAAAAATAAGACAGATACAAGGATATAACTATTTTAGTAAATTTGATTGTAAATCAGGATTTTATCATTTAAAACTAGAAGAAGAATCTAAACAACTAACAGCATTCACAGTACCACAAGGTTTCTATGAATGGAATATTTTACCATTTGGATATAAAAATGCACCAGGTAGATATCAACATTTTATGGATAACTATTTCAATCAATTAGAAAATTGCATAGTTTATATAGATGATATATTATTATTCTCTAGAACACAAGATGAACATATTAGGTTATTAGAAAAATTTATACATATAATTAAACAATCAGGTATAAGTTTAAGTAAAAAGAAAGCAGAAATTATGAAATCACAGATAGAATTTCTAGGAATACAAATAGACAAAAATGGGATAAAAATGCAAACTCACATAGTACAAAAAATAATTAACCTTGATGAAGATATAGATACAAAAAAGAAATTACAATCTTTTTTAAGATTAGTAAACCAAGTAAGACAATATACCAAAATTAGCAGAATATTTAAAACCACTTCATAGGAAACTTAAGAAAGATGTTGAATATCATTTTGATAAAAAAGATAAAGAATATATAAAAAAAATTAAGAATTTATGTAAAAAATTACCAAAACTTTATTTTCCTGATGAAAATAGGATATTTACTTATATTGTGGAAACAGATTCAAGCAATCATAGCTATGGAGGAGTTTTAAAATATAAATATGAAAATGAAAAAATAGAACATCATTGTAGATATTATTCAGGATCTTATACAGAAGCACAAATAAAATGGGAAATAAATAGAAAAGAATTATTAGCATTATATAAATGTTTATTAGAATTTGAACCATATATTGTTTACAATAAATTTATTGTAAGAACAGATAACACACAAGTAAAATGGTGGATAACTAGAAAGATAGAGATTCAGTTACAACAAAAAAATAAGGAGATTGGTATTAAATATATTAAATTTTACATTTACAATTGAGGTAATTAAAACTGACAAAAATATGGTTGCAGATTACCTATCAAGACAAAGGTACACAAACTGAACAAGAAAAAGATATGATGGAAGAGATACTCAAATCCATTACTACACTTTGTAATAAAGTGGACAGTATGGACAGAGAGATACAAAAGCTAAAGAATAATGAAGTTAATCTGAAGTCTAAAGCTAAAGATAGTAGTCAGCAGCATGACTATAAAAATGCGGACCTATGTCGATCGGAAGACAATAAAATTCCAGAGCTAGTAGGAGACGTTGGGAAACTCCGAAAAACCCAAAACAATTTATCTAACATTGCAGGTACAAGTGCAGGTACAGTTGGACAACCTACAAAATCACAATACAAAAATACCAATTTAAATACTATGTTTACAAACCCATTTACTCCAAAAATACAAAGACCAGTTATGACACTACCCCAAGTAAATACCTATGCAGCAAGCCTACACCAAGATAAAAAGATATACAACCATTTGTCCCAAACCTACATACAAAATATATATAAAATCCAAACATTCTTAAACCAAAATCCAAGGTCAGTTACAACCATAGACCTAAACCAAGATTATATAACCCAAAAATTACAAGGATATAATAAACTCATTGCCCAGCCAAAAACCAATTCAAATCTAGTTAAAACATGTTCACATCACATCAAGACATATCAATATTCACCTTCACTTATACTCATCAAAAAATAAAACCAAGGTAAGCATAAAAAACTCACCTTTTCTCCCTCAAGCTTTGAAATATATTTTTTCCAAGCAATCACATCTAAAAGACCACCGGACAAGGAAACATAAGAGATAGATCATATAGAGTTCATATAGAGTTAAGTTCTATGGAAGGACATGAGAATAGTGAAGAAGTGAATCTCTATCGTCCTATAGCCTCTTGCTCTAGATGTGTCGCGACTCACCACTGATGAACGAGACTCTACTAGACGTGTCAATATGACACTTTGAAACCTAAAAACTAATCCAAAAACCTTATGTTGTGATACCAAGTTTGTCACAATCGGGGAGCACCCCTTAGAAGTAACAGAGCGTCGTCTGTCACATCCCGAGAGCATACCCTAGAAGATATGGCACTCTCGGAGTGCAACCAGCGTACTTGACCTCTCCGAGGTCTTGTACAAACCCTTTCGCATCATTCATCGCATATGAATATATGAAAAGTAGTGAGGAATTAAAACTTTTCACAAACGTTCGAATAGACTTTCAAAATATCTTTGATATAACCAAAGGAAATACTAAGTCTCATGTCATTAAATCTTTGACTCAAAATATACTTGGGACACGGCCCCTACAATCGAAATATAGTACTATAAAGCCCATTACAATGCTTTAATAAAGAAACACTAAAGACATCTATGCCTTCGAGTCAAATGAGGACATACTTCAAACTTGCTTGAAAGATCCTATAATCCAAGCTTCTCTCGCAAAATCACCTTCATCTATGAATCACTTTAGAGATAAATAAAAGCCTGACATTAGTAAAAACACATGTACTAAGTATAGCTTAATGCATAAAATCATGATAACATACATTTAATGGAAATATGCTCTTTTGATTATAACATCATAGCCTAAGCATAAGAACAACATATAACACCTTCAAAACACATAAAACATCACATAAGCATTTAACCACATTTTTAGAAACATTAAAGTGAAATAGCACATATTATAGTGAACTAAAATCAATGTTACAGTGAACTTCTTCATCTTCACAGTGAACCCTTTCTAGCATGAAACCTTCTCACTAAAAGTTATCCTAAGACTCACTTAAGTAATACAAAGAGAGACCTCCCATACACCCTCTCTAAGCACACCTATATTATCCTTGGGACTACCTATAATGAGATACATACACATACAATATAACAAAACACAACATATAATATGATATTCTCCTTACTAATGTTATCAAAGGCTTACTTAAGTAATTTTAGAGGAGAATGCCAATACACCCTATTAAAGATTACCTAAATAATCCTTAAGATTTCCTAAGATTAGATTATGCCTACTTTATAAATCAACATTCCTAACTAGAGTTGTTCTTAAGACTTCCCTAGATAAGACATGAAGAGATCATCCTTTATATCCCCTTCACACTTTAACTAGGCAATCCTTAAAAGTCACTCTAGATTAGGTACTCATTGATTTACATACTATCTAACATAATTCATTACTTCATTAGTTAATTAAGAGACATTCATCGCATAAAGTACATTCAAGTAATGGTCTTGGAGAAGACCTAGGGACTCACTAATTAACATCTTCAAAGCCTAAAGGTTCAATGTCTAGGTAGCGTCCCATACCACCACCTAAACTTCATAGACTTCTAAAACACTAGTAGGTATCCCATATGATGAGAATAGGCAATAACCGACATAGACCATTGTAGAAAAGCATGGAATTCGGAATTGTAACCTACACCGATGGAGGGTGTTCTACTTGCCAATGGTAGAACTTGGACACATCTCATGTAGGCACATGGTTAAGGAATATGATGGGTTCCTCTGTTATCTATTCTCATATTACATATAGAGCTATATCCCATACCATACTCTCTCGGTGTTAGCCTTTGTTCTCATAGAGTATTTCACATAAAGGATCATATGAAAGGGTTCCATATCTAGTTCATAACCCAATCATATTCACCGTACCAAAGAAACCCCTAGGCTGCCTTTCAATGGAGAAGAGGATAGATTAATTAATTTCCTAAGGATTATTTCATGCTGTTACATCCAACAATCCTTAATTCCATAATTTAGAGAAGAAGGATACAATTACAACTTTTGACTTCAAGGATATCATAACCTACTAGGTTGAGGGCTCCACATAATTTTTCCTTCTCACTGTTCAAGGTCATGTATCAATCATACATACAATACTAAGAGGCTTTAGCATCCTAAGTCAAGACATCTCATATATACATTCCATAGGTATTAAGCAAGGGACACAAGTCTACCAAAAAAGACGCACACATACTTCACTTTACCACATATAACATATCATTCTAGAAGCACATATGCATAAACTTCATCATCTTTAGGTCACTCTATACACTACTATAACATCATCAATATAACCATCATACACTCATATAACCAATTAGGAAGAATCATGCATTAACTCTAAGACTACACACATCCAAACATAGTCATAGTCTAACATGATCACCTAACAACATAAATAGAAGAAAACATGCTATTACCCTAATAAAAAGTAGATAGATATGGTCATACTTCACATAATTAAACTATACCAATTATCATAATATATCAAGTAGCGCTGATAAGGACATGATCATCATAATTCATATAGTAATGTCGAAAATACCACATTATTCACAATTATAACACAATGCACCACCACCATAAGTAGACCATACCAATCACAACATAATTCAAGCCCTTCATTATATAAAAATAAAGAGAATTAGGGAAGCGTACCACAAATCCATTCTCTCCACTTCAATCCGTAGCCATATCATCCAATACAATACCAATAGGCCCTTACCCATGGCCATGATAATCAATTCAATACATAAATCACAATAATCAATGAATCTAAGTCAATTCAATATAGATTTATCAATCTAATACCGCCTATACATCAATTCAATATAATTCTTACTTCATTCAATAGCTCATAGAAAACTACTCTAGAATTCATAATCATTGAGACGAGATTATAACATTGAAATTATAGCCAATTTGAAGAGATTATGTTTTACATGGGTTCATGAAGATTTTAGGTTAGAATCACCTAATTAACATCCAAAACGTTTTATACAATAACCCATGGCTACATCATAAAATTGGACAAGTTCATGTTTAGAAGAATTTAAAGAATCACTTTGAAGTTGACTCCTTGAAGAAGAGAGTTTCAAGGATGAAGAAACCATACCTCACTGATTTTAATCCACCAAATTTATGTTTAATCACCTATCAAATCTCAAATCTAAGCTCTTCCTTGAGTTTTTGGTCCAATGGAGTTCTAGAGAATTTCTTAGAGAATTTGGGCTTTGATTTGGAAGAATGAATTCATGTAGGTGTTTAGGAATTATAAACCAACTTACAATACCTAATATATCCCTATGTAACCGCCAAATCCATTATTTGGATGTGGGGTGAACTTACCAATTTATTCCTTCAATTAACAGTGAAGCACGCGAATTACAGACCCAACCTACGCCTGGCCATCAATGACCCGTTTTTCAAACCAACAGACCGTCCTGCTGGTCCGTGTTTGGGTAAGAGCCTGGTCTTTGTAGTCCATCCTCCACCAACAACAATGCGTTTATCCAATTATGTGAAAATCAAAAAGAAAAATTAAAAAATGGAAAAGTATTAATAAAAAATCTAGCAATGTTGTAAAACAAGATAGACCACAATTGTGTTGTAAAGATAAAATTATAAAAAACTAGAAAATATAAAAATTATAGGAAATAATAACCAAATATAAATATAAAAATCCAAGAAAAAGATATTATGTAAAAACATTATAAAATAAAAAGACCGTATAGACCAAAAAAGAAAATTATCAGATTGTACTTCTTACCAATTGTGGAAAGTTAGAGACATTTAGCTAGAGATTGTAAATTACCTAAAAATCTAAAAAGTAAACAAATTGCAGAAATAATTATGGATATGAAAAAATATATGCAGATAGATTATATAGAATTATGAATTAAAGTGGAAAGATGAATATATAATGAAATTATCTACATTGAATCCGAAGATATAGAAATAAATATGGAATTAAATAATGAAATGATAAATGAAGACAATATAATGACTGAAAATGATAATAAAAATAGTATCTAAAAAAGAATATCAGAATGAAAGACACCAGTAGACAAAAAATTATATTGATTGATACAATTTTCCAACAAATAAAGAAATAAAGAATTAGATTAGCGTAGGATAAAGTACTGAAGATACCTACTTTAAAAAATTGGTTTAAAGACAAAAAAAGAAGAATACTATGTAGTAGTCAAAAAAACATATTTAGATTGTAAAGATACAAAAGGAAAAAGCACAAAACCTATATTAAACAAAAGAAATGATAAATCAAGAAATACAAGATAAAACAGCTAAAAACCTATAAAAAATATGACATTTAGGAGAACATAAATATGAATAAAAGGCAGTTTTAGAGAAGGAATAGATACACTATTGAAATATATTTAGCAGATGATAGAATAATACACCGCTATATAAAAAAGGTAAGGAAGTGCGTAAAAGGAAATTAAATAGTACCAAAAATTTAAATTTATATAAGTCAAATTTACTCCAATAGCCATTACAGTAAGAACATAGATAAATCATAGTATTAATTGAAATTATCAGAAATAGAATTAGCACCAGGAAGTAAATATTTACAGCAAGATGTAAAAACCTATATATATTAACAACAAAACATAAAGTAATGAAAAAAAAAATTGATAGAATAAAGAGTGTGTTTGGTATGAAGGATTTCCAATTGTCCCAGTTTGGATTGGACAAAAGTTTTGGAAAATGTTTTCCAAATCAAGCTCGATTTTCCTCAAGAATAAGTGAAAATAACTTCCCTTCAAAATTAAGAAAACATTTTCCAAAACATCCCCCAATTTCAAAATTATATTATTTTTGTTTTGAAAACATCAATTTTAAAAAAGTATTTTCAATTTTAAAATTTTATTTTCACCCGATCCCTGCCCCCCACCCCCCACCGCGCAGCCCCCCACCCCACAAACCCCTCCCAAAAAAATTTAATTTGTGTTTCTAAAAAATACTATCAACTTCAAAATTTTATTTTTTCACTCCTACCCCCTACCCCCTACCCCTACCCCTACCCCATGCCCCCACCCACTACCTCACCCCACCACCAACTCCAAAGTAGATGAATTTTTTTTTAAAAAATATTTTCAGATTCATAAATTATTTTTATTCTAAGTAAAAATAAAAGATGTCTCTCAAAACATTTTTTCAGTCTCACAATTCAAACACTAAAAATCAATTTCCGGAAAATTTTGTTCTAGTCACCAACCAAACATAAGAAGAAAAATTAAGTCCAAAATCTACTGTTTTCCAGGAAAAAATATTTCTAGGAAAACATTTCTCCATGGAAAACATTTTCCTCCATACAAAAACACACCCAAAATAGAAAACCCTTTTGACCAATAATTTACAATAATAGATAAATAATGATGTATAGTTATAAAGAAATTGACATGGAAGAAATTTGAAAAGTAAAAGAACAGAATAAGGCACTTCAAGCATACCAAAATAAATTAAATCAGAACTACTTCACAGAGGCCAAGTACGTCCAAAAGAAAATATGAAATTCCTGAAATATTAATAACAGAAGAAAAAACCACAAATCATGTATTTAAACTGGAATAATTAATGAAAAAAAGATATAGGATATAATAAATACCAGACAAGAAGATAATTACATAATTAGAGAGGGGGGGATTAGTTTTAGATACAAAAATATAAAACAGGACATGGTTATGCCCTGGATTACTTAGTGAAATTGTTAACATAAATGAAGGAAATAGTAGAAAGAAAAATTATATAGGAGGAATATTATATTAATAACCATTAAAATTTACCAAGGGAAATCAAAAGATTACTTTAGAATAAAATGTTAGACAATTTAAACCATATAGAATAGAGAGATGAAGCAATTAATCATACTGTCAAAATAAGAAAATAATTAAAAAGAACAAAATGAGTAAGAAGTATATATACTTGCAAGAAATTATTGTAGAAGGAATCACAACAGATATTATACACCTATGATAGATACGAGAGCAGAGACAGAATATATGTAAAATATAATTGTTTTCCAGAAGATAAATGGGAAAAATTAAAAAACACCTATGGTATGAACAGGATTCAACAATAAGTAGTATGATTACATATAAGCAAAAATATAAAAATACAAATATGGGAAAAATCTTAATAAATAGAAGAAATGTATAATTTTGAATTTACAACAAAAGATTATGCTTATTAGGAATAGGCCATTTTTAGATAGAAACTTATATCCTCATATTATAACTAGAAACTCATGGTGGTTTACTACACCATGGTGGATATTAAAGATAGGAGCAAAAAGAGATAAATAATAAAACAAAGAAAACACAAAAGAATGGATAAAAGGAAGTAAAAAATTAAAATCAAGAAATGGAAAACATAAATAGCAAACAAATAAATCAATAGAAATTATCATATTTACAATAGATAAGCGTTAAATGAATAAATGAACAATTAGACGTATGTATATACGAGAAATCCATTAGGAAGATGGGAAAAGCATAAGACAGAAGTAAAATTGAATTAATAGATGAAAATAGTATAATAACGCCAAAAACCATTTAAAATATAATTTTGATGATTTAAATATTTAAAATGCATATAGATGAACTATTAAAGAATATTACATACAAGGAGAGTAATAGTAAACATACAAGTCCAGCATTTATAGTAAATAAACATGTGAAACAAAAAGATGGTAAAGTAGAATGTTATAGATTATCGTTAATCTAAATGCTAAAACTAAAACTTATAATATCCAATACCAAAATAAGATATTAAAAATAAGACAGAACAAGGATATAACTATTTAGTACAATTTGATGTAAATCAGGATTTATGTCATTAAAACTAGAAGAAGAAATCTAAACAACAGACAGCATTCACAGTACCACAGAGGTTTCTAATGAATGAAATTATTTTACCATTTGGATATAAAATGCACCAGGTAGATATCAACATTTCATGGATAACTATTTCTAATCAATTAGAAAATTGCTAGTTTATATAGATGATATATTATTATTTCTCTGAACACAGATGAACCATATTAGGTTATTAGGAAAAAATTTATACATATAATTAAACAATGCAGGTATAAGTTTAAAGGAAAAAGAAAGCAGAAATTATGAAATCACAGATAGAATTTCTAGGATACAAATAGACAAAAAATGGGAATAAAATATGCAAACTCCAATAGCTACAAAAAAATTAATTGATGAAAGATCATAGATACAAAAAGAAATTACAATCTTTCTTTTAAGATAGTAAACCAAGTGAAGACAATATTACCAAAATAGCAGAATATTTAAAACACTTCATAGGAAACTTAAGAAAGACTGTGAATATCATTTGATAAAAAAGATAAAGAATATATAAAAAAAATAAGATTTATGTAAAAAATTACCAAAACTTTATTTTCCTGATGAAAATAGGATATTTACTTATATTGTGGAAACAGATCTCAAGCAAGCATAAGCTATGGAGAGTTTAAGAATATAAATATGAAAATGAAAAAGATGAAATCATTAGATATTATTCAGGATCTTATACAGAAGCACAAATAAAATGGGAAATAAATAGAGAAAGAATTATTAGCATATATATAAATGTTTATTAGCATTTGAACCATATAAGTTGTTCAATAAATTTATTGTAAAGGACAGATAACACACAAGAGTAAATGGTGGATAACTAGAAAGGATAGAGGATTCAGTTACAACAAAAAGAAATAAGGAGATTTGGTTATTAAATATTATTAAATTTTACATTTACAATTGAGTGTAATTAAACTGAACAAAAATATGGTTGCAGATTACCATCAAGGACAAAGGTACATCAAACTGAACAGAAAAAGATATATGGAAGAATACTCAAAGTCCATTACTACACTTTGTAATAATAAGTGGACAGTATGGACAAGAGAGAGACAAAAGTAAGAAGAATAATGAAGTTAATCTGAAGAATCGAAAGCGTAAAGATAGTATCACAGCATTGACTATAATAAAAGCGACCTATGTCGATCGGAAGACAATAAAATCCAGAGCTGAGTAGGGAAACGTTGGGAAACTCCGAAAAACCCAAAACAATTATCTGAACATTGCAGTACAAGCAGTACAGTTGGACAACCTACAAAATCACAATACAAAAATAACCAATTTAGAATACAGTTTTAAAAAACCCATTAACTCCAAAAATACCAAAGACCAGTTATTGACACTACCCCAAGTAAAATACCTATGCAGCAAGCCTACACCAAGAAAAAAAAGATATGACAACCATTTTGTCCAAACCTACATACAAATATATATATAAAATCCAAACATTCTTAAACAAAATCCAAGGTCAGTTACAACCATAGACCTAAACCAAGATTATATAACCAAAAATTACAAGGATATAATAAACTCATTGCCCAGCCAAAAACCAATTCAAATCTAGTTAAAACATGTTCACATTCACATCAAGACATATCAATATCACCTTTCACTATACTCATTCAAAAAATAGAAACCAAGGTAAGCATAAAAAACTCACTTTTCTCCCTCAAGCTTGAAATATATTTTTTCCCAAAAGCAATCACATCTAAAAGACCACCGGACAACGGAAACATAAGAGATAGATCATATAGAGTTCAGTATAAGTTAAGGTCTATGGAAGGACATTGAGAATAGGAAGATGTGAATCTGCTAATACGTCCTATAGCCTCTTGCTCTAGATGTGTCCGACTCACCACTATGACGAGACTCTACTGAGCGTCATATGACATTTGAAACTAAAAACTAAATCGAAAAACCTTATGTTCGTGATACCAAGTTTGTACAATCGTGGAGCACCCTTAGAAGTAAACAGAGCGTCGTCTGTCACATCCGAGAGCAACCCTAGAAGATTATGGGTCACTCTCGGAGTGCAACCAGCGTACTTGAACCTCTGCGAGGTCTTGTACAAAACCCTTTCGCATCATTCATCGCTATGAATATATGGAAAAGTAGTGAGGAATTTAAACTTTTCACAAACGTTCGAATAGACTTTCAAAATATCTTTGATATACACCAAGAAATACTAAGTCTCATGTCATAAATCCTTGACTCAAAATATACTTGGGACACCGGCCCCTACAATCGAAATGATAGTACTATAAAGCCCATTACAATGCTTTAATAAAGAAACACTAAAGACATCTATGCCTTTCCGAGTCAAATAGAGACAGTACTTCAAACTGCTTGAAAGGATCCTATAATCAAGCTTCTCTCGCAAAATCCACCTTCATTCTATGAATCACTTTAGAGAGTAAATAAAACCTGACATTAGTAAAAAACACAGTACTAAGTATAGCTTAATGCATAAAATCATGATAACATACATTTAATGGACAATGCTCTTTTTTGATTATAACAATAGCCTAAGCATAAGAACAACATTAAACCCTTCAAACACATAAAACATCAGACATAAGCATTTAACCACATTTTTAGAAACATTAAAGTTGAAATAGCACCATATTATAGTGAACTAACAATCAATGTTACAGGAACGTTCGTCATGCTTCACAGTGAACCTCTTGCTAGCATGAAACCTTCTCACTAAAAGTTATCCTAAGACTTCGACTTAAGTAATACAAAGAAAATCTACAAGAACAGGTATACTCATTTCATTCATGAGTAGCTAAACTGCTTTATTCCTGATAATCTCTTTTTGATTATAAGTATTTATTATGTTTTAATAATGTTATAATAATCATCTTTAGAAGGTTTGCTATGGAAATATTCTGAGAGTAGGTAAGCCCAGACTATGCCATCCTAAAGTGGAAACCGGTAGGCAAAGAGAAGGCCGTTTAGGGGAGTACACAGAGTTGAGGCGCTGTTAGGGTAACTGATTGAAGAAGAAAACCATAGTAGTGACTAGACGAGATGATTATTAAATTATTATTATTACATAATAAATAAGTATAATCTGTGAAGAGGTTAGAGGAATAAAATTTTAGCAAAAATATGATAAAATGACTACCTATTTATTAAATGATGATGTTAATTACATGATATTATTATTCTATATATTAAAGATCTTGATGCTGATATAAGAAGAATAATCTATGATAAATTAGTAACATATGAAATAATTGAAGAAACAATTTATGATTGGTCAGAACTAATTATTCAGATGATTTTGATATAGATTATTTATATGATGATTAGAATTATATAGAGATCAATGATAAATTATAGATATTTGCAATTATGGAAAGAAACTAAAGAAAAGATAGATCTAGAAGAAAAATTATTAATTGAAATGTAAATAGATATATATATCTTAGAGAAGAAGAATATTTAGAATATATAGAAACTAATGCTAAAGAAATACAAAGATTAAATTTAGTTAAAAAAGAATATTATAAAAAATATTTTCTTAAAAATGAAAAAAGTAAATAATAATATAGAAGAAAAGTAAGAAAGATAAAGAAAAAGTTAAATAATTTATATAAAATATGAATTATTAAAATTACTAAAAAAGATACTATAAAGAAAATTGTTGATAGACTAATTTCTAAAACAGAATATAAATATATTTGTTATTTGAAAAAAAATATGGACAGAGAAACATATAAACAACAACTGATAGATAAAATAAATGAAAAAAGATACGAATTAGAATTTAAAAAAGAAAGATTAGAAGAAAATATATTTGCAGGAGTAAGTAGTAAAGTAATATCAATACAAAGAAAAGTTCTATTTGAGTTAGAAATACAAATAAATTGCTAGAATATAAATTACAACATGATATAAGTTATAATAATGAATATAATGAATAAAGAAGAATTTGCAGTAGACGAAAAAACATATGAAAACAAGAAGGACTAATAATAAAAATAATATTCTCAAATTTAGGAAGAAGATATAAAAAAATAGGAGATAAATTATATTTAATGTTAGAAAAGAAACAGCAAAATTAGAAGATAGTTTAACAGCTATGATAAGAATAACAAAAGAAAATGAAGAAATAGATAAAGCCAAAGAAATTGAAAAAATAAAATCACAAGCAAAACAAGAAGTACAAAAGATAGAAGAAACAAAAAATACAAAATAAGTGAATTAGAAAAAGAATTAGCTCAGTTAAAATTATTATATGAAACTAAACAAAAAGAAAAACAAATAGAAAAAGAAAAAGAAAAAGAAGTTGAATTGACTAGTGAAATAAATAAAATGAAACAAATATTAAATGAAAATGAAAATCTTGAAATAAATGAAATCAATGATGAAATAAACGAACTAGATACAATGAATGATCAAAATTCAGAAATAAGTGATATAAGTGAAACATATACAGAAATTCTAGAACAAGTAGATAAACTGAAAAAATTAGAAATAAATATAGGAGATATAAATAAACCAGGTACATCAAGAGTTAAAACTCCAGATAATAGTCCTAGGAGTAGTCCTAGAAGAAGTAGTCCTAGAAGATCAACACCAACCTATTATACAGAAAGTTATGAAAGATCAGACAGAGCAAATACAATATGGAATAGTAGATTAAATAAAAAATGGATACCTAGACCAATAATGGAACAAAATAACTTTTTAGACTTAGACTGTGTTATAGATATAAACAAGGTAATCTTATTATGGATAGGAAATTTATCTAAACAATTAGTTGATAATAAAATAGCAGTAAAAGATACACCAGGATATATAGAAAGGACATTTGTAGGAACAACAAAATTATGGATAGAAAATTTACCATCAGAAAGTATAGCAACACTTAGGAGTGATAAAAAAATAGATGGATCAACATCAACAACAAATATAGATATATTAGATAAATATGAATTAGCCATAAGAAATGAATTTGGAGGTATCACTACAGAAATAAAAGAACAAAATAAAGAAAAAATAATAAATAGACAACTAATGTCAAAATTAGCAATATGTAATATGTGTTACATAGAAGAATATACATGTGCATTTAAAGAATATTATTACAAAGCAAGGTATAATATAGATGAAGCAAAAGAAATAAGACAACAATATTTTACAAAATTATCAGAACCATTTAGTACAAACGTAATTAAAGATTGGAATAATGAAGGAATAACAGATACTTTAGGAGCTAGAATAAAATTTTTACAACAATGGTTTATCCAATTATGTGAAAATCAAAAAGAAAAATTAAAAATGGAAAAAGTATTAATAAAAAATCTAGCATGTTGTAAAAACAAGATAGCACCACAATTTGGTTGTAAAGATAAATATTATAAAAAACCTAGAAAATATAAAAATTATAGAAAAACTAAAACCAAATATAAATATAAAAATCCAAGAAAAAGATATTATGTAAAAAATTATAAAATAAAAAGACCATATAGACCAAAAAGAAAATTATCAGATTGTACTTGTTACAATTGTGGAAAGTTAGGACATTTAGCTAGAGATTGTAAATTACCTAAAAATCTAAAAGGTAAACAAATTGCAGAAATAATTATGGATGATGAAAAATATATGCAGATAGATTATATAGATTATGAATTAAGTGAAAATGATAGTATATATGAATTATCTGACATTGAATCCGAAGATATAGAAATAAATATGGAATTAAATAATGAAATGATAAATGAAGAAATATAATGACTGAAAATGATATAAAAATAATATCTAAAAAAGAATATCAGAATGAAGAATCAGTAGAACAAAAAATTATATTTGATAATACAATTTTCCAACAAATAAAAAATAAAGAATTAGATTTAAGCGTAGATAAAGTACTTGAAATACCTACTTTAAAAAATTGGTTTAAAAGACAAAAAGAAGAATACTATGTAGTTAGTCAAAAAGAACATATTGTAGATTGTAAATATACAAAAGGAAAAGCACAAATACCTATATTAAACAAAAGAATGATAAATCAAGAAATACAAGATATAAAAGCTAAAACACCTATAAAATATGTACATTTAGGAGGAACATAAATATTAATAAAAGCATGTTTTAGAGAAGGAATAGATACACCTATTGAAATATATTTAGCAGATGATAGAATAATACACCCTATAGAAAAAAGTGTAATAAGTGCGGTAAAAGGAAATTTAATATACCAAAAATTTAAATTTATAATAAGTGCAAATTACTCAATAGCATTAACAGATAGAAACATAGATAAATCATTAGTATTATATTGAAAATTATCAAGAATAGAATTAGCACCAGGAAGTAAAATATTTACAGCAAGATGTAAAAACCTATATATATTAACAACAAAACATAAAGTAATGGCAAAAAATAAAATTGATAGAATAAAAGAGTGTGTTTGGTATGAAGGATTTTCCAATTTTCCCATGTTTGGTTGGGACAAAAGTTTTGGAAAATGTTTTCCAAATCAACTCATTTTCCTCAAAATTAAGGAAAATAACTTCCCTTCAAAAATTAAGGAAAACATTTTCCAAAACTCTCCCCAATTTCAAATTATATTATTTTTTTTTGAAAAACATCAATTTTAAAAAAATATTTTCAATTTTAAAATTTTATTTTTTCACCCGATCCCTGACCCCCCACCCCCACCGGCCAGCCCCCACCCCCACCAAACCCCTCCCAAAAAAATTAATTTTGTTTTCTAAAAATACTATCAACTTCAAAATTTTATTTTTTCACTCCTACCCCCCTACCCCCTACCCCTACCCCCTACCCCCTGCCCCCACCCACTACCTCCACCCCACCACCACTCCAAAAAAGTAATAATTTTTTTTAAAAAATATTTTCAATTTCATAAATTATTTTTATTCTAGTAAAAATAAAAGATGTCTCTCAAAAACATTTTTTCATTCAAATCAAACACTAAAAATCATTTCCGGAAAATTTTTTCTAGTCACCAACCAAACATGAGAAAATAAGTCCAAAATCTACTTGTTTTCCAGGAAAATATTTTCTAGGAAAACATTTTCCATGGAAAACATTTTCCTCCATACAAAACACACCCAAAATAGAAAACCCTTTTGACCAAGTAATTACAATAATAGATAATAATGATTATAGTTATAAAGAAATTGACATGGAAGAAGATTTAGAAATAGTAAAAGAAAGAATAAGCACTTCAAGCATACCAAATATTTTAAATAAAACTACTTCATCAAGAGCCAGTACGTCCAAAAGAAAATATGAAATTCCTGAAATATTAAATACAGAAGAAGAAACACCAAATCATTATTTTATAACTGGAATAATTAATGAAAAAAGATATAGGATATTAATAAATATAGGACAAGAAGATAATTACATAATTAGAGAATTAGTTTTAGACACAGAAATTATAAAAACAGGACATGTATGCCCTGGATTACTTAGTGAAATTGTAACTATAAATGAAGAAATAGTAGAAAAAGAAATAATTATAGGAGGAATATTATTATTAATACCATTTAAAATTTACCAAGGAAATCAAAATATTACTTTAGGAATAAAATGGTTAGATCAATTTAAACCATATAAAATAGAAGTTGAACAATTAATCATAACCTCTCAAAATAAGAAAATAAATATAAAAAGAACAAAATGAGTAATGAAGATATATATACTTGCAAAAATTATTGTAGAAGGATATCACAACAGATATTATACACCTATGATAGATACAGGAGCAGAGACAAATATATGTAAATATAATTGTTTACCAGAAGATAAATGGGAAAAATTAAAAACACCTATGGTAGTAACAGGATTCAACAATGAAAGTAGTATGATTACATATAAAGCAAAAAATATAAAATACAAATATGGGATAAAATCTTAATAATAGAAGAAATGTATAATTTTGAATTTACAACAAAAGATATGTTATTAGGAATGCCATTTTTAGATAAACTATATCCTCATATTATAACTAAAACTCATTGGTGGTTTACTACACCATGTGGATATAAAATAGGAGCAAAAAGAGTAAATAATAAACAAAGAAAACCAAAAGAATGGATAAAAGGAAGTGAAAAAATAAATCAAGAAATGGAAAACATAAATAGCAAACAAATAAACCAACTAGAAATTATCATATTTACAATAGATAAGGTTAAAATAATAAATGAACAATTAGAACTATTATATAGCGAAAATCCATTAGAAGGATGGGAAAAGCATAAGACAAAAGTAAAAATTGAATTAATAGATGAAAATAGTATAATAACGCAAAAACCATTAAAATATAATTTTGATGATTTAAATGAATTTAAAATGCATATAGATGAACTATTAAAGAATAATTACATACAAGAGAGTAATAGTAAACATACAAGTCCAGCATTTATAGTAAATAAACATAGTGAACAAAAAAGAGGTAAAAGTAGAATGGTTATAGATTATCGTAATCTAAATGCTAAAACTAAAACTTATAATTATCCAATACCCAATAAGATATTAAAAATAAGACAGATACAAGGATATAACTATTTTAGTAAATTTGATTGTAAATCAGGATTTTATCATTTAAAACTAGAAGAAGAATCTAAACAACTAACAGCATTCACAGTACCACAAGGTTTCTATGAATGAATATTTTACCATTTGGATATAAAAATGCACCAGGTAGATATCAACATTTTATGGATAACTATTTCAATCAATTAGAAAATTGCATAGTTTATATAGATGATATATTATTATTCTCTAGAACACAAGATGAACATATTAGGTTATTAGAAAAATTTATACATATAATTAAACAATCAGGTATAAGTTTAAGTAAAAAGAAAGCAGAAATTATGAAATCACAGATAGAATTTCTAGGAATACAAATAGACAAAAATGGGATAAAAATGCAAACTCACATAGTACAAAAAATAATTAATCTTGATGAAGATATAGATACAAAAAAGAAATTACAATCTTTTTTAAGATTAGTAAACCAAGTAAGACAATATACCAAAATTAGCAGAATATTTAAAACCACTTCATAGGAAACTTAAGAAAGATGTCGAATATCATTTTGATAAAAAAGATAAAGAATATATAAAAAAAATTAAGAATTTATGTAAAAAATTACCAAAACTTTATTTTCCTGATGAAAATAGGATATTTACTTATATTGTGGAAACAGATTCAAGCAATCATAGCTATGGAGGAGTTTTAAAATATAAATATGAAAATGAAAAAATAGAACATCATTGTAGATATTATTCAGGATCTTATACAGAAGCACAAATAAAATGGGAAATAAATAGAAAAGAATTATTAGCATTATATAAATGTTTATTAGCATTTGAACCATATATTGTTTACAATAAATTTATTGTAAGAACAGATAACACACAAGTAAAATGGTGGATAACTAGAAAGATAGAGAATTCAGTTACAACAAAAAAATAAGGAGATTGGTATTAAATATATTAAATTTTACATTTACAATTGAGGTAATTAAAACTGACAAAAATATGGTTGCAGATTACCTATCAAGACAAAGGTACACAAACTGAACAAGAAAAAGATATGAGGGAAGAGATACTCAAATCCATTACTACACTTTGTAATAAAGTGGACAGTATGGACAGAGAGATACAAAAGCTAAAGAATAATGAAGTTAATCTGAAGTCTAAAGCTAAAGATAGTAGTCAGCAGCATGACTATAAAAATGCGGACCTATGTCGATCGGAAGACAATAAAATTCCAGAGCTAGTAGGAAACGTTGGGAAACTCCGAAAAACCCAAAACAATTTATCGAACATTGCAGGTACAAGTGCAGGTACAGTTGGACAACCTACAAAATCACAATACAAAAATACCAATTTAAATACTATGTTTACAAACCCATTTACTCCAAAAATACAAAGACCAGTTATGACACTACCCCAAGTAAATACCTATGCAGCAAGCCTACACCAAGATAAAAAGATATACAACCATTTGTCCCAAACCTACATACAAAATATATATAAAATCCAAACATTCTTAAACCAAAATCCAAGGTCAGTTACAACCATAGACCTAAACCAAGATTATATAACCCAAAAATTACAAGGATATAATAAACTCATTGCCCAGCCAAAAACCAATTCAAATCTAGTTAAAACATGTTCACATCACATCAAGACATATCAATATTCACCTTCACTTATACTCATCAAAAATAAAACCAAGGTAAGCATAAAAAACTCACCTTTTCTCCCTCAAGCTTTGAAATATATTTTTTCCAAGCAATCACATCTAAAAGACCACCGGACAAGGAAACATAAGAGATAGATCATATAGAGTTCATATAGAGTTAAGTTCTATGGAAGGACATGAGAATAGTGAAGAAGTGAATCTCTATCGTCCTATAGCCTCTTGCTCTAGATGTGTCGCGACTCACCACTGATGAACGAGACTCTACTAGACGTGTCAATATGACACTTTGAAACCTAAAAACTAATCCAAAAACCTTATGTTGTGATACCAAGTTTGTCACAATCGGGGAGCACCCCTTAGAAGTAACAGAGCGTCGTCTGTCACATCCCGAGAGCATACCCTAGAAGATATGGCACTCTCGGAGTGCAACCAGCGTACTTGACCTCTTCGAGGTCTTGTACAAACCCTTTCGCATCATTCATCGCATATGAATATATGAAAAGTAGTGAGGAATTAAAACTTTTCACAAACGTTCGAATAGACTTTCAAAATATCTTTGATATAACCAAAGGAAATACTAAGTCTCATGTCATTAAATCTTTGACTCAAAATATACTTGGGACACGGCCCCTACAATCGAAATATAGTACTATAAAGCCCATTACAATGCTTTAATAAAGAAACACTAAAGACATCTATGCCTTCGAGTCAAATGAGGACATACTTCAAACTTGCTTGAAAGATCCTATAATCCAAGCTTCTCTCGCAAAATCACCTTCATCTATGAATCACTTTAGAGATAAATAAAAGCCTGACATTAGTAAAAACACATGTACTAAGTATAGCTTAATGCATAAAATCATGATAACATACATTTAATGGAAATATGCTCTTTTTGATTATAACATCATAGCCTAAGCATAAGAACAACATATAACACCTTCAAAACACATAAAACATCACATAAGCATTTAACCACATTTTTAGAAACATTAAAGTGAAATAGCACATATTATAGTGAACTAAAATCAATGTTACAGTGAACTTCTTCATCTTCACAGTGAACCCTTTCTAGCATGAAACCTTCTCACTAAAAGTTATCCTAAGACTCACTTAAGTAATACAAAGAGAGACCTCCCATACACCCTCTCTAAGCACACCTATATTATCCTTGGGACTACCTATAATGAGATACATACACATACAATATAACAAAACACAACATATAATATGATATTCTCCTTACTAATGTTATCAAAGGCTTACTTAAGTAATTTTAGAGGAGAATTCCAATACACCCTATTAAAGATTACCTAAATAATCCTTAAGATTTCCTAAGATTATATTATGCCTACTTTATAAATCAACATTCCTAACTAGAGTTGTTCTTAAGACTTCCCTAGATAAGACATGAAGAGATCATCCTTTATATCCCCTTCACACTTTAACTAGGCAATCCTTAAAAGTCACTCTAGATTAGGTACTCATTGATTTACATACTATCTAACATAATTCATTACTTCATTAGTTAATTAAGAGACATTCATCGCATAAAGTACATTCAAGTAATGGTCTTGGAGAAGACCTAGGGACTCACTAATTAACATCTTCAAAGCCTAAAGGTTCAATGTCTAGGTAGCGTCCCATACCACCACCTAAACTTCATAGACTTCTAAACACTAGTAGGTATCCCATATGATGAGAATAGGCAATAACCGACATAGACCATTGTAGAAAAGCATGGAATTCGGAATTGTAACCTACACCGATGGAGGGTGTTCTACTTGCCAATGGTAGAACTTGGACACATCTCATGTAGGCACATGGTTAAGGAATATGATGGGTTCCTCTGTTATCTATTCTCATATTACATATAGAGCTATATCCCATACCATACTCTCTCGGTGTTAGCCTTTGTTCTCATAGAGTATTTCACATAAAGGATCATATGAAAGGGTTCCATATCTAGTTCATAACCCAATCATATTCACCGTACCAAAGAAACCCCTAGGTCTGCCTTTCAATGGAGAAGAGGATAGATTAATTAATTTCCTAAGGATTATTTCATGCTGTTACATCCAACAATCCTTAATTCCATAATTTAGAGAAGAAGGATACAATTACAACTTTTGACTTCAAGGATATCATAACCTACTAGGTTGAGGGCTCCACATAATTTTTCCTTCTCACTATGTTCAAGGTCATGTATCAATCATACATACAATACTAAGAGGCTTTAGCATCCTAAGTCAAGACATCTCATATATACATTCCATAGGTATTAAGCAAGGGACACAAGTCTACCAAAAAAGACGCACACATACTTCACTTTACCACATATAACATATCATTCTAGAAGCACATATGCATAAACTTCATCATCTTTAGGTCACTCTATACACTACTATAACATCATCAATATAACCATCATACACTCATATAACCAATTAGGAAGAATCATGCATTAACTCTAAGACTACACACATCCAAACATAGTCATAGTCTAACATGATCACCTAACAACATAAATAGAAGAAAACATGCTATTACCCTAATAAAAAGTAGATAGATATGGTCATACTTCACATAATTAAACTATACCAATTATCATAATATATCAAGTAGCGCTGATAAGGACATGATCATCATAATTCATATAGTAATGTCGAAAATACCACATTATTCACAATTATAACACAATGCACCACCACCATAAGTAGACCATACCAATCACAACATAATTCAAGCCCTTCATTATATAAAAATAAAGAGAATTAGGGAAGCGTACCACAAATCCATTCTCTCCACTTCAATCCGTAGCCATATCATCCAATACAATACCAATAGGCCCTTACCCATGGCCATGATAATCAATTCAATACATAAATCACAATAATCAATGAATCTAAGTCAATTCAATATAGATTTATCAATCTAATACCGCCTATACATCAATTCAATATAATTCTTACTTCATTCAATAGCTCATAGAAAACTACTCTAGAATTCATAATCATTGAGACGAGATTATAACATTGAAATTATAGCCAATTTGAAGAGATTATGTTTTACATGGGTTCATGAAGATTTTAGGTTAGAATCACCTAATTAACATCCAAAACGTTTTATACAATAACCCATGGCTACATCATAAAATTGGACAAGTTCATGTTTAGAAGAATTTAAAGAATCACTTTGAAGTTGACTCCTTGAAGAAGAGAGTTTCAAGGATGAAGAAACCATACCTCACTGATTTTAATCCACCAAATTTATGTTTAATCACCTATCAAATCTCAAATCTAAGCTCTTCCTTGAGTTTTTGTCCAATGGAGTTCTAGAGAATTTCTTAGAGAATTTGGGCTTTGATTTGGAAGAATGAATTCATGTAGGTGTTTAGGAATTATAAACCAACTTACAATACCTAATATATCCCTATGTAACCGCCAAATCCATTATTTGGATGTGGGGTGAACTTACCAATTTATTCCTTCAATTAACAGTGAAGCACGCGAATTACAGACCCAACCTACGCCTGGCCATCAATGACCCGTTTTTCAAACCAACAGACCGTCCTGCTGGTCCGTGGTTTGGGTAAGAGCCTGGTCTTTGGTAGTCCATCCTCCACCATCCTAAGTATCAACCTACTCCACTCACCTACGGTGCGTCGACCAGCCTACTGGGTGTCGACTTCCTTCCGTGGGTTGGGCTTGTTTTGACAGCGTTTGCTCTTTTGAAGGGTCCGACTTTAAGGACCCTTGGTTGGTTGTTGGGGATGTTTGCGCGAAGGTTTCCAACCCACATATGATTGTATAGAAATTTAGTACCTACCATATCATTTTCATCCAAAATTAACAGATAAAACTCGACGAAACATGCCAAGACACACAAGGTCGTTACAAGGAAACCCTTTTGAATGTCATGAACGTTCTTGGACGTTTGACCTCTAAATTTCTTGAAAGATGATACACAACCTATATACAATATTATAACTCATATAAGAACCTAATAAGCTCCTAACACACACATATTAGGCACATAAAAACACATGACACACAAAGGTGATTAGTCGTCGAACATCTTAGTCGTCCCTTGACGTTTGACATCCTATTAACCTAAATCTTTAGACACGGCCTCAATACCATATTATAAACCATTTTTGGACCTTAGACACTCATGAAAAATATGTTAGGGTCTAGATACACCTAAGTCGTTTTAGTGGTTATACATCGTCGACCCTCGGAGGTTTAAGAGAAGTCTCTTAGCATTAATTCATCGCATAATATAAAAATAGCGGAAAATTTAAAATTTTTCATAGAACATCATATGATAGAATCATTACGACATATATATATATATATATATATATATATATATATATATATATATATATATATATATATATATATATATATATATATATATATATATATATATATATATATATATATAATAAATAATTAGTCTCTATGTCTCTTTGCCATCTTATGACACAACACAATAGAATAGAATAGGGGAATGACCCTTAACAACATGAAATAATATCTAAACTATTACATGAATAGAATAAGAACTTGACATAGGAAATGCAACGACCCTAAAAATGAAATAGGTCAAACTAGAGCTTCACATGAGTTTCATGAGTTAATAATGTATTAAAATAGTATATTTAGCATTAGAAGTCAGTTCGTAAAGTTTGGGAGAGTTTTAAAGTCAAACGCCTGAGATGTCCGAAAACTAGTCGAAGTTGAACTAGTGTATTGTAGTGCTTTGTAATAATGTTTTGGGGGATAGTTTGAGAGTGAAATTGAGTGTCAATAGTTCCTATGCATAGAGTGACATGGAAACAGTTGAACGGTCTGAGAAAGATGCCCCGGGGACCACCCTAAGGGTCCCCGAGGAGGACCCAAACATAGGACAAGAAGCTGCCCAAGGCAGCGCGCACGGAGCAAATCTGAAGCCCACTTCGCGACGCACCTGTCACACGAGATCCACTGCCTCAAAAATTTTGAGAGGCTAAAATCAGGAGCTTTCCTTGCGATGCGCAGCCAAGTCCCATATTTGGCCGCGACGTTTTTAAGTTAAATTTCAAGTTGGAAAAGAGTCCAAATGGTGTGGGGGTCTTTTGGGAACTTTAAGGATCATTTATGACCTGATTTAGGTTATTTTAAACATATTTAACCAATCATTTCAAACCCAAAAGATCAAATCAAATTTCTCCAAAAACCTTCTCTCTAAAAACCTCCATTGAAGAAGTTTCAAGCTCCAAGGAAGAGGAACAAGTTCTTCACGTTTTATTCACCAATTTTTTGTGTTTTTTTTCATATTATGGTATGGTGGTTCATCCTTGACTCTTTTTCATTCAAGGAGCCATTTCAAAGAAATTTCAAAATAAGATTTCAAACTTCAAACTTCTTTATTCCTTGACACTAAGTATGGTTCTTTGAATGAAAATATTTTATTGATTAAAATTAGTTTTTCTTAGCTTTAAATGACGATTTTATCTGTCAAAACCATAAATTTATTGTTTCTTGGTGGTTTCATTGAGTTTTAGATACTTCCCTAAGGGCTATTTTATTATGGATTATTGTATAAATTGTGAATAAACTATAAAGGATTGGATAAAGGGTAAGTTATTTTATCATGGCTAAGTTATGTTGAAGTAACTCTTGAGTGGTATGGTCCACCTTTGGTGGTGGTGTTTACTTGAAATATATGAAGTTATATGTGTATTGTGAGAATTGCCTTGAAGGCATGATATGTGAAGTGAAATGATAATCTTGATGTGTATATGTATGGTATGTGTTGGATTGTTGATATGAGTATCTTGAAGGGTGTATGTCTAAATGAAGTATGCATTTGATATGTGAAGTATGATAATGTGTGAATTGTGATAAATGTCAGTTGAGCATGTCAAAAAGTCAATGTTATGAATAGTGGTCATTATGTGAAAGGTGTCCTCACATGTGCTCACACACACACATTTGAATGCATGAATGAAGTCAATGAATGAAAATGGGGGATTGTAGGGTGGACACTCTTTGTTCGTAGAGATGAACTTTCTAGACCATCCCTACGATTACTATGTATGAAAAGGAGAGGGGGGGATTTTGGGGTGAATACTCTTCGTGAGTAGAGATAAAGTGTTTAGTAGCAACCTCACTATTCACAATGATCTTTCCGAGATAGGTTGGAGGTTGGATATACTTTGTGAGTTGAGATGTGGTGTTCAATAGTTATATCCTAACCTATAGTGAATGAATGTTTAAGACTATGTGGGAAAGTTAGGCTTAGCACCGAGAGTATTTGAAGAAGGGGTGGGTACACCTCGTGAGTAGAGATGTTGTATCCAATGTACCTCTTGAGATGGGTGATCCTCGTTAGTACAGAGTGAGTTACTTAGTAGCAATCTCCTTATCCCTTAACTATGCGCCCTTGTAGATGTAGCTATTGGAGAACCCATGTAAAGTCTAAAGAATATGACGCTATCTTAGGCAAGTAAGGATACCTTATACGGTAAGGGTAGTACCGGGATTCCATGTCAAGATCTCATGGTATATGTCGGTTAAAGTTATCCACCACAAAAGAATGTAAAGGACTAAGTCTTCTTAAGGGTGTGCTTGTAAGATCCCAAAAATGACTTAGGTGAAGCTAGATCCTAATATGGTTGTCATGAATTTATAAGGTCCTAAAATGGTGATAATGTTGTATTGAGGCAGTGTCTAGAGTTTTAGGTGCATTGGAAGTCAAACGTCATGGGACGACTAAGACGTTCGACGACTAAGTCACCTATGTTCCTCATATTTTGTTTTATATGATTATGTGTGATTCATGAGGTTTTGAAGTCCTTGAATGAGTTATTATGATGTATATAGGCATTGTGTCAAGTTTCGTGAAGTTTGGAGGTCAAACATCCAAGAACATCCATGACGTTCTAAAGATGTGCCTTGAAATGACCTTGTGTGTCTAAGCATGTTTCGTTGAGTTTTATGTGTTCGTTTTGGATGAAATTAATGTGAGAGGTCCTAAACCCGTATACGGTAATGTTTGAGTTGAAAATGTCTAGGAAAATATCCCCAAGGACCATCTAAGGTTCTTGAGGAAGGACCCAAAGTTGGTGCCCAAGGCTGCCCAAGACAGCCCAAACCACGGACGCAACCGACGCCCAATGGCTCAGTCGACGTCCCATTGATGGGGTATCGTCAATTGGTACTTAGGCATGGGGGATAGGAATCCAAACACCAGCCTCAGTCCCTAACCACGGACAAACAGGACGGTCCGTTAGTGAAGGGACGGGCCGTCGATGGTCTTCCGTCGATTGGGTCTGTGTTTCCTGCGTAGGCCACTATTAAGTGAGATGTTAATTTCATCGCACTTCCAAATAAGAGTATTTACTGTTCCTAAGGGGTATTTTGGGTATTTTAAATGTGTTTATAAGTCTTTAACTCTTAGAAGATTTCATTCTTCAAAATCAAAACCCCAAAATCTCTTAGAAATTCCTTAAGACTCCATTAAAGCTAAAATTCGAGGAAGAGCTTGGATTGGAGATTTGAGTGAAGATTCTTCATAAAATTGGAGGATTAGATTCATTGAGGTATGGCTTTGAAGCCCAAATTCGAAGATGTTTTCTAATGTTTTCAAAGTTGAACTTGACCTATTTCATGATATATCCATGGGTTCTTGTATTAAAGGTTTTTAATCATTGAATAGTGATTGAATTGTTGTTATTTAGATTATTTTAACTCAAATAACCTATGAACCCATGTAATTTATGAACCTTAATTTTCGACTACTTTATGGGTTACTGATATGACTTTAATGTTTATGAATTATGGTGTAGTTTCTTATGGGATATCTAATGATGTAAGAATTGTATTAAATTGATACCTAATTTGTCCTTGATTGATTATTTATATATTGAATTGACTTAGACTCATTGAGTATTATGATTTATTCGTTGAATTGATAATCATTGTCATGGGTAAGGGCCTTATGATATTGAATTGGGTGATTTAGCATTGGATTGAAGTGTTGGGGATGGAGTGGTGGTACACTGCCCTATTTCACTTTATTTTATGTTAATTGGAATTCAGTTATTTTGTGATTGGTGTGGTCCACTTATGGTGGCGGTGTTATGTGATTGATGTGGCCTTGTCGGCGTTATTTGAAGTATTATAATGATCATGGCCTTTTTGACACTACTTGAATTAATTTGATGAGTTTTGTAGTTTATTATGTGAAGTATGATCATATATACCTAAATGTGAAGTAATGTGAAAGTATGTGTTTTCTCTATTGATGCTATTTAGATGATCATGTTAGACTATGTGTGTGTAGTCTTAGAGTTGATGGACGATTGTTCCTACTTGACTATATGAGTCTATTATGGTCGTACTGATGATGATATAGTAGTGTATAGGATGACTTATAAGATGATAGTGGTTGTTCCTATATGCTTCTAGAATGACATGTGATATGTAATAAAGTAAAGTATGTTGTATCTTGTTTTGGTAGACTTTTGTCCCTTACTTGATGAATGTATGAAAGTGAATATGTGATGTCTTGACTTAGGAAGCTAAATCATCTTAGTCTTGAATTAATGAATGTTAGGTGAGACCTTGAATGATGATAAGAGGGTCCTTATGTGAAACCTTAAACCTAGTGGTAAGGTTATGAACCTTGAAGTAGAAAGCCGTAATGGTATCCTTCATGTAATAAATGATGGATTTAAGGTTGATTGGGTGGAATGGCATCATATTTATACTTAGGAAAGTCATAATGAGCTTCTTGTCGCCATTGTAAGGCAGCCCTAGGCGACCTTTTTGGTAGGGTAAATGTAATTGGGTTATGAACTTGATATGGAACCCCTTTGTATAAACCTTAATGTGAATTAATCTATGAGAACAAAGGTTATATTCGAGTGAGTATGGTAAGGAAAGTAGTTCTAGTTAAAGTATGAAGCTAGAATACTAAGTAAGCCCTTCATATACCTTAACCATGTGCCTACATGGGATGTGTCCAAGTTCTAACATTGGCATGTAGAACAACCTCATCGGAGTACGATAGAACTCTGGATTCCATGTTTTGCTACCATGATCTATGTCAGTTATTGCCTATTCTCATCATGTGGGATACCTATTAGCATTATAGAAGTTCTATGAAGTTTAGGTGGTGGTATGAGACACTATCTAGACATTGCACAATAGGCTTTGAAGATGTTAGTAAGAGTCCGTAGGTCTTATCCAAGATCATTACTTGAATGTCCTTTATGTGATGAATGTTTATTAATGAACTAATTAATTAATGACTTATGTTAGAAAGTATGTAAATGAATCAGTACCTAATCTAGAGTGACTTAAGTATTCCTTAGTTAAAGTGTTAAGAGGGCATTAGGGATGATCTATTCATGTCTTATCTATGGAAGTCTTGAGAATGACTCTAGTTAGGGAAGTTGCTTGATTCTTTAGGCATGATGTAAGCTTAGGAAGTGTTAAAGAGTATTTAGGTAACCTTGAAGAGGGTGTATGGGTAATTTCTTCTAGGAATACTTAAGTAAGTCTTTTGATAGCCTTGGTAAAGAGAATGTCATATCTTATACATGTCATGTATTTGGTGTCTTGTAAGTGTGTATGTGTCTCATTATAAGTAGTCTTGAGGATCGTTTAGGCACACTTAGAGATGGTATATGGGCGGTCACTCTTTGTGTGACTTAAGTGAGTCTTAGAATAGCTTTTAGTGAGAATATTACATGCTAGAAGGTGTTTAAGGGGAAGATAAGCAAGTTCACTCTACAGTGAAGGAATTTAGTATAACAGTGACTTGAGGTTACTTTAAAGTGACTTCTAAAATTATGATATTTGGTTTAAATGTAATCTTATGTGTTTCTAAGTTGATAAACGTTATTCTTATTATTATATTATGATATTTAAATGAAAGATTCTTATTTCCAATAAATGTCCATTTTCATGATTTTTATGCATTATGCCATACTTAGTACATGTGGTTGTACTAATTCCATGCTTTTATCTATCTTTATAGTGGTTGGTATGTGAAGAGAATTTGGGAAGCAAGACTTGGATCGTAGGAACTATCAATGATGTTGAAGTATGTCCTCATTTGACTCGAGGGCATATATGTCTTTTATATTTTTTATCGAAGTATTGTAATAGACTTAGTAGTACTATATTTCTATTTTTCATAGGTCGTGTCCCAAGTACTCTTGTGTCTAAGCTTTGATGAGATTGAGACTTAGTATTGCATATGAGACTTATATGAAAGTGTTTTTAAAGACTATGAAATGTTCTGTTAAAAGTTTTAATTCCGCATTACTTTTCACTATGTAAATGTGATGAACGATACGTAAGGGATTGTCAAAGACCTCCGAGAGGTCGAGTATGCCGGTTGCAATCCGAGATTTGCCTGATATTCTAGGGTGTTGTCTCGGGTCATGACAAGCTTGGTATTAGAGTATAGGTTGTGAAAGTAGTCTTAGGAATCAAAAAGTCTAATTAAGTCAAGTCTAGTAGAGTCTCGATCATCGGTGTGAGTCCCGACACATCTATGGGCGAGAGGCTATAGGACGATAGAATTTCCCTTTTTTTCTACTCCTATGTTGTGCCATAGAGTAAAAGTTATGTGTACTCTTTTCTTATGGTTTTCCTTGTGTTTCTATAAAGATGAATACGAGGAGGACACCAGCTAGGAGAGTTGAGGAGAATGATGTTCATGAGGAGATTCCTCCTAAAGTTGAGAAAGTTGAGCAAGTTCTTCAAGATGGGCAATGAGTTCAAGGTTCTCAAGGTGCTCAAGTGCCTCCCCAAGGTGATCATGTCCCTAATGTGGAAGGAGTTAATGAGGTTCCGGTGGATCCCCCGGAGATGAGTAATATAGATATTAGAGAGGCTTTGCTTGCTTTAGCCCGAGCTGTGACTAGTAAAGTTAATTTGAGTTTGGTGCATAGGGTGAACGTGGTGGAGAGCACTATGACTTCTTGGTTGAGATACTTTCTGAGGATGAATCCTCCTATCTTTCTTGGTTCTAAGGTGGGAGAGGATCCCCAAGAGTTCCTTGATGGTGTGTACAAGGTGTTGAGTGTTATGGGGTTTACATCTAGGGAGAAGGTGGAGTTGGCTTCGCATTAATTGAGGGATTTTTCTCAAATATGGTACACTCAATAGAAGGATAATAGGCAGATTGAGTCGGGTCCTATTGAGTGGGAATAATTCAAGGAAGCTTTTCTAGGCAAGTACTTTCCCCGTGAGAGGAGAGAGGTTAAGGTAGAGGAGTTTATCAATCTCAAACAAGGCAATATGAGTGTTGAGGAATACTTTTTGAAGTTCTCAATGTTTTCTAGATATGCACAATCCTTAGTTTCAAATCCTAGGGATGAGATGAGTGATTTTGTGACCGGGGTCTCTCACTTAGTGATGGAAGAATGTCGTACGGCCATGCTACACGATGATATGACCTTAGCTAGACTGATGGTGTATGCACAATCTATTGAAGAGTCCAAACTTCGAAGGATTGCTAGAAACTTGAAAAGAAGTGGTTCAAGTGATCAAGGGCAACCTAGGTTCAAAAAGAGGGCTCAAACTCAAGATGGATCTAGTGCTCCTAAAGTGAAATTTGAGAAAGGAGGTGGTTATCAAAATGTCAAGCCTACATGTGTCACTTGTGGAAAGAAACATTATGGTGAGTGTCTATTGGGTACCGGAAGTTGTTTTGGATGTGGAAAAGATGGGCACAAAGTGAGAGATTGTCCTAATAGAGATGGTAAGAAGGTTGCTGCTAGTGTTCCAAAGGATGATGCTCCAACAAAGAGGCGTTTCTATGCACTCCGGGCTAGAGGAGAAAAGCCGGATGAGTGATGATGATGTTGGTAAGTACTTTTCTCTTTTATTGATATGAGTTCCTTCTAAGTGGGGGAGTATGGTTAGTAGATGGGATAGAAAATCCTAGAATTTTCTTGCATGTGCATGGTGTTTAGGAGTTTGGTTGAAATTTAATTTCATTAATTTCTTGGATTGTGTGTTTTATGAACCCATGATAATGTTGTAAAAGGTGTTTATATGATGTTACCTTTCATATTAGCATGTCTATATCATGAATTTTCTAAAAGTTGCATTTTTGAAAAATTTGCTTAATTCACTGTAATACACTGCCAATTCACTGTAAAATTTTTGAAAATTTGACTTATTGATTCTTTGTCTAAAATTATTGTAATGTTGTTAGAACTGATGTGTATTAGTATAATAATGAATATAATATGATTTTTTGCTATTTGGAATGAAGGATGTGAGTTTTGTAGCATAATGAGTTATAGAATTTATTCTAGTTTCTTGTTGTGTAATGAATCTCTTGACTATGTGAAATTGTTGTTTTGTCCTTGATTATGTGTTATGTGGTATAGTTTTGAGGTGTACATTGAATCTATATTCTTGGAAGTGTTCGGAGAGTGGCAAGTGTCATTCGAGGATGAATGTTGTCCAAGTGGTGGAGAATGTAAGATCCCGACAATGACTTAGGTCAAGCTAGATCCAAAAGTAGTTTAATGATGGTATAAGGTCCTAAAATTGTATATAATGTTGTATTGAGGCAGTGTCTAGGGCTTTATGTGCATTGGAAGTCAAACGTCAAGGGGCGACTAAGACGTTTGACGACTAAGTCACCTATGTGCCTCATATGTGGTTTTATGTGCTTATGTGTCATTCATGAGGTTTTGAATTCCTTAAATGAGTTATTATGATATATATAGTCAGTTTGTCAATTTTCGTGAAGTTTGGAGGTCAAACATCCAAGAACGTCCATGACGTTCGAAAGATGTGCCTTGCAATGACCTTATGTGTCTAAGCATGTTTCGGTGAGTTTTACGTGTTCTTTTTAGATTCAATTCATGTGAGAGGTCCTAAACTTGTATACGGTCATTTTTGAGTTGGAAACGTTCGTGAAAGTATCCCCAACGACAATCCAAGGGTACTTGAGGAAGGACCCAAAGATGGTGCCCAACGCTTCCCAAGACAGCCCAAACCACGGAGGCAAAAGACTCCCAGTGGGTTAGTCGATGCCCCGTTGGTGGGGTATCGTCGATTGGGAATTAGACGTGGGGGATAAGAAGCCAAATACCATACTCAATCCCCAACCACGGACCAACAGGACGGTCCTTTGCTGAAGGGACGGGCCGTCGATGGTCTTCCGTCGATTGAGTCTGTATTCCCTGCGCAGGCCACTGTTAAGTGAGGGGTGAAATTTCACCCCACTTCCAAATAAGAGTATTGGAGGTTCCTAAGGGGTCTTTTGGGTATTTTAAATTTGTTTATAAGTCTTTAACACTTAGAAAATTTCATTCTTCAAAATCAAAACCCCAAAATCCCTTAGAAATTCCTTAAGACTCCATTAAAGCTAAAACTCAAGGAAAAGCTTGGATTGGAGATTTGAGTGAAGATTCTTCATCAAATTGGAAGGTTATCTTCATTGAGGTATGGCTTTTGATCGTTGAAACTCGTTTCATCAAGGAGCCTAAATTCCAAGATGTTTTCTAATGTTTTCAAAGTTGAACTTGTCCTATTTCATGATCTATCCATGGGTTCTTACATTAAAGGTTTTTAATCATTGAATTGTGATTGAATTTTTTTTATTTAGATGATTTTAACTCAAATAACCTATGAACCCATGTAATTTATGAACCCTAGTTTTTGGCTATTTTATGGGTCACTTTATATGGGCTATCTAATGATGTAAGAATTGTATTTAATTGATACCTAATTGGTCTTATATTAATAAATCTATATTGAACTGACTTAGATTCAATGAGTATTATGATTTATGCATTGAATTGATGTTCATAGCCATGGGTAAGGTCCTTATGATATTGAATTGGGTGATTTTACATTGGATTGAAGTGTTGGGGATGGAATGGTGGTACGCTGCCGTGTTTCCCTTTATTTTATGTTAATTAGACTTCAATTATGTCGGGATTGGTATGGTCCACTTGGTGGCGGTGTTATGTGATTGATGTGGCGTTGTCGAAGTTATTTTAAGTATTATGATGATCATGGCCTTGTCGGCACTACTTGAAGTAATTTGATGAGTTGTGTAGTTGATTATGTTAAGTTTGATCATATCTAACTATATGTGAAGTAATGTGAAAGTATGTGTTTTCTCTATTGATGCTATTTACATGATCATGTTAGACTATGTGTGTGTGGTTGGCTATATGAGTCTATTATGGTCATATTGATGATGATATAGTAGTGTATAGGATGACTTAGAAGATGATAATGGTTGTTCCTATGTGCTTCTAGAATGACATGTAATATGTAATAAAGTAAAGTATGTTGTGTCTTGTTTTGGTAGTTCTGTCCCTTACTTGATGCATGTATGAAAGTGAATATGTGATGTCTTGACTTAGGAAGCTAAATCATCTTATTCTTGAATGAATGAATATTAGATGAGACCTTGAATGATGATAATAGGGTCCTTTATGTGAAACCTCAAACCTAGTGGTAAGGTTGTGAACCTTGAAGTAGAAAGCCGTAATAGTATCCTTCATGTAATGAATGATGAACTTAAGGTTGATTGGCTGGAATGACATCATATCTATCCTTAGGAAAGTCATAATGAACTTCTTGTCGTCATTGTAAGGCAGCCCTAGGGGACCTTTTTGGTAGGGTAAATGTAATCGGGTTATGAACTTCATATGGAACCCCTTTGTATGAACCTTAATGTGAATTAATCTATGAGAACAAAGGCTAGCTTCGAGTGAGTATTTTAAGGGAAGTAGTTCTAGTTAAATTATGAGGCTAGAATACTAAGTAAGCCCTTTATATACCTTAACCATGTGCCTACATGGAATGTGTCCAAGTTCTAACATTGACAAGTAGAATAACCTCATCGGAGTATGATAGAACTCTGGATTCCATGTTTGGCTACCATGGTCTATGTCAGTTATTGCCTATTCTCATCATGTGGGATACCTATTAGCATTAGAGAAGTTTTATGAAGTTTAGGTGGTGGTATGGGACGCTATCTAGACATTGCACAATAGGCTTTGAAGATGTTAGTAAGAGTCCGTAGGTCTTATCCAAGACCATTACTTGAATGTCCTTTATGTTATGAATGTTTGTTAATGAACTAATTAATTAATGACTTATGGTAGAAAGTACGTAAATGAATCAGTACCTAATCTAGAGTGACTTAAGGATTCCTTAGTTAAAGTGTGAAGAGGGCATCAGGAATGATCTATTCATGTCTTATCTATGGAAGTCTTGAGAATGACTCTAGTTAGGGAAGTTGGTTGATTCTTTAGGCATGATCTAAGCTTAGGAAGTCTTAAAGATTATTTAGGTAACCTTGAAGATGGTGTATGGGCGTTCTCTTCTAGGAGTACTTAAGTAAGTCTTTTGATAGACTTGGTAAAGAGAATGTCATATTTTATACATGTCATGTGTTTGGTTTCTTGTGAGTGTGTATGTGTCTCATTATAAGTAGTCTTCAGGATCGTTTAGGCACACTTAGAGAGGGTGTATGCGCGGTCACTCTTTGTGTTAAATAAGTGAGTCTTAGGATAGCTTTTAGTGAGAAGATTACATTCTAGAAGGTGTTTAAGGGGAAAATAAGCAACTTCACTGTACAGTGAAGGAATTCATTGTAACAGTGAGTTGAGGTTACTGTAAAGTGACTTCTAAAATGATGATATTTGGTTTAAATGTTATCTTATGTGTTTTTAAGTTGATAAATGTTTTTCTTATGATTATATTATGATATTTAAATGAAAAGATGCATATTTCTAATAAATGTCCGTTTTCATAATTTTTATGCATTATGTCATACTTAGTACATGTGGTTGTACTAATTCCATGCTTTTATTTATCTCTATAGTGGTTGGTAGGTGAAGAGAATTTGGGAAGCAAGACTTGGATCGTAGCATCGTTCAACTGATGTTGAAGTATGTCCTCATTTTACTCGAGGGCATATATTTTTTTATGTTTTTATCGAAGTATTGTAATAGACTCAGTAGTACTATATTTCTATTTTTGTATGGGCCGTGTCCTAAGTACTCTTGTGTCTAAGCTTTTATGAGATTGAGACTTATTATTTCCTATGAGACTTATATGGAAGAGTTTTTAAAGACTATGAAATGTTTTGTGAAAAGTTTTAATGCCCACTTTTCACTATGTATATGCGATGAACGATACGTAAGGGCTTGTATAAGACCTTCGAGAGCTTGAGTACGCCAGTTGCACTCCAAGAGTGACATATCTTCTAGGGTATGGTCTTGGGACGTGAAAGTACTACTCAGTGTAGGTGGTCGAATGGGACGCTACTTATCCATTGCACAAGTAGACATTTGGAGGGAGTCTTGGTGTGTCCTTTTATGAAATGTATCAATGGGTCATGATATGATGTAAAAGAAAGTAATATGACTTTATGTCTAATGTTAAGAAAGCATGTTAAAGTAATGTCTTGTATGATGAAACTTATGAATGATTAATGTGGTGTATCTAATCTCATGGAATTCTCAAGGAGCACATAGTGGGGGTAGTAGTATGGGATGGAACTGTCACATTGCACTATGTGTGACTTGTAAGTCCACTTGAAAGGGGTACTTATGGGAAGCCCTTGAATGAAAGTATGTTTGTCTACTGTCTTTAGTATGGAGTGTTGATTTGTTAAATGTAATGAAGTATACTTGTCCTTAAGTAGACTTAAGGATCTATTTGGTAATTATTGGGTAGGTTGTATGGGGAATATCCTTATGTCTTACTTAAGGGCACTTTAGGACAACTTAGGATAGGAATAGTTCATGAGATATTTTGGGTTCGCTGTAAGTATGCTCTTATGTTAAGAAAAATTGAAGTTTCACCTTATGTTTCCTCTAAATTGTCCCTTTTTGCATGATTTTGCATAATGCCATACTTAGTAAATTGTTTGTACTAATCCCATATCTTTTTATACCTTATAAGTATAGGTTGGAAGCAAAAGGATGTTTTGAAGTCAAGCTTGGGAATCGAGTCTCTCAAGACTAAGTATGTCCTCATATATTTGAGGGCATAACCTTTATTTCTTTAAGTTCTTCTTTAAGACTTATCATGTATTTTCATTCCATGTAAAGGGTTGTGTCACTAAGATACTTATGTCGCATCTATAAGTTGGCTTGTGACGATGAGATTGTCTTTAGTATTTATAAAAGAAGTTTCTTTATTGTTATGTATAATGAAAATTTTTAAATGTCTGCACTACTTTTCATCTCTTATGTAATGAATGATATCTAAGAGGCTTGTGCAAGACCTTTTAAAGGTCGAGCAGGCCTTGTTCCGACTAAAAAGTACTCATTTCTTCTAGCACTACAAGAAAATGGACCACTAGGGAAGGGAAAAATGGTCCCTAAAAGTGTGATTATGGTTCCTAAAAGTCAATAGCGACCAGAAAAATCTGGTCGCGACCCGTCCCTAAAGGCTTCGTCGCTATTGTTTATTAGAGAAGAGAAATTAGTGCCGGTCCTTGAAGAATATTAGCGACTGGATTATATTTGGTCCCTAAATTACTTATATGGAGCATAAATATGATCCCTAAATAATTTTTAGGGACCATAAATTTGATCCCTAAATTAGTTTTAGGGACCATAAAATCTAGTCCCTAATGAAAGATTAATTAGCGCATAAAATTCTTTTGCGAGTAGATTATACCAGTCCTAAAAAGTCATTTAAGATTTAATCTAGAAATTCGTTTCCTCTCATTTATTCTGTAAAATTATATAATTATTGCTATAGATACTACATGCACATCCACAAAATTAACAATAAATTCACTCTTGTATATACAAATATAAAAATTGGCAGTTAATTATAAAAAGATGTTATGAAAGTAAATTTTGTAACTATATAAATAGGATGCATATATATCAAACTACTGTCTACACAACTTCTTAGCAATATCTATTCTTATTAGAAATGCCCTGCTAAATGATAACCTATTTCTCTACTTGGATGAAGTCTTCAAAATTACCATCTTGTCCTGTAATAAAACTTCGTCAAAACCTGTAAATATAAAAAGTACTAATCAATTTAGAAAATTATGAATATCAGATTAAGTGTCTAATATATGACACAAATATAGAGGAAAACCTGCATATGCATATGTTTTGCTTCTTCAAAGCATGTCATGTTTACATATCCTGCAAGAATTTTTTTTCTTCAAATACACAGTAGCATAAAACATTGTGCAGTAACAACATATACTTTTTCAGAGTCCTCAGGTAGGTAAATAAAATACATTTTAGAACTTGTCAATCGGCTCCTACAAAAATCAACATATATGCTAGCATTTAGTGAATGCAGAAGTTACATAAACATAAAATGCAAATTCATGGCATTTCATAGTAATTAAAGTCACCCAAAAACTTGGAGAAACCACTTTTTCCTTTGCCTCTTCAATAACCTCAATTAGAAGATAGAGTCAAGGTTTTACTAACCTTATAATCAATATTTTGAGAGCATTATATCGAGAATATTAAAAAAAATAAGACAGGATATTATATACAATCTACTAAACCCTCCAAATATTCAGCATAATAGTTTATTTCTTAACATCATTCTTAAATTAAGAACTCCAAGAACTATGTTCCTTGAGAAGAATTTATTTGAACAGATCAAAGAAATCAACAGTCACAATAAAGCGAAAGAAGAAGTTATGAAGGAATTACTAAAAGTAACTAAAATGAATTTAGATTCTTTATCAAAACAAAGTCCAAATGAATATTTTTATCATTATTATTATTACGTTCAGTTGAAGAAGTTTTCATTAAAATTATAGCCTAGATGCTGGGAAATACATCAAATATTTATATGACGACCATACTTATAAATATGCCCTCCAAGTCATGACTAAAGAAAAGATGTCATAAATTTCATTGCTTTACCAGCGATCTAGCAATCTCATAGTCACAACAGAAAATCTCTCAATTTAGACACAAATAATGCTAACTATGTTCAGGGTTTAATCTTATAAACTTGAGTAAATTGGATCATATCACTTTTCGATTAGAATTTAGAAATAGTTATCACTAAATTCTTTCAACATAAAAAGGAAGAAACTAGTTTTCACAAAGATATCAAACAAAAAGGGATAAATAACTTGCCCATATTCTGTCTTCAAGGTATAGTTCAGGCAGAATACAAAACATCTCCATTTACATATACATAAAGAAGGAATACACATGTCAATTCATTTACTAAATCTATGTTGCTTGGATTCTCCCAAAATATTGCCACACTACTGCTATATTCCCGAAAATACACTATTATTGAAGTATTCAATACACATTCATAAGTATTATTGAAGAGTCCGAACAACATAACACTAAACAACTTATACAAATCGAAATATCACAATTTAAACTAAGATGAACTCACCTAAAGCATTTTAAGGATTATAATACCTGGAAGTGCAAACTTGCCAATACATACTGTAACATATAAGAAAATTTTAAAATCTATAGTGTAAATGCATGAAACGTTCCTCCTTTAACTATAAGTCATACATTCATTCAAATATTTTTGGATAGGTATAGATAATACTAACTTTGTTCAATACCGTTACTGTGGACTTTCATATTGAGAGTTATATGAAAGGAAAAATTCAAAATTTTAATGAAAAACATAATAAGTGGTAGGAAAACAATATTCATGAAAGAAAAAAAATAGAATTACAAGATTATAGGGAGTTATATGCTTACAAAAGACTCTATAATTGAAAACTTTACCTATTCTTATGTCACAAAGTCATTAATGAGGGAGAACACATATAGATGTCATCTTCTATGAAGGCTTCCCTCGAAGATTCAAAGAAAAAGAACATGCTCTTCTACGGGGGAAGCTTCGTTTGAGAAAACTAAAGTAGGTTCATAAGTCATTTGAAACAAATTCAATATTAAGAGGAGAACAAAAGTGAAGAGTTTAACCGTAAAACTATAAGCCATTTTGGACTCCATTGAGTGATCATCGAGATTAACAACTAATAAATATGATAATCAAAATCACAATCCACTTCTAAAGAAAAATATAGAGAATTAAAAATATTTGTTTTCTACACAAGCCAATCATTATAAAAACTTGTTGCATCAAATTCACAAATGCATACCATATGGGTCAAGAAGAAATTTGTCAAACAATAAACTATTACAAAGTGAAGTTGTAATTTTTGCTAGTAAAGTTGATCAAACATTAAAGTTTGCTCACTTGAATCTGCAAATAAAGACGAAGCATCTCAAAATTTTGATTCAATAGCAAAATTCAATTCTAATTACGTCGTTTTATTGTGCTTTAAATTTTGCATGAATAATGTAACTTTTTTGAAAACACTCTTTAATTTTTAAACATCTAGTTGACTTGACTCTCTTTTTCTATTATTGTATTTTTATGTCTTCGAAGGAAATTCCCTTATTCTTGCTAAATTCACTATCCCATAATTTATACCTCAAACGAATCATTACCATACAGAACATAACTCCTTAACATAAGAAGCACATACAATAATTAAGACTTTAATTTCACATATAACTCAAATTCTGGATACTGTCCATACCAAGTTGAATTGAAAAATAATTAAAATATAGAAATTCACTTCTGTAACTACACCCACCTAAAAGATCAAAACGACAGTAAAACGAGCAGAGAAATTACCAAAAAAAAGGGGATCTTTGAACTGATAACTGCAAAAAAATTACAGGATAAATAAATTAGAAAAGATTGTTAGAGAATAGCTCCAAATATACCTAAAAGACAAGTAAACCTCAAATGAAATTTTAAAAATAACGTTCATTAGGTTATCTTTGATTAAGAGAATCTCTCATTTTCACAAATTTGCCTAAAAAAGTTTCAGATTTTACCTAATTCAAACCCATCTACGAACTTTTTCAGAAAGAAGAGAGAAGAAAAAGTAATAGTAGAGTATTATTCAAACCTTTTGACTCCATTTAAGTGAAAGAAACGTCAAGTAGAATTAGAAGAAGAAATAGTGCTAGACAACGGCGTATGGATAGGCTCCGATGAGCACTCGTGATATTAGCGATTTTGATAGATGGATTAGGTTTTGAGGATGAGTTTTGTTTTATTCTAGTTTTGCTAGTTTAGTATTTTTTCCAACAATTCTATTAAAAGAATTAAAGTTAAGTGGTGTCTCTCCCACTAAAATAGTTTGTGGGAGCATTAAGGACTAGTTATTGATCCCTTTAAGGACCATAATTAGTCTCTTCGTCATTTTATAGCATAAAATTGAGAATTAGGGACCAAAAAGAAATCTTGTCCAAACAAGTATGCTTCTAGAGACCAGATTTTTATCTAGTCGTGATATGTTGGTCCCTAATAATCCTTTTTCTTGTAGTGTAGGGTGTACTTGTGGGTCGTTACAGGAAATCCTTGAAATATAAGGATCCCTTTCATTTAACTTGGGAGATCTATCTAAGATCTTTTCTTAGGAGACATCCTCTAGCTATCCTACACCTACACATTGTGTCAAATGATGAAGAAGAATGGTATTAGTACAAGAACGCACTAAGTATGTCAACAATGCAAAAAACATGCATTTAAAGAGGATATTTCATTTGAAATCATGCATCATGTCTTTTAATTAAACTTCATGAACATTGGTATAATAACAAAATATAGTTCATATACATAAGATATACATTGATACTATTCATAATAAACATAAAGCCACATATCACATTTTGGGGCACATTCATTCGATACATCACATTGAAGTCACCTAAGATAGTCTATCATAGATATTCTACATCAACCCAACACATGTAATCAAAGGGTCACAACCACATCATAAGACATAAGCTTTACATAAGAATCACAACCTAAGACACCCCCAAGTTACACCAGTGCAATGTATAAGTAGAATCCCATAATACTACTTACACCATGTGTTTCTAAGAAGTCACCCTAGAGTAGGCATAACATGTTCATCATGTCATAATACATTCATTTGTCACTAAACATAAGGTTAAATCATTAGTAAACCACCCTCACAACCCCTTGATAAGCTTACTTGTTCAATGTACACATGGAGTCCCATACATCCACATGTACTAAGTAAACTCATTTAGAAGCCATAAAGTAATTCACATGCATATTTCACAATTCATGTCCTAACACGAACAAAGTCACTTAACATGAATTCATACAAATCTTACATAACATAAGTCTTTACTTCATAAGAGCCTCCAATCCTATCATTGGTTAAAGTTCACTAGTGCAATTCATGGGTAGGGTCCATAGTCCTCTCTATACTAAGTAACGTTCTCAAGGAGCTACAATTTGAGTTCATATTCTTTTCTTGGTTCATTTCATACTTTGTGAGATAAAGCCATAAATGGCATAGACCAT
The DNA here is from genome assembly GCA_022817965.1 of Solanum lycopersicoides. Taxonomy (NCBI): domain Eukaryota; kingdom Viridiplantae; phylum Streptophyta; class Magnoliopsida; order Solanales; family Solanaceae; genus Solanum; species Solanum lycopersicoides. The sequence goes on along the minus strand of CM040625.1, from coordinate 23,403,102 downwards.
GTGAGCTACATGGAATTCGATGTTCTCCTTTCTCACCAAAAAGAGAGGGTTAACACTTGACTAAGGTGTAACTAATCATACAGAGCTATTTAGGTTTATCCAATAGATATAACCTACGGGGTCACGTAATTTAAGGGATAGTGAGATTGCTTGTAGAAACCCGACCTATTACATTAGCGGGAAGGCTTCTATATCATGAGTAATTCACTTTGAATAACCCAGCCTATTGCATTAGCGGGAGAATCCTTTACTTATTGTACATATCCAATCGGTTCTAATCTTAATCTATACTTTTAATATCTTTAAGCCTTTATTATATCATTTAGTTCATAAGATTAGGCTTTAGGGACTTTCTCCCTCATACATCATATAGCTAAAAGGAATCTAAGATGAGAATGTACTTTCATCATAGAACCTATATGATGTGAGAATGTACTTTCACATAATTCTAACATTCACACATTCATGTGTGGGTGCATTCATATGTGATCTCTATACAAAACATGCTCATACTTTACTAATCATATACTTTACATGTATAGTAATAGATAAGGTGCCTTTGAGAACTATCCTTTCAATTGACACCATGAATCTATCTTACTAAGAATTATGCATGAGAGTGTGTGTACATTGGTCAACATGATCACATAATGTCTACAACATAACATTTAGGAAGCCACCCTCTAAAAATCACTACCCATGTACAACATTCTTAATGTCTCAAGTCATACACATATAGAGCATTAAGGACTATAAACTATACTCACTCATATTGTATAATAGGAGGCAAGAATATATTCAACATCAGAATAGAATACTCCTACTATACTTTGATCAAACATTCATATAGGGTTCATATGGGTAGGGGTCATGCTATAAGAGTATTCATAATCATTAACTACATAGACCACACCTAACCCTACCATGATCATTAACATCTACACAACATCATCCACACACCTAAATCATGCAGCTAGTGTGGAAGACTACACATATAACTTCACATAACATCAATTCACTTTAGACATGATGCTAAATTCAAGGATACATATTTCAACTTCCTAAACATGGAAATCATCATATCTATTCATCATGCATCTAATGCCTTCAATTCCTTTATCATAACACATAAACGTGTACAAGAATGTAAACATTTCCACCATAAGTGGACCATACAAATCAACACACTTCAATGTACAATCTTAAGATATTTAGAAGAAATAGGTAAACTAACCAAATCTCCAAGCTAATGATCATCATTGATCAACTCTCCATAATTCATAATCAATTGATATAGATAAGACTAGTGTTAATCAATATAGTATAGTCTAAACAATTGAATCATAATCTAATCAATATCACAAGACCCATAGCATATCATAATTTGAGGGGATAAAGAGATCATGGGTTCTTCATGGAATTTGATTCAAAATCATGTTTAAACCATAGATTAGTCATATAATCACCATTAAAATGCTTTTGAAATCACTTTAACAATGAACCCATGGCTAGATTGAAAGATGATGTTTGACTTAGAATCATGTTTGAAAAACCGTTGAAAGAACTCATTAGGTGAAAAGTTATATAAGGATGCATGATTACCATACCTTCTACATTAGAAAGCCCACGAACATCTGAGAAGGAAGCTCCATGAATCCACCTCCATAATTTGTTCTTGAGCTTGGTATTCAATGATTTTTTTTTGGGAGAGTTTGATTTGAGAGGGAAGGTTAGATTTGAAGAATGAGTTCTAAATTAGAGTTAAGGCTTATATACTAACATAAAACACCTAAATACACCGAAATTAACCTCCTATAGTTTAATTAGGACGTGGGGTGAATTTCCCATTCACCCCTTAAGTGAATAGAGTGCATGCAGTGCAGGTTGCAGGCTCAAACGACGACCATGAACGACGGGGCATCGATGGAATGATGGGCCATCCTGCACTCCGCCAATGCTGACAAAGACTTTTTTCTTTGGGGCTGAGATCACACACCTAAGTGTTGAGTAATGCCCCAATTGACGGGGCATCAATCAGAGTACAAGGTGTCGATGCTTGGGCATCGATTGGCCACTACCAACTTTTGGGTCCTCCTCAAGGGCTTTTTGGATGGTCCTTGGCGAGTCGTTCCCAGATATTTCAAACCTAGATACGTCCATTTATGAGTTAGGATCCTTACCTATCAATTTAAACTCAAATGAACATGTAAAACATGCAAAGGCACACTAGAACACACAAGCACGTCTCAAAGCTAACTTTTGAACGTCTTGGATGTTGTTGAATGTATGACCTCCAAACCTCTTCAAATCAACTATACATGCTATAAAAGACTTTATTAAAAAGTTAATAACCATATTAGACATATGTGAGGCTCTAGACACCTTATATCATTTGGAGGGTCCTGACACGGGTATACAATCCGAGTTTAAGTGAAGTCTCAAATATCGGTACGGAGACGTTTGTACTTATTTTCAAGAGGCTGTAGTAATTCTTAGAAAATATCTTAACTTTATGAATCTCTATCATGTACCCTGGATCAAATTTGATTCTTAACACTTCACTCTAATCCTTCTCACTTATAATGAATCATGCGTATTTCCTCAAGTGAGAAACTGATGTGTCATGTGTGATTAGATGTAAATTATTACTAAGGTTGAAGTTTTAAACTGATGAAATGATGTGTGGTTAGATTAAAAAAAGTCTGCAATTTGACAGGACTTAGTAAGTGATGGCTCGAAGATACATTTTGAGGATATTCGAATTATGAGTTTTAAAATAGCTTTTGAGACTTCATGAAGTTGTTATCTTTTTAGGTTATTTACCTAGTATATTGAATAGTACTTGTGTGGTATATGCAATATCTGGAGAGATTCGACAATTGCAAGTGCAATAATTAAAGGGATGGTTAGATAATGAACAATGCGACTTTATAAAATTACAACTAGTAAAGTTTTCATAGCTAGTATGAATTTCTTAGAAAATGATGAGAATGATTTTATGTCAATCAAGGTAACAATCTCTACTACGATTACAAAAACCGAGTGTATTTCAAAGAGGGTCATGAAACAACTACTACAATGGAACATACGCTTACTTAGATAGAATTATGGAGTATGATTTAAGCTATTGACCTTATCTATGAAAGAATGCATAATGTTTTGGGCTAGATACCAAATAGGTGATAATGTTCTATAGCTACTTAATGGGTAGAAATGTGTGGGATATTTGAATACAATCTTCTCGGTCGATATGGTGTGTTCAAGTGGTGGATCTAACAGACTTTTATTATATAGGACTAGTGTCATATGAATAAAGATAAATTGATTGTTAAGTGTGAATAGTAAACACTTAAAGAGTTACCACTTGTAGCACCTACTCGTATAATGAGATTCAATGTTTCATTCGTATTTTAGATATAACCTAGCTTATGACAACAAACGAGTGTGTTAAGCATTGTTGTCATGACAGGGGAGCACCCCCTAGAAGTAATACGACGTACTTGACCTCTCGAAGGTCTTATAAAAGCCCTGAGACATCTTTAATCACATTGTCATATAATTATCGGAAAATTTAAAACTTTTTCATAGCATAACACAATACTCAAAAGCCATTCCATTTAAAAATCATAAGTACATAACATAAGACACTAAGTTGTCTAAGTATGCCTCTTCTTTAGTGTCGAACCCGAGGGATAAAATGAACCTTTTTGTAACGGGAGTGTAATATGATTTGGTTGAAGAGTGTCGTTCGGAGATGCTACATGATAACATGGATATTTCTAATTTGATGGTGTATGCTAGACAAGTGGAAGAGAGAAGGATTAAGAGGAAGATTAAGGATTCTAGTAAGACCAAGTCTTATGAGGGAGGTACTACTAAGGGAAGGATGGAAATTCAAGTCAAACCTAGGTTCTAGAAGAGGTATTCTTACCATGTTACTTCTATGTTTTCCAAGGCTCGTGATGATAGGGTGTCTCACCCTAGGTACTAAAAGGGAAGAGGTGGTGATTCACCAAGCAAGAAACCTACATGTAACAAGTATGGTAGAAAGCATGTTGGTGAGTTCGGACGAAAAATTGATTTGGTTGTGGAAAGAGTGGACAAAAGGTGAGGGATTGTCCTAATGTAAGGGGTAAGGTGAAGGGTAGTATCCAAGCTCAAGCAAGTTGTTTGAATTTCGATGTTCTATGGAAAAACCTCTTCTATGCTCTCCGCTCTAGGGGTGATCAAGAAAAATATCCCGATGTTGTCACCTGTTTGCGGCAAGTTTTTTCCATTAATTTATATGCTTTACTTGATCACGGGGCCACATTATATTTCGTAAATCATTTAGTTGACATGAAGATTGATATACTATTGATATCTTAACAAACCATTTTCGGTTACTACCTCGGTGGGAGACTCGATTTTTGCTAAAAGTGTCTATAGGAATTGTCATATAATATTGCACAATAGAGTTACTTTTGTTGATTTTGTAGAACTTGATATTGTTGATTTTGATATCCTCTTGGAAATGGATTGGTTGCATGCTTGCTTTGCTTCCATAGATTGTAGAACAAGGGTAGTTAAGTTCAATTTTCTAAATGAACTCGTTTTAGAGTGGAAGGGGGGAAATTCAATCCCTAGTGGTCATATCATTTCATTTCTGAAAGCTTGTAAGATAATCTCAAAAGGGTTCCTTTACTATATTGTGAGGGTCAAGGACCTAGACTCCGAAGCTCCTCCTTTAGAGTCGGTCCCCGTACTGAAATATTTTCCGGAAGTCTTTCCGGATGACTTGCCCAAAATTCCTCCCAAACGGGAAATAGACTTCAGTATTGACTTATTGCAGGATACAAATCCAAATTCAATTCCTCCTTATCGGATAACTCCGGCCGAATGGAATGAGTTGAAAGCTTAACTCAAAGACTTACTAGACAAAGATTTCATACAACATAGTATTTCTCCATGGGGTGCTCCGGTGTTATTTGTGAAAATAGAAAGATGAGTCCCTAAGAATGTGCATTGAGTACAATCAATTCAATAAGGTCTCCATAGAGAACAAGTATCCTCTCCCTAGGATTGATGACTTGTTTTATCAACTACCACGGGAAAGCTACTTTCAAAAATTGATTTGAGGTCAGGATATCACAAACTTAGGGTGAGAGGTGAAGACATTCCCAAAATGGCTTTCCGAACTAGGTATGGTAATTATGAGTTCCTATTTATGTCTTTTGGGTTAACAAAGGCCCCAATGGATTTTATGGACCCTATGAATAGAGTGTTCCGGAATTACCTTGATGCCTTTGTAATTGTCATTATTGATAATATATTGGTATATTGTAAAAGTGAGGATGATCATATGGTCCATTTGAGGTTTGTATTGCTAGTCCTCAAGGAACATGAACTTTTTGCTAAGTATAGAAAGTGTGAGTTTTGGTTGAGATCGGTTGCATTTCCTGGTCATATCATCTCAAGTGAGGGTATAGAGGTCGACCTGAGAAACACGAAAGTAGTTGAGAATTGTCCTAGACCTTTGGCTCCAATCGATATTGGAAGTTTCTTTGGTCTAGATGGTACTATAAAAGGTTTTTCAATTGGTTTTCGTCTATTACATCTCCTTTGACTACAATAACTCAGAAGATGGTTCAGTTTGAGTGGTCGGAGGTTTGTGAAAGAAGCTTCCAAGAGTTTAAAGATAGTCTTACCTCCGCTTGGGTGTTGACCATTCCAAAGGGTACCAAACGGTTTTGTAGTGTATTGTGACTCTTCTCGAGTAGGTTTGGGTTGTGTCCTTATTCAACATGGTAAGGTGATAGATTATTCTTCTAGACAACTCAAGGTGCATGAGACGATCTATCCAGGTCACGATCTTGAATTAGCGGCCGTGGTGTTTACTTTGAAAATATGGAGACATTACCTTTACGGTGTTCATGTGGATGTATTTACCGACCACAAAAGTCTTCAATATGTGTTTACTCAAAAGTTGTTGAATCTGTGACAAAGAAAGTGGTTGAAACTTTTGAAGGATTACGACATGAGTGTCCTATACCACCCCGGCAAGGCCAATGTTATTGTGGATTCTTTAAGTCGTATAACTCTGGGTAGTGTGTCTCATGTGAAAGAAGCTAAGAAAGACCAAGTGAAAGATGTTCATAGGTAGGATTGATTGGGTGTTCATTTGGAAGATTCTCCGAAAGGTGGTTTTATGATTCATCATAACTCCGACTCGTCAATAGTTTTTAAGGTGTAGTCTAAGAAACAACTTGATCCTTTATTGATGGAGTTAAAGGAATCAGTTCATTTTAAGTTTAATAAGTCATTCTCCCGGGGGGAGGGGGGGCGATGATGTACTTAGGTATCAAGGTAAATTGTGTGTACCGGATGTTGATAATTTGAGGGGACAAATTTTGGAAGAAGCTCATGGTTCCTGATATTTTATTCATACAGGTGCCACCAAGATGTAACGTGATCTTCAAGAGGTCTATTGGTGGGATGGATTGAAAAGGGACTTAGTGAAGTTCGTGGCTAGGTGTCCAAATTTCCAACAAGTTAAGGCTGAACATCAACGGCCGGGAGGTCTAACTCAAGTAATGCATGTTCCTACTTTGAAGTGGGAAGAAATTAATACGGACTTCGTAGTGGGTTTACCTCAGATAGGTAAGTAAAATAACTCAATATGAGTTATTGTGGATAGGTCGGCGAAATTCGCTAACTTTCTCCCCGTCAAGTCTACTTATTAGGAGGAGGATTATGCTAGATTTTACATAATCTAGTAGTATTGGTTATTACTAAAGACAATTTTTTCTTTCCTTATTCTTGAGACTATTGTTGTAAACCTATATGTGGCATATTGTACTTGTAAGGGCTATGACCAAATGTTGTAATTCTCTTAGATGGTTTATATGTCAGACGAAGTATTAGACAACTTAATGTTTTGGATATATTGCATAAATGAGAAGTCTATGTAAAGTTCATCAGCGAGGAGTCTATGTAAACTCTCAATATTATATGTGAGAAGTCTAAGTATAATTCACAAGGAAAATGTTGTAAAATTTCCGCATTTTCTCTACCTATGATATGCCATGATCTATGCTAAGGGCTAGTATAAGGCCTCTTCGAGGACGAAGACGCTGGTTACATAAAAAATATATTGTTTCTCGGTCGTGAAAATCTTCACATATACCATATTATGATCGTACCATATTGCACGTAATAATGTCGACAAGGCCATGTTAATAACAATTATAACAATTAAAACCCGCCACCATAAGTGGACCATACCAATCAACAACAATTCAATATGAATTCTATAGTATACAATGGAATTAGGTCAACTCACCCCCTTTCAATAGCCACAATCACCATCCCTTAGTCTTTCCAACAAATTCACATAATAATATATCTTACCAATAACAATGTACACAAGACTAGGCCAACAATTCATCCATATCAATGGTATAACAACATTCAAAATTTATATCAATAGTATAAGTCAAGATATAAACCAATTCTACCATAATGAATACATAATTCAATAGCCCAATACAATCTACACATGAATTCAATAAAATCAACCTATGATTAATTCACTCACTTTAGAGCCAAAATAAGGAATTCATGGAATACACGGGTTCATAAAGGTTTTGATCTTGAAACCACCAATAACATTGATCAATTCATAAAATATCAATTCAAACCTTTTCATGCAAGAAACCATGCTTCGAATTCAAAATAGGATTTCAAGGTTTTTGATGATCTTTGAAAAGCTTTTGGAATCGTCTCCTTTAATGATACAAGAATTGGGGATGAAATCACAATACCTTATAGGTATAAAGCCTACGAAATTTGGGTTGAAAACTTGGAGAATTTGACCTTCTTCCTTGGAGTTTCAAAGCTTCAACAATGGAGGTTTTGGAGAGAAGAAATGGAGAGCTTTTGATTTCAACTAGAGTGTTTTATTTTGATTTGTAAATTTGGGGTAAAAGTTACTCAATAACCATTTATAATAAATCCCCAAATTACCCAAAACAACCCTACACTAATTGGACCTTTTAAACAAGTCTAATTTGACTCAAAAACGGCACGACCAAATCTAGGACACGGCTGCGTGTCGCGGGGACACTTCCAATTCTTTTTATTGGAATTTAATTTAAGGCAGAATGATTCCTGTTGAGACCGCGTCGCAGGGCAACAATTTTGCCTTTTAAGTGTGGGCTGCGCGATGCGCAAGAAGTGTCAAAAATATGTTGCATGGGCAGCCTTCTTGCAACACCTAGGGTCCTTCTCAAGGAACCTTTGTTGGTCCTTGGTGTTTCGTGCTCGGACGTTTGACCCTAAACATGTTGTCACATCCGGGGAGAACCCCCTAGAAGTAACATGGCGTACTTGACCTCTCGGAGGTCTGACAAGTCCTTAAAATTAACTAAGGTAGCTAGATGTCACGGACTTAGAATATTTGCTAAAGTTCCGTGTGGCCCTTGACAACTTACTCACTAATCTTTAAAGGTCTTGCAAGCTCAAGGAAGCCTTTAAGACTTAGATCGCTAAGAGAATGCTTTAAGAAAGAACTTAGAGAGAACAAAAGAGAACTTTTGGAAGAAGGCTTTTGTATTGCTTTGGAAGATTGCTTACAACTTGCTTGGTGCCTTTACAAATGAGGGGCACCTCTATTTATACTACTTCCTAGGGACTAAAGTGCAATTAATATTTACTTTACAAGTCCCTAAAATATTTACACTTTGGTCCCTTTTCTAGAGAATTCTACACTACTTTGGGACCTTCTCTAGCCTTCTAAAATGTTCTAGAGTTCTCCGCATAACTCTAGACCAATCTGCCCCTTTCCGGACGCGGAATTAGGCTGAATTTGTGGCGGGACGTCACACGCTCCCCCACCTGATGATGCGACGACCGCGGCGCATTGCTGTAAGAACTCCTGAACTTTGTCCTTGAACTGCCACAGATCTTCATATTTCTCCCATGTGGCCTCTTCCGGAGTTTGTCCCTTCCAATGCACAAGGAACATAGCGCTGGCTTGCTGACCTCGCTTTCGTCTGGCTTGATAATCCATGATAGCTTCGATCTCTCGATCGTGCAAGGCAGTGACAGTAATGGGAGCCCGTTGCGATAGGTTCCGATTAGGATCCTCCTTGTCCTCATGGTACGGCTTGAGGACGCTCGCATGAAATATCGGGTGGATCTTGAAGTGTGGAGGTAACTCCAACTTGTATGAGATTTTGCCCACCTTAGCAATAATCTTGAACGGACCCTCATATTTACGCACTAAGTTTTGATGAACGCCTCTTAGTGCCTTGAACTGTCTTGGATTGAATTTTACCAAGACCATGTCGCCTTCTTTGTAGTCCGTGGGACGACGGTTGCGGTCGGCGAACTTCTTCATCTTCTTGGCTGCCTTGTCCAGGTATGACTTGGCAGTGTCAAGTTGTTCCTCCCATCCCTTGGCAAGATGGTAGGCACCCAAACTCTTTCCCTCAAAAGCAGTCGGCAACGAATGTGGAGTTTGGGGTTGTTGGCCTGTCGCCAACTCAAATGGTGTGCGCCCGGTGGACTCACTCCTATGCAAATTATAAGAAAATTGTGCCATGTCTAGGAGTCGGGCCCAATCTTTCTGATGCGCACTGACATAGTGCCTTAAATAGCACTCTAGTAGGGCGTTGACGCGTTCGGTCTGGCCATCGGTCTGCGGGTGGAAACTTGTGGAGAAGTGAAGCTTCGTGCCAAGTATCTCGAACAACTCTCTCCAAAAGTTTCCAGTAAAGCGGGGGTCTCGGTCGCTAATGATATGTCTTGGCAACCCCCAATATTTCACCACGTTCTTGAATAACAATCGAGCGGCCTCCTTGGCGGTGCAACCGACTGTGTCGGGCATGAAGGTAGCATACTTTGAAAACCTGTCCACCACGACCATAATAGTACCAAACCCGTCAGACTTCGGCAAAGAGGTGATGAAGTCCATGGTCACGCTCCCATGGGAGTTTGCTACGGGTAATGGCTCCAGTAATCCTCCCGGTTGCCTTTGCTCCCCCTTGTCTTGTTGGCACACAAGACAAGTCTGGACATAGCACTCGATGTCGTCCCGCATGCGTGGACAGAAGTAGATAGCCTCGATCAGGTCCCTCGTACACCGTTGTCCCGGATGCACAGCCCACAGTGTGTCGTGGCTTTCCTTTATGATGCGCCGCTTAATAGACCCGAACTTGGGTACATAAACCCTCCGACCGGTAGTGAGCAAGAAGCCATTTTCCACCCAAAAGCGTCTGGTTTTGCCTTGGGCAGCCAACTCCATCAGCTTCTTGGCTTCTGCATCGTGTTGCATGCCATCCTTGATTGCATCTTGAATGTCACAGTGAGCTGTAGTGATGGCAGCAAGCTCATCCTTCCTACTAAGCGCGTCGGCCACGACATTGCCCCTTCCTGGCTTGTACTCGAAGACGTAGTCAAATTCTGCCAAGAAGTCTTGCCATCTAGCTTGCTTCAGGGTGATCTTCTTTTGTGACTGGAAGTAGCTAGTGGCCACGTTATCGGTCTTGACCACGAACTTGGAGCCTAGTAAGTAATGTCTCCACGTGCGTAGGCAATGTACAATGGCCGTCATCTCCTTCTCTTGCACTGTGTACCGTCGTTCGGCCTCGTTCAGTTTGCGGCTCTCGAATGCTATTGTGTGTCTATCTTGCATTAAGACTCCCCCAATGTCAAAGTCTAAAGCATCCGTATGTACTTCGAAGGTCTTTGAAAAGTCGGGCAGCATCAAGACCGGTTTTTCTGTTACTGCGGCCTTGAGACCTTCGAACGCTCTTTGGCACTCTTCGCTCCAAACCCACGGCTTATTCTTCTTTAACAACTCGGTCAGTGGAGCGGCTTTAGCGGAGTAACCACTGATGAACCTGCGATAGTAGTTCGCAAGCCCAAGGAACGATCGCAGCTCGGTCACCTTTGTGAGCGCCTCCCACTCTTGGATCGCCCTAATCTTTGCCTCGTCCATTCGGAGTTCGCCCTGGCTGATAACATGGCCTAAGAAGTGTACCTCGGGCTGGGCGAACTCGCACTTCTCCCGCTTGACGTAGAGCTGGTTCTCTCGCAAGATTTGAAAAACTTTCCTCAGATGCTCTACGTGTTCTTCCAAGGTGTTGCTATAGATGACTATGTCATCTAAGTACACCACCACAAACTGGTCCAAGTACGGATGAAGGATTTGGTTCATCAGCGTGCAAAAGGTGGCGGTTGCGTTGGTTAGGCCGAAAGGCATCACCAACCACTCGTATACTCCGTATCTAGTCACGCACGCTGTTTTTGGCTCATCCCCTTCTGCAATGCGCACTTGGTAGTATCCTTACCGGAGATCCATCTTGGTGAAGTACTTGGCCTGCCCAAGTCTATCGAACAAATCTGCGATCAGCGGGATAGGATATTTGTTCTTGATTGTGACCTTATTGAGCGCCCGATAGTCGATGCATAAACGCAATGACCCGTCTTTCTTCTTCTGGAACAGCACTGGCGCGCCATAAGGTGCCTTGGATGGACGAATGTGACCGGCCTTGAGGAGCTCCTTCAACTGCTTCCTCAGCTCCTCTAACTCGGGTGTAGCCATGCGGTAAGGTGCATGCGCAGGCGGTTTGGCTCCGACCTCTAACTCGATCTTATGATCTACCTCGCGCCTCGGAGGTAGAGTCTTCGGCAGCTCATCCGGCATCACGTCCTTGTTCTCTTCAAGGACTTTCTCTATGAGTGGTGGCAAGGACTCCATAGTACCATTGTCTTCTCCCGAACTTGCAATGGTAGCTAGGAACGTCGGCTCTCCTTTCTTTAGGCCTTTCACAATCTGCATGGCCGATAGGTGGGCGTGTCCTTCTTTTTTGGGCACCTTGACTAGAGGTACCATGCATGACCCTTCCCGCTCCATGAGCATGAGTCGTTGGAGGTAGGGATCGATCATCGTGTGGCATCGCTGGAAGAACTCTTGCCCGAGAATGATGTCGAATATGTCTAGAGGAGCGACGTAAAGTTTGTCTTTCCTTGCCAATTCCCCAATGTGATGCTTACTCCTTGGGCGACTCCGCACACGGGAGTCGGTGGTGCGTTGACAGTCTTGAGGCGGGTGTTGCTTGGTACAAATCTTAGCCCTAACCTCTCCGCTGCCGTCTTGGTCATGATGTTGGCTTCCGCCCCGGAGTCTACCATGGCACGAGCTGGTCTTCCATTTATGGAGATGTCTACATACTGCGTGCTGAAGTCTCCCGGCTTCTCGGTCTGCTGGGCTATCGCACCGCACAATCCAACCATGCCCAATTGCGTCGTGCCTGCGTCGTGCCCTTGATCTTGTGCATCCTTCTCCTTTCATTCGCGTAGGATGGCACCGAGATTCTTCATTTCGGGGCACCTGGCATAGCCGTGCGGTCCACCGCATATGTAGCACCCATCTCCTTTGCTGGTCTGCGCCCGCTTCTCCGTGTAATTCTGGCGCAGGAATCGCTTGTTGTCCGACTTGTGGGGATCGTATTGCTTGGGGTGTACCTGTTGTTCCTTGCCTCGGCCACGGTCTCCCCACCTTTGGCATGACTACTCCTTGAATCCTTGCCCTTCGCCTTGTCATGCCGTTCATGTTTGAAGTCCGTCAAGGACTCGGCTTGTGTGATGACTTCGTCTATGGTCCTGACTTGTCGCCGCTCCAACTCTGTTTTGGCCCAGTTTTGCAGTCCGTCCATGAAGTGGAACAGCATGTCCTCGTCCGTGAGGTTGGGAATTTGAAGCGTTAGAGTTGTGAACTCCTTCACATACGCCCGAATGCTTCCCGTTTGCTTCAATTCCTGGAATTTGCGCTTGACCTCGTACACGACATTATTTGGGAAGAAGGCTTTCTTGAATTCTTCGCGGAATTGCTCCCACGTGTTGATGGTGCACGTCCCCTTCCCGATCTCGGCCTCTTTGCGCCTCCACCATAGCATTGCCATCTCGGACAAGTACAACACGACGGTGTTGATCTTGTTCTCGTCGCTTCTCACCCGACTACACTTGAAGTAATTCTCCAAGTGCCATAGAAAGTTTTCCACCTCTTGAGCGTCACGGACGCCTTTGAATATAGGTGGCTTGGGAGCCTCGACCCTGGCCTCCCTATCACGGTCGGGTGATGCAGATCCTCCAATCTCTACGCCTTCCCTGAGTGCTTTCACTTCGGCCTTCAGAGTCTCAATTGTGCTAAGCGCTTCCGTAAGCTGACGCTCTAAGGAAGTGACTGTCTCCTTCGTGTTAAGCACATCCATAAGCCGACACTCTAGGGAAGTGATGGCCTCCTTCATCTCGAACTCGGCCCGCTGGCGACCTTCCAACTCCTTACGGATGTTCTCGGTCTCCTCAAGGGTGAAGTCCTCAAGGGTCTTGAATTTGCCGTCTGCCACGTTCATGCGCCGGCCTAAGATCTCGACGGCCTGTCTTGCCACTTCCACCCTTGATACCCATTCTTCTCCAGCAGTGACGTCTATGGCCTCTTCGCCCAATTCATCGTCACTTGCTTCGGCAGTTGAGGGTGGATGAGATGTTAGCGCCTCGCTAGGTGTGGGATCGGGCAGCATTTCCTCGTTACCCTTTTGCTGTTTCTTCCCCTTTTGGTTTTTCTTGCCACCATCCATACGGACGTTGGTGGTGCTAGCGCCGTAAACGTCTCCTTCGGTAGCCATTCCCTTAGTAAACCTCGCTCTGATACCACGTTGTCACGGACTTAGAATATTTGCTAAAGTTCCGTGTGGCCCTTGACAACTTACTCACTAATCTTTCAAGGTCTTGCAAGCTCAAGGAAGCCTTTAAGACTTAGATCGCTAAGAGAATGCTTTAATAAAGAACTTAGAGAGAACAAAAGAGAACTTTTGGAAGAAGGCTTTTGTATTGCTTTGGAAGATTGCTTACAACTTGTTTGGTGCCTTTACAAATGAGAGGCACCTCTATTTATACTACTTCCTAGGGACTAAAGTGCAATTAATATTTACTTTACAAGTCCCTAAAATATTTACACGTTGGTCCCTTTTCTAGAGAATTCTACACTACTTTGGGACCTTCTCTAGCCTTCTAAAATGTTCTAGAGTTCTCCGCATAACTCTAGACCAATCTGCCTCTTTCGGACGCGGAATTAGGCTGAATTTGTGGCGGGACGTCACATAGAGCCTTACATGATCCTAAAAAGGTTAATAACATGTTAATTAAGTGTTTTATAGTATGTATACTTGATATGAAGTTAATTGGAGGTCAAACGTCCAAGTCGTTCGAAACTTTGTCTTTAGACGTGGTAGTGAGTCCTTGTATGTTTGGCTTGATTTTATGTGTTGTTTAGATTTGAGAAGCAGTGTGTTTTACCCTACTACCTTAATAGACATGTTAAGGGTCACAACGTCAAGGTACAACTCCCCGGGTACCACCCGAAGGTCCCCCAAGGAGGAACCAAACATTTGACAAGAGGCTGGCCCTGGCAGTGTGCAGGAGAAAGAATTTGACCTGTCCTAGCACGCACCACACTGTCCCAAAAATTATTTTTTGTAGAATTGGGGGGCTGCTCCGCGATGCGTAGCCCACTCCAAGATCAGGTTGCGTCGTTTTAAAGTCATTTTGACATGTCTAACAGCCCCAATTCGTGTGGGGGTGTTTTGGTCACATAGGGGACGTTTTATTAACTGTTTTTAATACCTTTTGAAACCCTTTCCCAAGACAAAACCCCAACACCCATTAAGAAATCAAATTCCCAAAGTTCTCTTCTGTAGGACCCCAAAATGAGATAGGGTTTCTAGAGCCTAACATGTTCGTCTTAATGTTCTAAGGTCCTAAAATGACTTATAATATGGTTTATAGGCATTGTATAAAGTTTGAAGTGATTTGGAAGTTAAACGTCAAGGGTCAACCGAAACGTTCGACAACTAAGTCATCTAAATGCCTCGTATGTGGTTCTATGTGATTATGTATGATTCATGAGATTATGAAGTCTTTAAATGGTTTATAATGATGTTAAATGATAGTATATGAAGTTTCAAGAAATTTGGAGGTCAAACGACCAAGAACGTCCAAGGCGTTTGAAAGATAGCCCTTAAGACGTTCATCATGTGTCATGATGGGGCTTGGAGTGTTTGGACGTCTTGTATGTGTTTGTTTTGGATGAAATTTATGTGTAAGGTCTATAACTTGTTAAGGTTTATAATCGCATTGGAAACGTCCGGGTAAGACTTCTAAAGGACCCCACAAGAGGCCCCAAAAAAAGGACCCAAAGCTGCCTAAGACACTGCCTGGGCAGTGTCCAGTGACGGACCCAACGACGGATCGTTGGTCCACCAACGGCCCATAGAGCAGGTCTCGTCGAGGTACACATGCCTTGGGCAGGTCTTAAGACAATTTGTGGTTAAGTGTCAGGCGACGGAGGCCAGGCACGGCCCGTCATGGCCTTGATGACCCGTCATTTCCATCGTCGCGGGTGGCCTGCAACTGGCAGCCTGCATGCTGTAAATTGAAGGGATGAATGGGAAATTCACCCCACGTCCTAACCTGACTATAATACGTTTATTTATTTAATTTTAGGTGTATATAAGTCATCTAAAACGTGATCAACCCATTCTAAAATCAACTCACATGTTTTGAGCTCTTCCCTCCAAAAAATATTTTCTCTAAAACCACCATTGTTGGTGAAGCTCAAGAACAAATTTAAGCTGGGTTTTTCCATGGATGAATCATCAAGTCTTAGAGTTTTTCAACTAGAGAAAGGTATGGTGATCCTTCATCTCTAAGTAACCTTTCACTTGGAGAGTTCTTCTCAATGTTTTCGAAGAAAGTTTATGATCAAAGTTCTTCTTCTTCAATCTAGCCATGGGTTCTTTCTCAAAACGTTTTTAATGATTAAATCATGATGAATTGAAGTTAATACAGTGATTTGAACGTGATTTTACTCCAATTGCATGATGAACCCATGTTTCTTCAAAAATTGGTTTAGCTCTTGCATGGGCTTTGTGATTATGGCTTGTTCTTGATTAAATGGTGATTCTCTTACATTGAATTGCTTTGTTTATTGTTATTTACATTAATTGATGGTGAATTGATGATTATAAGTCCATCAAGATAAATATATGAAGATTTGAACATGAATAGCCTATGTTTCTACATGTTGCCTTGAAGTCAATTGTGAGATCGGTTGTGTAGAATGTTGATTATGTATGAACGGCTGTAGCTACTGTTTTAGGGTGATATAATGGATGAATTTTGTAGGTATAAATCCTTAATGATCAAATTAACAAAGGCTTGCATGAATTGATCTAGATTCCTTTAGGCTATGAAGTCAAAAAGCTAAGTGTGTGATAGATCTTGAATTGTGGTTAGATGAAGCATGATTTCATCTTGATTTCCTATCTAATTAGCTACTGACTAATGAGTGTATTGTTGATAAAATATGAATGATGATCAAAGCCTTAGAGAGTTCATAGTATTGGTAAATTCTTCTATACTCTAGCAAATCGATAAGCCTAAATGCCTATGTTGTAACCTTAATCTTGAAGGTATGTAATCATCATTTCAATATGGTTAAATGTAGGTTTAGATACTGCCTTAGACTTATAATATGTATGAAATATGATCTAAAATCAATGCAAGGGAAATTAGCTAATGATCTATGTTGTTCTACTTTCCTAGTATGTTGTTATGTTGTATTATGTTATAATATAATCTTGTAGCGACTTGTACATAGTTTCTTATATGTTTAAAGTACATTTAGCTACTGCCATATATATGAATTATTGATAAACAAGGTGTATTTATCAATGAGGATCAAAGGTTGAGGAGTTGGTAAGAATGCTTATTTCCTCTACTCTTCTACTTCTCTATTCTTCTATAATAATGTTGATGAAGCCTTGTATGGCATTGTGTGGTATGGTCCACTTATGGTGGCGGTGTTTAATTTATTGTCATTATATATGTGTTGACCATGGCTTTGAAGGCAAATTGATGAACTTATGAGCATGTGCTTAAGATGATACTATGAGAAGCTTATGCCTACTTTTCTATTCTAGTTGTGATCTAGGTTGTATAGCTATTGTATGAGCAAGTGTATACTCATGTTAGGGTAAAGTATAGGTGCTGCCATTGATGTGTTAAAAAGGGGTTGATAATCCTTTAACTATGTACCCCTATGTGAATGCATGGATAGCACAAGTTAGGAGTCTTAAGTGTATTATGAAGTTGGCTTGTCTCCTATGTTATTGTGTGTTGTGTGGTCTATGCTTGATGAAGTGTTATGATCTAAGAGGGTGTCTGCCTTAATGTGTTTTGATAGCCATTATGTGATCATGTTGACCAATGCACACACACTCTCACCTACATGCATGATACAAGTAGTATAGGTCATTGTGTCTAAATGAAAGGTAGTTCTCATATTCACTAGTGTTTACTACTATGCATAATAAGGTGATGTTTATGAAAGTATGATATGTATCCCTTTACTAGGATGACTTGATAGATGTACTAGTATGGACCGGGGTATGGAAACTTGTCTATGCATTGCACATGTGTACCTTGATAGGATAGTTCCTAGGTTTGGTTTCTATATATATGAAAGATGAATATATGAATATGCTATGAATATGATGTATATGATATGATGAATTATGAATGTGCATAGTGTCTTAGTGGGTTTATATGAAAGGATTGCTCATATAGTTATGCCTATAGATTCATGCATCGATATATGAACAAGTGTGACATTATGTGTTATGTGAAAGGCTTGCTCACATCTATGTATACACTCACACACATGGATGATGATCTAGTAAATGAGAGAGGCCTTGAAAGGTGTTCCCAAGAATACTCTATAACTAGATAGGTGCTTGCGTATTCTATAGGCATATGAATAATGAATATCCTAAGCCTATGTTTTTATAAATAAATGTAATAAAGTATTTTCGATAAAGGGAACTTCGCTTAGCACCGAGTGAACTTGACATTGAGAGGTGTTGACTTTCCTTGGAGGAAGATTCACCATTTGTCCCTTATAGAGTGTTGACTTCCCTTAAAGGAATACTCACATATGGACCTACATGAGGTGTTGACTTTCTTTGAGGAAGATTTACTCACGTTTTCTCATGAGGTGAGGCCCCAATTACCAAATGGTATGTAGAGGGAGTACCTATCTCTTAGTTCCATAAACTATGCTTGCCACATAGGATCTAGCAAGTGATATCACCTTATATGCTAGCATTTATTAATGTTCTACCTTGGCTAGGTAGGAACACCTTTCTTTGGTGTAAGGCTCTACAACACCAAATTACATGTTTAGGACCATGGCCTTAGTGTCGATTGAGGCTATAGTTTCCCTAAAGGTAAAATGGACAATGGATGTAATTGAATAGGATCCTAACTAGGAGGACTTAAGGTAAGTTACTTAGGATATGTGGAAGTAATGAACCCATCTAGACATTGCACAAGTGACTCCTTAGGAAGTCTTAGGAAGGTGACTTAATGCATATGATTATGTATGTGTCCTTTATGCATGATGTTGATCTTGTTAACTATATGATGAAGGTCTTACTTGACTTAAATGAAGTTGTCTTCTCTTACTATGTTGATATATGATTTGGATGTAAAGGCTTGTGGTCTCGTGATAGGTTTACTAAGTATGTGTGAGGTTATGGGGCCTTACATGTACATTGCACTAGTAGATTTAGATTGAGGACATGAGTTAGGTTTTATAAGGTTCTATGTGAAGTAAAATAAGTATATGTGCATAATGACTAGGAGTTCATTGTAATGTCCTTTTAGTCTTGGTTTAACTAGGTCTATGTTGTACTATACTTTTATGATGGTATGTGTTGTCTTGTGTAGATGATATGTATGTTTCCTTGTGGCCTTAAGGTGATGCATTGCACCAAGTATCACTAAAGGGTTACTTGGAAGGATTAATGAATATAAAGGAGGAGTTCACTGTTAAGAGATTAGAGTTCACTGTAAAGTGACCTCAATTTGGACTTAAATTCTATAAGTGCTTTTCTATGATGTTTGGCCTTTAATTGTGTTTTCATGAAGTATGAAAATGATATAAATGCTATTGCTTAAAGGTTTTATGAAGATTTACTCAAAATGGCATGAAGTATGATTTCAATGAAAATGTCCCTTTTTAAATGCATGGTTGCCATACTTAGTGCATTCTTGTGCTAATCCCATTCTTCTCTATTTTTTACACAAAGTGTATGTTATGGATGCTTAGAGGATGTCTTGAATGGTGAAGATCTTGATAGATGATTTTCCAAGATCAATGAAAGGAATCCTTAAAGTTCAAGGATGTCCTACTTATGTCTTTAATGTAAAGTTTTTTAAATATTGTATAGTTATGTAATGTGTCTTATGGGCCGTGTCCCTAATGTACTCTAAAGTTGTTGAGTCTAAGATGGAAAAGAGACTTAAGGTCTATAAATGTATTATGGCTTATGTTTTATACATATATGAGTTGAAGTTTCTAGCATATGATGTGCTATGAAAATTTTTAAATTTTCTGCTAAATTTACTATATTAATGCGATGAATGATAACTATGGCCTTGTATAAGACCTCCGAGAGGTCGAGTACGCCGTGTTACTTCTAGGGGGTTCCCCTGGATGTGACAAACGTGGTATCAGAGCACGAGGTCTATAAAGTGGTCTTAGGTTCTAAGAAGTCTCATATTGCCACGTCTAGTAGAGTCTTGTATCATTGGTGGTGAGTCGCGACACATCAAATGGTATGAGAGGCTATAGGACGATAGAGTTTCCCTTCTTCATCATTCTCGTATCGTGCCATAGAACTTAAATCTATAAGATCTCTCTCTTATGTTTTCTTGTTCGGTGGTCTTTTAGATATGATTGCTTGGATGAGATTGTTCGCTATGCTTGAGGGAGAAAAATGTGAGTTTAAATTCTTATCTTTGTTTTATGGTTTGAATAAATATGTGTTTAAAAGTGTGCATTGTTTTCCTTTGTATGTAAGTTGTACTTGATGAGTTTCTAGTATAAATTGGAGTCTTTTGTAAAGACTTTATCCTAGTTGTGATGATAGTATGCATTCTTATGAAGGATGAGTTGGTAATGTTTTGAATTTTATGTCGTCATGTTTTTCCCATCAATTTCCTAAATGTTGCATTTATGGAATGTTGAAGCATGATCACTGTGTTGCTAGGCAGCTTACTATATGATTTTTGGAAAATTGACTAAAATGTTCTTTGATTGGAAGTTGTTGAAATGTGTATAGAATTGATGCGTATGAGTATGATAAAGAATGTAAAAAGGAGATTTGCTATTTTGAGTGAAGAATGAGAGTCTTATGGCATGATGAGTCGTAGAGTTGTTTCTTACTTCTTATTGTGTTGTGAGTCCCTTGGTGTTGTGGAATTGATGTTTCCCCTTGAATTGAGGTTAGTATATTTATCTTTGTAAGGTGATGATGTTGGTTTGATTGACCTAGAAGTTACCTTATTTTAATGTTGAAAGAAAATAAAGAAGCCTTATGGCTAAGTCCCATTGTTGTTTTCCCCTAATGGTGTATGACCTTGGTGTCTATTGTAATATATGAAAACCATATGTGGTTGAATGGTGTGTGTCACGACCAGAGTCTAGACCCAGACGAGAGCGGCGTCGTTGACCTCTCAGAGGTCGCAGACAAGCCTACATACGTCATCGTTACTTCATCTAGGTTAATTTTAGCGGAAAATTTGAACTTTTTGTTACTTAACATTCATATAAGACATTCTACTTAAACTCATAAACGTTGACAATCAACCATCTAATATTAAGATCATCAAATGAAAGAAATAGTTCAATACTGCATTAAGTGTGTACTTGCCAAAATGGCACCAATACAATGTCTGAAATAAAATGATAAAGAAACGCTAGTGGAACATACTCCACTAACTTAAACCAATATCTAAGATAGAATACAATGGGCAAGTGTCCTCGAAAGCATGAGGGCCTACTAAGTCCGGATGAATGCTCCACGTCCGTATAGCTTCAGCGTCGACCTGTAAGCTCTAACGTCCACCTGTTCCTGCACCTAAAAGTTGATATTGTATGGGATTAGATACACTATGAATGAAGCCTCATGGCTTGTATGTGTGGACTCATAAGTGTAGCATACATTTAAAAAGTAAGTGAACCTAAGATATTATGTGATGAGATAATGAAACCCCAGAGGGGTCAAGTAAGAGTGTGACACACACTAAAGAGCCAAGTGCATTGGCATACGATGAAATGAACATTCACGTAAAGTGGTAAGTAATTATGAAGAGTAAATATGCTAAAGTTAAAGAATGTGGTGACAACATGATAAGAGGCTAATGTGAAAGATGAGAGCAATCTCAAATGAGCCTAAGTAAATGTTACCAAAACGTACTCACCTATAAGAGTGTAAAGCTAATGAAGAGACCAGTCTCTATGAACACTCTAATGAAAGTATTGAAGTTAATGCATACTTAAAAATAATGATGAGATGAGAAATCATCTAATGAGCTATGATGTCCTCATGCTAGAAGCCAGCTTCCATGATGTATGAGTTGAATGTTATGGAACTTTAAACTTAGCACCGATAGGCTAGCTATGAGCGGTGATGCCTTCCTTCGGGAAGGGCGGAGGTTCATGTAACTCTCATGATATGATACTGTCCGTCATGCCGGGTATGGGTATCCTTATATCTCCTATTCTTTGAACCTATACTGCCAATATAAGGAATCAACAGGGTTCGACTCCCTATATACGCTAGCATGTTTTGATTCACTTTGGCCGGTGATTCCACCTCTTTTCGGTGTGGGGATTACACACTGATTTCATGATGCTCACATGATCTATGTCGGTTAAGGTTAAATTTCCCAAAGAAAGAATGAGGCCAACCTCAAATTATGCACATAATGAAATGAACGATACCAAAGGTGTTAGGATAGGATAATCAAGAGGTGAGCTAGACTTAAGTAATGACACTAGGTTATTCTTTGTCATTGCACAGCAAACCCGATGAGAGTCTTAAACTACATCCTAGGTATGACTAGTGATTGCACTAGTATATGAATGAATGAAAATGAAGTACGTATGAATGAATGAAGCAGACTCTGTGTTTGCAAAAGAAGGCTCCGTAGTTGAGGTCCCATATGTTGAGCCCTCATTTTAAGAAGTCCTAATGTCAAGTCCATGATTCCAAGGTCTAATGGCTTATGAAAGAATTATGTGAACTACGTGATATGATATGTGCAATACGTTATGTGCTGCTTGCAAAATGATAAGTATGATGATGAATGTTACTCTCATGGCATGACTTTCCTAATAGAAATTTGGCAAATCCACTGACTTTCCTAATCCAAATTTGGTAAGTCCACTGACTTTCCTAAACCAAATTTGGCAACTCCACTGACTTGACTTTCCATAAATCATGTTGTTAGGAAAGAGTTATTCTTACTCATGCATGTCCTTGATGTGTGCTTGCATATACCCATACTTAGTACAAGTGTGTACTAATCCCATCCAATATCTACTTTTAGGTGCAGGAACAGGTGGACGTTAGAGCTTACAGTACGACGTTGCAGCTATCCGGACGTGGAGCATTCATCCGAATTTGGTAGGCCCTCATGCTTTCGAGGACACTTGCCCATTATATTCTAGCTTAGATATAGGTTTGAGTTAGTGGAGTATGTTCCACTAACGTTTCTTTCTCATCTTATTTCAGACATTGTATTGGTGCCATTTTGGCAAGTATACACTTAATGCAGTATGGAACTATTTCTTTTATTTGATGATCTTAATATTAGATGGTTGATTGTGAACGTTTATGAGTTTAAGTAGAATGTCTTACATGAATGTTAAGTAACAAAAAGTTGAAATTTTTCACTAAAATTAACCTAGATGAAATAACGATGACGTATGTAGGCTTGTCTGCGACCTCTGAGAGTTCAACGCCGCCGCTCTCATCTGGTGTCTAGATTCCGGTTGTGCCAATAATCATTTAGGGTAATTACAACTACCCTTAGCCTGGAAAATACCATTTTACCCCTAGACCCTCCAAACTTAAGATTACCCCTTTTTAAGTCTGGTTAAGACTCATCCGGGTAAATCTTCATATTCGGGTGCCCTACATGGTTGGACCCAACCTTTCCTAGCTCAACTAGCTCACCAAGTTAGTTGGCTTGGTTGCTGTAGAGGTTTAGAGGTCTGTTTCTACGTGCATCAATTCGTGTGAACTAGATCTAATCTAGGCATTCTAGATACGTTAGACATTACTTAGCATAGTCATTTTTTGGGTTGTTACAATATGACCTAACTTGATGATTGGGAATAAATTACCGAGGAGATGAAGTTTAGAATACCTTGTTTGACTTACTGTAAATTCCTTCTTAATGGTAATCACTTTTAAGTGATGAAAAATGAAGGTTGTTAAGTTAAGATCCTCTTAAGGTTGGGTTAAGTTACTCTTAAATGGGTTTACCCTAAGTGGGGGATGGTGATGGAATAGTAAGGTTGTAGATCTTTTCTACTTTGTCCCTCTATTTTTTCTTGAACTTGAAGCTAATGAATTCTTAGTAAGCTTGTTCATGAATATAGTCTTGCATAAAGTATGAATTGCATTAACCTTATATGTTTGGTATGTATTGATTGACGTTACCTTAAGGATATTTTAAAATTCCAAAGTTCATAAATGGGAAATTTGGTAAAATCCATGTTTTCTCATGTGGATTGTGCATCTTAATATGCTAATTGTGAATTTGACTTCATGAGGTAAGGAAAAACATGGTTTTAGTCACTTGTAAGGTATAATGTTTAGACTTATAATGAAAAGTTGAGTCTCTTTAACATGGAATATGTTGAGTCTCTTAAAAAAACTATGTGACTTGTATGGTTTGGAAAGCATGATTGTAGGCTCACCCTTGGAAAGTGAGAGCATGTTTAGCTAAGTGTTCATGTGTGTGCCTATGATTTGTATTGTTTTTCCCAAATGATCCTTACTGTAAAAGCTAATGCTATGTTAGAATTTGAAATTTTTTGAAACGACTTCCTATTTGTTGTGATGTGCTTGGTGTGACTTACCAATTGGACTTCACTATGAAGGAAACATGAGCATGTCTTGGTTTAAAAGTTTAGAATTTCTCATTTTAAAAGGAAATAGACCTTGTACTTTTGTTTGGGTGTGAGCTCGTGATACATGTAAGTGTGTTGAAGAGATGGACATTCCTCCATGGACACAAATAAACATGGTATGGTTTAGTATGACCCTCATAGAACTAGGTCTAACTTATAAGAATCCATTGTCAACCTATCTTACTCAAGTCTATGTGCATGGAAATGAGTACCAAATTGCTTCTTGAGTGTTGTTGAAATCTGCTTAAGTGTGACTTAAAGATAGTTGAAAGATGAGCTCTTAATCAATTAAAGTGTAATGACCATGTATTTATTAGGAGAATTATGTTCCTCCTACAAGCATGATAACAACCTTATGTTTGATGCACTAAGGAGTGAGTGAATGATGGTTTTGCTTGCTTGTGTGCATTGAATGTTAAAATGATGTGAAGTTGTGTTCCTTGTATGTTTGGTTCATTAACTTTTATGTTATTATGCTATGATTGAGAAGAACTGATCTATGATGCATTGAAGTCCTTGTTGTGATTAAAGTGTTGTAAGTGTCATTCGAGGGCCAATGTGTCCAAATGGGGGATATTGTAAGACCCCTAAATTGATTTAGGGTTTATAAAGCCTAACATGTTTGTATTAAGGTTATAAGGTCCTAAAATGTCTTATAATATGGTTTAGATTCAGTGTATAAAGTTTGAGGTGATTTTGAAGTCAAACGTCAAGGGACGACCCAAACGTTCGATGACTAGTGACCTATGTGGCACATGTCTCTATGCATGCTTATATTTGTATGTAATGAGATTATGAATTCTTAAAGTGATTTATAATTATGTTTAATTATATTATATCAAGTTTCGTGAAGTTTGGATGTGAAACGTCCAAGACGTTCAAAAGTTAGCCCTTGAGACGTTCATGTGCGTCTTGATGGGGCCTTGCATGTTTAGACGAGTTGCGAGTATTTGTTTTGGGTGAAACATATTTGGGAGGTCTAAAAATTGTTGAGATTTCTATTTACGTGGGAAAAGTCCAGGTACGACTTCTAAAGGGCCCCGCAAAAGGACCCACAAGAAGGAACCAAGGCTGGTCGAGACACTGCCTTGGCAGTGTCAATCGACTGACCCAAACGACGGCCAGTTGGTTGACCAAACGACGACCAGTTGGTTGACCAACGGCCCGTAGGTGAGGTATCGTCAATTTACGCTTATGTTGGGCAGGTCTTAAGCCTAAAATTCGCCAAGGACCAGTCGACGGAAGCCAATGGACGGCCAATTGATTGACCAACGGCCATTTGATGGTCATCCATCGATGGTGGCCTGCACCCGCTGCCTGCGCACTGTCTTATTAATGGGTGAATAGGAAATTCACCCCACATACTAAGATGACTCTAATTAATTCATTTACCTATTTTTCGGTGTATATATGTCATCAAACACGTGAACCTCCCATTCACAATCCCCTCTACATGAATTGAACCTTTCCCTGCAAAAATATTCTCCCTAGAAACCTCCATTGTTGGTGAAGCTCAAGAACAACTTGAAGCATGGATTCCTATGGTTTCTTCATGAACTTTTAAAGGTTTTTATGAATATAAAGGTATGGCGATCCTTCATCTCTAAGTAACCTTCAACTTGGAGAGTTAATCTCAAGTTTTCGAAGAAGTTTTCATGATCAAAGTTCTTCTTCTTCAATCTAGCCATGGGTTCTTTCCAAAAATGTTTTAAATGGTTAAATCACGATGAATTGATGTTAATGTATTATTTTGAACGTGATTTTACTCCAATTGCATGATGAATCCTGTTCCTTCCCTAAATCGATTTAGTCCTTGCATGGGCTTTATGATCATGCCTTGTTAATGGTTAATTTGTGATTCTCTTATGTTGAATTTCTTATACCTAATGTTATTTACGTGAATTAATTATGATTTAATGATGAAGGATCCATGCCAATCCATGTATGAAGATTTAAACATGCCTAACCTAGCTATCAATGTAAACACTGTAATGTTGACCTTTTAAGGTATAAAAGTGTAAATCGATTATGTTGTGGTTCATGTAGCTATTGCCTTAAGTTAATAAATTGGTTGAATTGTGAATATTAAGATATATATGATCAAAGTAAAGAAGGCTTGGTTTAATTGATCTAGGTGCCTCTAAGCTATTAAGTAGTAACTTATGATAACTGTAACATTGGTCCGTAATTGTATAAAATTGGATTTTGAGTATGTTAATATGCTTAGGTCTACTTTATAGAATGCGAATTAATGATGAATTATGTGATATTGGATCAATGCGGATTGATACTTAAAGAACTTGAGCTCTACTTCTTATTTAGTGTTAAATATGGTATTCACTATAACATGGACTCTATAATGCATAATTGTGGAACTCGTATATGTAATTACAATTGTAGCTACTGCCCTAGGTTGATAATATTAATGAAATGTGAGTTATGATCCATGCAAGTGAAATTGGCTAATGGTCTATGTTCTTCTACTTTCTAGTATGTTAATGTGTTGTGCTAGTTGTAGTATGACCTTGTAGTAGCTTATACTTTAATTCATGTATGATTATGGTACTTAAGCTACTGCCATATACTTGATTTATTGATGAAAGAGTAGTAATGATCAATGATGACCAAAGGCTAAAGATTGGTAAGAATTCCTCTACTTCTCTACTTCTCTACTTCTTTATAGTAATATTGATGAAACCTTGTATGGCATTGTGTGGTATTGTCCAATTATGGTGGAGGTGTTTACTTTATTGTCATTATATATGTATTGACCATGGCCTTGAAGGCAAATTGATGAATATTTGATTGAGTGATTATGATGATCACCTTATGTGTAACATGTGCCTAGTCTTCTATTATAGTTGTGAATCTAGGTTATGTTACTTTTGTTATGAGCACGTAAAGGGTTGTGTAAGATCATGTGTAGGTGCTACCATTAATTATGTATTAATTATTGATGACCACTACCCATGTACCCCTATGTGAAGGTGTATATAGCTAATGTTAGGAGTCTTGATTATAATGCGTAGATTGTCTTGCCTCATATGCTATTGTGTGTTGTGTGGTCTGTGCTTGAATGTGTATTGTGGTCGTAAGAGGGTGACAGCCTCAATGTGTTGTTGATGGACATTATGTGATCATATTGTCCAAAGTACACACACCCTCACTCTATATGCATGCTTACAAGTAGTATAGGTCATGGTGTCTAAATGAAAGGTTGTTCTCATATTCACTAGTGTCTACAACTATGCATGTAAAGTATATGCATGTGAAATACGTTATGTATTCCTTACTAGGATGACTTGATAGGTGTACTAGTATGGGCAAGGGAATGGGAACTTGTCTATGCATTGCACATGTGTACCTTGATAGGATAGTTCCTAGGTTTGGTTTCTATGTGCATGAATATGAATGTATGGTCATGTGTGGTCTTAATGTGTTATGTGAAAGTGTTTACAACACATATGTATGATGATCTAGTCAATAATGGATCCTACAAAGATGTGCTCAAGTGTATCCTTAACTAGATAGTGCTAACACATATGCTATGTCCATGTTAAAGGATTTGTCACATGAATTAGGTTGATGAACTCTCATCTATGACCTATGAGTTAAAAATATGAGGAGTAAATATCCTAAGCCTATGTTTTGTAAAGTACTGAAAATAAAGGCTTTTTTTCAAAAAAGGAAACTTAGCTTAGCACCTAGTGAACTTGTTGATGAGGGGGTGGTAGAGAGGGAAGGCGAAAAGGGTCCATTAACGGTCCTCACGGGGTGGATAGCCTCATAACCCAAAAAAGGTGTAGAGTGATACTTCCATGATTTCCCTCAAGTTCCATAAACTATGCTTGCCACATAGGATCTAGCAAGTGATATCACTTAATACGCTACCACGATGTATGTCTTACTTTGGCAAGTAAGATGCCCTTTTTTTAGTGTGAGGGGATAACACCAAATTCAATGTTTAGCACCCATGGTCTTAGTGTCGGTTAAGGCTATAGTTTCCCTAAAGTAAAATGGACAATGGAAGTAAATGATAAGGACCCTAACTAGGATAACCTAAGGGTAATTGCTTAGTGTAAGTGGGGGTATGTGATGTTTTATACGTTTACGGAAAATAATATAATTTTTCTAGAGTTTTGACTTTTCAAGAGTCGCCACTTAATTTTTTAAGAAAAATCAAGAAAACTTCGTTTTCAAAAGACTTAAACAGAAAAAATCGTTTTTGAAAACTTTAACGGGGTTCGGGTATTCCCATTTATATTTTAGGAAGGTGTTTAACGCACCTAAAATATCTGCTTAATACGGTTATTCGACAACTAACTTGTTTGGCTAAAGTTAAATTAAATTTTATTTTTTAGATAGAAAAATATTTAGAGCTTGTTTGGAAATAAGTATAAATCGTATTATCTAAGTAAAATTTTGACTAACGGAATTTATTATATTTTTAAATATATTTGAACTTGATTTAAATTTAAGTCGATTAAACATCACGGCATTTTGCGTGGCATTCGAAATTTTTGACCCTAAAGCTAACAACAAATAATCGCAAATAAATAAACGAGGATATAATAAAAAGAGAGAGAGAGTGGGAGTTGGGTCCAAATTCTGTGTCTGACCGTCTGGACCGATATTTGGACCCCTTTTGTTTTGGGGCTTAGGCCCATTCTGCTTGTACTTGTCCTAAACTAAGAAGATAATAATTTTGTTTGTTTGGGCCTAAGACCCAAAAATTTCACCAATCCTAAATCTAGTAAAATAATAATAAAGGAAGTTTACAAGGCTTGGGCCAAAAAAACAACAAAAATATAAATCCTAAAAAAAAAATTGAGCAATTTAGCCCAATCTCTTCAACTCTCTTCTACTTCGACTTCAGTTTGCTTCAAATTTTTTACTCTGGGACTTGTACGTCAAGTTTTGCTGACCGACCCGGTAATACAAATTTGAGCCTTCATGGCTCCCTAGGAATTCAAGGAAATATGAAGTCCAATTGGACTCGAACGAGTTTCACATGCAACGGAAAAAATAAGAAAACATCAGTATTCAATTAATATTGGTAAGAACTTGGCAAAGTAAAATAATACACTAGGGCATAGATTATTATTTAATTGGCTTACTTCTTGATTTAATTATTTAAACACATGAGACAGTGAATAAACAAATATAAGATAAATTAGGATCATTAGGAGTTTAGTCTTAAAGGGAAAAAAAACTCGATATACAACTGATACGCTCAAACTTACTTCTCAAATAAGAAGTAAAGTGGTCGTATCAAGTAAAGAACCCAACTAATGAGGTTGGGATCGATCCCACAAGGAAAATAGTTCAGACTTAACTTTATTGTATTATTACTATTATTTTAGCCAACTGTTACTAAAATACAAAAAGGGGGGTTTTATTTCTAAATTAATGAAAATGATTAACTAAATAAGATCGAACAACTAACAAATTTAACTTTCGGAGTTTTAATCAAATTGTAAAATTAACTAGGGCTTTAGTGTTCCCCACAGGTTCCTAACTTGGTAAATCTAACTATAACAGTTCTATCCTGATATCTTGCATGTAAAGTGATAAGTTATGTATCTCTAAATCCTTGGTCCGGCATCTAGAGAATTTCACTCCGCACCTTGGTCCGGCTACGTGTGTTGCTATACTAACCCTTATCTTTACCTCACATTAAACATCGTATTCGGTATTTGACTAAGCTATCAACTCATACCAACCATTACTAGTCTACTAGATAGTATACACTAAATCTATGTTGATAATTCTTTTTCCTATTATCTACCTCCTTGGTCCGGCAAGTAGCATTAAGGCGAGTTCTAACGTTGGCCACCGTTAAAAAGAAATCTAAACGAAAGAATTATCAATACATGCAAGACACCACTCTAGAAATTGTTATTGAAGTTAGATTTCTACCTTGTTATTCACCCATGGTTCCCACAACCCTAGCTATGAGGTTTAGTTACCCATGTTCGTAATTACACAATTCATATCGTTAATGGAAGAGTTCATGCACTTACTTTTATGAAAATGAATAATTTCCCAGAATTTAACTTGATTAATCAACGAAATCACCAACAATCAATTCCCGGAAATTATCTTAATTCCCAAAATCAAGAGTTTACTAATATAATCGAAGAACTATAAACTAAAAATTATCCAGAAAGTCTAACCTCAAAAACGAGGTTTTTCCAACTATTTATAAGAAAAATAAAAACCTAATCAAATAAGGGTTCTATTTACTAAAAATATGTCCAAACGCGTCTGGGTCGACGGACCACGTGACGGACCGTCATGGACACGACGGACCGTCATAGCCTCCGTCGTCCCATACTTCACATCTTCTCATGTTGCTTTCTTCATTCCCCTCGACGGACAGGTATGACGGACCGTTGCAAGCATGACGGCCCATCGAGGGTCTTCGTTCCAAAACACTTGAACTTTGGAATTTTGTGTACTGGGATTACTCTCTGATAATTACGACGAACATGCAGGACGGACCGTCGTAGCTGTGACGGTCCGTCACGAACTTCCGTAATCCCACACTTGGTCAGACTTCCCCAAATTTCCTTCAGCAACTTCTTCCTTCACTACGATGCCACCTACGGACCGTCACAGCCGCGACGGACCGTCATAGGCTCCGTAGGTGGTCTCTTCTACAATTCTTTCTCAAAAACTCCCGCGTTCTTCCTTAGACAGATTTTCTGCAAACAAAGAGAAACTTATATCAAAATCAACACAAAAAGGCTCTCGACACACACTAAACTTAAGGAAAAAGTATTAGAAATACCGTGAAACCACGGTACATCAACACCCTCAACTTAAATTCGTTGTTTGTCCTCAAGCGACGCACTATGACTCACTACAAATTCTTTGTACAAAAGTATCCATATTTTAACTTCCGCAATCATTTGGCTATCAATCTCGATTATTCTCATTATGTTCATGCATGGTCTCACTATTAGGCATTGATTTGTGTAGAATCAAACCATAACCCAGATTTACTACGCAATGATGCCTATCCTCTTCAATTTCTCACCGAGATGCTAATATTTCTGGTATTACAACTCCTGTCCTCACTTCAAATAACATCCTCATTTTTCACACAATGATTTTAGTTTGAGTATAAGGATCACGTTTCGACACTCACTCTCAGAACAAATTCACCACTCATTTTTACATATTGCCATAGGCTTGCCCTTATTTTCACTACTTCAAATTCCTCATACGCACTTAGGATCACAATAGGACTTTTTTAGATTGTAACATAGGCTCAGGGTCAGGTAGGGTGTATTTAGGTATACTTTAGTGACTTGTTGCCCTCCTTGACATATCATTCTTATTTCTCCCTATTACTCAATTTTCTTTTCACTTTGCTGTTTTCCCTTTCTTATCCTTATGTGTAAGTGACTTTTCTCTTTTCTTGTGTTTATTTTGCTTTTTATTATATTTTTTTTTAGTCACTTCTGTTTTATTCTTTCTTTCTCTTCATTCTTTCAACCCCACTTTCCGTGGTTTTCCTTATAGCAGCCACCCTCAACTCATGATTTTGCCATGAGTCAAGGTTCACAATACCCATGGTTGGGTCAGGGCCAAAACAAGGTTGCTTTCTGCATTAGCCACCCTCAACTTATGCTTTTGGCATAAACTGAGGTGCACATGTCCAAGGAGGGACCAGGGCCAACACATTGTTCCCAGAGAAGATCATTTGGGGTAAAAAAAGAAAGATCTAGTTTAGGCTCAATTCATTTGGATCAAAAAGGGATTAACTTCATTTGGTTTTCTGTTATTTTTAGGCTCAAGATTGACTATTTCGAACAAGGGCCTATGATCCTTTCCTAAGTGATTGTTTTGACTCACTTTCAGTAGGACTAACCAGGCAAGTTCTAGCTCAGTATTAATGGTGGTCATTCGACTTTACCTCACACTCACATGACATTCCTTGCATTCCCAGAGTATTAGACACCTAGTTCAAATCTTAGATTCAGGATCATGCAGAAGTGTATCCTTGTTTCATGTTTCAAACCACACAATTATCACTTACTATGCCTAGTCATGCAAATGATTATCGAGATATCATATTTATATTAGCCATCATGCTTCAGATTTATACTGTGTACATAAGATATGACATGCCGGTTCAACAATAAAAGTAATCAGTCTTTTGGGGAAAAAGAACACAGGCAATAAAACCCCAAAAGAGGATCGTGAACTTGGGATACTCAGAATTCACCCAAGTGTTCACTTTCCATTTACCCCAACCCCTACAAAAAATATGCAATTGTCCCCAATGCATAGAAAAGTTAAACTACGTAAAAGGGTAAGTGAAGCAAACCTGAGGCGCTAAGCGCCGGTGATCAGCAAGCTGGTGGGTCCGGTTCCCCGGAACCTGCTCCCTGCGTAGTCTGGACATCCTCAGTAATGTCCTCAGCATCCACAGCACCATCAGTAGTGCCTCCCACAGAATCTACAATTTTGGAGCTAGACGCCCCGGCAGCTACTTCTACAGCCCTCAACCTACGGGCCTCCTCATCGACGATCGAGGCTCTCCTCGCAGATTCCATCTCACGGCGCTCCTTCTTCCTCGCCCTAGCCTCATCCTCCTCTCGACCCTGCGTCTCTTGACATGCTCTCGTGGGGGAGGTGGTGGAACATCAGAAGTGGTAAACAGGGCGGCCATCACGGTGTCATCGGCAGGCTCCGCAGAAGGGGCCTCAGACTCGGGCACCCTCGCCTCTAAAATCATATCAAGATCCGCAGACTCTCAACCGCAGCCTGGAGAGTCGACATGTCCACCGGAGGGGCTGGTCGGGCTAGTACTCGTAATTCAAATACGTCTAAGCGCTGGTGTACCTCGGCGATCTGCCTCTCTGTGTGCTGTACCATCTTGCGCTCCATGCGCTCCTTTGCCTCAGCAATAGTCTTCTGCATCCACGGCTGAATGTGATGCAGAAGAGTAGCCATCTGTGCCTCAAGTTTCTGAACTCGAGCAAGTGGGACCAGAGTGGCAGAAGGAGCCAAGCGAGAGGAGCTCGGGGCAGTGCTACTACCCGGGATAGACTCGACCGGAGTAGTGTCAGTGTGTGCAGAAGCAGCACGGGAAGCATCATGAGCATGCTCTACGGTGTCGGCCAGGTTCTCACCAAATGGGGCCACCTCTGGACGGGGCCCTATGCGTGGGGCCAACTCATTGGCCTCATCCCTGATGAGGCCGATGTCAACATTTCCTGGCGGGGTCTTGAGCTGGTCAATGTGCCAAATGGGCACACCTGCTGATCTGCACAAAGAAAAAATCATGCAAGGGAAAGGGTAAGTCGTGGTGACCTTGAAGGCCCTCTCGTGCATGACCGCTTGGAGAAGCCAAGCGAAATCGACCTCGAACCCTTCCATCATTGCAGCCATCAGCACTGCACGATCCCAGGTGACTATGTTATCCGCAGCAGTGGGGGAGAGACAATGGCGGATGATCAACCAGAGAAACTTGGCCGTAAAGGTCAAGTTGGCCTTCCTGATGGCCCCCTTCGGCTCCATCACCCAATCCGCAGCCTCTCCATCAATAGATAGGTGCAGTGCCATCCACCTCTGGTGGTCTCTCTCAGTGAAGGATCACGTA
>CM040625.1:23331739-23369370 GCA_022817965.1 Solanum lycopersicoides | reverse complement strand
CGATAATTTTGGCGCCGCTGCCAGTCTCGGGGATACATGTCACCTGGGATGGTGCAGTGCTGATGGCTGCAATGATGGAGGGTTCGAGTCGATTTCGCTTGGCTTCTCCAAGCGGTCATGCACGAGAGGGCCTTCAAGGTCACCACGACTTACCCTTTCCCTTGCATGATTTTTTCTTTGTGCAGATCAGCAGGTGTGCCCATTTGGCACATTGACCAGCTCAAGACCCCGCCAGGAAATGTTGACATCGGCCTCATCAGGGATGAGGCCAATGAGTTGGCCCCACGCAAGGGCCCCGTCCAGGGTGGCCCCATTTGGTGAGAACCTGGCCGACACCGTAGAGCATGCTCATGATGCTTCCTGCTGCTTCTGCACACACTGACACTACTCCGGTCGAGTCTATCCCGGGTAGTAGCACTGCCCCAGCTCTCTCCCGGCTCCTCGGCTCTCTGGCTGGTCCCACTTGCTCGGTTCAGAAACTTGAGGCACAGATGGCTCTTTCTGCATCACATCAGCCGTGGATGCAGAAGACTATTGCTGAGGCAAGGAGCGCATGGAGCGCAAGATGGTACAGCACACAGAGGCAGATCGCGAGGTACACCAGCGCTTAGACGTATTTGAATTACGAGTCCTAGCCCGACCAGCCCCTCCGGTGGACATGTCGACCTCCAGGCTGCGGTTGAGAGTCTGCGGTTCTTGATATGATTTTAGAGGCGAGGGTGCCCGAGTCTGAGGCCCTTCTGCGGAGCCTGCGATGACACCGTATGGCGCCCTGTTTACCACTTCTGATGTTCCACCACCTCCCCCACGAGAGCATGTAAAGAGACGCAGGTGTCAGAGAGAGGATGTGAGGCTAGGGCGAGGAAGAAGGAGCGCCGTGAGATGGAATCTGCGAGGAGAGCCTCGATCCGATGAGGAGGCCGTAGGTTGAGGGCTGTAGAGTAGCTGCCGGGGCGTCTAGCTCCAAAATTGTAGATTCTTGGGAGGCACTACTGATGGTGCTGTGGATGTTGATGACATTACTGAGGATGTAGACTACGCAGGGAGCAGGTTCCGGGGAACCGGACCCACCAGCTTGCTGATCACCGGGCTTAGCGCCTCAGGTTTGCTTCACTTACCCTTTTACGTAGTTTACTTTTCTATGCATTGGGGACAATTGCATATTTTTTTTAGGGGGTGGGGTAAATGGAAAGTGGCCGCTTGGGTGAATTCTGAGTAGCCCAAGTTCACGATCCTCTTTTGGGGTTTTCTTGCCTGTGTTTCTTTTCCCCAAAAGACTGATTACTTTTATGTTGAACCGGCATGTCATATCTTATGTACACAGTATAAATCTGAAGCATGATGGCTAATAAATAAATATGATTCTCGATTATATTGCATGACTAGGCATAGTAAGTGTAATTGTGTGGTTTGAAACATGAACAAGGATAACTTCTGCATGATCCTGATCTAAGATTTGAACTAGGTGTCTAATACTCTGGGAATGCAAGGAATGTCATGTGAGTGTGAGGTAAATTCGAATAGACCACCATTAATACTGAGCTAGAACTTGCCTGGTTAGTCCTCTAAAGTGAGTCAAAACAATCACTTAGGAAAGGATCATAGGCCTTTGTTCGAAATAGTCAATCTTGAGCCTAAAAATAACAGAAAACCAAATGAAGTTAATCCCTTTTGATCCAAATGAATTGAGCCTAAACTAGATCTTTCTTTTTACCCCAAATGATCTCTCCTGGGAACAATGTGTTTGGCCCTGGTCCCTCCTTGGACATGTGCACTCAGTTTATGCAAAAGCATAAGTTGAGGGTGGCTAATGCAGAAAGCAACCTTGTTTTGGCCCTGACCCAACCATGGGTATTGTGACCTTGACTCATGGCAAAATCATAGTTGAGGGTGGCTGCTATAAGGAAAACCACGGAAAGTGGGGTTGAAAGATGAAAGAAAAAGAAAGAATAAACAGAAGTGACTAAAAAAAAAATAAAAAAGCAAAATAAACACAAGAAAAGAGAAAGTCACTTACACATAAGGATAAGAAAGGGAAAACAGAAAGTGAAAAGAAATTGAGTAATAGGGGAAATAAGAATGATATGTCAAGGAGGGCAACAAGTCACTAAAGTATACCTAAATACACCTACCTGACCCTGAGCCTATGTTACAATCTAAAAAAGTCTATTGTGATCCTAAGTGCGTATGAGGAATTTGAAGTAGTGAAAATAAGGGCAAGCCTATGGCAATATGTAAAAATGAGTGTAAATTTGTTCTGAGAGTGAGTGTCGAAACGTGATCCTTATACTCAAACTAAAATCATTGTGTGAAAAATGAGGATGTTATTTGAGTGAGGACAGGAGTTGTAATACAAGAAATATTAGCATCTCGGTGAGAAATTGAAGAGGATAGGCATCATTGCGTAGTAAATCTGGGTTATGGTTTGATTCTACACAATCAATGCCTAATAGTGAACCATGCATGAACATAATGAGAATAATCGGAGATTGATAGCCAAATGATTGCGGAAGTAAATATGGATCTTTGTACAAAGAGAGTAGTCATAGTGCGTCGCTTGAGGACAAACAACGAATTTAAGTTGAGGGTGTTGATGTACCGTGGTTTCACGGTATTTCTAATACTTTTTCCTTAAGTTTAGTGTGTGTCGAGAGCCTTTTTGGTGTGATTTTGATATAAGTTTCTCTTGTTTGCAGAAAATCTGTCTAAGGGAACGCGGGAGTTTTTGAGAAAGAATTGTAGAAGAAGACCACCCTCAAACTTACTTCTCAAATAAGAAGTAAAGCGGTCGTATCAAGTAAAGAACCCAACTAATGAGGTTGGGATCGATCCCACAAGGAAAATAGTTCAGACTTAACTTTATTTATTATTACTATTATTTAGCCAACTTTTAAACAAAAGACAAAAAGGGGGTTTTATTTCTAAATTAATGAAAATGATTAACTAAATAAGATCGAACAACTAACAAATTCAACTTTCGAAGTTTAATCAAATTGTAAAAGTAACTAGGGCTTTAGTGTTCCCCACAGGTTCCTAACTTGGTAAATCTAACTATAACAGTTCTATCCTGATATCTTGCATGTAAAGTGATAAGTTATGTATCTCTAAATCCTTGGTCCGGCATCTAGAGAATTTCACTCCGCACCTTGGTCCGGCTACGTGTGTTGCTATACTAACCCTTATCTTTACCTCATATTAAACATCGTATTCGGTATTTGACTAAGCTATTAACTCGTACCAACCAATACTAGTCTATTAGATAGTATACACTAAATCTATGTTGATAATTCTTTTCCTATTATCTACCTCCTTGGTCCGGCAAGTAGCATTAAGGCGAGTTCTAACGTTGGCCACCGTTAAAAAGAATTCTAAACGAAAGAATTATCAATACATGCAAGACACCACTCTAGAATTGTTATTGAAGTTAGATTTCTACCTTGTTATTCACCCATGGTTCCCACAACCCTAGCTATGAGGTTTAGTTACCCATGTTCGTAATTACACAATTCATATCGTTAATGGAAGAGTTCATGCACTTACTTTTATGAAAACGAATAATTTCCCAGAATTTAACTTGATTAATCAACGAAATCACCAACAATCAATTCCCGGAAATTATCTTAATTCCCAAAATCAAGAGTTTACTAATATAATCGAAGAACTATAAACTAAAAATTATCCAGAAAGTCTAACCTCAAAAACGAGGTTTTTCCAACTATTTATAAAAAAAACAAAACCTAATCAAATAAGGATTCTATTTACTAAAAATCTGTCCAAACGCGTCTGGGTCGACGGACCACGTGACGGACCGTCATGGACACGACGGACCGTCATAGCCTCCGTCGTCCCATACTTCACATCTTCTCATGTTGCTTTCTTCATTCCCCTCGACGGATAGGTATGACGGACCGTTTCAAGCACGACGGTCCGTCGAGGGTCTTCGTTCCAAAACACTTGAACTTTGGAATTTTGGGTACTGGGATTACTCTCTGATCATTACGACGAACCTGCAGGACGGACCGTCGTAGCTGTGACGGTCCGTCATGGACTTCCGTAATCCCACACTTGGTCAGACTTCCCCAAATTTCCTTCAGCAACTTCTCCTTCACTACGATGCCACCTACGGACCGTCACAGCCGCGACGGACCGTCATAGGCTCCGTAGGTGGTCTCTTCTGCAATTCTTTCTCAAAAACTCCCGCGTTCATCCTTGGACAGATTTTCTGCAAACAAAGAGAAACTTATATCAAAATCAACACAAAAAGGCTCTCGACACACACTAAACTTAAGGAAAAAGTATTAGAAATACCGTGAAACCACGGTACATCAACACCCTCAACTTAAATTCGTTGTTTGTCCTCAAGCGACGCACTATGACTCACTACAAATCTTTGTACAAAAGTATCCATATTTTAACTTCCGCAATCATTTGGCTATCAATCGATTATTCTCATTATGTTCATGCATGGTCTCACTATTAGGCATTGATTGTGTAGAATCAAACCATAACCCAGATTTACTACGCAATGATGCCTATCCTCTTCAATTTCTCACCGAGATGCTAATATTTCTGGTATTACAACTCCTGTCCTCACTTCAAATAACATCCTCATTTTTCACACAATGATTTTAGTTTGAGTATAAGGATCACGTTTCGACACTCACTCTCAGAACAAATTCACCACTCATTTATACATATTGCCATAGGCTTGCCCTTATTTTCACTACTTCAAATTCCTCATACGCACTTAGGATCACAATAGGACTTTTTTAGATTGTAACATAGGCTCAGGGTCAGGTAGGGTGTATTTAGGTATACTTTAGTGACTTGTTGCCCTCCTTGACATATCATTCTTATTTCGCCCTATTACTCAATTTTCTTTTCACTTTGCTGTTTTCCCTTTCTTATCCTTATGTGTAAGTGACTTTTCTCTTTTCTTGTGTTTATTTTGCTTTTTATTATTATTTTTTTAGTCACTTCTGTTTTATTCTTTCTTTCTCTTCATTCTTTCAACCCCACTTTCCGTGGTTTTCCTTATAGCAGCCACCCTCAACTCATGATTTTGCCATGAGTCAAGGTTCACAATACCCATGGTTGGGTCAGGGCCAAAACAAGGTTGCTTTCTGCATTAGCTACCCTCAACTTATGCTTTTGGCATAAACTGAGGTGCACATGTCCAAGGAGGGACCAGGGCCAACACATTGTTCCCAGAGAAGATCATTTGGGGTGAAAAAGAAAGATCTATTTTAGGCTCAATTCATTTGGATCAAAAAGGGATTAACTTCATTTGGTTTTCTGTTATTTTTAGGCTCAAGATTGACTATTTCGAACAAGGGCCTATGATCCTTTCCTAAGTGATTGTTTTGACTCACTTTCAGTAGGACTAACCAGGCAAGTTCTAGCTCAGTATTAATGGTGGTCATTCGATTTACCTCACACTCACATGACATTCCTTGCATTCCCAGAGTATTAGACACCTAGTTCAAATCTTAGATTCAGGATCATGCAGAAGTGTATCTTGTTTCATGTTTCAAACCACACAATTATCACTTACTATGCCTAGTCATGCAAATGATTATCGAGATATCATATTTATATTAGCCATCATGCTTCAGATTTATACTGTGTACATAAGATATGACATGCCGGTTCAACAATAAAAGTAATCAGTCTTTTGGGGAAAAAGAACACAGGCAAGAAAACCCCAAAAGAGGATCGTGAACTTGGGCTACTCAGAATTCACCCAAGCGTTCACTTTCCATTTACCCCACCCCCTACAAAAAATATGCAATTGTCCCCAATGCATAGAAAAGTTAAACTACGTAAAAGGGTAAGTGAAGCAAACCTGAGGCGCTAAGCGCCGGTGATCAGCAAGCTGGTGGGTCCGGTTCCCCGGAACCTGCTCCCTGCGTAGTCTGGACATCCTCAGTAATGTCCTCAGCATCCACAGCACCATCAGTAGTGCCTCCCACAGAATCTACAATTTTGGAGCTAGACGCCCCGGCAGCTACTTCTACAGCCCTCAACCTACGGGCCTCCTCATCGGCAATCGAGGCTCTCCTCGCAGATTCCATCTCACGGCGCTCCTTCTTCCTCGCCCTAGCCTCATCCTCCTCTCGACCCCTGCGTCTCTTGACATGCTCTCGTGGGGGAGGTGGTGGAACATCAGAAGTGGTAAACAGGGCGGCCATCACGGTGTCATCGGCAGGCTCCGCAGAAGGGGCCTCAGACTCGGGCACCCTCGCCTCTAAAATCATATCAAGATCCGCCCGCAGACTCTCAACCGCAGCCTGGAGAGTCGACATGTCCACCGGAGGGGCTGGTCGGGCTAGTACTCGTAATTCAAATGCGTCTAAGCGCTGGTGTACCTCGGCGATCTGCCTCTCTGTGTGCTGTACCATCTTGCGCTCCATGCGCTCCTCTGCCTCAGCAATAGTCTTCTGCATCCACGGCTGAATGTGATGCAGAAGAGTAGCCATCTGTGCCTCAAGTTTCTGAACCCGAGCAAGTGGGACCAGAGTGGCAGAAGGAGCCGAGCGAGAGGAGCTCGGGGCAGTGCTACTACCCGGGATAGACTCGACCGGAGTAGTGTCAGTGTGTGCAGAAGCAGCACGGGAAGCATCATGAGCATGCTCTACGGTGTCGGCCAGGTTCTCACCAAATGGGGCCACCTCTGGACGGGGCCCTCTGCGTGGGGCCAACTCATTGGCCTCATCCCTGATGAGGCCGATGTCAACATTTCCTGGCGGGGTCTTGAGCTGGTCAATGTGCCAAATGGGCACACCTGCTGATCTGCACAAAGAGAAAATCATGCAAGGGAAAGGGTAAGTCGTGGTGACCTTGAAGGCCCTCTCGTGCATGACCGCTTGGAGAAGCCAAGCGAAATCGACCTCGAACCCTGCCATCATTGCAGCCATCAGCACTGCACGATCCCAGGTGACTATGTTATCCGCAGCAGTGGGGGAGAGACAATGGCGGACGATCAACCAGAGAAACTTGGCCGTAAAGGTCAAGTTGGCCTTCCTGATGGCCCCCTTCGGCTCCATCACCCAATCCGCAGCCTCTCCATCAATAGATAGGTGCAGTGCCATCCACCTCTTGGTGGTCTCTCTCAGTGAAGGCTCGCGTAAGAACCGGCCCTCTTTAACAATTTGCCACCGGTAATCAAACTCGGCGGTGAGAGGTGTGCTGGTGGAGTCAGAATCCGTGCCGTACAGATATC
Source organism: Solanum lycopersicoides (assembly GCA_022817965.1). Lineage (NCBI taxonomy): Eukaryota > Viridiplantae > Streptophyta > Magnoliopsida > Solanales > Solanaceae > Solanum > Solanum lycopersicoides. The sequence goes on along the minus strand of CM040625.1, from coordinate 23,362,148 downwards.
GGCGGATGGCTGGTAGGGAGATGTCAACCTGGATGCCGCGTACTCGGACGTGCTCAAGTGGGGCCTGTTTGGCGGGGGCAGACCGCCTATCGATCTGCGAGCGAAGAGTAGCCACATAAGAGGCATAGAACTCGCGGACTAGCTCCTCACTGTAGCGACCCAAAGAACGAGCCGTCCACTCTAGCCGGTGTCTGGTGAAGAGGGTGTGAATATCTGGCATGGTGGGGAGACTTCCCGTGAGGACCCGCCTCTCCAGTGTAAGAGTCCGTGTCATGACGCCTTTGTCATTGAGAACCTTGGCGTCTAAGTATACTTTGTATTGCCCGTCAACACACCACCGGTTGGGCTGATCGGCAACCGGGGCAGGGACTCCTGTTGGTGAGCCAGGGGTGGAGTCAGTGCTGTCAGCCTCATCATCTGAAGCAGACTGTGTAGCTGTGGCAGGGGCAGAGGCTTCTGCAGACCCAGAGGCTTCCTCTGACCACGAAACTCCTAAGGAGCCAGATGCTCCTTCGTCTTGGGCAGCTGACCCAGAAGGAGTGCCGGTCAGTGTGCGCTCCTCATCAGACTGGGAGGCAGTGACTACGCCGGGCGCCACCTTCTTGGGCGTGACTCGCGGTACACGTGGAGCTCGTGCTGGAGTAGCAGTGCCTGGGGGCACGTATTCTGGATCATGCTCATCATCAGAGCCTATCACCAATCGGGCAGACGGGGCGACAGATTTTGAACGCCCACGTGCGTAAACGCGATCTTGTTTAGGTGCCATGATAGGTAGTACCTGTAACGAATCATCATTAGTACTTGAAGGATGAAACATGACACAAAAAGAAATAAAAAATTGAGACAATAATACACAGAAACTCAAACCAGTGATAACAGCTCTGAAGTAGCAGTAGGGCACGACGGACCTGGTGACGGACCGTCGTGCGTATGACGGACCGTCATGCAGTCCGTCATGTAATACTTGGCAACATAAAGTATCAGAGGGAAAGTCTCAGACCGATACGACGGTTATGCAGGACGGACCGTCGTGGGTATGACGGTCCGTCACATGTGTCCGTCAGTGGACACTTAGAAAAAGTGTTGAGACCCTTAGGACAGGGGTCTCTGACCGTACGACGGTTGTGCAGGACGGACCGTCGTGGGTATGACGGTCCGTCACATGTGTCCGTCAGTGGACACTTAGAAAAAGTGTTGAGACCCTTAGGACAGGGGTCTCTGACCGTCACGACGGTTGTGCAGGACGGACCGTCATGACGGTCCGTCACATGTGTCCGTCAGTGGACACTTAGAAAAAGTGTTGAGACCCTTAGGACAGGGGTCTCTGACCGTCACGACGGTTGTGCAGGACGGACCGTCGTGGGTATGACGGTCCGTCACATGTGTCCGTCAGTGGACACTTAGAAAAAGTGTTGAGACCCTAGGACAGGGGTCTCTGACCGTCACGACGGTTGTGCAGGACGGACCGTCGTGGGTATGACGGTCCGTCATCGGGTTGTCGTGCTGTGAAACAGAGACAGAACTGAGGGGTGCCAAATTTACCCATGTGAGTCAAAATGACAACCCAACAATGTTCTAATACAGATTAGAACCCTAATGGACAAGTTTAAAGCCCTATCAAATTGGCAAGTTTAAAGCCCTAATTTCTCTAGTATTGTCCAGGCAGTTTGTGGAATTAAAGACCTAAGTTAGATAATATCTAGGCAAAAACAGAAACCCATATGCAATTAACAGGGAAAAACAGTAAAACAACCAAAAATAGTAAAGGGTAGAGTTTCAGGAATACATACCTTGGAAGAGGAGACAACAATGCACAATTGATGGCACTCAAGTTAGAAGACTAAGAATCACTGCAGCAAATTCCGACCAAGAGGGAAAATTTTGGGATGAAAAATGGGAGAAGATGGGGAATTTGGGAAGAGAGTGAAGTTGGAAGGGGAGAAAATGGAGGGAAGATTAAGTGAAACTGATAATGAAGGGGTGGGGGGGTTTAAAACGTTTTAAACTTTTAAAATTCTCAAACCGGGTCGGGTCGGGTAGCCGGGTAATGGCGTGATGAAACCCCGATGACGGTCCGTCGCAGTTGTGACGGTCCGTCACACGGTCCGTCGCCTGTGCCCTAGTTCTTCAAAAATACAAGAGAGCGTACCTGGCACGACGGAGTCATGCGACGGTCCGTCACAGGCGTGACGGTCCGTCGATGTATCCGTCAGTGACTGATGTAGAGTAACTTGTCTGCAGTACTTCCTGTAGATGTGCTACCTGAAAATTTACAACCCATTAATAGAAAATGCTACCGTTACTAGAAAGAGAAAAAAAAAAACTATAAACGTGATTAGATGATAACTATTGGGTTGCCTCCCAACCAGCGCCTGATTTAACGTCGCGGCACGACTGAGGCCACTTGATTACTCAGACTTCATCAAGATGATATGCCTCAACCACCTCATTCGCCGATTCCGCATGACCAATATAGATTTTGAGACGTTGTCCGTTCACCTTAAACCGCACACCTTCCTTGTTTTCCAACTCAACCGCTCCATGAGGGAATAATTGGGTGATCAAGTAAGGTCCAGTCCATTTAGACTTGAGCTTGCCCGGAAACAAGCGCAATCTAGAGTTGAATAAAAGCACCGAATCCCCAATCATAAACTCTCGTTTCTCGATTTTTAGGTCATGGTACTTCTTCATCTTCTCTTTGTAGAGGGCTGAGCTTTCATAAGCCTTAAGGCGAAATTCATCGAGTTCATTTAACCCATTTAATCGTTGTTCTGCAGCTTCGTTCCAGTCCATTTTTAGCTTCTTCATAGCCCACATGGCTTTATGTTCTAATTCAACCGGAAGATGACATGCTTTCCCATATACTAGTTGGTATGGGGACATACCTATGGGAGTCTTATACGCTGTCCGGTAAGCCCAAAGAGCATCATCAAGCCTCCTTGACCAATCTGTTCTACTAGCGTTCACTGTTTTCGACAAAATCTGTTTGATTTCCCTATTTGATACTTCAACTTGCCCACTAGTTTGAGGATGGTAAGGAGTGGCCACATTATGGCGAACCCCATATTTCTCCAATAATCCCTTGAACAATTTGTTGCAAAAGTGGGATCCCCCATCACTAATAATTGCCCGTGGGGTACCAAATCGAGAAAATATATTTTTTTCAAGAATGCAGTGACACTCTTCCCTTCATTGTTTGCGAGGGCGATAGCTTCCACCCACTTGGATACATAATCAACTGCTACTAAAATATACTTCATTCCATGAGAACTCACAAACGGACCCATAAAGTCAATACCCCAAACATCAAATAACTCAATTACAAGAATGGGGTTTAGAGGGAGCTCTTGCTTTCTTGAAATGCCGCCATCTATTTGACATCTATCACATGCTTTGGCGAACTCATGAGCATCTTGATGAATAGTTGGCCAATAGTAACCACTTTGTAAGATCTTGTGAGCAGTCCGGACACCACTATGATGTCCACCAAAGGGTGAGGAATGGCATGCCTCTAAAATACTCAACATCTCGACTTCTGGCACACAACGCCGAATAAGCCCGTCGGCACAACTCCTGTATAAGTATGGTTCATCCCAAAAGAATTTCTTCACATCGTACATGAACTTTTTTCTTTGATGAAAAGACAAGTCCGATGGAACAAGATCACTAGCTAGGTAGTTTGCAAAATCTGCAAACCACGGAATCAGGTCTTGTGAGGCAGCCAATACATGCTCATCGGGGAATGTGTCATCAATATCAGTCTTATCCCCCAACTCTCTCATAGCTTCATCTTCTAAACGGGACAAGTGATCAGCAACTTGATTTTCGGTCCCTTTTCTATCCCTTACCTCAAAGTCAAATTCTTGCAGTAGTAATACCCAACGAATCAACCTTGGTTTCGCGTCCTTCTTCGCCATCAAATATCTCAGGGCTGAATGGTCAGTATGCACTATGACTCTAGTGCCTAGCAAATAGGAGCGAAATTTTTCAAAAGCAAATACTACGGCAAGGAGCTCTTGTTCAGTGACTGTATAGTTCTTCTGAGCTTCATTGAGGGCTTTACTAGCATAGTAAATGGGATGAAGGATTTTGTCCCTTCTTTGTCCCAATACCACACCAAGGGCAACCCCACTTGCATCACACATTACCTCAAATGGACTGTTCCAATCCGGAGAAATAATGATAGGTGCAGATACCAGTTTTTCTTTGAGATCGCCGAATGCTTTCAGACAGGATTCATCAAAAGAAAATTTACAATCTTTCTCCAACAGTTTGCACAATGGATGTGCAATTTTCGAGAAATCTTTGATGAATCTCCTGTAAAAACCTGCATGCCCAAGAAAGCTTCTCACACCTTTTACAGAGATAGGTGGAGGAAGTTTCTCTATCACCTCGACTTTGGCTCGATCAACTTCTATGCCCTTTTCTGAAATACGATGGCCCAAAACAATACCTTCTTTGACCATGAAGTGGCATTTTTCCCAATTGAGAACTAAATTGCAATCTTCACATCTCTTAAGAACCTCAGACAAATGGCTTAAACATTGCTCGAAAGATTCACCAACCACTGAAAAATCATCCATAAAGACCTCAATAGTATCTTCCACCATGTCGGAGAATATAGACATCATACATCTCTGAAATGTGGCGGGTGCATTGCAAAACCCAAACGGCATTCTCTTGAACGCAAAGGTCCCATATGGACAAGTAAAAGTGGTCTTCTCTTGATCTTCTGGTGCAATAGAGATCTGATTATACCCTGAATAACCATCAAGAAAACAGTACCACCCTTTTCCGGCGAGTCTATCCAACATCTGATCCATGAAGGGCATGGGAAAATGGTCCTTTTCGGTCCATGCATTTAATTTCCGGTAATCCATACACACCCTCCATCCAGTCACCGGCCTCATTGGAACAAGTTCATTTTTTTTCATTGGGGACCACAGTCATTCCCCCTTTCTTAGGCACACACTGAACAGGGCATACCCAACTACTATCGGCGATTGGATAAATTACTCCCGCATCCAACCACTTTATGATTTCCTTCTTCACGACCTCTTGCATAGGTGGGTTTAAGCGTCTCTGGTGCTCAATACTTGGCTTATGATCGGGCATGAGTTGGATTTTATGAGAACAAATACCAGGAGGGATCCCAATAATGTCCGCAATGGTCCACCCAATAAGAAGTTGATACGCTCAAACTTACTTCTCAAATAAGAAGTAAAGCGGTCGTATCAAGTAAAGAACCCAACTAATGAGGTTGGGATCGATCCCACAAGGAAAATAGTTCAGACTTAACTTTATTGTATTATTACTATTATTTAGCCAACTGTTTTCCAAAAAAACTAAAAGACAAAAAGGGGGGTTTTATTTCTAAATTAATGAAAATGATTAACTAAATAAGATCGAACAACTAACAAATTTAACTTTCGGAGTTTTAATCAAATTGTAAAATTAACTAGGGATTTAGTGTTCCCCACAGGTTCCTAACTTGGTAAATCTAACTATAACAGTTCTATCCTGATATCTTGCATGTAAAGTGATAAGTTATGTATCTCTAAATCCTTGGTCCGGCATCTAGAGAATTTCACTCCGCACCTTGGTCCGGCTACGTGTGTTGCTATACTAACCCTTATCTTTACCTCACATTAAACATCGTATTCGGTATTTGACTAAGCTATCAACTCGTACCAACCATTACTAGTCTATTAGATATTATACACTAAATATATGTTGATAATTCTTTTTCCTATTATCTACCTCCTTGGTCCGGCAAGTAGCATTAAGGCAAGTTCTAACGTTGGCCACCGTTAAAAAAAATTCTAAACGAAAGAATTATCAATACATGCAAGACACCACTCTAGAAATTGTTATTGAAGTTAGATTTCTACCTTGTTATTCACCCATGGTTCCCACAACCCTAGCTATGAGGTTTAGTTACCCATGTTCGTAATTACACAATTCATATCGTTAATGGAAGAGTTCATGCACTTACTTTTATGAAAACGAATAATTTCCCAGAATTTAACTTGATTAATCAACGAAATCACCAACAATCAATTCCGGAAATTATCTTAATTCCCAAAATCAAGAGTTTACTAATATAATCGAAGAACTATAAACTAAAAATTATCCAGAAAGTCTAACCTCAAAAACTAGGTTTTTCCAACTATTTATAAGAAAAATAAAAACCTAATCAAATAAGGGTTCTATTTACTAAAAATCTGTCCAAATGCGTCTGGGTCGACGGACCACGTGACGGACCGTCATGGACACGACGGACCGTCATAGCCTCCGTCGTCCCATACTTCACATCTTCTCATGTTGCTTTCTTCATTCCCCTCGACGGACAGGTATGACGGACCGTTGCAAGCATGACGGCCCGTCGAGGGTCTTCGTTCCAAAACACTTGAACTTTGGAATTTTGGGTACTGGGATTACTCTCTGATAATTACGACGAACATGCAGGACGGACCGTCGTAGCTGTGACGGTCCGTCACGAACTTCCGTAATCCCACACTTGGTCAGACTTCCCCAAATTTCCTTCAGCAACTTCTTCCTTCACTACGATGCCACCTACGGACCGTCACAGCCGCGACGGACCGTCATAGGCTCCGTAGGTGGTCTCTTCTGCAATTCTTTCTCAAAAACTCCCGCGTTCTTCCTTAGACAGATTTTCTGCAAACAAAGAGAAACTTATATCAAAATCAACACAAAAAGGCTTTCGACACACACTAAACTTAAGGAAAAAGTATTAGAAATACCGTGAAACCACGGTACATCAACAACTCAAAGGCATGATTGATATTAAAACTTATCTGCTGGTGACAAAGCTTGAACAAAACCAAATCATTTAGGGATTACTTCATGCTCGCAAAATGAAACGGAAATTCAACCCCTTGATATTAAGTTATTGCATTTTTAACTGAATTGGAATGAGGAAAGGAACCTATAACAGTTAGCAAGAAAAAGAACCTCAAGATTGGGAACACAGGTAGCTAGAATTAACATTATGAATTATGGCGGATACTAAAAGGGGGCCTAAGCTAGATGCACAATGCTGAACAATGGCTTCAAAATTATGATACAACAAGCTATAAACTCAATACACACTGCTGGTCCAACTAAAATGCAAGATAAAATAAATATTCGACACAAGCATCCTATAATATAAACTTAATAGACTCCATCTGACCTCAAACAATTTGACATTGAATAAAGCGCATAAAAGAAAGGAAAATGAATCAGTGATCATCCAAAGAAATAAAAACATCGCATTCTATTCTTAGTAAATGTAGGCACATAAAAAAAATGACTATGCGTTCACAGCACATACACTCTCGTCCTATCAAAGCTTAAAACAAACAAAAATAAATGAGAAATGATAAAATGAGTAAAACAAAACACGACTAACCAAACAATGTCAACCAAATCTAAAAAATTCAATCAAGGAATTTTGGGACATGCTGATAAACAAAAAAAAAAACAAAAAAAAAATAAGGCCATCATATTAAAGCTCATAGGCGAGAAAATGACCAATACAGAGTCTGAGTATCAACTAAATTCGTGACCGATTTTCATATTAGACAAACACAGGAAGGTTATTTTCAGGAAACTAAAGTAAACCTAGGTAAATCGATGCATTGCGATAGATGAGATACGAATATAATATCATGAGCAGGAGCCAAAGAGATATAGACAGTTCAATCAAAATTTTAAGCAAACAAACAATATAACAAAGCAATAGCCGCCTAAACGATACATTTGAAGCAAATATGAGAAAATCTAACAAAAAATAATCATCAATGGGATCCCATACCTACAAACTAGTAAATCGAAAATTTGATTCAATATACTCCCTATAGTAAAACTCCCAGTAGCCATTTCACAAAGAAAACAATGCACAAAAATGCCTAATTATCAACTCCTGAGGTGCATGGAAGGATGCACATGGGAACTTCACTATTATTTTGAGCAAAATGAGGAACACTGTAAAGAGTCATGGATTAAAAAAAAAATTGATCTCGAGATGGATACCTTAATGACCTCACTGATATTCTGAGATTTCGAGGATAACTTAACAACATTAAACAAAATATTTCGGAGAAAAAAAATAAAAAAGAAAAAAGAAATGCTCTCAGTTGCATTCTAAAGCCAAAAACAATCGCATTAAGTAAGCAAAAGTACGAGCAAAAGTAAATTCCTTAAAAGCTAGACATGGAAAGCTTCATAAACACATTTCGAAAGTAGTACAGAGTTCCGAAGATCATCTAGTTTATGAGAAGTTGGAAACATGACTGACTAATTCTTTTTACTACTCTCCAGACACATGACCAAAGTTAAACTAAAACACACCATCCATAAAAAGATATTCGCTTTTGCAGACGCTAAACCAAATCGAAAGGAAACATACATTCACTCTTATCAGAAAGCATAAAGAAAATACGCCTTAGATTCTAAGCAGACTAGGCGAGGTTAATAATAAATATTCGCGATTCAATATTCATCGAAACTGGAAATTAAAAGGGAGAAAGGGTAAGAGTTGTTTACCTCTTTTTGAACAGCGACTGAGACCTGAACAGCAATGCGATGACCTTCACCGCGAGAAACTCAAAAAAAAAAATGCAAACGACAAGCGAGGAGCTCCGGGTGAAGTGATGGACTCAAACACTTGAAATTGCTATCTTGTAACCTTAGTGTGTATCGGAATATTTCCTAAACATTCTCTTTTCCCTGCTTAGTTGAGAAATTTTCAACTAAAAAAATCTCTCTCAACTCCAAAGAAAAACGTCTTCCCCAAAGAAAAAAACCAACCCCTTTCGCTCTGAAGGAAGAGACTATTTATAGGAGGGGATTAGGGTTTACCAAATGGGGAGAGGCGGGAGAATTTCGGGAGAAGTTTGGGGGCAAAAACGAGAATCACCTCATCCCATTTCAAAATTCAAATCCCTTTCCAAGGACGGGAAAGGTTGTTCTTCGTACGAAATTGCGTCCAAAACCCACAAAATCCGGATAAGGGCAGTGTCGCGGACGGTTCGTATTTCTTATCTATCGTCCTTGCGTTTGACGTGGAATGATCTCACGACCCTAAGGACGATTTCGTGTGTTGCTTCTGTTGTTGCAAGGACGAGAGTTGCAGGTCAGGCAGGAAAGGCGAAAGAGACGTTGGAGCCGTCTGGTACGCGCGCAGTTACCCACGCCATTGGAATTGTCGCGTGTTATCGCGCGTATCGCTGTTGGGGATCGCTTGTTCGCTGGGAATCGCACGCTGTGCGTGGAGTTCTGGGTTTCTTTCGCTGAAGGGGAAAGGGGAGGGTCGTTTTTTTGAAAGGGAAATGGGGCTGGGTCGAAAAATAAAAAAGGAGAAAGGGTCATCTTGGAATTGGAATGGGATGGGGATGAATTATTGGTGGGTTGGAGAATGGGCTGCTGAAAACCACGAAAAGGGCCCAAATTTTCGGTCATAAATGGGTAAATTAATTTTTAAAATTGTCAAATTGGTTATTAAATCTCAGTTAGCCAAATGAATTTAGAACGTAGCCGAGTTTAGTTGATTAGAAAATTCGACTAAAATTTAAATAAAATGAATTGTCATTAATTAATTAACAAGCCTCTTAATTTTTAACAAGATAAAATAACTAACTCAATTATAAAACAAGGACTCTAAACGTAAGATACTAATTTAGACAAAATAAATTTGTTTAAGCAATACTAAAATCTTTTTAGACGATTTTCGAATACTTATAAAATATACTAATCATATACATATATGTAAAATATATATATTATCTAATAAATTATAAAAATGACAAAACTATTTAAAATAAACTTGAAAAATATTTTGAATTTTATAAAACTAATTATTCTAAATCATTTACAATTAAAGAGCTCGTCGATTAATTATTATTGGGGAGGGTCGAAATTGGGTGTCAACAACTGTCCTTCATTTTTCATGGATTGATGCAAGAAATTCGAGGAAAATGAAATTGACCAAGCCAATTTCGACCGACCACACATTCATCTTTGAAAAAGGGAGTTGGTACGGACTTTAGGAAATATGGACGAATCCCGGAAATGGGTTTCCTACATATCTCAAGTTATATGAGAATTTAGGCCACTTGTAGTTCGGTACGCTTGATTTAACGTACGATTTTGAAAGAATTTATAAGTCATCCCAATACTGAATTATGAAAGGACCGGAATACTCGAGAATAATATTTAAGAGAGAATGCTCGATTAAAGCCGAGTTTTTCAACATTGAGTCCACCTACATATCCTTAAACCTTAGGAATCAGGGTGCTTGTAGTTCGACTCAATCGGTTGAAAAGGGAATCTAGTGTGTTAGATAACCTTTGGTTCTGGATAAGTGACAAATAAATCGAGTATGAAAAGGAGGCTTATAACCTCTTAGCCATGAATGTTGTGTGCTTCACACCCATGCTTAAGAACTTACACGGACATAATTTCCAAAGATCTTGGCGCATTGTCACTCAGATTGGAAACTTGCCTCTGGCAGACACCGAAATTTCCGGATGCGACACCAAAACTGACAAAACTCAAAGCAAAACCCACATGCCTTCTGACAGGGGTGTGGTTTGATTGTAGTGGAAGTCACCCCTCTGCTCGCGTCCTAAGAGTTTGACACTCCTCTTTGTACTATATCCCAGTTCGCTGCTAAGAAAAAGTTTCACGTTGTGCAGCATCCTTTTCGATGTCGTCCGCACCTATGGTATGTTTTCGAGAATTCATCCTTTCGGATGCTCTCGACAAAGACTGAGAAAAAATTCGTCAGCATAAAATTGCAATTTAAATGGGAGACAGTGTCTTTTAACGTGTTGACACTTAATTTATCTCGTTCTATATTTGTCGTTAACTCCATTGGGTTTGACGTAAAGCAAATAAAGCTTATGTCTTGTGTTTGCAATATAATCTTCAATGTATTATTCATTTGATGTCGAAATAGATAAACGTTGAAGCGTCGTTGATATTTTCTTGATGTCGTCTTTGATGCTCCTCTTGATGTTTACTTTTGTCAAAATAAAAGAATGCAGTTGATGTTGATGGTAAATATTTCTCTTGAGATGCACGATTTCTTTCTCTGGCAGTGCATGATTTCTGCTGGGCATGAGTATCTCCCGCGATGCGTGATTTCTTTCGGGGCATGAATATCTTCTCGCGATGCATAATTTTCTGCGACACATGAATATCTTCTCGCGATGCATGATCTTCTGTGATGCATGAATATTAACACGCGATGCATGACTTTCTGTGATGCATGATTTTCTGCGGGGCATGAATATCTTCCCGCGATGTATGAATATTAACTCGCGATGCATGATCTTCCGCGATGCATGAATATTAACTCGCGATGCATAACTTTCCGCGATGCATTATTCTTTGCGGGGCATGAATATCTTTCTGTGATGCATAACTTTAAGCGAGTCATTAATATCTTCTCGTGATGCATAAATATTAACTCGTGATGCATGATCTTCCGCGATGCAGGATCTTCTGCGGGGCATGAATATCTTCCCGTGATGAATTAGTTTTTTGCGGGGCATGAATATCTTCCCACGATGCGTGAATATTATCTCGCGATGCATGATCTTCCGCGATGCATGAATATTAACTTGCGATGCATGATCTTCCGCGACGCATGAATATTGACTCGCGATGCATGCTCTTGACTCGCGATGCATGATCTTTCATGATGCATGAATATTAACTCGCGATGCATGATCTTCTGCGATGCATGTATATTAATTCTTGATGTCATCCTTGGTACCAAATGAAGATAATGCTCCAATCGAGCGACATAGTTATTTTCTAGGTGCCTTCTGGATAATCATATCGTCTCAATTAACAATAAAGACAAAATGACCCTTCAAGTAGTGTATCGTCTAAATTGACAATACAAATAAAATGACCCGTCCTGGTAGTGCATCATCTCAATCGACAATACAAATAAAATGACCCATCCGTTAGTGTATCATCTCAGTCGACAATACAAATAAAATGACCCATCTGATAGCGACACTATTGTGTCTGATAATGTGAAGCAGATAACGTCCTTAATGAAAACTGTAAGCCGTCTTTCTCGGGGTTTTCATTTGGTTCATATTTGAACCTAGCTAGACGTTCCTTATAGACTTCATGTTGTTGAAAATTGAATGAAATAAACCATTCACATTTCCAACTCTTCGATATGAGCACTATAAAATAATTCCCGCATCTACAGGAAAACTATTAATTTTGGGAGAGCTTTCTCCTCCATTGACTTTTCATATTCGTCGATCGGAGGAATTTTCTGATTTCAGAGAAAAACTATAAACCTGCGTCCACAGAAAAAATTGTTAGTTTTAAAACAAACTAATCTGTGTCGATTTCTTCAGTTGTCTGCTCCTTGTCCTGCTATCTCCGGTTGATTTTCTGATCTACCGACCCTTGATAGATAAGAAAAATATTTTATGCCAAAACAAATGAAACATAAAGGGAAAACTGTAAGAAAAATAAATTTTCGAGAAGTAGTATTTTGAAAAGGGTCGCTACCGAGTGTCATGTCACGTCAAGCTTAGCGAACTACTTTGAGTCTGATGCTTGGAGGTATATCTGATTATTCGATGGGGAGTATTCAAAGTTACTATAGACTGTTGATGAACCCAAGTTGAAATTTTGAGGCCTTCCTCGAAATTTTTGTCCCAGTTACAAGTTCCGGCTTATCTCCAACTGTCGGTAAGTAAATCGTGGAATTTTCAGGATCCTCTCAAAAATTCTGTCCTAGTTGCAAATGTTGAAGTATCTTCAGTCTTGACTTGCTGAGGAAACATCTTCTTCTCGAGAATTTTAGAGACCCTCTCAAAAATTCTGTCCCAGTTTCTATTGTAAAGAGGAATAGAAATCTTACTGGAGATATGACCGAACCTTTGTGGAGCCTACGTATCCCGTTGAAGCAGGAAACGTAGTTCCCCCTCAAAGGTTAACAATGATAAGAAATTTACAAAGAAACCGATCGAGGCCGACATAGGCCGCCTACGTATCTCATTCATGAAAATTCAGGTCGAACATAGTTCAAATACAAAGAAATATTAAAAGGGATAAATGGGGTGACCGAGGCCAACATAAGCCGCCTACGTATCTCATTCTTGATAATTCAGATCAGACGTAGTTAATTACAAGAGGGATATAACTTTAAACGAAACAATTACAAACAAATAAAACAATTACAAGGAAATAACAGAAATGCAAACCGAAGTTTCACACATAGTATCTCTTGACGGCATCTGAGTTGATCAGTTTTGGCCACGCGGTGCCATCCATCTCCGATATGACCAAGCACCTCCAGACAATACTTTGCGGACCATGTAGGGTCCTTGACAATTTGGTGCGAATTTTCCTTTCTACTCGTCTTGATGAGGAAAAATGCGTTTAAGTACCAACTAACCAATTTCAAAAATTCTAGCTCTTACTCAATTGTGAAAGGCACGAATCATTCTCTGTCGATACAACTGACCATGACAGACAGCGACCATTCTCTTTTCATCAATCAAGGTTAATTGATCAATCCGCTTGCTGACCCATTCAGTATTACTCAACTCAGCTTCTTGGATGATTCTCAAGGATAGTATTTCGACTTCAGCAGGTATGACTACTTCCGTTCCATATACTAGCAAATACGGAGTGGCTCCAATCGACGTTCTGACAGTTATTCGGTAACCCAACAAAGCATATGGCAACATTTCATGCCAACCTCTGTGATTTTCAATCATTTTCCTCAGGATCTTCTTGATGTACTTATTGGCAGCCTCCACGGCTCCATTCATTTGAGGACATTAAGCGGTTGAGTTTCGATGAGTAATCCTAAATTGCTCACATATGTCTCTCATCAAGTGAATGTTGATATTTGCACCATTATCAATAATTATAGATTCTAGTACTCCAAACCTGCATATGAAATTGTTGCGAACAAAATCACCTACAACCTTCTTGGTCACCGACTTGTATGAAGCTGCTTCCACCCATTTGGTGAAATAGTCGATGGCAACAAAAATAAATTTGTGTCCATTAGAAGCGTCTGGCTCTATCGGACCAATGACATCCATGCCCCAAGCCACAAACGGCCAAAGTGAACTCATATCATTGAGTTCGTGGGGCGGCACTCGAATCAGATCATCGTGCACTTGACATTTATGCCATTTTACACAAACTTGTAACAATCATTCTCCATAGTCATCCAAAAATAACCGGATCGAAGGATCTTTCTTGCCAAAGTGAGCCCATTCATATACGTGCCACAAACTCTGGCATGTATCTGTTCAATAAGTTTCGCAGCTTCAACAACATCAACACATCTGAGAAGACCAAAATCCGGAGTCCTCCTATAAAGGATTTCTCCACTTAGAAAGAAACTGAGAGTCACACGGCGTATCGACATCTTTTGGTTGGATGTAGCATCTTTTGGATAAATTCTGGACTCCAAATACTTCATTATATCAAAATATCATGGCAAATTGTCTGGTTCTGCTTTGACATGTGAACAATGGACTGGATGTTCTTTCAGATCTTTATCCAGAGGATCAATATAATCAGTATCTCAATGTTTAATCATTGAAGTGATAGTGGCAAGAGCATCGGCTAACTCATTCTGTATTCTGGGAGTATGCTTGAACTCGATCTTACAAAATCTTTTGCACAACTTTTGTACATACTGCACGTAAGGTATAATCTTCAGGTTCTTCATGGTCCACCCTTCTTGAACCTGATGAATCAACAAATCTGAGTCTCCAATAACTAATAGCTCGTGGACATTAATGTCAATGGCCATTTTTCAAACCAAGAATACAAGCTTCATACTGAGCCATGTTGTTCGTACAATTAAAATCGGAGTTTAGCTGCCATGGGACAGTGCTGACCAGATTCTAACACTAAGACTGCTTTAATACCTTTTGATTTGTGATTTGCCGCTCCATCAAAGAATAATCTCTAGCCAAGATACATTTCGAAAATATCTTCGCCCACAAACGATGCTTCTTCATCGTGAAAATAAGTCTTTAGTGGTTTATATTCTTCATCAACAGGATTTTCTGCAAGATGATCAGCCAAGGCCTGTGCTTTTATCGCGTTCTGAGTCACGTATACAATATCAAATTCACTCAACAACATTTGCCACTTAGCTAAATTTCCAGTCGGCATCTCCTTCTGGAAAATATAGTTCAACGTATCCATTCTGGAGATGAGATATGTAGTAAAAGAAGACAAATAATGCCTCAACTTCTGAGCAAGCCAAGTCAAAGCACAACACGTTCTCTCCAACAGAGTGTAACGAGACTCGTATGCAGTAAACTTCTTTCTTATGTAATAGATAGCTCTTTCCTTCTTTCCTGTCTCGTCGTGTTGACCGAGTACACATACGAATGCACTATCTGAGATAGACAAATACAACAACAATGGACTCCCTTCTCGTGGAGGAACCAGTACCGGTGGATTTGACAAATAGTTCTTCATAGTATCAAAAGCAATCTGACACTCTTCAGTCCACCTTGTCGAAGCGTCTTTATTCAACAGCTGAAGATAGGCTCACACACCACATTTGATTGAGCTATGAATCGATTGATGTAGTTCAACCTCCCTAAGAAACTCATCACCTCCTTTTTAGTCTTCGGCGGAGGTAACTCTTGAATTACTTTAATCTTGGAAGGATCGAGCTCAATAACCACTTCTGCTGACTATAAACCCCAACAACTTGCCGGCTGACACTCCAAAAGCGCATTTAGCAGAATTTAACTTCAAGTTATACCGACGCAGACGATCAAAGAACTTCTTCAAATGCGTCAAGTGGTCCGAACTCTCGCGGGACTTGATTAGGACGTCATCCACATACATCTCAATCTCCTTATGAATCATGTTATGAAATATGGTCGTCATAGCCCTCATATAAGTAGCACCAGCATTCTTGAGGCCAAATGGCATCACCCTGTAATGATATATAAGCTGTCTTTTCTGCATCTTCTTCGTCCATCAGAATCTGGTGATAACCTGCGTAATAATCCACAAACGACTGCATTTCACGCTTAGCACAGTTATTAATCAGAATATGATTCTTGTAGTCGACACAAATTCTGATCTTCCCATCTTTTTTGGTGACTTGAACAACATAGGCCAACCAAGTTGGGTATTGCGTCACTTCTACTAGTCCAGACTCGATCTGCTTGGTAATATCTTCTTTGATCTTTAAACTCAACTTAGGCTTGAATTTTTGAGTTTTTTGCTTCACCGAACTGAACCCTGGATTAATCGGCAATTTGTGAGACACAACATCGGTACTCAGCCCTAGCATGTCGTTGACTTTCCAGACGAACACATCAATATATTCAGTGAGTAAATGTATTTGATCCTTCCTCTGAGCTTCATTCAAGTGAACGCTGATTTTGGCCTCTTTGACACACTCTTGGTCCCCCCAGATTTACAGTTTCAGTTTCCTCTAAATTCGGCTTATGCTGATTTTCAAACTGCAGATATTCTTCAGCAACATATACCTGTACCTCATTTTCTCCTTCATAATCATCATCCTCGTCATCACCTGCCTCATTTTGTTCATTCACCTCGTGACATGAGATGACATTGGCAGGTTTAAAACTTATATTACTGAAATCATAAATAGACAAACTTAGAAAAGTAAAAATATAGCAAATAAGTGAATAAACAAATTTTCAATAAAAGAGGCTTTCATTAAAAATGGGAAATAATGCAAACTTTGGCCATGGCAAAGGGCCGTTTTGCGTTTTTCAAACCTCACAGGGAAATTTTAAAATTCAAACAATTATGAAAAATGCAAAATGGTGGGCCTCGGGCCTCTTCCGGACTACCACCGATTTGGATATGCATAAATGATGACCTTCTACCAAGGAGTTCAGGGAATCAGAATCATCATGGAGGTCCTATTCTGCAGCATTTCCACAGGCTCAGCATCGCGGAATCCTGTCAGCTCAACCTCTTTCTCAATAACAGGATCAACCTCTTCGAAAAGTCCATAGATTCCTTCCCCAATGTCTTCATACTCGGCCTACTCCCGGACTGGGAATGATTGATACAGATGAGGGATTGGATTAGCCAATACTTGATCATTCTTCTTCTTCGCCTTCATATCATCATCCGTGGGAATGTACCCCAAACCATATCTAGATCTTTTGACGGGGATCGGAATAGCCTCAGTATTTCCTTGGGAATTTTTTCAAAATCCGAAACTTGGTTCAAAACCATTCTGCAGCATCGTAGTGGCTATACTCTTGTACACGGCAGGACTGGGAGTCTGTGGGGCCAAGTCCTCACCGGTGGCATTTACCAGCTCTACCGTATAGAAATTGGTACCTCGAGACACTTCATCGATAATTGGCGTCTTTCTGCCGGAGTGACTACCTTCGCCATGAAAGACCAGCTCTTTGTTCTTTCAAACGAGTTTCATCATCTGATGAAGGGTAGCAGGCACAACTCTAGCCATATAAATGAAAGGCCTTCCCAAAAGAATGTTACAACTGGTGTGAATGTCGAAGACTTGAAACCGTGCGCTGAATTCTGCCGGACCTATTTGGATGACCAAATTCACCTCTCCAAATATATATCTCTGCACTCCGTCAAAGTCTCTTACATTGACTTGGTTTTGTTCCAGCTTCCCCAAGTCGAATCGTAACTGCATCAATGTCGACAATGGGCAAATGTTCAGACCGGATCCATCATCCACCAAGATGGGATTTATGACCTTCTCGCGACATACGACAGTGATGTGCAACGCCTTATTTTGTGCCCTCCCTTCAAAAGGAAACTCATCATCACTGAAACTAATACGATGCCCTCGGATAACATGGTTAATCATAGCAGCCACATTTTCGCTGCTCGTGCCTGCGGGCACATATGTATCATCGAGAGCCTTCATCAAGGTCTGCCTATGCAACTGAAAGCTCATCAGCAGGGCCCACACAGAAATCTGGGCTGGAGTATTTTTAAAATGCTTAACAATCGAATAATCCTTTGGCTTCATATTTCTCCAAAACTCCTCTCCCTCGCCTTTGGTTATTGGCCTTTTAGTCTGATCCTTCTTTTTCCCTCCAAGAGACAACTCTTCAAGAGTATAACACCTCCCAGAATGGGTCATACCCTGAGCGGCAGCATTTTCAATCACAAATTTTGGCTTGACAAGAATTTCAAATGGCACCAAGGCAACAACTATCGCGGGTGTCAGGATAATGAACTCTTCTTTCTCTTTGATGCTCAACGAGGCCACAGACCTTTGCAACTCGTCATGAACAATTGGAGTTATCACTTTTGTCACACACCAATCATCATATGTCTCTATCATATTAATATTACCGCCTCCATGATTCGGCAAAGGGTTGGTGTTGACATTAGGCGCGACTGCTTGAAGAGAGACCACCTCTTGGTCAATTAGATCCTGAATTTTGTGCTTGAGGTTGATACAGTCCTCAGTATCATGCCCGACAATGTTGGAATGATAAGAACATCTTTGATCTGGTCTATAACATTTAGAACTTGTATCCACCTGTTTGGGCCCCACTGGGTGGATACATCCGGCCGCAGCCAGTCGATCGTTCAACTTTGTTGGGCTTTCGGCGAGCGCATTAAAGTTTCGGGGAGGCTTATTCTCGAATCTAGATCGAGGTTGATCATAACTTCCTTGTGGAGGAGGCGTCTGTTGGTAACTTCTGTTGTTGGGACGGGGAGCTTGATTTCTGGGATAGGGATTTGTTTGGTAGTTTGGCAATGGAGCTTGGTAATTCAGAGGGGGATTTTGGTATTATGGAGCTTGGACTTGATAAACATGAGGGGGTGCTATGTATCTCCACTTCACGTTATCACAGTTGGGAGAAACACCTTGGTAGTGAGGAGATGAAATTTGTTATAATGGAGGATGATTTTGGTAAGCGGGAGATGAATTTTGGTAAATTAGAGGTGGATTTTGGTAGACTGGAGGAGGATTTCGGTATACTGGAGGAGGATTATTTGTCTGACTATCTTGGTAGTAGTTTTGAAAAACTCGAGAACGACCTTGGGATGATGACGATCATCTAGGGTTTTTCTTCCCCTCATATGAGACAGCGACAACGTCCTCTCTCTTCTTCTTCAACAACCTTGATGATCCGGACGACGCATCTACACGGGCTATCATTCCTGTTTTCAAGCCGTCTTTGATAGTCCCACCAATCTAGATTATCTCGGTAAATTTTGCTCCAACAAGCAACATAATTCTGTCATAATACTCGGGCTCTTGCACCCGCACGAACACTTCGACAATCTCCCTTTCAGACATAGGCGGTCTTACCCTTGAAACTTCCTTTCTCCACGTATAGGCAAACTCTCTATAGCTCTCGGTTGATTTCTGCTTCATCTTCTCCAAAGAGTATCGATCAGGAATGAATTCTACATTGTAAGCAAATTGATCGATGAAATGCTTTGCTAGAGCATTTCAGCTGGGTCATTGTCTGGTTTCGTGGGAGGTGAACCATTCCAGAGCCTCTCTGCACAAGCTTCGGCTGAAGAGCCTCATCAATAGAGCTTCATCCCTACCAAATCCAATGAGTAGGTCGCAGTAGGCTCTCAGATGAGACGTAGGGTTCCCCACTTTTCCAAAAGTATCAAATTTTGGAATCTTTAACCCTTTTGGAACATACAGATTTGGATGAATACACAAATCTTCATAATTGAGACCAGCGGCATCAGGGACGCATTGGAGCTCTTTCATGGCTTTCCTGATCTCTTCTTTTATATTCACTTTTGCCTCTTCCTTCGCTCTCCATTCTCTTTCCTGTTCCTCGTAATGGTCCAACTCAAAACCGTGCACGTCATGCTCGATAGGGACGGGAATCTTTAAAGTGGTTCTTTTAGGTAAGGATGGAGCTACGGAAGGACTACGGGCATTTTGGACGGCTTGGTAGTTCTGTGGATAAATTTGAGGATTGGTATTCTGATTTAAGTGGTAGTGGGATGTTTGGGTATTAAAAGTGTTCTGATTTGGATTTTGACTAGGATATTTAGGTGGTGGAGCGGTTTGATGTTGGGTATTTTGAGGAGGAGGTGGCATGTGAGAATGGTTGTTTTGAGGAGGTGGTGGAGTTTCGTAGGAGGCGGAAGCATATTGTGGATTTTGGGTAGTCAGGTTTATAGTAGAGGGATTCTGAGCAGGTGACATGCTTTGAGTTGGATCCATGTTTGAGGAAGGGAAGTAGATAGGAGGCCTTCCATCGGCAGCATTAACATTATACCCTGGTGGAGGCAAATCCTGTCTTCTCTGCATCTCTACCCTTATTTCCGCGATCTGTTGCATTAATTGCAGAATCAACTCATTCTGGTCCGCTATGGTGGGTTGAGCCACCACAACGTCAGTGAGACTTACTTCTTCGTTACTGTCTCCCATAACTGTCTTTCCTCTGTCTGAGTTTTGTCTAGGGAAGGAATCTGCGGGACCTTTCTATATTGTAAAGTAGGGATGATCTGCCAGCTTAATCAACACAAATCAGTTTTCAAAGTACGTGAGGAGGAAAATAACTAAAAGGCAGATTTATCAGTTTGTATTCATAATACAAATGCATAATATCACACGTAGAGAAGATAAACACACAATTTGTTGTGTTTGAGGATATATTCAATCCATGAGTAAGGACGGAAATAGGTTTTTTAACAAACATGAGTTTGCTTGCTCTTTTAGTTTGACACTATCTAAGAAAGGCTAAATCACGTTGAGATACGGTCTTCTTACATCTGCTCTTTGACGTCCATTGATATGATCTTCACATTTCCTTGTAATATGTAGGCGTAATGAATGAAAATTTTCAAAGATAGGGACTGTGCCTCGAAAGGCTGCCTATGTATCTCAAAAAGAAAATTCAGGCCCAACGTAGTTCGAGCACAAAGAGAAAGATTTTTTCATGCATTCATTACGATTACAAGAAAATTAAAAGGTAACAACAAAGCTTTAAAGATAAAATGATGACTACATCTTAGTCATTCATCTTCTCTACATCATCTCAACCACGGGGGACAAACTCGACTTGAATCTTTCCCATGTCGATGAGGGATTAGAGGTCGTGGCGGAAGTCAAGACACTTTTCATTGTTGTGGTCTGTAACATTTTGAAATACCGAGGTCATGTGATAAGACTTAAATGGTCTCCTTAGGATCTAAACCAGTGTTCCTAGCCAATTAGGCATATTTGGAGTCTTTGAAGTGGTGTTGGAATCGAAACTCTTAAACGTCCGGCAAATTGGGTCATAAGAGGGCTAGAGTGTCCTTTTGATATAACCAAGTTAAAGAGTCGGAATTTGGTAAACAGTTGTAACCATAGGTGTAAAATTTTTTGTGGGATGGTATCATGCTGGAAAAGTCAGGGTACGACTCCCCAAGGACCAAACAAGGACCCTCGAGGAGGACCCTTGAAGCAGCAGGGCATGACGGACATGCCAGCCTTAGCGCTTGGGAAGAAAGCCTCCGCCTGCACAAGTCTCTGACAAACGTGACGGATGTGCAGGACGGGGGGAAGCCAGTCCGTCACGGCCACGACGGTCCGTCATCGTGGAACCGTAGTGCGCTTGGGGACACAGCCTCCACCTGCACAAGTCTCTGACAAACATGACGGATGTGCAGGACGGGGGGAAGCCAGTCCGTCACGGCCACGACGGTCCGTCGTCGTGGAACCGTCGTGCGCTTGGGGACACAGCCTCCACCTGCACAAGTCTCTGACCAACGTGACGAATGTGCAGGATGGAGGGATGTCAGTCCGTCACGCCCACGACGGACCGTCGTTGGGGACCCGTCGTGGAAGGTCTGTGACAGTTTCGGAAAAAGTTAGTTTTAGTTAGTCAATTAATTAATTGACTTAGGGGTAATTAGGGGTTTAAGAGAGACTAATTAAGTGACTTAAGACCCCACTATAAATACCCAACCCTCATTAGCCTAATCATTCTCTCAAAAACAAAACTCTCTTCCTTCTCTCTACTTTCTCTCTCTATTGGAAGACTCCATTGGAGATCAACTTGGGAAGGTCTTTGGGGGCTGGATTAGCACGAAATTCACCATCAAAACGTCATCAAACCCTAAGGTATGGGATCTAATTCACCTTTGAGATTCTTTCCTCAAAGGGTTCCTTCAAAGCTTTTTCCAAAAAGTTGAGTTTCTTATGGGTTTCATCCAAATCCGAATTTGATCATGTGAATTGAGTTAATTATGTATTCTTTGGGTTAGAATGAATAGATTATCATGAATTGTAACTTGATTATGGTTAATTGATGTAGTTTGATCTAGATTGTGGGTGATGACCCCTAACCCTTAACCCTAAATGTTGAATTGATATGGATTAGGTTGAGTTTGATAGAATTGATCTCATAATTAGTTAAATGGTCTTTAATGATTGTTATTGCATTGATTATGGGTCTATTATGATGAATTGAAGTTCTTCACACCTATGTTCTTGAATATTGAATCTTAGTCAAGAAGATACCCTTGAGATCATGCTACTAAGCTTTGATGTGGTATTGCTTCATAGTATAGAGCTTCTCCTTGATTAGTTCTTGTGAATTATTATTGGATTACATTGACGTGATGATCTAAGATTGGTTGATCTATGAGTTAATGGTATGGTCCTTTATTGATGGATTATGGAGGAGTATGGGTAAGTCTTGATGATCCTATCCTTTACTTCAACTTATGGTTAATTGTCATCATGTGATAATGTTATGTTGAAGTATGCTTTGATTGATGTGATAAGTTGATATGATACATGAACTTATATGCTTAGGTTGGTTGTGAGGTTGCTATAAGTAATGTAATATAGGGAAGTTGTATGATGTGCCCTATTATGACGAGATGTACGAGGGTTGACTTCACCTATATGGATTGTTATGAAAGGACTAATTCTCATACAATTCTTATTGAGCTATAATGATGATATACAAGGGATTGACCCTTCTATCTAATTAAATTGAGAAGATTAATAAAGATTAAAGGCTTCTCTAAAAATGGGGACTTAGCTTAGCACCGAGCGAACTTGACATTGAGAGGTGTTGACTTCCCTTAGAGGAATATTCACCATTTGTTCTTTATAGAGTGTTGACTTCCCTTAGAGGAATATTCACCTATGGATCTATATGAGTGTTGACTTCCCTTAGAGGAATACTCACTTATAGATCTACATGAAGTGTTGACTTTCCTTGAGAAATATTCACTCATGAATTCTCATGAGGTGAGGCCCCATTACCGAATGGTATATAGAGGGAATACCTATCTCTTAGTTCTTGAACTATGTTGCCACCATAGGATACTAGCTAGTGGATCCACCTAGATAGCTATGTTTACATTAGGTTCTACCTTGGCCGGTAGACCACCTTCCATCGGTGTAAGGTTTCATAACACCGGATTCCACATTCGATTATGTGGTCTATGTCGGTTAAGGCAAATGTTCCCTAAACTCAAATGAATGAATAAGATATAGACTAATCAAAATAACTTGAAGGTTGGCTATAGCTTAGGTAGGGGTATGAGACTCTACCTACGCCTTGCACTAGTTTTCCTTGATAGGAACTTTGAGAGGTCAATATTATGCATGTAAAGCGATAGTATGATATAAATGGTTTGTATGTTGAATAACATGCTTATGAATATAATGTTGTTGTCTCCTCTTGAAGAAGGATGTATTATGATATGAAGAGTATGTTGGTAAGCAAATTGCTAATTGTAGTCTTGATAGGTTACTTGATTGAGTAGGAGACATGGTAATTTTACTTGATCATTGCACTTGTGACTTATTGAAGGTTATCATTAGTATACTTTGCTTTGCTATGGTTTAATTGCATATGTAGTCTATTATGTTTTCATAAATGTCCCTTTTTAAATATATTTGATTGGTAATTGTATATGAGATTCCATACTTAGTACATGTGGAGTACTAATCCCTTTTCTTTCCCTTTTTCCCAAACATTTTAGGTTCGGGTCGTTGAGCTTGATCCAAATTGCTAGGAAGGAAGACTTGGGTATTTTGCCATCCAAGTGGTAGGTCCTCACTCTCTCGAGGACGTGGCCGATATCTCTCTTTTGTGATGTGTAGTTACTATGATTCTATGTTGACTCTATTATTCTCTTGAGACGATGTAGTAGACAGCCTATATGCGGCTTCTTTCATTTGATGTAGGGCTATGCCCAAGACTTATTGTAATCGATAGATGGTTTATGAGATGAGACGGTTTTATGACTATTATTTTCTAAATATATAAGTGTATGAAATAAAAGTAGAAGACTAAGTAATCTTCGTATATGAACAAGTCTATGTATACTTGATATATATATTGATGTGTATGTAGAGGTCTATGTAAACCTCCGAGTAGTTTTAGATAAAAAGTTTTTAATTCTTTCTGATTTTTAGTCGATGAATGTTATGACGAAGCTAAGAGGCTTGTCTTAGTCCTCCGAGAGGACGACGACGCCGGTTACGTCAAGGGGGTAAACCCGGATGTGACAAACTTGGTATCAGAGCATGAGGTTGAATATCCTTGATGTTAACGTCTCTCTCTCAACCACGTTATTTAAGTTTGTATTCATAATTGTGAAGCGCGCCACACTTATGAATAGGAAATTATTTGGTGATTAGGAATCATTCTCATTGTTGGAAATCCATATCGTGCCCCTAGAATGTACGTCGTATATGCTTTCGCCTGAACCTTGTGTTTTGGTTATAGGAGATGAATACTAGAAGAAATGCGGCTCGAAGACTTGAGGAAGAGATGGCTGCTGCAGGAATTCCTCGCGATGAACCTGTTCCTCCTCTTGAAGAGGTTGCTATTGATGACCAGGTTCCTGCAGATCCTCCACCGATGACAGAAGCTCAGATGAGAGCTATTATTGCTCAAATGGCTCAAGCCATGACTACTCAAGCTCAAGCCGCAACCGTGCAAGCCCAAGCTATGACTGCTCAAGCCAATAGGGATTTGGCACCTAGAGTCCATGAACAGACTATGGCCTCCAGACTTAGGGATTTCACACGAATGAATCCTCCTGTCTTTTATGGGTCGAAGGTTGATGAAGACCCTCAGGAATTTATTGATGAGGTTCACAAGATTTTGTGTGCTATGGGGCTGTCATCTAGCGAGAATGCCGAGTTGGCCTCATACCAACTCAAGGATGTCGCTCAGATATGGTATGCGCAATGGAAGGACAACAGGCCACTTGGAAGTGGGTTAGTGACGTGGGAGTTATTCAAAGGAGCCTTCATTGATCGGTTCTTCCCTAGAGAGATGAGGGAAACAAAGGTGGTGGAATTCATCAATCTCCGCCAAGGAACGATGAGTGTTCATGAGTATTCTCTGAATTTTACTCAATTGGCCAAATATGCTCCATCTTTGGTCTCCGATCCTAGAGACGAAATGAGTCGATATGTGACAGGTATATCGGACGACTTACAAGAGGAGTGTCAATCGGCTATGCTACACGATAACATGAATATTGGTCGTCTCATGGTGCATGCAAGGAGGGTTGAAGAGGCTAGGCAAAAAGGAAGGATAAGGATAAGGACTCAAGGAGGACAAGGTCTTATGAGAATGAAACTACTAAAGATAGGTTTGGAATTCAAGACAAGCCTAGATTCAAGAAGAGGTTCTCAAACCACGTTCCATCCAAATTTCCCAAGACTAGGGATCCAAAAGCCCCTAGACCAAAAGTTACAAAAGGAAAGGGTGGAAGCTCATCTAATGAGAAGCCTACATGTTCTAAGTGTGGGAAGGGTCACTATGGAGAATGTTTGATAGGAACGGGGATTTGCTTTGGATGCGGGAAAAGTGGTCATCGAGTTCGAGATTGTCCTAATGCTAAGGGACAAGAAAAAGGTGGTCAACCACGTGGTTCTAATAATGCTCCCAAAAAGAACCGTTTTTATGCTCTTCGTACGAGAGATGACCAAGAGGCCTCTCCCGATGTGGTGACTGGTATGTTACAAATCTTTGCCATTGATGTGTATGCATTACTTGATCCGGGTGCTACTTTGTCTTTCGTTACTCCCTTAGTAGCTAAGAAGTTTAGTACATTACCCGATGTTTTGCATGAACCTATTTTGGTGTCTACTCCGGTGGGTGAGACAGTGGTAGCAAAAAGAGTCTATCGAAATTGTCCTATTTCTATGCCTCATAGAGTTTTTCATATTGATCTAGTTGAGCTAGACATGCTTGATTTTGATGTCATATTAGGTATGGATTGGTTGCATGCTAGTTTCGCTTCCATCGATTGTAGGACTAGAGTTGTGAGGTTTTGTTTCCCAAATGAACCCGTCATAGAGTGGAAGGGTGGCAGTTCTCTTCCTAGAGGTCGTTTCATATCATGCCTAAAGGCGTGGAAAATGATCTCGAAGGGATGTCTCTACCATATTGTGAGAGTCCAAGAAGTGGATTCCGAAATTCCTCCTATTGAGTCGGTCCCCGTGGTGAGTGAATTTACGGAGGTCTTTCCTAATGACCTTCCTGGCATTCCTCCCGAACGGGAAATCGATTTCGGTATTGATTTGCTACCGGAAACAAATCCTATCTCTATTCCTCCTTATAGAATGGCTCCGGCCGAGTTAAAGGAATTGAAGGCACAACTTAAAGATTTGCTAGACAAGGGCTTTATAAGGCCTAGCATTTCTCCATGGGGTGCTCCGGTGTTGTTCGTGAAAAAGAAGGATGGATCCTTGAGAATGTGTATTGACTACCGACAACTCAACAAGGTTACTATCAAGAACAAGTATCCTCTTCCTCGGATTGATGATTTATTTGATCAACTCCAAGGAGCGAGTTACTTCTCAAAAATCGATTTGAGGTCAGGGTACCATCAGCTTAGGGTGAGAAATGAAGATATTCCAAAGACAGCTTTTCGGACTCGATATGGGCATTATGAGTTCGTGGTTATGTCTTTTGGTCTCACAAATGCTCCGGCAGCGTTTATGGATCTGATGAATAGGGTGTTTCGAAGTTACCTTGATTCATTCGTTATTGTATTTATCGATGATATCTTGGTGTATTCGAAAAATGAGGTTGATCACATGGATCATCTAAGGGTAGTATTGCAAACCCTTAGGGAGCATAAATTGTTCGCCAAGTATAGCAAGTGCGCGTTTTGGCTAAGGTCGGTGGCGTTTCTTGGGCACATCATCTCTAGTGAGGGAGTTGAGGTAGACCCAAGGAAGACAGATGCGGTAAGAAACTGGCCTAGACCCTTGACCCCAACTGACATTAGGAGTTTCTTGGGTCTAGCAGGTTATTATCGAAGGTTCGTAGAAGGTTTTTCATCCATTGCATCTCCTTTGACTACATTGACTCAAAAAGGTAAAAAGTTTGAGTGGTCAGAGGCATGCGAGAGGAGTTTTCAATTATTGAAGGATAGGCTTACTTCCGCTCCGGTGTTAACTTTACCGGAAGGATCTAAAGGGTACATAGTGTATTGTGATGCATCCCGTGTAGGTTTGGGGTGTGTGCTTATGCAAAATGGGAAGGTGATTGCCTATGCTTCGCGACAACTTAAGGTGCATGAGCGAAATTATCCTACTCATGACCTCGAGTTAGCGGCCGTGGTATTTGCTTTAAAAATATGGCGACATTATTTGTATGGTGTCCATGTGGATGTTTTCACGGATCATAAGAGTCTTCAATATGTGTTTACCCAAAAAGATTTAAATCTTCGACAAAGAAGGTGGTTAGAATTGTTGAAAGATTATGATATGAGTGTACTATATCATCCCGGCAAGGCAAATGTGGTGGCGGATGCTTTAAGCCGTATGACTATGGGTAGTGTGGCACATTTAGAAGAAAACAAGAAAGATCTAGTAAAAGATGTTCATTGTTTGACTAGATTGGGAGTACGATTGATGAGTTCTCTAAATGGAGGTGCCACGGTTCATCATAGCTCCGAGTCATCATTAGTGGTTGAGGTGAAGTCCAAACAACATCTTGATCTACTATTGATGGAGTTAAAGGAATCGGTTCTTGGCAAGATGAACGAATCATTTTCCTTAGGGGAAGATAATGTGTTGAGGTACCAAGGGAGATTATGTGTTCCCGATGTTGATGGATTGAGAGATCGGATCCTTGATGAAGCTCATGGATCCCATTATTCCATCCATCCCGGTTCTACAAAGATGTATCATGACCTTCGAGAAATATATTGGTGGGAAGGTTTGAAGAGGGATATAGCGGAATTTGTTGCTAAATGTCCGAATTGTCAACAAGTGAAGGCGGAACATCAAAAGCCGGGTGGCTTACTACAGGAGATCCAAATTCCTACTTGGAAGTGGGAAGACATTAATATGGATTTCGTAGTAGGGTTGCCTCGGACTCAAAAGTCATTTGATTCTATATGGGTGATTGTTGATAGATTGACTAAGTCCGCTCACTTTATCCCCGTCAAATCTACGTATTCGGCGGAAGATTATGCGAAGATTTTCATAGATGAGATTGTGTGTCGTCATGGTATTCCGTTATCCATCATTTCGGATAGAGGTGCACAATTCACATCTAGATTTTGGAAGTCGTTTCAAAAAGGTTTGGGTACTAAAGTAAAATTAAGTACCGCCTTCCATCCTCAAACGGATGGTCAAGCGGAACGCACGATTCAAACTCTTGAGGATATGCTTAGAGCTTGCATCATTGATTTTAAAGGGAGTTGGGATAAGCATTTGCCGTTGGTGGAGTTTGCATATAATAATAGTTTCCATTCGTCCATCTCCATGGCTCCCTATGAAGCCTTGTATGGAAGGAGGTGTAGGTCTCCTATAGGATGGTTTGAAGTAGGTGAGTCATCGATATTCGGTCCCGACTTGATTTACAAGACATTGGAGAATGTACATATCATAAGAAATAGGTTGCAAACAGCCTATAGTCGACAAAAGTCCTATGCCGATAATAGAAGAAGGGACTTGGAGTTTGAAGAGGGTGATAAGGTGTATTTAAAAATTTCACCTATGAAGGGAGTGGTAAGATTTGGCAAGAAAGGGAAGTTGAGCCCTCGATATGTAGGCCCTTATGAGATTTTGGAAAGGGTTGGTAAAGTTGCCTATCGTTTAAGATTACCTGATGAGCTAGCTTTGGTTCATCCGGTTTTCCATGTCTCCATGTTGAAGAAGTGTGTCGGAAATCCCGAGTCTATTCTTCCTCTTGAAGGCCTCGGAGTCAAGGATAACCTCTCTTATGAGGAGGTTCCGGTTCAAATCCTTGATAGGCAAGTGAAAAGGTTGAGGAACAAAGAGGTGGTTTCCGTAAAGGTGCTATGGAGGAACCACCTAGTTGAGGGTGCAACATGGGAGGCGGAGGCCGACATGAAAACCCGTTATCCTCATCTTTTTTATTTTTAAGGTTAGCATCTCTCTCTAATGATATAAATATGATAGATATTGTAAATCCCTGTTGTTTTTGTGAAACTTTGCAAAACTCCTAGTTTTGGAGACTTCTAAAATGGAGTCACTTTAAGGTGACCTTAGATAAATTTGGAAGTTTTCTTGCTTCTTGCATAATTGAGTCAATTTTTGTGATTTAGGTATGGTTAATCCTTGCTGATATTGTATTTAGTATATTGATAAAATGAACTTTGTACTAATGATTTGTGTGATAAATAATTGAGCTCATGCCTATATGAAAAGGAGAAAAACCACATGAGGAAATGTGGAGATCATGTATGGTAAGTTGATGTTTGTAGTATTTTTATGAAATAATATAGTTCATGCTAACTAAATATTGTGAATTGGTTGAGCTGCTAGTCTTGAGTCTACTCCCACATTTTTAGAGTGTTTGGTGTCATTCGGGGACGAATGTTCCTAAGGGGGGGATAATGTAACATTTTGAAATACCGAGGTCATGTGATAAGACTTAAATGGTCTCCTTAGGATCTAAACCAGTGTTCCTAGCCAATTAGGCATATTTGGAGTCTTTGAAGTGGTGTTGGAACCGAAACTCTTAAACGTCCGGCAAATTGGGTCATAAGAGGGCTAAAGTGTCCTTTTGATATAACCAAGTTAAAGAGTCGGAATTTGGTAAACAGTTGTAACCATAGGTGTCAATTGTTGTGTGGGATGGTATCATGCTGGAAAAGTCAGGGTACGACTCCCCAAGGACCAAACAAGGACCCTCGAGGAGGACCCCTGAAGCAGCAGGGCATGACAGACCCCATGACGGGGCGTCACAGAAGCGATGGGGCGTCGAGGCCTCCGTCGTTCCAGCCTTAGCGCTTGGACTTTTCCTCCGCCTGCACAAGTCTCTGACAAGCGTGACGGATGTGCAGGACGGAGGGAAACCAGTCCATCACGGCCACGACGGTCCATCGTCGTGGAACCGTCGTGCGCTTGGGGAGAAAGCCTCCGCCTGCACAAGTCTCTGACCAACGTGACGAATGTGCAGGACGG
>CM040625.1:23076443-23330739 GCA_022817965.1 Solanum lycopersicoides | reverse complement strand
GAAAGGAGGTGTAGGTCTCCTATAGGATGGTTTGAAGTAGGTGAGTCATCGATATTCGGTCCCGACTTGATTTACAAGACATTGAGAATGTACATATCATAAGAAATAGGTTGCAAACAGCCTATAGTCGACAAAAGTCCTATGCCGATAATAGAAGAAGGGACTTGGAGTTTGAAGAGGGTGATAAGGTGTATTTAAAAATTTCACCTATGAAGGGAGTGGTAAGATTTGGCAAGAAAGGAAGTTGAGCCCTCGATATGTAGGCCCTTATGAGATTTTGGAAAGGGTTGGTAAAGTTGCCTATCGTTTAAGATTACCTGATGAGCTAGCTTTGGTTCATCCGGTTTTCCATGTCTCCATGTTGAAGAAGTGTGTCGGAATCCCGAGTCTATTCTTCCTCTTGAAGGCCTCGGAGTCAAGGATAACCTCTCTTATGAGGAGGTTCCGGTTCAAATCCTTGATAGGCAAGTGAAAAGGTTGAGGAACAAAGAGGTGGTTTCCGTAAAGGTGCTATGGAGGAACCACTAGTTGAGGGTGCAACATGGGAGGCGGAGGCCGACATGAAAACCCGTTATCCTCATCTTTTTTGATTTTAAGGTTAGCATCTCTCTCTAATGATATAAATATGATAGATATTGTAAATCCCTGTTGTTTTTGTGAAACTTTGCAAACTCCTAGTTTTGGAGACTTCTAAAATGGAGTCACTTTAAGGTGACCTTAGATAAATTTGGAAGTTTTCTTGCTTCTTGCATAATTGAGTCAATTTTTGTGATTTAGGTATGGTTAATCCTTGCTGATATTGTATTTAGTATATTGATAAAATGAACTTTGTACTAATTGATTTGTGTGATAAATAATTGAGCTCATGCCTATATGAAAAGGAGAAAAACCACATGAGGAAATGTGGAGATCATGTATGGTAAGTTGATGTTTGTAGTATTTTTATGATAATATAGTTCATGCTAACTAAATATTGTGAATTGGTTGAGCTGCTAGTCTTGAGTCTACTCCCACATTTTTAGAGTGTTTGGTGTCATTCGGGGACGAATGTTCCTAAGGGGGGGATAATGTAACATTTTGAAATACCGAGGTCATGTGATAAGACTTAAATTGTCTCCTTAGGATCTAAACCAGTGTTCCTAGTCAATTAGGCATATTTGGAGTCTTTGAAGTGGTGTTGGAACCGAAACTCTTAAACGTCCGGCAAATTGGGTCATAAGAGGGCTAGAGTGTCCTTTTGATATAACCAAGTTAAAGAGTCGGAATTTGGTAAACAGTTGTAACCATAGGTGTAAAATGTTGTGTGGGATGGTATCATGCTGGAAAAGTCAGGGTACGACTCCCCAAGGACCAAACAAGGACCCTCGAGGAGGACCCTTGAAGCAACAGGGCATGACAGAACCCATGGCGGGGCGTCACAGGCGCGACGGGGCGTCGATGCCTCCGTCATGCAGCCTTAGCGCTTGGGAAGAAAGCCTCCGCCTGCACAAGTCTCTGAAAACGTGACGGATGTGCAGGACGGGGGGAAGCCAGTCCGTCACGGCCACGACGGTCCGTCGTGTGGAACCATCGTGCGCTTGGGGACACAGCCTCCACCTGCACAAGTCTCTGACAACGTGACGGATGTGCAGGACGGAAGCCAGTCCGTCACGGCAGACGGTCTCGACCGTCGTCGCTACACAGCCTCCACGCACGACCGTGACGGATGTGCAGGACGGAGGGATGTCAGTCCGTCACGCCCGACGGACCGTCGTCGGGGACCCGTCGTGGAAGGTCTGTGACAGTTTCGGAAAAGTTAGTTTTAGTTAGTAATTAATTAATTGACTTAGGGGTAATTAGGGGTTTAAGAGAGACTAATTAAGTGACTTAAGACCCCACTATAAATACCCAACCCTCATTAGCCTAATCATTCTCTCAAAAACAAAACTCTCTTCCTTCTCTCTACTTTCTCTCTCTATTGGAAGACTCCATTGGAGATCAACTTGGGAATCTTGGGGCTGGATTAGCACGAAATTCACCATCAAAACGTCATCAAACCTAAGGTATGGGATCTAATTCACCTTTGAGATTCTTTCCTCAAAGGGTTCCTTCAAAGCTTTTTCCAAAAAGTTGAGTTTCTTATGGGTTTCATCCAAATCCGAATTTGATCATGTGAATTGAGTTAATTATGTATTCTTTGGGTTAGAATGAATAGATTATCATGAATTGTAACTTGATTATGGTTAATTGATGTAGTTTGATCTAGATTGTGGGTGATGACCCCTAACCCTTAACCCTAAATGTTGAATTGATATGGATTAGGTTGAGTTTGATAGAATTGATCTCATAATTAGTTAAATGGTCTTTAATGATTGTTATTGCATTGATTATGGGTCTATTATGATGAATTGAAGTTCTTCACACCTATGTTCTTGAATATTGAATCTTAGTCAAGAAGATACCTTGAGATCATGCTACTAAGCTTTGATGTAGTATTGCTTCATAGTATAGAGCTTCTCCTTGATTAGTTCTTGTGAATTATTATTGGATTACATTGACGTGATGATCTAAGATTGGTTGATCTATGAGTTAATGGTATGGTCCTTTATTGATGGATTATGGAGGAGTATGGGTAAGTCTTGATGATCCTCGCCTTTACTTCAACTTATGGTTAATTGTCATCATGTGATAATGTTATGTTGAAGTATGCTTTGATTGATGTGATAAGTTGATATGATACATGAACTTATATGCTTAGGTTGGTTGTGAGGTTGCTAGAAGTAATGTAATATAGGGAAGTTGTATGATGTGCCCTATTATGACGAGATGTACGAGGGTTGACTTCACCTATATGGATTGTTATGAAAGGACTAATTCTCATACAATTCTTATTGAGCTATAATGATGATATACAAGGGATTGACCCTTCTATCTAATTAAATTGAGAAGATTAATAAAGATTAAAGGCTTCTCTAAAAATGGGGACTTAGCTTAGCACCGAGAGAACTTGACATTGAGGTGTTGACTTCCCTTAGAGGAATATTCACCATTTGTTCTTTATAGAGTGTTGACTTCCCTTAGAGGAATATTCACCTATGGATCTATATGGAGTGTTGACTTCCCTTAGAGGAATACTCACTTATAGATCTACATGAAGTGTTGACTTTCCTTGAGAAATATTCACTCATGAATTCTCATGAGGTGAGGCCCCATTACCGAATGGTATATAGAGGGAATACCTATCTCTTAGTTCTTGAACTATGTTGCCACCATAGGATACTAGCTAGTGGATCCACCTAGATAGCTATGTTTACATTAGGTTCTACCTTGGCCGGTAGACCACCTTCCATCGGTGTAAGGTTTCATAACACCGGATTCCACATTCGATTATGTGGTCTATGTCGGTTAAGGCAAATGTTCCCTAAACTCAAATGAATGAATAAGATATAGACTAATCAAAATAACTTGAAAGGTTGGCTATAGCTTAGGTAGGGGTATGGGACTCTACCTACGCCTTGCACTAGTTTTCCTTGATAGGAACTTTGAGAGGTCAATATTATGCATGTAAAGCGATAGTATGATATAAATGGTTTGTATGTTGAATAACATGCTTATGAATATAATGTTGTTGTCTCCTCTTGAAGAAGGATGTATTATGATATGAAGAGTATGTTGGTAAGCAAATTGCTAATTGTAGTCTTGATAGGTTACTTGATTGAGTAGGAGACATGGTAATTTTACTTGATCATTGCACTTGTGACTTATTGAAGGTTATCATTAGTATACTTTGCTTTGCTATGGTTTAATTGCATATGTAGTCTATTATATTTTCATAAATGTCCCTTTTTAAATATATTTGATTGGTAATTGTATATGAGATTCCATACTTAGTACATGTGGAGTACTAATCCCTTTTCTTTCCCTTTTTCCCAAACATTTTAGGTTCGGGTCGTTGATCTTGATCCAAATTGCTAGGAAGGAAGACTTGGGTATTTTGCCATCCAAGTGGTAGGTCCTCACTCTCTCGAGGACGTGGCCGATATCTCTCTTTTGTGATGTGTAGTTACTATGATTCTATGTTGACTCTATTATTCTATTGAGACGATGTAGTAGACAGCCTATATGCGGCTTCTTTCATTTGATGTAGGGCTATGCCCAAGACTTATTGTAATCGATAGATGGTTTATGAGATGAGACGGTTTTATGACTATTATTTTCTAAATATATAAGTGTATGAAATAAAAGTAGAAGACTAAGTAATCTTCGTATATGAACAAGTCTATGTATACTTGATATATATATTGATGTGTATGTAGAGGTCTATGTAAACCTCCGAGTAGTTTTAGATAAAAAGTTTTTAATTCTTTCTGATTTTTTAGTCGATGAATGCTATGACGAAGCCAAGAGGCTTGTCTTAGTCCTCCAAGAGGACGACGATGCCGGTTACGTCAAGGGGGTAAACCCGGATGTGACATGGTCTATGGCATTGTTATAGGGAAAACGCTTCCGAACTTCGTACTGAAGAGAATACTGTATGTCCACGCCCCTGTAGAAATGGGTGAAGACGCCATTCTGAACTAATTCTGAGTAGATTTCCATCATCGTTTTCTTGAAAGGGGTGAATGAGCAACAATAAAATCTGGTCTTCTTGTGACTGGTATGTCAAGACGCGGTTCGTCACATGCAAGGATGACACAGTCACCCCAAGTGTTCGGAATACTGTCCATACTAAACAAACGACAAACTGCTTTTTAAACTCAATGCACTCCTCTATCGTATGCCTTTTTTGGTTGGGATGACATTCACACGTCTTGTGGAGATCCCCTGATCCCTCTTGGGATGACGCTCTTTCGACGGGTCTCAGCATATGCCTAGACCGATAGTGTTCAAAAACGAGTGCGCATGAAATGACCTCTATCCTTTTTCGGCATTCGTGTGGATATGCTTCGAGAGAAATTTTCTTGTCTCATTTCGCCAGACATCCTTCGAAAGAAGGTTTGCGGGCAAGTGCTTCCTGAAAACTCTCTTCGTTGATTTCCTCTTCGGGGCTCCCAGGAGGAAACAATAAGTCATACATACTTTCCCCGCTGCTTTTGTATGTCGATCCTCTCTTCTTTACTTGGATCAGCTTGGATACTCTTTCCTTTGTCCATAGCGGTGATTTTGCCTTTCCTAAGATAGTAGAGTAGTGTTTATGATTTGGTGTATGAGAGGTGTCATTTGAATGAGAAACTTAAGACTCAGAAAATTTTGGTCGACATTTTGTAACATCGACTTGTATTTTTATTTCTTTTGGAAATTTCTGGGAAGGAGTGAGTCTCGGATATCCTCATTCACACCAATATAGCACATAAACAGTTAAAAAAATATATATCGCATCCTAAATATACAGGGGAACCTTTTGTGCCAAGGGTAGGCCTAGCGCATTTGAATGATGTATGCGTGAATTTGAACCATATGATCAAACCCCCCCAAAAAAATTCACAAATGAAATATTTAGTGTTCACAAGGGGAAAATAAACAAAAAATATAAAAGGATAGACCCACGCAGGGGCCATTTAAATGTACTGAAACGAAATAAAGCAGGCCCACGCAGGGGCTAAAATGACAAAATACAGGTAGAAAAACCCACACAGGGGTGAAGTCCACTATGTCATCCCAAATGGCCGTGCTCCGTCGTTGTTTTACCAAGTCTTTTATTGTTGAAACATACATCGCAGTATCAACAAGAAACCTTCGCCTAGCTCTCGTAATGCATCCTTTATATTTTCTCTTTGACCCATCAGTCGAAGTAATCGTACCCACGTCTTAGTCTTTCTACCTCTTGAGTCGCCTCCTCAAGAGCATCTTAGTTCTCGACAAACTTGACGTATATTTCTACGGCTTCTCTTTTTACCTCTCTTATCTCGACCACTGCTTTGGCCTCTTTGTCTGTTATGCTGCGAAAACTACGCGGTGTTGGGGAGGAGATACTTTGTATGTTGTCTTTCAGCCACTCTTTGTAACCCTCATCATATCCGGCGTTGAATCGATCTGGGGCAATGGTGTCTTTATCAATCCGATTGGAACCTTTCCATTCTCTCAGCATTTTTGAAACATCGTGCACCCTATCGTCTCCAATATCATATACATAAGCGCCATAGTACACCTCTTGAGGTGTAGTTTGCCTCCTCCCAAACTGTCACAAGACTCGAAAGGGTGCATAAGGGAGAATTCCCCAAATACCTGGTAGAGGAAGAACCAGCTGTCTACGACTCTCCACGATGACTTCTTTTGAGATGAAGCGATCGAGCATCCATTGGAGATCTTCTTCTCTCAATTCGCAGAAAATCTGAGCCAATCTTCCCCTAGTTCTCCGATTATCCATATTTGCCCAGTACAACATATCATTTAAATCTCTGAGGGTGTTCTTGTTGTCTAGAGTATGCAACTCCAGAGTTCCATCCCCTTTTGCCATATGGCTTAAAATCCACCACTGGAGGAGTAGATTACAACCCTGAAAGTAACGATGCCCTTCGTTGCAGTTTCCCAAGGCTCGATACATGTCGGACAATATGACCGGAGAACCAGGATAGTATTTCACTTGCCCTTGGTTCTCGTATCCTTTAAATAGAGTGTGCGTGAGTGTTATAACTCGGTGTTGATGCTCAGACTCGGTCCATGTGGGAATACAATTGTTCCCAACAACGCTATAGCAAATGCTAGAGGACGAATTTCGTTCGACTCTCTGTAGGCGACCTTGAACTCTTGGTTATAGTTGGCGTAGAAGCTTACATGCCCAAATCCTACATAGATGTCTCTGAATGATATGTTGGACTCATGGCACTAGTAGATAGAATCTTTCCTCAACCCGAGCCTGTATGCGATACTACGGAAGGTTTATTAGGGATGCAAATATCTCTTTGTTTTCTCGCTTTTCTTTCTATACCCGTACCCACTATGTCAATGCAATCTTGGATCTCCTCGATAGTCGGGGTAATCTCCGCGGTTCCAAATTGGAATACCATTCTTTGATTGTCCAAATACCCTGTGAGGACCTCCATAAGTTCAACCAACCATTGATGTTGATCAACTAGGTTAGCGCACCTACGTATTTGTTTAGGGTCCTTCTATGATCCGTGTCAAGATCATTATACCACATCTTGAGTTGAAGCGGTGCATCTATAATCATGTCAACTTTTGGAAATCGATCTATACCTACAAAACAGAAACTAGTTAAGTTTTCCCACCCCACATTGGTATCCACACGTACATCATTCAAATGTCAAGCAAAATAAGGTGTCGTGAGGTCGGAGACCTTGGACACGATTTTGGCGGTTTCAACTAATGGACTTAATATGCCTTGTGTATTAAGCCATCTTAGGCTAATGCTTAAATTTTGGTTTTGGTTTCTCTCTATCTGAGGCTTACTAGAATTTGTTTCAAAGTGACAGTTACCCTAGTCGGACAGAAAATGGGGTGAAGCTACCAAACAACGTCGGATGACCGCATTCCAACTATTCGTTTGATACTTTCAAATGAAATCTTTATGTATTTCTGAAAGAAGCCGTGGAAAGCCACGTAACTTCCGTTTTCCTAATGCAAACCATTTGCCGTTTGGCGGAAGAATGCCATGGAAAATGCAACAACTTCAATAATAATATAAAGTAAACAAATAAACAATTATACCACATAGCCAAATAAAGTTAGTTTTAAGGTTAGAATCCTCCAAATTCCCCAGCAGAGTCGTCATTTCTATTTTATACGTTTTTGGGAAATAATATAATTTTTATAGAGTTTTGACTTTTCAAGAGTCGCCCCTTTTTTTTAAAAGAAAAATCAAGAAAACTTTGTTTTGAAAAGCCTTAAACCAAAAAATCTTTTTTGAAAACTTTAACGGGGTTCGGGGATTCCTATTTATATTTTAGGAAGGTGTTTAAGGCACCTAAAATATCCGCATAATACGGTTATCTGACAACTAACTTGTTTGGCTAAACTTAACTTAATTTTATTTTGAGATAGAAAAATATTTAGTGCTTGTTTGGAAATAAGTATAAATATTATTATCTAAGTAAAATTTTGACTAACGAAATTTATTATCTTTTTAAATATATTTGAACTTGATTTAAATTTAAGTCGATTAAACATCACGGCGTTTTGCGGGGATTCAGAATTTCCGACCCTAAAGCTAACGACAAATAATCGCAAATAAATAAACAAAGAGATAATAAAAAGAGAGTGAGAGAGGGAGTTGGGTCCAAATTCGGTGTATGTCCACCTAGACCGTTATTTGGACCCCTTTTGTTTTGGGTCTTAGGCCCATTCTGCTTGTACCTGTCCAAACTAACAAGATAATAACATTGTTTATTTGGGCCTAAGACCCAAAATTTTCACCTGTCCTAAATCTAGCAAAATAATAATAAAAGAAGTTTACAAGGCATGGGCCTAAAAAACAACAAAAATAAAAATCCTAAAAAAAAATGAGCAATTTAGCCCAATCTCTTCGACTCTCTTCTACTTCGACTTCGGTTTGTTTCAAATTTTTGACTCTGAGACTTGTACGTCAAGTTTTGCTGACCGACCAGGTAATAGAAATTTGAGCCTTCATGTCTCCCTAGGAATGCAAGGAATATGAAGTCCATTTGGACTCGAACGAGTTTCACATGCAACGGAAAAAATAAGAAAACATCAGTATTCAATTAATATTGGTAAGAACTTGGCAAAGTAAAATAATGGGCATAGATTATGATTTAATTGACTGACTTCTTCATTTGATTATTTAAACACATGAGACAGTGAATAAATAAATATAAGATAAATTAGGATCATTAGGCGTTTAGTCTTAAAGGAAAAAAAACTCGACATACAACTCAAAGTCATGGAAGATATTAAAACTTATCTGCAGATGACAAAGCTTCAACAAAACTAAATCATTTAGGGATTACTTCATGGTCGCAAAATGAAACGGAAATTCAACCCCATGATATTAACTTATTACTTTTTTTAATTGAATTGGAATGAGGAAAGGAACCTCTAATAGTTAGCAAGAAAAAGAACCCCAAGATTGGGAACACAGGTAGCTAGAATTAACATTATGAATTATGGCGGATACTAAAAGGGGGCCTAAGCTAGATGCACGATGCCGAACAATGGCTTCAAAACTATGATGGAACAAGCCATAAACTCAATACACATTGTTGGTCCAGCTAAAATGCAAGATAAAATAAATATTAGACACAAGCATCCTATAATATAAACTTAAGAGACTCCATCAGACCTCAAACAATTTGACATTGAATCAAGCGCATAAAAGAAAGGAAAATGAATCAGTGATCATCCAAAGCAAATAAAACATCGCATTCTATTCCTAGTAAACGTAGGCACATATAAAAATGACTATGCGTTCACAGCACATACACTCTCGTCCTATCGAAGCTTAAAACAACAAAAATAAACGAGAAATGATGAAATGAGTAAAAACAAAACACGACTAACCAAACAATGTCAACCAAATCTAAAAAAATCAATCAAGGAATTTTGGGTCATGCTGATAAACAAAAAAAAACTAAGGCCATCATATTAAAGCTCATATGCGAGAAAATGACCAATACAGAGGCTGAGTATCAACTAAATTCATGACCGATTTTCATATTAGACAAAGACATGAAGGTTATTTTCTGGAAATTAAAAGTAAACCTAGGTAAATCGATGCATAGCGATAGATGAGATATGAATATAATATCATGAGTAGGAGCCAAGGAGATATAGACAGTTCAATTAACATTTTAAGCAAAAAAACAAGATAAAAAATTAAGAGCAATAGCCGCCTAAACGATACATTTGAAGCAAATATGAGAAAAGCTAACAAAAAATAATCATCAATGGGATCCCATACCTACAAACTAGTAAGTCGAAAATTTGATTTAACAGACTCCCTATAGTAAAACACCCAGTAGCCATTTCACAGAGAAAACAATGCACAAACATGCCTAATTATCGACTCCTGAGGCGCTAGTAAGGATGCACATGGGAACTTCACTATTATTTTGAGCAAAATGAGGAACAATGTAAAGAGTCACGGATAAAAAAATATTTGATCTCGAGATGGATACCTTAATGACCTCACTGATATTCCCAAATTTCGAGGACAACTTAACAACATTAAACAAAACTTAACCATATTTAGGAGATAAAAATATTAAAAAAATAAAAAATAAATGCTCTCAGTTGCATTCTAAAACAAAAAACAATCGCAATAAGCAAGCCAAAATACGAGCAGAAGTAAATTCTTTCAAAGCTAGTCATGGATAGCTTCATAAACACATTTGAAAAGTAGTACAGAGTTTCGAAGATCATCTGGTTTATGAGAAGTTGAAAACATGACTGACTAATGCTTTTTACTACTCTCCAGACACATGACCCAAGTTAAACCAAAACACACCCTCCATAAAAAGATATTCGCTTATGCAGACGCTAAACCAAATCGAAAGGGAACATACATTCACTCTTATTAGAAAGCATAAAAAAATATATGCCTTAGATTCTAAGCAGACTAGGCGAGGTTAATAATAAATATTCGCGATTCAATATTCATTGAAACTTGAAAGAAACAGGGAGAAAGGGTAAGAGTTGTTTACCTCTTTTTGAGCAGCGACTGAGACTTGAACAGCAATGCGACGACCTTCACCGCGAGAAACTAAAAAAAAAAAAACGCAAACGACAAGCGAGGAGCTCCAGGTGAAGTGATGGACTCAAACACTTGAAATTTCTATCTTGTAACCTTAGTGTGTATCGGCATATTTCCTTAACTTTCTCTTTTCTCTGTTAGCTGAGAAATTTTAAACTAAAAAAATCTCTCTCAACTCCAAAGAAAAACGCCTTCCCCAAAGAAAAAACCAACCCCTTTCGCTCTCAAGGAAGAGACTATTTATAGGTAGGGATTAGGGTTTACCAAACGGGAAAGGCTGTTCTTCGTACGAAATTGCATCGAAATCCCAAAAAATCTGGATAGGGGCAGCGACGCTGATGGTTTGGATTTCCTCTCTATTGTCCTTGCGTTTGACGTGGAAGGATCTCACGACCCCAAAGACGATTTCGTGTTTTGCTTCCGTTGTTGCAAGGACGAGAGTTGCAGGTTGGGCAGGAAAGGCGAAAGAGACGTTGGACCCATCTGGTACGCGCGCAGTTACCCACGCCATTGGAATCGTCGCGTGTTATCACGCATATCGCTATTGGGGATCGCTTGTTCGCTAGGAATCGCACGCTGTGCGTGGAGCTTTGGGTTCCTTTCACTGAAGGGGAAAGGGGCGGGTCAGTTTTTTGAAAGGTCTGGGTCAAAAAAATAAAAATGGAGAAAGGGTCATCTTGGAATTGGAATGGGATGGGGCTTAATTATTGGTGGGCTGGAGAATGGGCTGCTAAAACCACGAAAAGGGCTCAAATTTTCGGTCGTAAATGGGTAAAATCATTTTTGAATTTTCAAATTGGTCATTAAATATCATTTAGCCAAATGAATTTAGAACGTAGCCGAGTTGAGTTGATTAGCAAATTCGACTAAAATTTAAATAAAATTAATTGTCATTAATTTATTAACGAGCCTCTTA
Organism: Solanum lycopersicoides; assembly: GCA_022817965.1. NCBI lineage: Eukaryota > Viridiplantae > Streptophyta > Magnoliopsida > Solanales > Solanaceae > Solanum > Solanum lycopersicoides. The sequence continues at coordinate 23,319,178 of CM040625.1, read as the reverse complement.
ATTTTTAACAAGATAAAATAACTAACTCAATTATAAATCAAGGACTCTAAACGTAAGATACTAATTTAGAGAAAATAAATTTGTTTAAGCAATACTAAATCTTTTTAGACGATTTTCGAATACTCATAAAATATACTAATCATATACATATATGTAAAATATATATATTATCTAAAAAATTATAAAAGTGACAAAACTATTTAAAATAAACTTGAAAAATATTTTGAATTTTATAAAACTAATTATTCTAATCATTTAAAATTAAGGAGCTCGTCGATTAATTATTATTGGGGAGGGTCGAAATTGGGTGTCAACATGGGACTTCACCTATACATTGCACAAGTTCCTCTTGAAGGAAGTCCTAGGAAGGTGTTCCAATGCATGTCACTATGTATATGTTCGTTATGCATGACTTTGTAGTATTGGTCTACCTGTTATGGAGATATGCATGGTATGAGTCAATATGCATGATGTTGATCTTATTGACTATATGATGAAGGTCTTGCTTTACATAAATAATGTTTTCTTCTCTTACTATATTGATGTATGACTTGGATGTAAACGCTTGTGGCCTCATGATAGGTTTACTAAGTATGTATGAGGTTATGGGGCTTTACATGTACATTGAACTAGTAGACTTATATTGGGGGCATGAGTTAGTTCTTACACGATTCTATGTGAAGTAAAATAAGTATATGTGTAAATTGAATATAGCTTACTTTAATAGTTATATGGTATTAACTTAAATGTGTCTTTGATATGTTATGCTTATATAACGATATGTGTTGGCCTGTGTAGATGATATGTATGTTTACTTGTGGTCTTAAGGTAATGCATTGCAGTAAGTATCACTAGAGGGTTACCTGGGAGGTTAATGAATAAAGGGGAAATAGTAAACTGTTAAGGGAAAACTAGTTCACTGTAATGTGACTTGAAAACTTAATAAATCCTATATGTGATCCTATGAAATGTTTGGCCTTTGAATATGTTTATATGATGTATGTTAATGATATAAATTCTATTGGATAAAGGTTTTATGCAGATTTACTCAAAAAGGCATGGAGTATGATTTCAAGAAAATGTCCCTTTTAAATGCATGTTTTTGCATGGTTGCCATACTTAGTGCATTCTTGTACTAATACCATTCTTCTCTAATTTTTACACAAAGTGTAGGTTATGGACGCTTAAAGGATGTCTTGAATGGTGAAGAGCTTGATAGATGATTCTCGAGCTCAATGAAAGGAATCCTTAAGTTCAAGGATCTTCTACTTATGTCTTTATTGTAAAGTGTTGAAATATTGTATAGTTATGTAATGTGTCTTAACATACATCCTAGCATCCTAAGTGAATTCATTTTTCTATATCCTATGTGGCAAGCATAGTTTATGGAACTAAGAGATAGGTATAATCCTTCTACATTCCATTGGGTGAACCTTCCTCAAAGGGAAGTCACCACCTCATGTGGATCCATAGGTGAGTATTCCTCTAAGGGAAGTCAACACTCTATAAGGAACAAATGGTGAATCTTCCTCCAAGGGAAGTCAACACCTCTCATTGTCAAGTTCACTCGGTGCTAAACTAAGTTCCTTTATTGAAAAGCCTTTATTTAATGTTTCATAAAACATAGGCTTAGGATATTCATTCATCATATGCTTATAGCATATTCAAGCACCTATCTAGTTTTAGAGTAATCTTGGGCAAACCATTCAAGGCCCCTCTATTAACTAGATCATCATCCATGTGTGTCAGTGTACACATATATGTGAGCAAACCTTTCACATAACACATTTAGGCCACACATGTTCATATATGAATGCATGAGTCTATAGGTATAACTATATGAGCAATCCTTTCATATAAACCCACTAAGACTCTATGCACATCCATACTTCATCATATCATGTAAATCATATTCATAACATATCCATGTATTCATTTTTCAAGTACTTAGAAACCAAACATAGGAACTATCCTATCAAGGTACACATGTGCAATGCATAGACAAGGTCTCATACCCTTTACCATAGTAGTAAACCTATCAAGTCATCCTAGATAAGGAAACACATATCAGACATTCATAGGAATAACCTTAACATGCATAGTAGTAGGTACTAGTGAATATGAGAATTACCTTTCATTTAGACACCATGACATATACTACTTGTAAGCATGCATGTAAACTGAGAGTGTGTGTACATAGGTCAACATAATCCCATAATGGCTATCAACATCATATTAAGGCATCCACCCTCTTAGACCATATAAACCTTTCAAGTATAGACCACACAACACATTTAGCATAGGAGTCAAGTCAAGTTCATATTACACTTAAGACTCCTAACATTTGCTATTCACACATTCACATTGGAGTAAATGGATAGGGATCATCAAACCTTAACACTCTATTAATGGCAGCACCTACACATGATCTTAACATAACCATTTACATGCTCATAACCATAGTCATAACCTAGATTCACAACTAAAGTAGAAGACTAGGCACAACATACACATAGGGTGATCATCATAACCACTCATTCATATATTCATCAATTTGCCTTAAAGGCCATGGTCAACACATGTATAATAATAATAAAGTAATCACCGCCAACATAAGTGGACCATATTACACAATGCCATACAAGGCTTCATCAACTACAATAATATAGAAAATTAGAAGAGATAATCATCCTTATCAATTTCTCACCCTTTGATCATCATTGATCAATACATCTTTTTTATCAACAATTCATATATAGGGAAGTAGCTATATGTACTTTAATCATAAACGAAACCATGTCCAAGTCGCTACAAGATCATATTACAATCTAATACAATACATCACATATATACTAGAAGTAGAAGAACATAGATCTTTAACCCAATTCGCTTGTATTGATCGTCAATAAAAATTTATCAAAAATACACATGTAGGGCAGTAGCTCAAGATATCATTACTCAAACGAAATCATGCTTTAGCTACCCTAACATTTAGATCATGTCATATACATTACAATAGTCACTTTACAGTCTAGAAGAATCTAAATCAATATTTCCCAATTACATGGTTATATAATCATATTAGATCAATTATACCTAATTATCATCACATTATAGATATTGGCACTAGCTAAGGACAGTTAACCATGATCGAGTCACAAGAAAACCAACTTAACGTCAAGATCACAAGTTATAACTTGATTGACTAGAAGAACTTAGATCAATTTATATCAATCCTTATTCACCTTGATCATGCACGATTCATATTTATAATTCAATCATAACATTAACCTTAGGCAGTAGCTACAAGACTCTCAACATACTCGAAATCCACTTTTATTCAATTAATGACCAATGTTACAGTTAACACCTTCAATTCTGACTAGGCATGTTCAATTCTTCATACAATGATCCACATGGATCCTTAATAATCAATTAATCATCAAACCACGTAAATAACAGTACACATAGACAATTCAACGTAAGAGAATCACATTTCAACCATTAACAAGCCATGATCACATTGCCCATGCAAGGGCTAAATCGAGCTAGGAAGGGAGATGGGTTAATAATGCAATTGGATTCAAATTCACGTTGAATCCAATACATTAACATCAATTCATCATGATTTATCCATTAACAACATTTTTAGAATGAACCCATCGCTAGATTGAAAGATTGAAAGTTTGATCATGAAATCTCTTCTATAACTTTGAGAAGAACTCTCCAAGTGTAAGGTAACTTAGATATGAAGGATCACCATACCTTTTTCTAGTTTAAAACCTATAACAATTGGTGAAGAAGCCATGATAATCCAATTTACAAGTTGTTCTAGAGCTTGAACAACAATGGAGGTTTCTAAGGAGAATTGGTTTTGGAGGGAACGTTAATTTCATGACCATGGGATTGGGAATGGGTCGTTCACGTGTTTGATCCCTTAAATACACCCAAAAATCACTAAATAATCAAGTAGGATAAGTTTAGGACGTGTGGTGAATTTCCCATTCGCCCCTTTAATGAAACAGTGTGCAAGATAGTGGCACCAGGCTGCATCGATGGATCACCATCGACGGTCAGTAGGTCCATCGACGGGCCGTCTGTGGCTTCTGTTGATTGGACATTGGCCTTTTCTTTGGTTGATCCTTGCCTAGGCTAATTTTCCATCGACGAGACTTCACCTACAAGCCGTTGGTCAACAAACTGGGCGTCGTTTGGTTAAGTCTATTGACACTGCCAAAGCAGTGTCTCAACAGCCCTTGTGTCCTTCTTGTGGGCCCTTTTGTGGGGCCTTTTAGAAGTCGTACCCAGATGTTTCCAACGTAAATAAAAACCTTGACATGTTTTATACCTCCCACAAAACTTTCACCAAAAACAAATACTCACAACTCGTCCAAACATGCAAGGTCCCATCAAGACACACATGAACGTCTCAAGGGCTAACTTTCAAACGTCTTAGACGTTCTTGGATGTTTGACCTCCAAACTTCACGAAAATCCATATAATTCCAATAAACATTATTGTACCTCATTTTAAGACTTCATATGTTCACAACATACAAATATAAGCACGTATAGGCACATGAGACACATACGTGACTAGTTGTCGAACGTCTTGGTCGTCCCTTTACGTTTGACTTCCAAATAACCTCAAACTTTACACACTGCCTCTAAACCATATTGTAAGATATTTTAGGACCTTATAACCTTAATAAAAAAATGTTATGCTCTAGAAACCCTAACTCATTTTGGGGGTCTTACAATATCCCCCACTTGGGAACATTCATCCTCGAAGGAAACTTAGAACACTTTAATCACAACAAGGACATTAATGTATCATAGAGAAATTCATCCTATTCATAACATCATCAAACAAAATTTAATGGACCAAATTAAAAGGAACACATCTTCAAATTATTTTAGCACTCAATGCACACAAGCAAGCAAAACTTTCATTCACTCACTCTTTAATGCATACAACACAAAGGATCTTATCATGTTCATAGGAGGATCATACTTCTCCTAATCATAACATGTTCATTACACTTCCTTTTATTAAGAGTCCATCGTGTAAGGTCACACATAGGCAGATTACTACAATACTCAAAAACCATTTAAGCACTCATACTTCAATGCACATACACTTGAGTTAATTGAATCAACAAAGACCTTTATTAGTTTGACCTAGTGCTATGAAGTTCACACTCAACTATACATGGAGGAATGTTCTTCTCCTCAACACACTTACATGTATCATGAGCTCACACCCAAGCAAGAGTACAAGGTCTATTTCCTTTTGAATGGAGCATCTCTCCACTTTTAAACCAAAGCATGCTCATGTTTCCTTCCTAGTGAAGTGTAATTGGTAAGTCACACCAAGTATATCACAATAAATAGGAAGCCATTTCACAAAATGTCAATTTCTAAGACACTACTCACCTTCACAATAGGCATTATTTGGGAAAAACACTACAAATCATAGGCACACACATGAACACTTAGCTAAACATGCTTTCACCTTTAAAGGTTTAGCCTACAATCATGCTTTCCAAAACATTCAAGTCACATTGTTTTCAAGAGACTCTACACTTATCATTTTAAAGAGGATCAAATTTTCATTAATAGGCTAAGCCTTACGTATCAAAAGTGACTAAAACCAAGTTTCTTACCTTACCTCATGATGTCAAATTCACAATTAGAATGTTAAAATGAAAAATACATATGAGAAAAATACATATATTTAAGGTAATGTCAATCAATATATACAAAATATATAAAGTTCATGCAATTCATACTTTATGTGAAACGCTATTCATGAATCAAGCTTACTAAGAATTCATTAGTTTCAAGTTCAAGTGAAAATAGAAGGTCAAGGTAGAAAATATCTACAACCTTACTAATCCATCACCATCCCCCACTTAGGGTAAACCCAATTAAGAGTAACTTAACCCAACCTTAAGAGGATCTTAACTTAACATCCTTCATTTTCATCAATTAAAAGTGATTACCACCTTAGAAGTAATCACAGTAAATAAACCAAGACATTCTAAACTTTATCACCCATGCAATTTATCCCCAATCATCAAGTTAGATTGTACTACTTAACCACATAGGTTCTTAAACAACACATTAGACACCAAGGACACACATCATTAGAGGAAAACAACAAGGAGACATATCCATAAAATTTCTTCTTTTTCCTTAAACACTACAATAACGTGACTTCTAGGTCACTAAAACCCACATCATCACCCTACCAAGACAAACATACTACCTTCACACCTAGGATCAAGTCTATACAAGGACTCCAATCAATTCTAGGAAACTTATCAAGGACCACACATAAACAAAGAGAAAACATTGAACAATTTTAGGCACATATTCTTAGGGTATCATTCTTCCATAGGTAGTCACTAAGCATTTCAAGCTCAAATAACAATGTTAGACTAGCATCATGTAAAACCATGTAGCAACACATCATTCCAAAAGAAACACATTTTAACCAAAACAACTTCTAACATGCTTTAACTATATCATGACATACATTTCTCAACATATATGCTATTTCACATAAATCTCATATATAGACATAAATGACATCACATCATCAAAACACCTCAAAATTCACCTTCACACATACTCATCAAACCATAAAACCAAGTTAAGCAATAACTCACCTTTTCTCTTTCAAGCATAGAGATACAACCAATCACATCTAAAGACCACCGGACAAGAAAACATAAGAGAGAGATCTTATAGAGTTAAGTTCTAAGGCACAATATCAGAATGATGAAGAAGGGAAACTCTATTGTCTTATAGCCTCTCATATAATTTGAGGATGTCGCGACTCACCACCAATGAACACGAGACTCCACTAGCCGTTGCAATATGAGACTCTTTAGAACCTCAAACCACTTTATAAATTTCATGCTATGATACCACGCTTGTCACTTTCGGGGAGCACCCCCTATAAGTAACATGGCGTACTTGATCTCTTAGAGGTCTTATACAAGCCCATAGTTATCATTCATCGCATCGACATAATAAATTTATTGGAAAATTTAAAATTTTTCATAGCACATCATATGCTAGAAATTTTACTTCATATATATAATATATCATATTACATACTTAGACCTTAAGTCTCTTTACCATCATAAATTCAACAAAATTAGAGTACATTAGGGACACGACCCTTAAAACATAAACATAAGTACAATAAGAATGCACTTTACAGAAAAGATATAACATAGGATTCCTTTGACTTAAGGATTCCTTTCCTTGAGCTTGTGAATCACATATCAAGCTCCTCAATCACATAGACATCGTTTATGCATCCATAACCTACACTTCAATTGACCTTCTTAATCTTCAATGGTCGGACCCTACATTTGTAGTAATATAAAGTAATGGGGTTAGTACGCCACATTTACTAAATATGGGTATATGCACATAACATTTAAGGACATGCATAAAAAAGGATTATTTATCATTTCATTAGAACGCATGCTAAGTCATATGAATGTCTTCAATGCACTTACCATAGAACATATATTAGTTAAGAATTCCATCAACATAAAGCATGATCATTAATGAATGACATATTTTCATATAGTCATGTTAACATTCATATTCAATAGATCATATATACATAACATACAAAACACTTACCAATGATCCCATCACCAACCTACAAGTGCAATGGTCATGTGAATCCCCATAACCCCACACAACCAAGTAGATAAGATACGAGATCATGAGTAAACCTTTGCTTAATATATTATGTAACATAAGTAATCATCACTTCATTAAACAATATAACGCAATAACATATTCATCATAATGACCAACATCATATAAGAGTAACATCATGTATCATAAACATATATTTTTCGTATTAACATATTACATAACAACCATCTCCTAGGACTTCCCTTAGAATGAACTTTTGCAATGTCAAGGTAGAGTCCCATACCACTACCTATACTAAGTTTACTCTTCATGTCACCCTAGTAAATATCCATTTACTTGTCTTTAATTTTATTACATGAGGGAACATTCGACTTAACCGACATAGACCATGTGAGCTAAACATGGAATCTGGTGTCATAAAACCCCACATCGAAAAAAGGTGGTCTACCGGCCAAAGTAGAAGCAAACATGACATAGGTTTCTAGGTTGATCCACTAGCTAGAATCCTATGGTGGAAACATAGTTCAAGCACTAGGATATGTATTAGAGACCCATAGTTCCACATTACATGGCAGCCTCTATCTAATGAGAGTTATTGTGACCTACATTCCATTTAGGGAAGGGACACCACTCATATCTAGTTCATCGGTGTTTAGCTTAAGTCCCTTTCTTGAATAACCTTTAAGTTGTCTTTTATATTAACTTATCATAGGTCATAGAAGATTAACTCCTTGTATAAAAATGATCATGAGTTCTTTAGGATTAGATGAGAATTTCCTTTCATCATAACCCTCGTATGTGAGTTTAACATAACATAATCACCTTGTGTAAATCATAAAAGAGGATATCATAATCTTGCATTTTCGTACTCTTATCATGATCTCACAATTGACATGGTGGTAGCCCAACATATATATATACACAACAACAACATAAATATTTACATAGCATAGAATCATCATTTATAGGCTAACATTACCATCATAGAGAAATCACCACTTTAGAAGTTTTACTTCTTGTTCCAAGAACCTTAATGAAGAACTTATGTTCAACTTACAACAATCATAACAACAACTCAGTAAAATACTCAATAGCATAACCAATACTAACTCTTCAACTCATTAAAAAGATCAACATATAATGTAGGAAAAGGGAAAGGGTCATTAAAGGGTTCATTCAAATCTTAGTCTCAATCACAACATTTTAATATTATCAAGAAATAGAGAAAAACCATACGAAACCATCATCTAAATAAGAACATGCTTCACACAAAATTCAAAAATTACTAACCACATACTCATCAATTCGTGTGAAATTGAACGTACAAAATAATAACTTTTCATCAAAAATTATAAATCTGGAGTTAGGAAGAAAATCCATTTTGTAATGTAAAAGCCCTAGTATTTGATTTTCTTGAAACTTATCTTTTAAAGGACCTCTTGGGGAAACGAATTCGAAGAGTGACAAACCCATACCTTATAGATGAATAATCCACAAATTTTTTGATGAAATCCTTGAAGTCTTAATCTTCTTCCTTAAGCTCTTCTTGTTCTTCAATGGAGTTTTGAAAAAGAGAGTGTTTCTTGAGAGAGATGGGAAATTGGTTTGAATCTAATTTTGGTGTAAAAAGTGGTATAAAATTGACCTAGAATAAATATATAGTTGTCCTATATAATATCCAAAAGACCCTCCACTTACATGGGTCTTGAAGTTAAATTACCAAAAATACGACTTTAGTAATTGTGGGAAGTGGCTGCGCGTCGAGGGGCCAAATCCCGTCATTTTTCTGAAAATTTATTTTGAGGCAGTAAGGTGCATGTCAGCATCGCATCGTGAGGCAGCCTCTCAATTCTTGAGGCAGTGGCCTGCGTGCAGGCTATGCGTCGCGCACCTTGCCTCCAATTGTGCCTGTTCGCAGACTGTTAGGCATCCTGCTCACCCAAATTTTTGGACCCTTTGTACCACATATTACCTATACAAAGTCTTTTTAAAAGTTTTGGAATTCATTTGACACTTCAAAACCTTCACCAAACATAGGGACGTCATCTAGTTCAAATTAGCTAGTTTCCGGATATCAAGGTCTTTCTTTGTCATTTTGGCTCTAAACTTTTCTAAATGAACTTATTACATTAATATAGGTCTGGAAACATAATTTTAAACATTATTTGATAGATTGAGCTCTAGTCTAAGTCATGGAATTTCCAAAGTGTTACAGAGAAAATGGTACTTCCCAAGCTTCAACTTCTAAGAGAATCCTCACTTGCCACCTACAATGGTAGAAATAGAGAAACATATGTAATTAGCTCATTGAATGCACTAAGTATGTCACGATCGGGGTCTAGACCCTATCCAAAACAGGCGTCGTTGACCTCTCGGAGGTCGCAGACAAGAATACATACGTCATTATTACATCGTATAGGTTAATTTTAGCGGAAAATTTAAAACTTTTGTTTGCTTTGAAGTATACATAGACTTCATAGTAAGAATTGCATTATATCACATCAATTCACCACAACCATCTAATAATGAGATATTCAAATGAAGGAAATAGTTCATAACTGCATTAATATAAAGTTGCCAAAATGGCACCAATACGACGTCTGAATATAAGTAAGAAAGAAACGCTAGTGGAACATCCTCCACTAGCTCATGCCTACGTCTAAGCTAGAATATAAGAGATAATCATCCTCGAAAGCATGAGGGCCTACCAAGTCCGGATAAATGCTCCATGTCTGGATAGCTTCAACGTAGTCTCGTAAGCTCGAGAGTCCACCTGCACCTGCACCTAAAAGTAAAGGGTTGTATGGGATTAGTACACACTTATTCTAAGTATGGGTGTATGCAAGTACACACCAAGGATATGCATGATTAAGAAGAGCTCTCTCATAACAATATGAGTTATGGAAAGCCAAGTCAGTTGGACTTGCCAAATTAGATAAGGAAAGTCATGCTATGAGAGTAACATGCATCATCATTCTTTTCATATTGCACACAGCACATAACACACATCACTTAGCACATACATATATCATATATCATTCGTTTGTATGCCGTGAGACCTTGGAATCACGGACTTAACATTAGGACTTCCCAAATGAGGGCTCAACATATGGGACCTCAACTAGGGAGCCTTCTTTAGCAAACACAAAGTCTGCTTTATTCATTCATACGTACTTCATTTTTTCATTCATTTGTATACCTAGGATGTTATTTAGGACTCTCTTAGGGTTCACTGTGCAATGACCAAGAATGACCTAGTGTCATTACTTGAGTCTAGTTCACCTCTTGATTATCCAATCCAAACACCGTTGGTATTATTCATTTCTTAATGTGCATTACAATAGGTTGGCCTCATTCTTTCTTTGGGAACTTTAACTTTAACCGACATAGATCATGTGAGATCCATGAAATCCAGTGTCTACCCCACACCGAAAAGAGGTGGAATCACCGATCAAAGTGAAACCAAAACATGCTAGCGTATATAGGGAATTGAACCCTACTAGAACCCTATGTTGGTTGCATAGGTTCAAATACTAGGAGATATCAGGAGACCCATACCCGCCTAAAGGGACAGTCTCATCTCATGAGATTTACACGAACCTCTGCCTTCCCGAAAGAAGTAATTGCGACTCATAGCTAGCCTATCGGTGCTCAGTATAAATTTCCATTACATTCGTCTCACACATCATAGAAGATGGCTTCTAGCATGAGGGCATCATGGCTCATTAGATGATTTCTCATCTCATCATTAGTATTAAGTGTATATTAATTTCAATACTTTCATTATAGTGTTTCTTAGAGACTGGTCTCTATATTAGTTTTACACTCTCATAGGTGAGTACGATTTTTGGTAACACTTATTAGGCTCATTTGAGATTGATCTCGTCTTTCATATTAGCCTCTTATTATGTTGTCACCACATTCATTAACTTTAGGATATTAGCTCTTCATATTTACTCACCCCATTACGTGAATGTTCATCTCATCATATGCCAATGCACTTGGCCTTTTAGTGTATTTCACACTCTTACTTAACCCTCTTGGGATCACATCATTTCATCATATCATCTTAGTTCACTTACTTTTAAATGTACGCTGGACTTATGAACCCATACGTACAAGCCATGAATCTTCATTCATAATTCATCTAAGTGACTTATACTTACCCAAGATTATGTGGTACAAGACTTATGCATCTTGTAAATATGCCAAAGTCTCGATTTTGATTCCTATAGGCAGCATTCAATAAATATTTAATCACGTAAGACTTATGTATCAATACGGAATTGGGCAAGGGAACCCGATTTCGAATCCCTTGAGCAACACTTAGTCTCATAGTTAATTTTCTAGGTTTGCATTTTCGGCTTGGGGACCCGAGGTCGATTCCCAACGCCCACACTTCTTTTTTCTTCCTTTTCTTTCATCTCTATTTTCTTTTGAGACCAAGAGGAAGTGGGATCTATCCCCCATAACCTCATTTTATTTTTCCTTAGTGTCTCCTGCTTTTCTCACCTATCCGAGGGGTTTGGGTTCGATCCCCACTCTCCCCATTTTATTTATTTTCCCTTTTCCTTTTGTTTCTTCACCCATCCTGACCCCATTTTGAATCCCCCTTACCTCATTTTTATTATTGAATTTTTAGTAGCTTGCATATGATGAGGTCTTGGGTTCAATCCCTAATGACCTCACCTCTTAAAAAAAATTTAAAAATCAAACTCCTCCACACTGCCCATGCCGAGACCAATTTCAAGATTTCTGGAAATTCGGTCATCCTTTCAATCCACTTTTTCTCAACATGTATAAGTTATATTTTTATGGAAAATTCTTTAGTCATTTCATACATTATTATATGCATTATTTCCAAGTAATTTTATACAAAAACACAAGGTTTTAACATGCCATTTTCATGCTCCAAACCATGCCCAAGAACACGGCTGCACACATATTTTGCACAGGTTTATCATCACATAATTCCGAACATACATACATGAACATAATCATCATGAAAACACTTTACATTCCTAAATTCTACCAGCAATCATACCCAACCTACAACAATCGATGGGAGCTAGTGACAGGGACATGCAAAGGGGAACATTCCTAGTTTTCGGATTAGAATTCGACTGAATCTTAGGGGTCTCTTGGGAAAGGGACCAAGAGGAAGAAAACCCATACCTTTTTTGTCATGTAACACCTTTCAAACCTGATCTCAAGTGCTGCCAACTCCCACGAAAAACAAATGCTTCTCCAACAAAAACTCACGCGCAAACCGTTAGAAAAATGATTTTGCTTTTCATTTTTAGTTTAGTTTTTCTTTTTAGTTTTAGTGTACAAGTTCTTCGAGAGTGATAAACTTTAATTTTTGTTCTTTTTGCTGATGATTAGCGTGAGAAAGAGTGTGGAGAGACGTGAGAATGAGAGTGGAGAGAGATGGGAGTAAGTGTAGGAGTAGGAGTTTTAGTTGAAGACTTAGTCAAACTAGGACTCCTTGCCATTTATTATTAAAAATCTGATTTTTTTAAAGGCTTAGGTGAAATGACTAATCATTCCCTTACTTAAATCAGATAATTAATATAAATTAATTAGATTTAACATTGCTTCCACCCAGGATCGAAACCGGGTGAAGCTTAACTCGCAAAAAGGGTCAAATTCGGGTCAACCATACCCGAATTGTCCATTACTCACATTAATTAATTAATTAATTAAATCTCTAGGGTAATTACAATACTACCCTTAGCCTGGAAAAGACCATTTTACCCCTAGACCCTCCAAACCTAAGATTATCCTTTTCAAGTCCGGTTAAAACTCATCCGGGTGAATCTCTTCTATTCGGGTGCCCTACATAGCTAGACCCAACCTTGCCTAGCTCAACTAACTCACCAAGTTGGTTTGCTTGGCTGGTGCATAGGTTTTGAGTTCTGGTTCCACGCGCATCAATCCGTGTGAACAAGGTCTAATCTAGGCATTCTAGGTATGTTTAGACATTACTTAGCATAGTCATTTTCGGGTTGTTACAAAGTATGCAAAAACGAACATTTACTTTATGATATGCTTTTACTACTATTTTGAGAGAAACCTCATAAAACAACTATAAGAACCATGTTCTAGTCAATATCCACATATAAGACATATTCAAGTAATCCACAAGGTACAACTATAAGCACACATAATCAATATAAACATTTAGACCTCCTAAAAAAGGTAATCCTTTGACCCACCTAGCTAAGATATGAAGAGGCCGCCAATATAACCCCTTCACACACACTTAAGTGATCCTCAAGACTACCCAAAGTAAGGATATTCCTTTTGATCATTTAGACTCTCCACCTAAGCGTAACACTCCGGAAGTTCCATGACTTAGACTAGAGCCTCACTTGATGAAATAAGGCTTAAAAAAGTGTTTTGAAGTGTAAATTAATGTATTTAACCTAATTAGGAAGTATAAGCATCGAAACGTCAAGAAATGACCAGGACATATCAAGATTAGTGAAATTCAGTTAGAGTTCCTTAGTGTGTTTCAAGCAGTTTAAAGAGTCGAAAAAAGGTTAAATTTGATGAAAAGATTTGGAATACATGTTAGAGTATTTTTAAGATCGAAAAGTCTAGTTAATACACACTAAGGGTCCTTGAAGAGGACCCTATATTTGACTCTAAAAGCTGTCAATTGATAGTGGGCAAACGACGAACCAAACGATGAGACGTCGGTGGGTCAATGACCCGTCGATTGTGCTGTGGGTAGGGACCTAGAAATTTTCCAAAATGTCTCCAAAACCAGGTCTCTGATACAAACCACGATCAACCTGAACGGTTGGGGGTTGGATAGACACCCCGTTGACAGGGAGTCATCGATTGGGCCTCATGCCCTTTCTAATTTCGGGTAAGGTAAGGGAGTTTAGTTAATTGTTTAATGATTAAGGGGTGTTTTATTATGTTATTTGGGGACTATAAAGGCGTTAGACTTCATTTAACTAACTCAACACTTAATTATTTCCCAAACCAAAATCACTCTCACTTCTCTGTACTTTCTCTCTCTATTCCAAAGACCCCATTGAAGACCAAGGTTCAAGCTTCTCTAGGGATTCAAGAATAAAGATTTCTTCCATCATTCTTCAAGTATTTTTAAGGTATGGAAGCTATCCACTCTTGGATATTTCCACAAGAGGTTCTTCAAAATTGGTTTCCAAAGATGTCTAAAATTATGTGTTTCATTCAATTTCGTGGGTTATCTTTCAAATTGATTTAATGTTGTATTTCTTTGGTTTATGTTGATAGATTATGATTGATTAACGGTGGATTGTTGTAGTTTCTTATTCTTTGACCTAGGTTCTATAAAAGATCAAAGAATGAACCCTTTTCCCAAAACCCTAGCTATGAATTGGACTTATAGATGATTAGGGTTGTTGAAATTGAATATATTATTGCTTAATTAATTATTATTTGATGATGGTGATTGGATTATTGGCTGAATGTGGTGGAATTCAGGGCAACATCTTGAAGGATATTCTTGGAAGACATTGGTAAGACTTTTGAGATTATGATTAATTTACTTCAATTATATTGGTCTATTTTTTATGATGATGTTTGTCACATCCCGAGAGTACACTGTAGAAGATAGGGCACTCTCAGAGAGCGGCACGACGGCACGACGTACTAACCTCTCGAAGGTTTATACAAGACCTTTCTTATCATTCATCGTATATACATATATGAAAAGTAGTGCGGAAATTAAAACTTTTCACAACATTCAAATTAAAACTTTTCACAACATTCAAATAGTCTTTCAAAATCTCTTTCATATAAAAACCATAGGATATACTAAGTATCATGTCATCAAATCTTAGACACAAGAATACTTGGGACACGACCCATACATTCGAAATATAGTACTACTAAGTATATTACAATGCTTTAATAACAGAATTCTAGATAGTGATGCCCTCGAGTCAAATGAGGACATACTTTAACCTTGGTTGAAAGATCCTATAATCCAAGCTTCGCTCCCAAAAGCACCTTAACCTATGAATCACTTTAGATATAGATAAAAGTATGTAATTTGTACAAACACATGCACTAAGTATAGCTTAATGCATAAAATAATAATAACCGACATTTAATGGAAATATGCTCTTTTTAATTAAAACATCATAGTATAAGCATAAGAACAATATTCAACACCTTAGAAACACATAACATATAACATAGGAATTTTATCACTTTTTAAGGAAAATTACACTAAACTAACTCAACTTCACAGTAAAACTATTTAGCATGCAACCCTCTCACTAAAAGTTTTCCTAAGACTCACTTAAGTAAGACAAAGATATTGCCCATACACCCTATCTAAGCACTCCTAAATGATCCTTGGGACTACCAATAATAAGATATATACACTTACAATACGCCAAAACACATAATATATATAATGTGACATTCTCCTCACCAAGGTTATCAAAAGACATACTTAAGTAATTCACGAAGAAAACACCCATACACCCTCTCCAAGATTACCCAAATAATCCTTAAACTTCCTAAGTTTAGATCATGTCTAATTTATCAACCAACTATACTGTCTAGAGTCATTCTTAAGATTTCCCTATGTAAGACATGAAGAGACGTTCCTATATGCCCCATTCACACTTTAACTAGGCAATCCTTAAAGTACTCTAGACTAGTTACTTATTCATTTTCATACCCTCTAACTTAAGTCATTATCTTCATTAGTTCATTTAAGAGACATTCATCACATAAGGACATTCAAGTAGTTGCCTTGGAGAAGACCTAGGGACTTACTCACTATAATCTTTAAAGACCAACTGTGCAATGTCTAGGTAGCGTCCCATACCACGAGCTAAACTTCATAGAACTTCTCTGTAACGACCCTAAAAATGAAATAGGTCAAACTAGATCTCCACATGTGTTTCATGAGTTAATAAATTGTTAATTTATTATATTTTAGCATTAGAATTCAGTTTGTAAAGTTTGGGAGTACTTGGAAGTGAAACGTCCAAGACGTCCGGGAACTAATCGAAGTTGAACTAGTGTGTCGTACTGTTTTGTTGTGAATTTTTGGGGGATGGTTTGTGGGTGAAATTGAGTTTTGATTTTTCCTATGCGTAGACTGACATGTAAATGGTCAAAATGTCCGAGAATGACACCTCGGGGACCAGCTTAAGGGTCCCCGAGGAGGACCCAAACATGGGCCATCAAAGCTACCAGGCAGCCTAGAATTGAGAGTTACTGCACGACGCGCAACCAACACTTGGTGGGAAATTTTGGCCCTGCGAAGCGGGGAAAACACGCACCCTACTTTCCCAAAATATTTTCCAGAACCAAGATCTGGAAATGACCTCGCGACGCGTAGCCAAGTCCCAGATTTGGCCGCGTCGTTTTTGAGTCAAATTAGAAGTTGGAAAAGGGTACAAATAGTGTTGGGGTCTTTTGGGAACTTTGGGGATCATTTGTTGACTGATTTAGGTCATTTTAAACCTCATTTCACCCACCAATTCAAACCCTAAAGCTCAAATAAAAAATCTCTTCAAAATTCTTCCTCCAAATTCATCCATTGAAGAAGCTTCAAGCTCCAAGGAAGAGAACTAAGTTCCTCACGTTTTCTTCATCAAAAATCTCGTGGGTTCGTTCTCATTGAGGTATGGTAGTCATCCTTGAACCTTCTTTCATTCAAGTAGACATTTCAAAGATATAACCATTTCAACTTCAAACTTCTTTGTTCCTTTGACTCTAAGTATGGGTCTTTGCATGAAATTTTTTTAATGATTAGAATGAGTTGTTCTTAGCTTTAAATGATGAATTTCATGTCAAAACCGCCAATGGAATCATGTCTCTTTATTTTATCAACTTTTATCTTATGAAATGGGTTTAATGAGCATGATTAGATAATGTTAAAGTTATTGTTTCTTGGTGGTTTTATTGTGTTTTAGATACTGCCCTAAGGGCTATTTTATGATGAATTGTGGATAGGTGGTGAAACCTTGGATGAATGGTAAGTTGGCTATGTTGTTGAATCCTCATTGTGAAATGCTCTTGATTGATATGGTCCAACTGTGGTGGCGGTGTTTACTTGAAGTTTACGAAGTAATAACTTTATTGTAAAAACGGCCTTGAAGACATGACATGTGAAGTGAAGTGACGATTGTGATATGTATATGTATGATATGTTTCAAGAGGTTGAAATGAGTATCTTGAAGGGTTTATGTCTAAATGAAGTATGTATTTGATATTGAAGTATAATAATGTGTGAATTGTGATAAATGTGGGTATGAGCATGTCTAGAAATCAATGTTATGAATGATGGTCATTATGTGAAAGGTGTGTTCAGATGTACTCACACACACACTTGAATGTATGAATGAAGTTAATGAATGAAAATGGGGGATTGTAGGTTGGGAACTCTTCATGAGTAGAGATGAAGTGTCTAGACGATCCCTACTATTCCTAAGTATGAAACAGGGTGATTTTGGGGTGAACACTCTTCAAGAGTTTAGATGAAGTGTTTAGTAGCAACCTCACTATTTTTTATGAGCTTTCCAAAGATAGATTGGAGGTTAGATATCCTTCGTGAGTTGAGATGTGTTTAATAATTATCTCTTAATCTATAGTCAGTGGATGTTTAAGACTCTGTGGGGGGGAGTTATGCTTAGTACCGAGAGGATTTGAAGAAGGGATAGGTACACTTGGTGAGTAGAGATATTGTATCAAATATACCTCTTGAAATGGGTGTTCCTCGTTAGTAGAGAATGAGTTACTTAGTAGCAATCTCCTTATCCCTTAACTATGCACCCACGTAGGTGTAGCTATTGGAGAATCCATGTAAAAACTAAAGAATATGACCCTACCTTAGGAAAGTAGGGATCCCTTATCCTGTAAGGGTAGTACCGGATTCCATGTCTAGCTCTATTGTCTATGTCAGTTAAAGCTAGCCCGCACAAATGAATGTGAATGAACTCAGTCTTCTTAAGGGTTTACTACTTAGGGTAGGTGGTGGAATGGGACACTACCTATGCATTGCACAAGTAGACATTTGGAGGGAGTCTTGGTGTGTCCTTACATGAAATGTATGAATTGGTCATGATATGATGCAAATGAAATTATGCAAGTTCATATAATGTTAAGGAAGCATGTTGATATAATGTTTTGCATGATGAAATCTATTTATATGACGAATGTGGTGTTCCTAGTCTAAGGTAATTCCTAAGAAACACGAAGTGCAAGTAGTAGTATGGGATGCTACTTTAACATTGCACTAAGTGTGACTTGGGAGTTGTCTTGGATGATGGTTCTTATGTGAAGTTCCTAAGTATATGTATGTTTATCTATTGTCTTTGGTATTTAATGGTAACTAGTATAAATGATATGAATTATGTTTATCCCTAGTAGTATTAAGGGTCTCTTGAGTAGGTATTGAGGAGGTCGTGTGGGCGACCTCCTTATGTCTTACTTAGGGGAGCCTTTGGACAACTTAGGAACGGAGTAGTTCCTGTGTAATTTTGGGTTTACTGTAATTATGATCCTATGTTGGGAAAAATGGAAGTTTTACCTTATGTGTTAAATGATGATACTATATGATGTTTTGTAACTTAATTCATGAAGGTTTTTAAAATCAAAATAGCATGACTTGTATGTTTTAACTAAATTGTCCCTTTTGCGTAATTTTGCATAATGCCATATTTAGTACAATTTTTGTACTAACCCCATACTTTTCTATACTTTATAAGTATAGGTGGGAGCTTAGTTTAATGTTAGAGGGAAAGCTTGGGAATTGACTCTCTCAAGACTAAGTATGTCCTTATATATTTGAGGGCATAGTCTATGTTTATTTAAGTTCCTCTTTAAGAATTATTATGTATTTTCTTTCAATGTAAATGGCCGTATCTCTAAGATATTTATGTTGTGTCTTTAAGTTGTTTTGTGACATTGAGACTCTCCTTAGTATTCATAAAAGATGTTTTCCTTATTATTATTTATCGTGAAATTTTTTAAATTCTGTGCTACTATTCATGTCTTATGTAATGAATGATAGCTAAAAGGCTAGTGCAAGACCTTCGAAAGTTCAAGTACGCCTTGTTCCGACCTAAGGGTTGCTCTAACTTCTAGGGTGTACTTGCGAGTCGTTACAAACATGGAATCAGAACATAAGCTTTTCGGATATAGTTTAGGGTTCAAAAGTCTCACAAGCCACGTCTAGTAGAGTCTTTTTAAATGATGTGAGTCGCGACACATCCATGGGCGAGAGTCTATAAGGCGGTAGAAGTTTCACTTTCTTCATTACTCTAGTGTCGTGCCATAGATTTGAGTTCTATAAGTTCCTTTTATCAACCTCTTCTCTTCTGTTTATAGGAAATGAATACGAGAAGGACACCCACTAGAAGGAAGGAGGGAGAAGTAGATAATGAAGAATTCCTCTTTGGAATGAGCAAGTTTCTTTAGTTGACAATGAGGATGTGAATGAAAAGGTTCCCCTCTCCGGAACCACAAGGACCTCAAGTTCCCCAAATGACTCCAATGCACCAAGGTCCTCAAGCTCCAAATGTTGAAGGGGATAAGACTAATGCGAAGATAAGGGCTGCTCTAAGGGCTTTGACTCAAATCATGACGACTTAAGCTCATGTCTTAACTAATCATGTTGCTGATCAAGCTAACCTAGGAGTTGTACCTCAACCCAATGCAAGTACCACCACCTCTAAAATCTAGGATTTCATGAGGATGAACCCTCCTACTTTCCATGGCACTAAAGTGGGTTAAGATCCACAAGACTTCATATATGAGGTTAAAAGTGGGGATGCTATGGGTTTTAGTCGTAGAGAGAAAATGGAATTATCCACTTATCAACTAAAAGATGTGGCTCAAGTGTGGTTTTAGAAATAGAGGGATGATAGACCCTTAAGGGAAGGTCCGGTAGATTGGGAAGTGTTCAAAATGGAGTTTCTTGATAGGTTATTTCCCATAGAGTTAAGGGAGAGGAAGTTAGTGTAATTTATGAACCTTCGTCATGGGGGAATGAGTGTTGAGGAGTATTCTCTCAAGTTCACCCAACTTTCTAAGTATGCCCCAACTTTGGTAGCCAAGGGCTAGGATGAATAAGTTCGTGATGGGGGTATCTAGTATGGTTGAGAAAGAATTTCGTACGGCTAATCTCCATAATGATATGGATATCTCTAGGCTCATGATGTATGCCCAACTAATTGAGGAGTCCAAGCTTAAGGAGATGACTAGTGTGGAAAAAGGCCTAGTCGGATGAATCAAGTCAAACTAAGTTATAGAAGAGGTTCTATAATCAAGACTCTCCAATAAGAAACAAGGATAGACTTCCCAACAAAAATTCTCAAGAAGGTTGTTATGCTTTTGAGAGGCCTAGGCGTACTAGTTGTGGGAAGCAACACTTTGGTAGGTGTCTTTCCTGCATGGATGGTTGCTTTGAATGTGGTAATAGGAACCATAAGATGATAGATTGGCCTATCCTCAAGGAAAAAGGAAAGAGGTCAACCAAGCTCCTCATGGTGGTCCGGATCCCAATGTGCCTAAGAGAAACCATTTCTATGTACTCTGAGCTAAAAAAGCGAATAATATTGAGTGAAGGACTTGGTAAGTGCTAAGTTCTTTATGATTGTTTTGATTTGCTTTATATTAGTTTACCCTAAGTGGGGAGAATGAGTTGAGTAGGAAGGTAGGTTATAACCTTATCTTTCCTTCTATTCTTACTAAAGCTTGGGGCCAAAATCCTTGGTAGTTTGGATTGTTTCGGAGTCTTGCATTAGTATGAGTTGCATGTCTCCTTATGTTATGACTTTCATTGATAATTTGATGTTTTGGAATGCTCTTAATGTTATCATAGTTATATGAGTAGATTGGTAGTTAATCTATATTTCCTTTATAATGTGTAGCTACTGATATTGCTTAATTTCTTCAATGATTTATGCTATGTGGCAATATGTGATTGAAAGGTTATTTTGATGTTGAACTATATGATGGTATGATTAGTATGTATAATGTTTGAGAAGGTAGTTCCTCCATAAATGAAGAAATGAGTGTGTGATTTGAATTTTAGAATTTTTCCAAAGTTACTTATTTTTCTTAAATGCTTAATGATGCAAATTTGGTGCTCATTGTGAGTTGGTGCATTGAGTATTAATGTCATGACCTTGATTTGATGTGTGGTATGCTTCTAGTTGAGTCCTTGATGTCCTTGAAAGTGTTTAGTGTCATTCGAGGAGGAAAGTTGTTCTAAGTGGGGGAGATTGTAATGAACCTAAAAATCAAATAGGACAAACTAGAGCTTCGCATGTGTTTCATGTGTTTATAAGGTTTTAAAATATTTTATTTTAGCATTAGAAGTAAGTTTGTAAAGTTTGGGAGTGTTTGGAAGTCAAACGTCCAAGATGTCTTGGAACTAGTAGAAGTTGAACTAGTGTGACGTAGTGTTTTGTATTGAAGTTTTGGGGGATTGTTTGAGGATGAAATTGAGTATCTATGGTTCCTATGCATAGCTGACATGTAAAGGATCGAAACGTCCAACAACGACGCCCCGGGGACCAGCTTAAGGGTCCCAGAGGAGGAACCAAACATAGTCCATCAAAGTTGCTATGCAGACTAGATTGGAGAGCTGCTGTGCAAACACGCACCCTGCTGTTCCAAAACATTTTCGAGAACCATCATCAGGAAATGACCTCGCGACGCTCAGCCAAGTCCCAGATTTGGCCTCGTCGTTTTTTAGTCAAATTAGAAGTTGGGTACATTTCGTGAGTAGAGATGTGTATCCAATGTACCTCTTGAGATGGGTGCTCCTCGTTAAGAGAGAATGAGTTACTTAGTAGTGATCTCCTTATCCCTTAACTATGAGCCCGCGTCAGTGTAGATATTGGAGAATCCATGTAAAGGCTAAAGAATATGACCCTACCTTAGGCAACTAGGGATCCCTCATCCGGTAATGGTAGTACAGGGATTCCATGTCTAGCTTTCATGGTCTATGTCGGTTAAAACTAGCCCCCACAAATGATGTATAATAACTAAGCTTTTTAAGGGTGTATTATTTATGGTAGGTGGTGGACATGGGATGCTACCTATCCATTGCACAAGTAGACATTTGGAGGGATTCTTGGTGTTTCTTTATATGAAATGTATGAATGGGTCAAGATATGATGCAAAATAAAGTATGCAAGTTGATATAATGTTAAGGAAGCATGTTGGTATGATGTTTTGAATGATGAAAGCTATTTACATGATGAATGTGTTGTGCCTAGTCTAAGGTAATTTCTAAGGATCACTAAGTGGAAGTAGTAGTATGGGATACTACTTTCATATTGCACTAAGTGTGACTTGGGAGTTGTCTTGGAGGATGGGTCTTATGTGAAGTTCCTAAGTATATATAAGTTTCTCTATTGTCTTTGGTATTTAATGGTGACTTGTATAAATGTAATGAAGTATGCTTATACATAGTAGTCTTAAGGATCTTTTGAGTAGGTATTGAGGAGGTTGTATGGGAGATCTCCTTATGTCTTACTTAGGGGAGCCTTTGGACAACTTAGGATAGGAGTAGTTCCTGTGTAATTTTCGGTTGACTATAATTATGCTCCTTGTTAGGAAAAATGGAAGTTTTACCTTATTTTCTAAATGATGATATTATATGACGTTTTGTAACTTAAAATTTCCCTTTTGCATGATTTTGCATAATGTCATACTTTGTACAATGTTTGTACTACACCCATAATTTTTTATATATGATAAATCTAGTTTGGAGTTTACGGTTAGAAGGAAAGCTTGGGAATTTACTCTCTCAAGACTAAGTATGTCCTCATATATTCGAGGGCATAGGCTATGTTTCTTTAAGTTAATCTTTAACACTTATTATGTATTTTCTTTCAATCTAAAGGGTCGTGTCCCTAAGATATTTATGTCGTGTCTTTATGTTGGCTTGTGACGATGAGACTATCCTTAGTATTTATAAAAGATATTTTCCTTATTATTATTTATCGTTAAATATTTTAAATTCCGCACTACTAGTGGGGATCCCATATGATGAGAATAGGCAATAAAAAAGGAATCCGTTGTTGTAACCTACTGTGATGGAGGGTGTTCTACTTGACAACGGTAGAACTTGAACACATCCCATGTAGGAACGTTGTTAGAGGTGTCACATTCTTCCCCACTTTGACAACATTCATCCTAGAATGACACTTGCCACTCTCCGAACACTTCCAAGAGTAGAGATTCAACTAACAGCTCATAACCATACAACATAACACATTATACAATAAACAATCTGGGAGAAAACATCAATTTCACATAATCAAGAGACTCACAACACAACAAGAAGATAGAAACTCATTCTACAACTCATTATGCAGTAAGACTCGCATTCTTCATTTCAAATAGCATGAACTCCTTTTAAATTCCTTTTCCTGCTCATATACATCAGTTCTATATAACAATTTTCAACTAATCAACAATTTAGTCAATTTTCCAAAAATTTCGTAGTAAGCTGCCAGGCATTACACTGAACATGCTTCGAAATTCAAAAAAATGCAATTTTTAGGAAATTGATGATGGAAACATGCTAATATGCAAGATAAAACCATAGAAACACATTTTACAATATAACCCTAACTTCATAAAATTCACAATGCAAGGAATAATTGAAATTCAATTCCAACAATACTCCTAAACACAATGCAACATGCAACATGCTACTATGACCATCTAGTTCCTCTACTAACCATACTCCCCCACTTAGTAGGAAATCGTAACACTAAAGAGAAAAATACAAGGACTTACCATAATCATCATTCTCTTACGGCTTTGCTCCTCTAGTCCGGAGTGCATATACGCGATTCTTCTTTGGAGGATCATCACCCAGAACATTTGGAGGAACTTGTTTACCCTTTCTTCCTCTAGAAGCAAAAGTAGGACAATCCCTCGCTTTTTGTCCACATCCAAAGCAACTACTGGTACCCATTAGGCATTCCCATAGTGCCTCTTCCCAGAAGTAGCACAATTAGGCTTACCACCTTGACAACCACTACCCTTCTCAAGTTTCCCCTAAGCACCCCTAGGTTCATCTTGGATTGAAACCTTATTCTTGAACCTAGATTGACTTTGATCAATTTTCCACTCCTCTTCAAGTTTCCAGAAATCCTACCAAGATTAGACTCCTCAATGGATTGAGCTTAAACAACGAGTCTAGAAAAATTCATATCATCATGGAGAATGGCCGTATGACACTCTTCTTTCACTAGGTCGGCGACCCCGGTCACAAACCTACTCATATCATCCCTAGGGTTAGACACTAAGGATGGAGCATACCTAGACAACATAGTGAATTTCAAAGAGTACTCCTCGACACTAATATTGCCTTGCTTGAGATTGATGAACTCCTCAACCTTCAGCTCCCACCTCTCACAGGGAAAGTACTTCCCTAAGAAAGCCTCCTTAAACTCTTCAAACTCTATGGGACCCGACTCAACTGGCTTATTATCTTTCCATTGGGTGTTCCACACTTGAGCAAACTCCATCAATTGTTAAGAAGCTAAATCCGGATTCTTCCTAGAAGTCACCCCATGGCACTCAAACATTATAATGACATCTAGGAACTCTTGGGGATCTTCTCCCACCTTAGAGCCAAGAAAGATAGGAGGATTCATCCTTAGAAAATCTCTCAATCTAGATTTCATAGTGCTCTCCACAACATTCACTCTAGGCTCAATACCCATATTAAAATGGTAGTCAAGGCTCAAGCTAAAGTAAAGCCTCGCTAATCTCACCATTAGTTATTTCCGGGGTAACTACCGGAACATCATTATCTTCTTCTACAATAGGGACTTGAGAATCTCTAGCACATTGAGCCCCTTGATCAACTTGAGAACCTTGAAGAACTTTCTCTACTTGTTTGACTTGAGGAGGAATCTCCTCATTCACATCATTCTCCAAAACTCTCTTAGCTGGTGTCCTCCTCGTATTAATCTCCTATAACACAAGGAAAAACCATAAATAAAGAACAATCATATCTTGTAAATCTCGACGACATTACATAGGAGTAGAAAAGAAGGGAAACTCTATCATACAATATCCTGTCGCGCATAGGTGTGTCGCGACTCACGCTGATAAACGGGACTCTACTAGACGTGACTTGATAAGACTTTTTAATTCCTAAAACAACTTTAATAACCAATGCTCTGATACAATATTTTTCACATCCCTAGAGTACACCCTAGAAGATCGGGCACTCTCGGAGTACGGCATGACGTACTTGACCTCTCGGGGGTCTTGTATAAACCCTTTCTATCATTCATCGCATATACATACATGAAAAGTAGTGAAGAATTTAAACTTTTCACAACATTCGAATAGTCTTTCATAATTTTTTTCATATATAAAGCATAGGAAATACTAAGTCTCATGTCAGCAAATGTAAGACACAAGAATACTTGGGACAACGCCCCATAAAATCAAAATATAGTACTACTAAGTCCATCACAATGCTTTAATAAAGAACTCGAAGATAGTGATGCCCTCGAGTCAAATAACGACATACTTCAACCTTTCTTGAAAGATCCTATAATCCAAGCTTCGCTCCAAAAAGCACCTACACCTATGACTAACTTCAGAGATAGTTAAAAGTATAGAATTAGTACAAACACATGTACTAAGTATGGATTAATGCATACAATCATGATAACGGTCATTTAATGGAAATATTCTCTTTTTAATTAAAACATCATAGTATAAGCATAAGAACAACATTCAACACCATAGAAACACATAAGATATAACATAGGCATTTTATCACTTTTTAAGGAACATTACAGTGAACTAACTCAATGTAACAGTGAAGTAACTCAACTTCAAAGAAACCCATTTAGCCTGCAACCCTCTCACTAAAAGTTATGCTAAGACTTACTTGAGTAAGACAAAGAGGGACCACCCATACACCCTCTCTAAGCACACCTAAATGATCTTTGGGAATACCTATAATTAGATACATACACTTACAAAACACCAAAACACATAACATATATAATATGACATTCTCCTCACCAAGGTTATCAAAAGACTTATCAACGTAATTCACAAAGAGTACGCCCATACACCCTTTCCAAGATTACCTAAATAATCCTTAAGACTTCCTATGTTTAGATCATGTCTAATTTGTCAACAAACTTTCCTATCTAGAGTAATTCTGAAGATTTCCCTAAGTAAGACATGAAGAGACCATCCTATATGCCCCCTTCACACATTAACTAGGCAATCCTTAAAGTTACTCTAGTATAGGTACTTATTCATTTACATGCCTTCTAAGTTAAGATGTTATCTTCATTGGTTCATTTAAGAGACATTCATCACATAAGGACATTTAAGTAATGGTCTTGGAGATGACCTAGGGATTCACTCACTAACATCTTCAAACCCCAATTGTGCAATGTCTAGGTAGCGTCCCATACCACCACCTAAACTTCATACAACTTCTCCAACACTAGTGGGTATCCCATATGATGAGAATAGACAATAACCGACATAGACCATGGTATCAATGGATGGAATCCGAAGTGGTAACCTACTCTGATGAATGGTGTTCTACTTACCAAAGGTAGAACTTGGACAAATCCCATGTAGTAAGGAATATGAAGGGTTGCTTTGCACTCTAGCCTCATTATTAACTAGATCTACTTCCCTAACCATACTCATTCGATGATCAGTTCCATATATAGTTCATAACCCAATCCCATTTACCTTACCAAAGAGGTCCCCTATAGTTGCCTTTCAATGGTTAAGAGGTTAGCTCAATGATTTTCCTAAGGATGATTGTCGTTCCAGCCAACCAACCTTAAGTCCAGCATTCCCACAAGAAGGATACCGTTACAACTTTCGACTTCAAGGATATCATAACCTCTAAAGTAGATTGAGGGCTCTACATAATTTGAACTTCTCACTATGTTAAAGGCCACATGTAATTCATACATACAAGACTAATTGGCTTTAGAATCCTAATTAAAGATTCCCATATTCACAATGTACATATCTCAAGTAAGGGACACAAGTCTACTAAACAAGACACACACATACTTCACATATATCATATCATTCTAGAAGCATATAGGCATAACCATCCTCATCTATAGGTCACCCTATTAACTACTATAATATCATCAATATAACCATCATAAGACTCATAACAAGTAGTCTAACATGATCACCTAACAACATCAATATAAGAAAACATACTTCACCTTAATAACAAGTAGATAGATATGATCATATTTTACATCAATAACCTACACAAACCATCATAATATATCAAGTTGTTTGCCGACAAGTCCATGATCATCATAATACATAAAGTAACACTAACGAGGCCACATAATTCACAATTATAACACATAGCACCGCCGCCATAAGTGGACCATAAAAATCACAAAATAATAAAAGACCTATATTACATAAAATAAAGAGAATTAGGGAAGCTTACCACCAATCCATTCTCACCACTTCAATCCATAGCTAAATCATCCAATACAATACAAAAAAAGGCCCTTACCCATGGTCATGATCATGAATCCAATACAAAAATCATAATATACAATGAATCTAGATCAATTCAATATAGATTTATCAATCTAAGACAACTTATACATCAATCTAATACAATTCTTACATCATCCAATAGCCCAAATAAAACTACACTAGAATTAATAAGATTTGAGACATGATCATATAACCCAAACTATAGCCGAATTGAAGAGTTTATATTTTGCAATGGTTCATGAATATTTTAGGTTAAAATCATCTAATTAACATCAATTCAATAAATATTCAATGATTCAAAATGTTTTATGCAATAACCCATGTCTAGATCACAAAATTGGATAAGTTCATCTTTACAAGACTTTAGAAATCACTTTGAAGTTTGGCTCCTTGATGAAAAGAGTTTCAAGGATGAAGAAACCATACCTCAATAAATCTAAACCACTAAATTGATGAAGAATCACCAACCAAACTTCAATCAAATATCTTCCTTGAGTTTTGGCTCAAATTGAGATTTAGAGAATTTCATTGAGAATTTGAGTTTTGATTTTAGAATCATGAATTCATCTAGGTAGTTAGGACTTATAAACCCACTTAAAATACCTATAATACCATTGGGAAAAAACCCAATTAATTATTTGGATGTGCGGTGAATTTACCTATTCGCCCCTTCACTTAACAGTGAAGCAGACGAATTGCAGGAACCTTCGACGCATGTTCACCTACAGACCATCACTCAACAAACGGATCGTCCTGCTGGTCCATGGTTTGGTTCATAGCCAGGTCTTTGAAAGCTCAGGATCCAACACCTAAGTCTTGTCCAACGTTCTCCACCTACAGGGAGTCGACCAGCCTACTCGGTGTCGATTGCCTCCGCAGGTGGGACTGCCTTTGGCATTTTGGCCACCATGATAGGTCCTTCCTCAAGGACAATTTTGTTTGTTCTTGGGGATGTTTTCCCGGACGTTTCCTACTCAAATATGCTTGTAAACGAGTTTATGACCTCCCACATAAATTTCATCTAAAAGGAACACATAAAACTCAACGAAATATGCTAAGACACACAAGGTCGTTTCAAGGCAAACCTTTCGAACATCATGGACGTTCTTGGACGTTTCACCGCCAAACTTCATGAAACTTCACACACTGCCTATAAACACTATTATTACTCATATAATAACCTCATAAGCTCATAACACACACCTATAAGCACATAAATACACATGAGCCACATAGGTCTCTAGTCGTCGAACGTCTTGGTCGTCCCTTGACGTTTGACTTCCAATTCACCTAAATATTTAGACACTGCCTCATTACCACATTATAAACTATTTAAGGACCTTATACCCTCATTAAAAACATGTTACTTTCTAGATTCACCTAATTCATTTTAGAGGTGTCACATTCTCCCCCACTTTGACAATATTCGTCCGCAAATGACGTTGCCACTCTCTGAACACTTCCAATAGTATATATTCAACTAACACATCTCATAACCATACCACGTAAAACATTATACAATACACAATCTAGGAGAAAAAATCAATTTCACATAATCAAGAGGCTCACAACACAACGAGAAGATAGAAACACATTCTACAACTCATTATGCAATAAGACTCACATTCTTCATTTCAAATAGCATGAAATCATTTTAAATTCAATTTAAGTCTCATATACATCAGTTCTATACACATTAAAACAATTTTCAACCAAAGAATAGCTTAGTCAATTTTCCAAAAATTTCACCGTTATGACTCAAAGTACCCCCTAGGAATTGGGACTATGACTTGAATAAAATCCTACATGACCCTCTTTCCTTATCCTAAATTATGAATTGATCTTGTATATGACGTTAAGAGTTGGTATTGATTATTCTATTGAGTATTTCACTATATTGTTGTTATGATTGTTGTAAGTTGAATGTAAGTTCTTGAGTAAGGTACTATGAAGCAAAAGGCAAGTCTTCTAAAGTTGTGATTGCTCTATGATGTTTATGTTAGCCTATAAATAATGTCACAATGCTAATGAAGTATGTATGATTATTCCATGCATATATGTTGGGCTATGAATATATTAAATTGTGAGCTCATGATAAGAATACGATAATGCAAGTTTATGATATCCTTTTGTATGCTTTGCACAAGATGATTTATGACAGGTTAATCTCACAGACGAAGGGTTACGATTAAAGGAAATTCTCATCTTCTAAAGAGCTTATGATCATGTTTATGCAAGGAGTCAATCTCCTATGACTTATGATAACATTTATGAATAAATAATGACTTAAAGGTTAATCAAAAAGGCACTTAAGCTTAGGACCGATGGACTAGATATGAGTGGTGTCCCTTCCCTAGTTGCAAGGTAGGTTCACAATGACTCTCATGAGATAGAGGATGACATGTAATCTGCAACTATGGGTCTATAATATATCTCCTAGTTCTTGAGCTATGTTGCCACCATAGCATACTAGCTAGTGGATCCACCTAGAAAGCTATGTCATGTTTGGTTCTACTTTTTCCAGTAGACCACCTTCTTCGGTGTGGGGTTTTATGACACCGGATTCCATGTTTAGCTCACATGGTATAATGTCGGGTAAGGCGAATGTTCCGTCATCTAGAATGAAATATAAATAAATGAACCTTCACTAGGGTGGCTCGAAGAGTCTACTTAGTATAGTTAGGGGTATGTGACTCTACCTAGAAATTGCACAAGTTGACTCTAAGAGAAGTCCTAGGAGATTGTTCTTATGTAATAAGATAACATGAAAGGTATGATGCTTATGATACATGTTATTACTCTTATATAAAGTTGGTTACGTTGATGGACATGTTATCAATCTATATTTCTTTATGAGGTGATTACTACTAATGTTACAAGTTATATGAAGCAAAACTTTACTTATGGTCTCCTAGCTTCACATAACCATTGCATTGTTAGGTTAGGGATGGGATCATTGGTAAGTGTTTTGTATGTGATGTGTATATGATCTTTTGAATATGAACTTTTAACATGACTCTATGATAATATGACTTTGATTATGATCATGATTTATGTTGATGGAATCCTTAACTTGTACATGTTCTATGGTATGCACATTGAAGAACTTTTTCATGCATGTCCTTAAATGTTATGTGCATATACCTATACTTAGTACATGTGGTGTACTAACCCCATTACATTATAATACTACAAATGTAGGGTCCGGCCATTGATGATTAAGAAGGTCGATTGAAGAAGCTTGAAATCTTTCTCCAAGTGTTGGTAGGTCCTCATGTTTGGGGATGCTATCTTTTCATTATTTTAGCTTACGAAGACTTTAATAGATTTTAAAATAATGGTACTTCCATTTATGCTCTTCGGATTCTTTTGTATTAAGAACTATATTGCGTATTGACTATTTATTGGTATCACATCAGGGAAGCACATCCTAGACATAACCAGCGTCGTCGTCCTGTTTGAGGAATAAGATTAGCCTTTTAGCTTAAATCATTAAATTCATAGGTCAAAATGCGAAAAAACTTAAAATTTTCATTACTTCTACAATAAGGTTTACATATACTTCTACACACACATAATATATTCATATCGAGTATACATAGTCCCTTCGTATAGAAAGCTTACATAGACTTCTACTTTTATTGCACATAAGTATATATATATATATATATATATATATATATATATATATATATAAGATATAAGATATAACTTAGTATAAAATTGACGTCTCATCTCATAACCACCTAACAAGATTATAACAATTTGGGCCTAGCACAGACATCAATGTAATAGAGCCACATATAGGCTATACAATCATTACTCAAATGAAAAGGGAAGGAACATAAGAGTCTTAAAACTACAACAACTCCATAAGCTTAGATATTGGCATTGCCCTCAGAAAGTGAGGACCTACCCACTTGGATGATTGATAAATTCCAAGTCTTCTTCAAAGTCGTCTCATAAGCCTTCAAAGACCGGAACCTAAAATGTTGGGGAAAAAGGGAAAAGATGGGGTCAGTACACCACTTGTACTATGTATGAGACTTATGTACCGTGGTTTCACGGTACATTCAATGCTTTTTCCTTAAGTTTAGTGTGTGTCTAGGGCCTTTTCATAGTAATTTTAATGTATTTTTATCTGTGTTTTGCAGGAAAGTTGTCCAAAATGGAAATGGAGAAGACTGCAGAAATTAGTGCATAAGTGACCACCTACGAAGCCATCGACGGCCAGTCGTTTCATCGACGGACTGTAAGTGGTGGCCCTCGACTGAAGGTTTGAGCATATGGAAGAAACTCGGGGAATTCAGACCAAGTGTGGGGCTACGAAAGAACCGATGGACAATATTATTGGTCCGTCAATTGGATTAGAGAAGGTTCAAGTTGAAGTCTTGAAGAAGATGCCAAGTATGGATTAACGGAAGCAGTCGACGGTCCGGCGATCCATCGATGGGTCGTAAGTGGGGTCATCGATTGAAGACGCATTTTGGGACAAACTTTATTTATTTTGAACTCCTTTGAAGTTAGGACTTTGTTATTATATATAGGGTTAAAAACCTCATTTTTGGGGTTAGACTTTTTATTTTTTTTCATACTTTTTTTCTTGGATCTTTGACTTTGAAATTTAGCAATTTTATTCAAGTTTCCGGATTCGATTATCAAGTAAATCTTGCTATTTCAAGTGTTATTTCTGGATTTTCTTCAAACTTATCAAAGTAAGTACATGAATTCTTATCAAACAATCATGTATTGTGTATTTCTAAGCATGGGTAACGAAATCCACAACTAGGGTTGTGGGATCCATGGGTGATTAACAAGGTAAAACTAGCTAAATAACAATTCTAGAATAGGTTCTTGCATGTATTGATAATTCTTTTGTTTAGAAGTCTTTTTAACGAGTGCACGCGTTAGAACTTGTCCAATTTCTATTTGCCGGACCAAGGGGGTAGTTAATAGGAAAAGAATTATCAACATAGATTTAGTAAATACTATCTAATAGGCTAGTTTAGATTGGTGCAAAGTAATAACTAAGTCATACATCGAATATGATGCTTAGTATGAAGTAAAGGTAATGTTTAGTATCTAAGACACACGTAGACGGACAAAGGTACGGGGTGAAATTCTCTAAATGCCGGACGAAGGATTTAGAGATACATAAATTATCACTTTGCATGCAAGACACTAGGAAAGAATTGTTATAGCTAGGATTACCGCGTTATGAACCTATGAGGAACACTTACACGCTAGTTTCTCTCATCACTTGATAAAAACAAAAATTTAATATTGCTACTTGTTTTATTTAGAAATAATTGAACACTTTTAATTTCACAACCCCCCCCCCCCTTTAATTAACTATTTTTGGAAAGGACTTGATTAAATAGAAGTAATTGTATATTGAAGTTAAGTCTAAACCATTGTACCCGTGGGATTGACCCTAACCTACTTGTTGGTTCTTTTCTTGATACGACCGCTTATACTTCTGTAAAGAAGTGTAATTTGAGCGTATCATAGACCATATGCAAATATAATATAAAATCATTTAAAAAGACTTGAATAAATAGAAGTAATTGTATATTGAAGTTAACTTTAAACAATTTTCCTCGTGGGATCGACCCTAACCTACTTGTTGGGTTCTTTACTTTATACGACCGCTTATACTTCTGTAAAGAAGTATAATTTGAGTGTATCAAATTTTGGCGCCGTTGTCGGGGAAAGTGACTTTTAGATTAACTTTAAGCACATTACCGAATTTGAGTCAACAATTTTCTAATTTTACTTTTTCTTTTTCTTTTTGTCTCTCTCAGGTCTAGCTCTAGTGTATGTCAAGTACACGGAGTCGAGGAGAGACAATACTTCCACTTCATCCAAAACTAAATCGTACACTCCGCAGGATGAACGATCCACACAATCCTTCTAATCTTGGTGATGGGATCAACCATCAACTTCTTCAGCCAGTTGATGCTCATAATCAAGTGTTAGTGGAGAACCCTGGTGAAGGTGATCTGAGGAGGCAACCTACCACCCAACGTCCTCAAGAGTACTATAGGGGCAATGTTAACATCACTGATTCTGATGGGCCACTTGTCCTACCTCCTCTACCAGATGGTCATACTTTCATGGTAACTAGTAGTTTGATGAAGATGCTCACCGCCAGAGGTTTGTTTTCGGGGCTACCATCTTGGGATCCACATGCGCACATAGCCAAGCTGAGGTCGGTGTGTAGGGAGTCCTGACTTGTACATGGATGTCATCGGGTTAAGAGTGTTCCCTCTCTCATTGATGGGAGAGGCTGCTATATGGTTTACTGAGTTGCCCTATAACTTGATGTATACTTGGAACCAGTTGAGTGATGTGTTCCTGGCACATTACTATATGGTGTCAAAAAAGCTGAACCACAAAGATAGGGTGAACAACTTTGTGGCATTACCTGGGGATTCAGTAAGTTGTTCTTGAAATAGGTTAACCTCATTTTTGAGAAGTGTCCCAAACCACCGCATTGATGATGAATCTTTGAAAGAGTATTTCTATAGGGGGCAAGACAATAATAATAAAGTAGTGCTTGATACGATTGCGGGTGGTTCTTATGGGGAGTCTACTTATGTAGAGATCGCCGAGAAGTTAAAGAAAATCTCTCGAAATAATAAAGCTTGGAGCACTAGGAAGTCGGATACTGGGAGAAACACTTTCGCAGTGCAAGCCACACATAACCCAACCACAAATGAGATTCGTGAAGAGATGGCTCAAATGAGATAGGATTGGTGTTGAAACATGTCACAAGGGGTGTAGAGAAAGTAAATGCGGTGAAATTTTTGGCTAAACCACCACCGGCGGTTGATGAGTACTACAATGAAGATTTTTATGCAGTGAATGAGCAGACGGGGGTTTCCGGCCGAACGCCCAAGGATCCAATAAGGAGAATTGGTGCCAAGGTCAAGGAAATCAAGGTCGAAACTATGGGAATTACAACAGAGAATGCCATTATGTTCGTGAAGGAAACTACAACCGTGACAACAACTTCAACCGGGGTAACTATGAAACAGAAACGATCGAAGTGGGCCCTATGTTTCGCAAACCGGGGTAACTATGGAAATAGAATGCCATTGTATGGCAGTCACGACTCGAGGGGGTAAGCAAACCATTGATCCACCTATGTCTGCTGGTGTTTAAGATGAGGGTAGAAGAGAAGATGAGGTAGTAGAAGATAGTGGTGAGTTGTTAAATGAAGCAGTGAAAGAATAAGAGATGCCCCAAAAGGTGACCCCTGTTCCTAGACCACCACCACCATTCCCACAAATATTGGTGAAGAAGATCGAGGATGGAAAATATTTGCGTTTTATTACTACGTTGAAATAGCTTTCCATCAATGTCCCTTTCATAGAAGCTCTTGAACAAATGCCCGGTTATGCCAATTTTATGAAAGATATGGTTACTAAGAAGAGGTCGTTGAGTTTTGAGGATTATGATAGGATGCAACATTGTAGTGTTATTGCTACAAGGTCACTTGTGCAAAAGAAAAAAGATTCAGGCGCTTTCACTATTCCATGTACTATCGGGTTGTTATACTTTGCTAAAGTACTATGTGATCTTGGTCTAAGCATAAATCTCATGCCTCTATCTATCTACAAGAAGTTGGGTTTGGGTGACCCAAAACCCACTGCGATGCGGTTACTGATGGCTGAACGAACAGTGAAGAGGCCTATTGGGATACTCCATGATGTGTTGGTGAAATTAGATTCATTCATATTTCCGGCTGATTTTGTCATTCTGGACTATGAGGTCGACTTTGAGGCCTATTATCCTTGGTAGTCCATTCATTGCTACTGGTCGCTCTTTGGTCGATATGGAAAAGGGGCAGATGATGTTCAGTTGAATAATGAAGAGGAAACTTTTAACATTTGTAGGTCCATGAATCAGAGTGGTGAGATCCAAATGGTATCTTCTATATCTTACATGGTTGAGAGTACGTCTGATGTTTAGATCGAAGAGCGACTTGGTGTTGACGCACTAGCGGCATTGATCATGAATTTTGGGAGTGATGGTATTGAAGAGTATGGGACATTTGTTGCGGCACTTGATCGAGGTGATTTTCTGTTCAAACCAAAGAAATTGGAGTTAGACATGAAACATCGCGAGTCTCCACCCGCGAAAATATCTATTGAAGAGGCTCCAAAATTAGAGCTTAAAGCTATACCACCTCATCTGAGGTAGGTATTCTTGGGAAAAATGACACTTTGCCGGTAATTATTTCATCAAATTTGAAGGTGCAACAAGTGGAGTGTTTGGTTGAAGTGTTGAAGAGGTTCAAGAGAGCTATTGGGTGGACTATTGCGGATATTATTGGGATCCCTCCCGGTAGTTGTTTACACAAAATCCAACTCATGACCGATTATAAACCAAGTATTAAGCACCAGAGACGTTTGAATCCACCTATGCAAGAGGTTTTGAAGAAAGAGAATATTAAGTGGTTGGATGTTTGAGTCATATATCCCATCGTAGATAGTAGTTGGGTATGATCCGTTCAGTGCGTGCCCAAAAAGGGGGAATGACAGTGGTACCAAATGAGAAGAATTAGCTTGTTCCCATGAGGCCGGTGACCGCATGGAGAGTGTGTATGGATTACCAGAAGTTGAATTCATGGACTGATAAGAACCATTTTCCTATGCCCTTCATGGATCAGATGTTAGATAGGCTTGAAGGAAAATGGTTGTATTGTTTTCTTGATAGTTATTCGGGTTACAACCAAATCTCTATTGCACTGGAGGATCAAGAGAAAACCACTTTCACTTGCCATTATGGAACTTTCGCGTTCAAGAGAATGCCCTTTGGGTTGTGTAATTCACTGGCTACTCTTTAGAGATATATGATGTCGATATTCTACGATATGGTGGAGGACACCATGGAGGTGTTTATGGATGATTTTTCTGTTGTTGGAGACTCTTTTAATCTTTGTTTGAGTCACTTGGCCGAAGTCCTCAAAAGATGTGAAGATTGCAACCTTGTGCTAAATTAGAAGAAATTTCACTTCATGGTGAAATAGGGTATTGTATTGGGCCATCGCATCTTAGAGAAGGGTATAGAAGTTGATCAAGCCAAAGTTGAGGTGATAGAGATACTTCTTCCACCCATCTCTCTAAAAGGTGTGAGGAGTTTTCTTGGGCATGAAGGCTTCTACCGAATGTTTATCAAGGATTTTCAAAAATTGCACATCCTCTGTGCAAGCTACTTGAGAAAGAGTGTAAATTTTATTTTGATGAATCGTGTCTGAAGGCATTTGGAGAGTTGAAGGAGAAGTTTGTATCTGCGCCCATTATTATTTCCTCGGATTGGAGCAAAGTGATATTTGATGCTAGTGGGGTAGCTCTTGGTGTGGTATTGGGACAAAGAAGGGATAAAATCTTTCACCCTATTTATTACGCCAGTAAGGACCTTAATGAAGCTCGAAAGAACTATATTGTGACTGAACAAGAGTTCCTTGCGGTGGTATTTGCTTTCGAAAAATTTTGCTCCTATTTGCTTGGCACGAGAGTCATAGTGCATACTGATCATTCTGCTTCTAGATATTTGATGGCAAAGAAGGATGCGAAACCAAGGTTTATTAGATGGGTATTACTGTTGCAAGAGTTTGATTTCGAGGTGAAAGACAGAAAAAGGACTGAAAACCATGTTGCCGACCACTTGTCCATATTAGAGGATGAAGCTATGCGAGAGTTGGGTGAAAAGGTTGAAATTGATGATACTTTCCCTGATGAGCATGTATTGGCCGCTTCTCATGACTTGATTCCATGGTTCGCCAATTTTGCGAATTATCTGGCTAGTGATATAGTCCCATCTGACTTGTCCTTTCATCAAAGGAAAAAGTTCATGCATGATGTGAAAAAGTTCTTTTGGGATGAGCCTTACTTATATCGTAGTTGTGCCGATGGGCTTATTCGCCGATGTGTGCCGGAAGTTGAAATGTTAAGTGTGTTGGAGGCATGTCATTCCTCGCCCGTGGGAGGGAATCATAGTGGTATCTGGACCGCCAATAAGATTTTGCAGTGTGGGTACTATTGGCCAACCATCCACCAAGATGCTCACGAGTTCGCCAAGTCATGTGATAAGTGCAAAGAGATGGAGGAATTTTGAGGAGGCAAAAGCTCCCTTTGAATCCCATTATAGTAATTGAGTTGTTTGATGTATGGGGCATTGATTTTATGGTCCCGTTTGTGAGTTATCATGGGATGATATTATTATGTTGGTGGATTATTTGTCAAAATGGGTGGAATACACTTGCAAACAATGAAGGGAAGAGTGTCACCGCGTTATTGAAAAAGAACATATTTTCTAGATTTGGCATCCCTAGGACCATTATTAGTGATGGGGGATCCCACTTTTGCAACAAGTTGTTTAAAGAGTTATTGGATAAATATGGGGTTCGCCACAATGTAGCCACTCCCTACCATCCACAGACTAGTGGGCAAGTTGAGGTATCAAGAAATCAAGCAAATTCTAGCAAAACGGTGAATGCTAGTAGAACGGATTTGTCAAGGAGGCTTGATGATGCTCTTTGGGCCTACCTGACAACATACAAGACTCACATAGGTATATCTCTTTACCAACTTATATATGGGAAAGCTTGTCACTTACCGGTTGAGTTAAAGCACAACGCCATATGGGCGATGAAGAAACTTAAGATGGTTTGGAATGAAGCAGCGGAAAAGAGACTAAATTTGTTCAATGAGCTTGATGAGTTTCGCTTGAAGGCATATGAATGTTCAGCCCTCTACAATGAAAATATGAATAAATACCATGACCAAAAGATTGAGAAGCTCGAATTTGCGATTGGGGACTTGGTGCTTTTGTTAAACTATAGGTTGTTCTTGTTTTTGGGGAAAATCAAGTCCAAATGGACTGGTCCATTCTTGATCACTAAAGTGTTCTCTTATGGCGCGGTTGAGTTGAAGAACAAGGAGGGTGCAAGGTTCACGGTTAATGGGCAAAGAATCAAGATCTACCTTGGGCATGCAAAAAATGCCAATCAAATGGTTGAAACATATCATGTTGATGAAGTCTGAGTAATCAAGAGTCTTGCGTCGTGCCGCTACGTTAAATCAAGCGATGATTGGGAGGCAACCCAATGTGTATGCTCTAGCCAACAATAGGTTTTTCTTGTCCTTGTAGGAATAGTTTCATTATTTCATTTTTTTTACTCAATGTCATGTGTGAATTTACTTTTATTTCTTTTAAGTCTGTTGTCTAGAAAGTAGTTTAGGGTCCTTGTCGACAAAGTGTCCAGAAAACATAAAAAGAATGGCTTATTTGGTGCTCAATGTGCAGGGACCAAACCACCAGAAAATCTGCAGAAAATGGTGTGGTGCACTGATCTATGAACCAACCGACGGACCATCATCTCATCGACAGATTGTCGATGATGTCCGTGGATCCCACGTAGGTTTCAATACTATTTAAGTTAGGGCACAATCAATGGAGAAGTTGACGGACCTTCGATTGACTTACGGTCCATCGACGGGGAATCGTTATTTCTCCAGAACACATGACCCAACCTGACCCGACCGCCTATATATTAAAATTACCCTTTCAGTTACCCCCACACCTTTTCAAATTCTCCCCCAACCATTTCCCTCCCCTTACTCTCTCACTCCCCCATCAACTCAAATATTAATTCACTCTAAATTCCCCTCTAATTTTATATTCTCTCATCTTCTCACAAATCCCAGTACCCTACTCCCCCAATTTCCCATCCAATCCAAGCATTTTTCTAGTCGGTGTTCGTAGGTGGGGTTGTTGGTTGTTGTTGCCATTTCACTCACTCCACTACAGAATACATGTATGTCCTTCTCATGTACTCACTGATTTCATATCATTTGCTTGGAAACCGAATTGCTAGCATGTGGGTATTGACTTACTGATAACCTTGCATGATTAACTTGTAAAAGAGTCCTTGACCCTTATAATGATGGTAAATGAATGGGTTGGGGGTGTTAAATGATTAAATGAACTCGGAATGTGTTTGAATTATTGTTTTCCGACCTAGGTCTTGATAGACTCTTAGATTCTAGGATCGAAATTGGAATAATCGAAGCCCTAGGAATGATGAAGTTGTTTGCCAATTGCTATTGAAAGATATGTGTCCTACTATGCTTGAATTTTTCCAGTTGGTGCTGCATATAATGTTTGCCAAAAATCTATCTCTGACCGACAGTACGAGACCCCGTCAATGGACCGTCGGTCAATCTACGGACCATCGATACCTGCACCTCGTATTTGGTTAACTCTACAACGACAGAAGTGGACTACGGTATGTCGATTGATCGACGAGCTGTTCTGCACGTCCGTCGTTTCTAACTACAACCCTGTTCTCTAAAGCTTTCTAAATTTTTCTAAGCGACGGAAGAGGACTACGGTCCATCGATTCATTGACGGGACGTTCTTCACATCCGTCGTTTCTAATTGCAACTTCTGTGGACTTATAACTTCTGAAATGTGCTACGTGTCCACCGATGGACCCTATCGATGGAACGTCGTTTCATCGATGGACCGTCGATAATGTCCGTCGTTCAGTTCTGCAGTTCTGCACTTCACGGTGTTTTATGTTCCATATTTGGTGTTTGTTTCTTTTGAATGTGTAGGATGATTACAATAAAATTAATAACTCTCCTTTGCTGGTACCGATGACCCCCAACCCTTATATTGTTTACTCTAGAGGACAATCCAAGTTCGTCGCCCCTTCACGCCGGATGATTGGCTCTTAGGATGATGATCGTGATCCCGAATACGTGCCACCAGGCACCCAGACATTGAGACAAACTGCTAGGGCCACTCGGGGCATGCCCAAGAAGGTGGCGTTTGGCGTAGTCACTGCCTCCCAGTCTGATGAGGAGCGCACACTGACCGGCACACCGTCTAGGTCTGTCTCGGGTTCTGAGGAAGCGTCTGGCTCCGAGGAGGCTTCTGGTTTTGATTCGGCCCACTCTACAGGGTTGAATGAGGCCACTGCCTCCGGTTCCGGTTCACACAGTGCTCTTGTTCCTGATGCACCTGCACACCCTGCCTCGTGTTATGAGAGCCAGAGTTCGGAGTCTGCTCCAGCCATCCGACATGATGACCCTTCACTGGTTTCAGATCAGCCTAACCGGTGGTTCGTAGAGGGGCAGCACCAAATGTATAAGTGGGTGATGACGAAGACGCTGACTGTTGAGCGGCAGGTTCTTACAGGGAGTCTACACACTGTCCCTACAATACATTCTCTTTTCACCCGCCACGAGCTCGATTGGATTGCCAGGAGTGTGGGGCAATACAGTGAGGAGTTGGTGCGAGAGTTCTACGCTTCTTATGTAGCGACTCTCCGAGGTCAGTTGGATAGGCAGTCTAACCCCGCCAAACAACCACCACTCACTAAGGTTCGAGTCCTTGGTTTCACAATGGATATCTCTTTGCCGGCCATTAACCGTTTCCTATATGGCACAGATACCGATGCCAACACGGTTCCCCTCACAGTCGAGTTTGACTATAGGTGGAATGTGGTCAAGGAGGGTCATTTCATGGGCGACAAGAATCTGAGAGAGACCACCAAGAGGTGGATTGCCCAGCACATATCCTTAGACCGTGAGGGCGCAGACTGTGTTTTGCATCCCAGAGGCCTCATCAAGAAGGCCAACCTCATATTTGCAGCCAAGTTCCTCTGGCTGTTGGTCCGCCACCATCTATCCCCCACTGATGCTGACAACATACTTACGTGGGATAGAGCGGTATTGGTAGCTACTATGATCACCGGGTTCGAGATAGATTTTTCGAGGCTATTGCTATCTATCATCCATGAGAGGGCTTTTAAGTGCTCGATCACTTACCCTTTTCCTTTTATGATCTTTTAGTTGTGCAGGGCTGCTGGAGTGCCCATTTGGCATATAGATGTCCTCCGGACTCCTACAGGTACAATGGACATAGGTATCATCTAGGATGAGGCCAATGAGAAGGCACCAAATAGAGGGCCTTGATTGGATGTAAAACCACTGGGTGAGAACCTCGCAGAGACGGTAGACCAAGACCAAGGGGATGATCAGGCTGCTTCAGAGCCTACCAACACCACCCCGGTTGAGTCTGCGCCGGGCACTAGTAGAGCACCGAGTTCTTCCCGGTCTACATCACCATCAGCAGCACTGGTCCTGATTGCTAGGGTACACAATCTAGAGGCTGAGATGTCTACATTGTTGCACCTTATCCAGCCTTTGATGCAGAGGTCCATTACCGAGGCTGAGGACTGGATTGAAAAGAAAGTTGCTCAGTATATTGGAGGCGGATTCAGGTAGTCCACCAGTTCCTCGATGCTTTTGAGTTGCGGGTACTTGCACGCCCAACCC
This sequence comes from Solanum lycopersicoides, assembly GCA_022817965.1. Lineage (NCBI taxonomy): Eukaryota > Viridiplantae > Streptophyta > Magnoliopsida > Solanales > Solanaceae > Solanum > Solanum lycopersicoides. The sequence goes on along the minus strand of CM040625.1, from coordinate 23,276,604 downwards.
CCACCATTTATTTGACCGATCTTCAGGAGGTTGTGGCAATTCTGCGGGCAGACATGAATGCGATACTTGATGTGCGGGTACCCGATCCTGAGTCCGTACCTGTGGAGCCTGCGGAGGATACGGTGCTCACTGCACTATTCCAGACTACCACTGCACCACCGCCTCCTCCACGTGAGCTTGCCAAGAGGCACCATTCCAGCCACACTAGTGAGGGTGAGGGTGCTCGGGCTAGGAAGAGGGAGAGCTTAGAGATGGAGGCTGCGAGGATATCCTCGTTGATTGATGAGGAGGCCCTGCATATGAGGGCTCATGAGTTAGCTGCTGGGGCGTCTAGCTCCAGCTTAGAGGTCGGTAAGCGGAGCACCATAGAGGGTGAGGACATTGCTGTGGACATTGTTGCGGACATTGCTGTGGACACTACTGATGGTGTCCCTACTAGTGATGGATCGGGTTTTGGGCAACCAGACCCGCCTGCTTGTTGATCTTCAGCGCTATGCGTCTCAGGTTTGATTCACCTACCACCCTGTTTTTATATTTCTTATGCATTGGGGACAATTGAATGCTTTCTTGTTGGGGGTGGGGTAAATGGAAAGTGAGTGTTAGGGTGAAGTCTGATTAGCCTAACTTATGATCCTCTCTTGGTAGTTTTCTTGCGTGTGTTCTTTTGCCCCAAGAGACTGGTTATTTTACTGTTTAACCGGCATGTTAGTATCTTTTACAAAGTATGTGAAATCTGATGCATGATATCTAATTATAAATGATATCCCATTCTAGAAACAATGCTTGCATGGATTAGGTCTAATGAATGTTGAACATGTTGGCTCTAAGAATGACATAGAGTTGCACTACTGCATGACCCTCAAATCGACAACTCAACTAGGTGTCTAATAATCTGATAGGGTAATGAAATGTCAAGAGAGTGTGAGGAAATTTGATTGTTTCGCCGTTGGTACCTAGCTAGAACTTGCCCGGTTAGTTCTGCAAAAAGGAATCTGTGTTAGACATTTAGAAAAGGATCATAGGCCCTTGTTCAAATTATCCAATCTTTAGCCTAAATAAAAGAAAACCAAATGAATCGATCCTCTTTTTATCAAAATCTTTTGAGCTTAAAATAGATCTTTCTGTTCTACACCAAATTGTATTCCCTAGATATAATGTGTTGGCCCTGGTCCCTCCTTGGGCATGTGCACCTCAACTTAGGCCAAAATCATAAGTTAAGGGTGGATAATGCAGAAACTGACCTCGTCTTGGCTATAACCCAACATTGGGTATTGTCTACATTGACTCATGGCAAAGCCATAATATGTGGGTGGCTATTATGAGTAACGTCCCGAAAAGAGGGGATGAAAAGAGTAATGTGGAAAAAGAGAAGAAACAGTGTGCAAGAGAATTGACTTAGTAAAAATAAAATAAAATAAAATTAAAAAAAAGGGGTGTTGAAAGGAGAAAACAAGGCAAATATTTCATGAAAAGAAAAGTGGGGCATAATAGACAATAAAAGAGGTAGGACGCTTAGCTATAATGTCAAGGAGGGCAATAAGTCACTAAAATGTATCCATATGTATCATTCCTGACCCTTATCCTACGTTACAAGCCAAGAAAGTCCTATCGTGATCCTAAGAGTCTAATATGGTGAACTTAAAGTAGTAAAAATAAGGGCAAGCCTATTGCGACAAGTATAAATTGGGTGTGAAGTTTTTTTAAGCATGAGTGCTGAATATAATCCTTATACTCAAATTTGAAATCACTGTGTGAAAAAGGAGGATATTGTTTTTGAAGTGAGGGCACTAGTTACAATATTGGAAAGTTTGTACCTTGGTGAGAGATAAAAGATGAGAGGTGTCGGTGCGTGGTGAGTCTGTGTCATGGTCTGATCCACATGAAGGAACTTAGTGAAACTAAGAGTAAAAGCATGCACTACAACATTAAACAAATCTGGATTGATAGCCATATGATTGTGAAAGATTAAAAATAGAGTAATTTTGTACAAAAGTGTTGTGGTGAGTCATCGCTTGAGGACAAACAACGAATTTAAGTTGAGGGTGTTGATGTACCGTGGTTTCACGGTACTTTCAATGCTTTTACCTTAAGTTTAATGTGTGTCTATGGACTTTTTGTAGTAATTTTAGTGTATTTTTATCTTTGTTTTGCACGAAAGTTGTCCGAAATGGAAATGGATAAGACTGTAGAAATCAGTGCAGAAGTGACCACCTACGAAGCCATCGATGGACCGTAAGTGGTGGCCGTTGATTGAAGGTTTGAGCATATGGAAGAAACTCGGGGAATTCTGACCAAGTGTGGGTCTACAAAAGGATCAACGGTCCGTCGACTGATCGACGGACCATTATAGAAAATCGTCGATGTGATAAGAGACTGCCTCAGAACCCTCTGTTGGAGAAACGTTTAAGTGTGGAATGACGGTAGGCATCGACGGACTGTAAATGCACCGACGGACCGTGTTGTTTGTCCGTCGATTGGATTAGAGAAGGTTCAAGTTGAAGGATTGAAGAAGGTGCCAAGTATGGATCGACAGAAGCAGTCGACGGTCCGTCGATCCATCGATAGACCGTAGGTGGGGTCGTCGATTGAAGACACGTTTTGGGACAAACTTTCCTTATTTGGAACTCCTTTTAAGTTAGTACTTTGTTATTTTATATAGGGTTATAAACCTCGTTTTCGGGGTTAGACTTTTTATTATTTTTTATGCTTTTGTTCTTGGAGCTTTGACTTTGCAATTTAGCATTTTTATTCAAGTTTCCGTATTCGATTATCAAGTAAATTTTGTTATTTCAAGTGTGATTTCTGGATTTTCTTCAAACTTATCAAAGTAAGTACATGAACTCTTATCAAACAATCATGAATTGTGTTTTTCTAAGCTTGGGTAACTAAATCCACAACTAGGGTTGTGGGAACCATGGGTGATTAACAAGGTAAAACTAGCTAAATAACAATTCTAGAATAGGTTCTTCAATGTATTGATAATTCTTTCATTTAAAAGTCTTTTTAACGAGTGCACGCGTTAGAACTTGCCCTATTTCTATTTGCCGGACCAAGTGTGTAGTTAATACGAAAAGAATTATCAACATAGATTTAGTAATACTATCTAATAGGCTAGTTTTGATTGGTGCGAAGTAATAACTAAGCCATACATCGAATATGATGCTTAATATGAAGTAACGGTAATGTTTAGTAACTTATATACACGTAGCCAGACCAAGGTACGGGGTGAAATTCTCTAAATGCCGGACCAAGGATTTAGAGATACATAAATTATTAGTTTGCATGCAAGACACTAGGAAAGAATTGTTATAGCTAGGATTACCGCGTTATGAACCTATGGGGAACACTTACACCCTAGTTTCTCTCATCATTTGATAAAAATCAAAGTTTTAATCTTTCTACTTGTTTTATTTAGAAATAATTGAACACTTTTAATTTCACCCCCCCCCCCTTTAATTAACTATTTTTGGAAAGGACTTGATTAAATAGAAGTAATTGTATATTGAAGTTAAGTCTAAACCATTGTACCCGTGGGATTGACCCTAACCTACTTGTTGGGTTCTTTTCTTGATACGACCGCTTATACTTCTGTAAAGAAGTGTAATTTGAGCGTATCAGAGACCATATGCAAATATAATATAAAATCATTTTAAAAAGGGTCATTTCTTAAAACATGCTTATTTACCTTTAGAAATCCTTATGCATATTCAAGAAAACCATACCAATCAATAAAACATATCCATTATGTCAAAAGCATGTACATTACAAGACCAAGATCCTAGGGCTAGCCAAGTCAACATGCATATCATATAATTAATAATTTTGTCAAAAAACTTTATAATCAAGTTATAGTAACAACAAGCATATACAAGAGTTCATTTTAACATAATCAAAGCAAGACTATTACCCATGGCCCTCATTAAGTCCATTTGTGCAATATCTAAACAAAGATCCATAACCCTACATAATCAAGTAAATCTAACTAAAACATAACCAATGTTAAACTCCACATATCATATCATTATGAGGACATAAATTCATACTTGAACAATATAGACCAAACATATATTCTCAAGTTAATTAAACATCATAAGGTGTCATATACATGTAAGATTATCATATACATTCATAAGCATATAAATACATAAGAACAACCTCATAATGCTTCCCTCAAGGAAAACTAGTGCAAGGCATAGGTAGAGCCACACACCACACACCCCTACCTAGGCTAAGTCAAACCTCTTAAGAACCCTAGTTGGCTTGTACTTCATTACTTATTTTTAGTTTGGGGACACTTGCCTTAACAGACATAGACCACAAGAGCTAAGTGTGGAATCCGGTGTGTAAAACCTTACACCGATGGAAGGTGCTCTACCGGCCAACGTAAAACCAAAAATTAACATAATATCTTGGTGGATCCACTAGCTAGTTTCCTACGGTGGCAATGTAGTTTATCGATCTTGAGGCTGTTTTAGAAACATTACTCTACACCCTATTTGGATCATGAGTCTACCCACCCCGTGAGGACCGTAGTGAACCCTACCTTTCCTACTTTGGAAGGTGTCACCCCCTAACCTACAACAATACTCGTTGCTAAGCTAGAGTCCCTTTTGATATGCCTTTAATGTCTTTATTAATAAGTCATAACTTATTGTAGGTCATAAGGTCTAACCCTTGTATAATCATCATCATCATAGGTCAATAAGAATTTGCATGAGTATAAATCCTTTAATTGCAATTCATATAAGTGAGGTTAGCACATTTACTTAATCATTCATGATAAGACACATTGGTAGTCATCCCCATCCTTATAACATTTACACCATAGTCAACCGCACAACCATAGTTAAGACATTTCTATTCACCATCATACAAGATATACTTCAATGGAACATCATCACTTAATCTCAAGTAACCATAATTGAATTAAAGACTACGGATCACAAGACTTACCAAGTCTCCTTCATAATCCATCTTCAAGGTCTTACCATTAACCTTTAACTCAACCCAATTGGGAAGTAATATCATCACACAACAATAATCAACATGATAACTAGGTGAATTGAATGACTACATCACAATTCATCACTAGTTCATAACTTAAGATAACGGACTTAGTTCAAATTCATAACATGTTTCATACCCTACATCAATTACTCAAGAACTAGCATGATATACCTATAATTCACCTTAATAAATATTCATAACTGATACAATAAAATCATAGAAGAGTAACTCAACTCATAACCAACTCAATTGAACCAACATTATACAATTCCTGTTAAGATCACAACCTAGGGTTAAGGGGAATAGGTCATGTTCTACAAACTAGACCAATCCATCAAGAAGTAGTGTAATATAGTCATAATTCATCATTAATTAATCAATAACATCTAAAGAATCCAAAAATAAATCAGTTTGAAAGACCAATTTCGAGATTTGAAAGAGGCCTCCATGAAAACTCAACTTTTGAAAATCAATTTGAAGTAACCCTTTGAGGAAAGAAGTCTCATAGGTGAAAGGAATCCCATACCTTAATGTTTGATGAAGATTTATGGAGAAATTGGACACTTTACAGCACTTGAACCCACCCTTAGCTTTGTCTTCAATGGAGTTCTTCAATAAGAGAGAGAAAGATGAGAGACAGAAGAGAGTTTTGGGTTTGTTAGTTATGAGAGCTTAGATTAGTCTAATTAGCTTAGGGGATATATATAGGTTGTTAATTAACTTAATTAGAACTCGACTAACCCCTAATTAACCTCCTAACAAAGACAACTAGTTAAATGAATTAAATCAAGATGTGAAGCAAAATCACAGACCTCACTGACGAGACCACGATCGACGGATCGTGGTTCCATCGGCGGACCCTGCTCCCTCCGTGCTGCACATTCGTCTCTAAGTTCAGAGACTTGTAAAAATAGGCTCTACTTGAATTTTACTAAGTGTTCATCGACGGTGTCCATCAACGCCCCGTCAATTGAAACACACCCCGTCGATTGATCTCGTCTGTGCACACAGCCTTTTGGCAGCCTCTTGCCAAAATGCAAGGGTCCTTATCAAGGGCCCATGGTTTGTCCTTGGGGAGTCGTGCCCGAAAGTTTCGAACATGAAGTAACTCAATTACATGTTTGACACCCGTCCACTAATTTCATAATTTTATGACTCCTAAAAGCTAGTCAAATAGGCTAAGGCACGCTAGTACCTCATTGGACTATTTTCGAGACGTCATGGACATTCTCTAATCTTTTGGTTCCGAAACCTCCTACATGACTTATAACATTGAAATAGACCTTAATACAGTGTCTAATTCATTTTACACCTATGTTAGGCTATAAAACACATCTTAGATTTTCAAAGTGTTACATTGTCCCCCCATTAGGAACATTCGTCCCCGAATGACGCTAAAATCTTTTGAAATGGAGGAATAGACTATTGACTAGCAGCCCAACTAATCAACAATACATAAAACAAGAATTACATAATCATATATAACATTTACACAAGGCAATTCAAAACTTCAATTACAACTTATAAGGCTTAGTATCACATTATGAGGAATTTCCTTCTCACAACAACAACATGAGCTCAATATATCATACATTATTCAATTATGGCAAAGTTCAATTTACCAACATTCTACATATCATTTCATACAGACTCACCATATGAAAATGCACAACATAACTCAAAACAATCCAATGAACAACATTTTCAAGTCAAAAGGACATTTCACTGTAACTTACTCTAATGCCACCAATAATGCACATCTTTGCAAAACTTCACTAAAAATCAAAGCAACTTCAATTTTACTAATTATTTTCATTGATAACAGGAATTACTAACCTCAGTTATCAAGTAGATGAGGGTAACATGACTTCATGTCGGCCTCGGTCTCCCATGTTGCACCGTTAACTAGATGGTTCTTTCATAACACCTTTATGGAAGCCACCTCTTTGTTCCTCAACTTCTTTACTTGTCTATCAAGGATTTGAACCTGAAGCTCCTCATATGAGAGGTTATCCAGCACACCAAGACCTCAATAGAAAGAATAGACTCGGGATGAACAATACACTTCTTAAGCATAGAAACATGGAAAACCGTATGAACCGAAGCCAATTCACTAGGGAGTTTCAACTCATAGGAAACCTTACCATCCTTTTGCAAGATTTCATAGGGACCCACATAACGAGTACTCAATTTCCCTTTCTTGCCAAATCTAACCACCCCTTTAATAGGAGAAATTTTCAAGTACACCTTATCACCTTCTTCAAACACTAGATCCCTTCTCCTATGATCGGCATAAGACTTGCTGAATATAGGTTGTTTGCAACCGGTTCCTTATGATATGAACTTTCTCCAAAGTCTTATAAATCAAACTGGGACAAAGAATATAAGACTCACAAAGTTCAAACCAACCAATAGGAGATCTACACCTCCTACCATACAAGGCTTCATAAGGAGCCATGGATATGGATGAATGGAAACTATAATTATAAACAAACTCCACCAAAGGAAAGTTCTTATCCCAATTTCCCTTGAAATCGATGAAGCAAGCTCTTAGCATTCCCTCAAGGGTTTGAATAGTATGATCCGCTTGACCATTCGTTTGGTTATGAAAAGTGATACTTAACTTGACCTTCGTACGCAACACTTCTTGGAGTGACCTCCAAAAAATAGATGTGTATTGTGCACCCCTATACATTATGATGGATAACGGAAAACCATGGCGACACAAAATCTCATCTATGAAGATCTTTGCATAAACCTCCACCGAATAAATGGACTTGACGGGAATAAATCGAGCGGATTTGGTCAACCTATCCACAACCACCCATATAGAGTCATATTGTTTTTTTGTCCTAGCCAAACCAACCACAAAATCCATATTGATGTCTTCACACTTCCAAGTAGGAATTTGGATTTCTTGAAGTAAGACACCCGATTTTTTATGTTCGTCTTTCACTTGTTGACAATTTGGACACTTAGCAACAAATTTTGCTATGTCCATTTTCGAACTTTCCCACTAATAAACATCCCTAAGGTCATGATACAACTTTGTCGAACTCGTATGAATGGAGTAACGTGACCCATGAGCTTCCTCAAGAATCCGGTTCCTCAAATGATCAACATTGGGGACACACCACCTTCCTTGTTACCTCAAGAAACCCCCCCTCCCTAAGGAGAACGATTCATTAAGCTTACCAAGAACTGATTCCTTCAACTCCATTAATGGTTGATCAATGTGTTGTTTGGACTTCACCTCAACCATTAAACATTACTCGGAGTTTTGATGGACCATAAAACCACCATTTGGAGAATCTTCCAACCTTACCCCAAATCTAGAGAACCTATGAACATTCTTCACTTGATCTTTCTTGGCTTCCTCTACATGGGACATACTACCCTTGGTCATACAACTTAGAGCATCCTCAACCACATTGGCCTTGCCGGAGTGAAAGAGAACACTCATGTCATAATCCATCAACAATTCCAGCCACCTTCTTTGTCGGAGATTCAACTCCTTTTGAGTATAACACATATTGGAGACTCTTGTGGTCGGTATACACATCCACATGAACACCATACAAATAATGCCTCTATATTCTTAAGGCAAATACCATGACCACTAACTCAAGATCATGAGTTAGATAGTTCTTCTCATGCACCTTAAGTTGTCTAGAAGCATAGGCAATTACTTTCCCATGTTGCATAAGTAAACACCCTAAACCCACTCGAGATGCATCACAATACACAACGAAGACCTTTGTACCCTCGGGTAAGGTCAACACCGGGCAGAAGTAAGCCTATCTTTCAAGATTTTGAAGCTTCTCTCACATGCCTCCGAACACTCAAATTTCTTACTCTTTTGGGTCAAAGTAATAAAGGGAGATGCAATTGACGAAAAACAATCCACAAACCTCTGATAATAACCCGCTAGACCCAAGAAACTCCTAATGTCGGTTCGAGTCAATGGTCTAGGCCAATTTTTCGCTGCCTCCGTTTTCCTTGGAACAACCTCAACTCCCTTACTCAAGATGATATGACCAAGAAATTCCACCGACGTCAACCAAAACTCACATTTTCTATACTTGGCAAACAATTGATGTTATTTAAGTACCTGCAACACCACTCTCAAATGACTCATGTGTTCACCCTTATTTTTCGAATATACCAATATGTCGTCAATGAAGACAAAGACAAATGAATCTAGGTAACATCTAAACCCCTATTCATTAGGTCCATAAAAGCCTCCAAAGCATTAGTGAGACCAAAGGACATTACTAAAAACTCATAGTTACCATATCTAGTCCGATATGTCATTTTTGGTATATCCGCACCTCTCACCCAAAGTTTGTGATACCTCGACCTCAAGTCAATCTTAGAAAAGTAGCTTGCCCTTTGGAGTTGATCAAACAAGTTCTCAATCCGAGGGAGAGGATAATTGTTCTTAATAGTTACTTTATTGAGTTGGCGATACTCAATGCACATTCTAAGGGACCCATCCTTATTCTTCACAAACCAAACCGGAGCACCCCATGGAGAAATACTAGGTCTAATAAAGCCTTTGTCTAGTAGATCTTTGACTTGAGCCTTCAACTCTTTCAAGTCGGCCGGGGCCATTCGATAAGGAGGAATTTAAATGAGATTTGTATCCGGTAGCAAATTGATACGAAGATCAATTTCTCGTTCAAGAAGAATACCGGGAAGATCAATACGAAAGACCTCCAGAAATTCCTTCAAAACGGGGACTGACTCAATGGGAGGAATTTTGCAATCTAAATCTTTGATCTTAATATATGATATAAGCACCCTTTAGAGATCATTTTGCATGCTTTTAAACAAGAGATGATACGACCTCTAGGAATAGAATGCCCCCCCTTCCACTCTATCACGGGCTCATTTGGAAAATTAAATTTCACTACCCTTGTTCTACAATATGTAGAGGCAAAGCAAGAATGCAACCACTCCATACCCAAGATAACATCAAAATCGTACATATCAAGTTCTACTAGTTCAACATAAGTAACTCTATTAGGAAACATTATAGGACACTTTCTATACACCCTTTGTCAACAACCGACTCACCCACCGGGGTAGACACCATGAAAGGTTCATTCAAGATATCGGAAAAAATGTCAAACTTTTTATCTTCAAGAGGAATAACAAATGACAACGTAGCACCTGGATCAAGTAAACCATATACATCAATAGATAAGACTTTAAACATACCGGTCACCACATCGGGAGAGGTCTCTTGCTCACCTCTAGAGCGGAGAGCATAAAAGCGGTTCTTCTTAGAAGCATCATTAGAACCACTTGCAAGATCTTCACCACTACCCTAGTCTTGACCCTTCACATTAGGTCAATCTCAAACTTTGTGCCCATTTTTACCACAACTAAAACACTTTTCCGTCCCAATAAGGCAATCACCATAGTACTCTTACCACACTCTTCACAAGTTGGCTTTTTGCTTGGTGAAATAGTACCCCTTCCCTTTTGAGGCTTGGGGTTAGAAACCATATCACCATGAGCCTTAGGGAACTTGGATGGCCCTTGGTTTGAAAACATCTTTTTAAACATAGGCTTTTCTTGGATATGAATCCTACCCTTTGAAAAACCACAATGAAATGATCTTGCCCTCTTGGCATCTCTACTCTTTCTCTTAGTTATTGCTTCTTCCACTTGTTGAGCATGAAGCATGAGACGAGAAATATTCATGTTATCATGTAGCATAGCCGAATGACATTCCTCTTGCATGTCATCCGACACTCCCATCACAAAGCCGCTCATTTCATCCCTAGGATTGAAACCCAAAGAAGGAGCATACTTTGACAATTTAGTGAATTTCAAAGAGTATTCAAGTACACTCATACCTCCTTGACGAAGGTTGATGAACTCCACCACTTTGGCTTCCCTCATCTCTCTAGGAAAGAATCGATCAAGAAAATCCTTCTTGAAAACCTCCCAAGTCACCAGTCCACCCATTAGAGGCCTATTGTCTCTCCATTGGACATACCAAGTTTGGGCCACATCCTTGAGTTGATAAGTGGCTAACTTGGCCTTCTCACTAGTAGTCAACCCCATATCATAAAAGATCTTATAGTTTCCATTAATGAACTCTTGGGGGTCTTCCTCAACTTTGTACCCATAGAAAGTAGGACGATTCATTCAAGTAAAATTCCTCAAAAGGGAGGCCATGGATACTACATTTGGTTTGCTTGGGGTACAACCACCCGATTTGCTTGGCCGTCATGGCTTGTGCTTGAGTAGTGATGGCTTGTGCTTGAGAAGTAATGGCTTTGGACAATTGGAAAAGGTTAGCCGTTATTTCACCATCCATCAAAGGTGGAGGATTGACTGGACCTTGGTCAAAATTAGAATCTTATTCAAGAGGAGGGATTTGATCAACACGGGGAGGAACTCCAGCATTGGCAATCTCTTACTTCGAGTATTTATTGCCTATAAACAAAATACAAGGTCTAGGTAAAAGCACACAATAAGTATACTCTAAAGGCACGATATTTGATTTCTATGAAAGTGAGAGTTTCCTAAGCATCACATAGGTTCCTATCCATAAGTGTTCCGCGATTCATAATTATGAATACGAATCTACATAGACGTTGTTGAGAAAGACATCGACTCTAAGATATTTAACCTCATGCTTTGATACAATGTTTGTCACATCTAGGGAGAACCCCCTAGACGTAACTGGCGGCGGCGGCCTCTTTGAGGATTAAGACTAGCCTCTTAGATTACATCATTACATTCATAGGTTAAAATGCAGAAAAATTTAAAACTTTTTATTACTTCTACATTGAGGTTTACATAGACCTCTACATACACATAATATATTCATATTGAGTATACATAGACCCTTCGTATAGGAAGATTACATAGTCTTCTATTTTTATTGCACATAAGTATATATATAAGAAATAACATAGTCTCAAATTGACGTCTCATCTCATAACCATCTAACAAGATTATAACAAGTTGGGCATAGCCCATACATCAATGTAATAGATCCACATATAGGATACACAATCCGTACTCAAAAGAAAACGGAAAGAACATAAGATTCTTAAAACTAAAACAATTCCATAAGCTTTAGTATTTGCATTGCCCTTGGAAAGTGAGGACCTACCCACTTGGATGATTGAGAAATTCCAATTCTTCTTCAAAGCCTAAAATATTGGGGAAAAGGGAGAAAATGGGGTTAGTACACCACTTGTACTAAGTATGAGACCATATGCACATATACAAATTATGCTTAAAAGAGACATTTCATTGAAACATGCTATTTTACCTTTAGAAAGCCTTATGTATATTCAAGAAAAATGTACCAATCAATAAAGCATATTCATTAAGTCAAAAGCACGTACATCATAACACCAACAAATCCTAGGCTAGACAAGTCAACATGCTTATCATATAATTAATTATTTAGTCAAACAACTCTATCATCAAGTTATAGTAGAAACAAGCATAGAGAATATTTCATTTTAACATAATTAAAGCAAGACCATTACCCATGACCCTCATTAAGTCCACTTGTCTAATAACTAAGCAAAGACCCCATAACCCTACTTAATCAAGTAAACCTAACTAGAATCATAACCAATGTCCCACTCCACATATCATATCATTATGAGTACATAACTTCATACTTTAGCAATATAGACCAAAAATATATTCACAAATGAATTCAACATCATAAGTTGTCCTTAACGTGTAAGATCATTATAAACATTCATAAGCATATAAATACATAAGAACAACCTCATAAGGATTCCGTCAACGAAAACTAGTGTAAGGCATAGATAGAGTCTCATAACCCTACCTAGGCTAAGTCACACCTCTTAAGTCACCCAAGTTGGCTTGTACTTCATTACTTATTTTTAGGTTAGGGAACACTTTCCTTAACCGACACAGACCACAAGATCTATGTGTCGAATCCCGTGTTGTAAAACCTTACACCGATGGAAGGTGGTCTACCGACAAAGGTAGAACCAAACATGAACATAGCATCTAGGTAGATCTACTAGCTAGTATTCCTACGGTGGCAACTTAGTTTATGGAACTTGGGGATATTTTAGAAACATCACTCTACACCTTATTAGGATCATGAGGCTACCCACCCCGTGAGGACCTAAGTGAACCCTACATTCCCTTCTTGGTAAGGTGTCACCCCCTCACCTACAAGATCACTCGGTGCTAATCTATAGTCCCTTTTGAAATGTCTTTAATGTCTTTATTAATTAGTCATAAATAAGTGTAGGTCATATGGTCTAATCATTGTTTAATCATCATCACCACATCTCAATAAGAATTTGCAAGAGTATAAATCCTTTCATTGCAATTCATATAAGTGAGGTTAGCACATTTACATAATCATTCATGATAGGGCACATTGGTAGTCATCCCCATCTTTATAACATTTACACCTTAGTCAACCTCACAATCATAGTCAAGACATTAAAATTCAACATCATACCAACCCTTTCAATCCTAATACAAGATATACATCAGCGGAACATCATCACTTAATCTCAAGTAACCACAATTGAAGTAAAGACTAGGGCTCACAAGACTTACCAAGTCTTCTTTATAATCAATCTTCAAGGTCTTGCCACCAACCCTTAACTCAACCCAATTGGGGAGTAATATCATCACACAACAATAATCAACATGATAACAAGGCCAGATGAATCACTACATCATAATTCATCACTAGTTCATAGCTTAAGATAACAGACTTAGGTCGAATTCATAACTTGTTTCAGACCATAGATCAATTACTTAAGAACTAGCATGAAAAGCGTATAATTCACCTTAATATATTCATAATTGATACAATAAAATCATAGAATAGTAACTCAACCAATAACCAAGTCAATTGAATCAACATTATACATTTCATATTAAGATCGCAACCTAGGGTTAAGGGGAATAGGTCGTCTTCTACAAAATAGACCAATCCATCAATATGTAGTGCAATATAGTCATATTACATCATATTTTAATCAAGAACATCTGAAGAATCCATAAACAAATTAGTTTGAAAGACCAATTTTAAGATTTGAAAGAGACCTACATGAAGACTCAACTTTTGAAAATCAATTTGAAGGAAGCCTTTGGGGAAAGAAGTCACAAAGGTGAAATAAATACCATACCTTAATGTTTAATGAAGATTGATGGAGAAATTTGACCCTTTACATCCGTTGAACCCACCCTTAGTTTGGTCTTCGATGGAGTTCTTCAACTAGTGAGAGAAAGAAGTGAGAAGGAAGAGAGTTTTGGGTTTGTGAGTTATGAGAGCTTAGGTTAGTCTAATTAGTTTAGATAATTTATATAGTTTGTTAATTAACTTAATTACACCTCCCCTAATCCCTAATTAACCTCCTAACTAAGCAAACTAATTAAATGAATTAAACCAAAACGTGCAGTAAAATCACAGACCTCAAAGACGAGACCACAATTAACAGATTGTGGTTCCATCGCTGGTACCTGATCCCTCCGTGCTTCACATCCGTCTCTAAGTTCAGTGAGTTGTCAAAACAGGCTCTTCTTAAATTTGACTAAGTGTTCATCGACGGTGGCCATCTGTAACACTTCAAAAATTCAAGACGTGTTCTAAAGCCTAAAATAAGTGTCATAAGGTCTTGGTACTGTTTTAAGGTCAAATTTAATGAATATAATTCATTTATGAAGTCTAGAAACCAAAACTTTCAAGAACATCCATGACGTCCGGAAACTAGTCCAATCAGGTATAGCGTGCCTTAGCCTATTTGACTAACTTTTAGGAGTCAGAAATTCATGAAATTTTTTGGAAGGGTGTCTAAAATGTGTTTAAGGTGACTCATGGTCGAAACGTCCGGGTACGACTCCCCAAGGACCAACCAAGGTCCCTTGAGGAGTACCCTTGCATTATGGGTCAACGCTGCCTCAACAATGTTCACCCACGAAGGGGGACGATGGAACGTGTGTGCATCGACAAGGCGTCGATGCCATACATAGACCAACACTTAGACAATTCCTTAAAGGACCCCTTTTCTCACAGTATTTTACCAAAAGCACGGATGTGCAGCACGGAAGGGGGTACGAACAGTCGACTCACAGACGGTCCGTCGATCAAGGTCTCGTCTGTAATGGGTCCAACTTGCTGCACATTTACACTTCACTCTAGTTAATTAATTAAGGGGTTAGGTATTTAGTTAGGGGATTAATTTAGACTAGTTAAGTCAATTAAACCCCCATATAAAGACCCGAACCCCATTAGACTAAAAATAACTCATAAAACAAAACTCTTTTCCTTCTCTCTTCTTTCCCTCTCTCTAGTGAAGAATTCCATTGAGGACCAAGCTAGGGGAGGGTTTTAGGGGATGTAAAGGGACGAATTCAGCATCAATTCTTCATCAAACTTTAAGTTATGGGATCTAATTCACGTTTGAGACCTCTTTCCTCAGAGGGTTCCTTCAAAGTATTTTCAGTAGTTGAGTTTTCATGTTGGTCTTTCCCAATCTTGAAATTTATGTTATGAATTGATTTTTTATGATTTATTTAGGGTATTATGGATAGATTAACATGTATTCTAACTCAATTATGATATATATTTATGGTTTGTTCTAGTTTATAGAAGATCACCTTTACCCTTTAACCCTAGGTTATGATCTTGATATGAATTAGGCTATATTGGTTCAATTGACTTGTTTATTAGTTTAATTACTACTAGATGATGTTGTTATGATAATAATGAATGAATTCGGGTGAATTATAGTCTTTCATGCTATTTCATGAGAATTGATCTAAGTTATAAAATATGTTGAGAATTGACCTAAGTATCTTGTGTTAGGCTTTGATGTAGTATTGAATTGTCATGTAGTGATTCTTCTAGCCTTGTTATCATGTTTTTCATTGAATTATGATGATGTTATGACCTAATTGGGTTGAAGTATGGGTTGATGGTAATATATTGATGATGATTTATGAAGGAGAGTTGGTAGTCTTATGACCCCTATTCTTTACGTCAATTTGTGGTTAATTGTGATTAAGTCATGATGTTGTGTAGGAGTATGCCTTGTATTAGGATTGATGGGGTTATGATGTTGAATTTAAATGTCTTTACTATGGTTGTATATGTAAATGTTATAAGGATGGTGATGATTACCAATGTGGCTTATTATGAAGTGATATAAATGTGTGAACCTCACTTATATGAATTGTAATGAAAGGACTGTACACATGCAATTCTTATTGAGCTATGATGATGATGATTATACAAGGTATAAACCCTATGACCTAAACTTTGTTATGAATGTTAATAAAGGATTAATGATATTACAAAAAGGGACTCAAGCGTAACACCGAGTTAACTAGATTAAGGAGTGTCCCTTCCCACATAGGGAAGGTAGGATCAATAATGTACTCTTGAGATTGGAGACTATAATGCATGTAGAATAAAGTGGGTCCCAATTATATGTCCTAGTTCTTGAACTATGTTTCCCCCATAGCAATACTAGCTTGTGGATCCACGTAGTGGCTATGTTTATGTTTTAGGTACTACTTTGACAAGTAGTCCACCTTCTTTCGGAGTAGGGTTCTATGACACCGGATTCCATATTTAGATCTTGTGGTCTATGTCGGTTAAGGCAAGTGTTCCCTAAATTTGAATGAAGCAATGAAGTATAAACTAACTAGGGTGACTTGAGAGGTTTAACTTAGCCTAGGTAGGGGTAGGGGACTCTACCTATGCCTTGCACTAGCTTGCCTTGATGGAAGCCTTAGAAGGTTGATATAATATATGTATTTGATAATGAAAGTAAATGATGATAATATGATGATTTTACATGTAAATGATATTATTTGGTGATTGATATTCTTATAAACATGTATTTTGTCTATATTTCTAAAGTATGATGTTATGCATTCTTAAAGGCTATGTTATTTGAAGTTGGATAGTAGTCATGGTTCTTGTTGGGTTATTTGATTTAGTAAGGTTATGAGGTTTTGCTTGGTCATTGCACTGTTGAATTTATGAGAATTCCTTGGTAGTTGTCTTGCTTTATTATGATATGATGCACTCTTATTCATGCTTGAGATGTTATTCTTTGATGATAGGGTTGTATTAGGTTATGGGTTCAAATATGTTGATATGCACTTTACTAGTTTGACTTAAAAAATATGTCTTTTTGATTTGTATGGTTTGCTTGACTATGAATAATGCTTTCAAAAGACAATATAGCATGTATTAACTAAATGTCCTTTTTAACATGATTTGATCTTATATATGCATATGGTCTCATACTTAGTAAAAGTGGTGTACTAACCCCATTTTTTCCATTTCCTCCAAACATTTTAGGTTCCGGTCGTTGAGGGCTCTTTGAGACGACTTTGAAGAAGGCTTGGAATTTCTCATTCATCCAAGTGGGTAGCTTCTCACTATCCAAGGGCGATGCCAATATCGAGCTTATGAAGTTGTTTTACTTTTAAGACTTTTATGTTCTTTCTATTTTCATTTGAGTATTAATTGTATAAGCCTATATGTGTCTCTTTCACATTGATGTATGAGACATGACCAAATTCCTAATCTTGTTAGATGGTTATGAGATGAGACAATATTTAGGACTATTTTCTATCTTATATATATCTATGTTCAATAAAAGTAGAAGACTATGTAATCTTCTTATACGAAGGGTCTATGTATACTCAATACGAATATATTATGTGTATGTAGAGGTCTATTTAACCCTCCATGTAGAAGTAATGAAAAGTTTTTAAATTTTTCCATTTTTTTAACCTATGGATGTAATGACGAGTGGTAAGAGTCTAGTATTTGTCCTTAAAGAGGACGACGACACCGGTTACATCTAGGGGGTGCTCCTCGGATGTGACAAGCTTTGTATCAGAGCATGATGTTGAATATCTTTGTTTTTGATGTCTCTCACAACCACGTGTATGTGGATTCATACTAATAATTGTGAAGCGCGCCGCACATATGGACAGGAATCTATGTGATGCATAGGAAATTCTCTTTCTTGGAAATCCAATATCGTGCTTCTAGAGTATATTTATGGTGTGCTTTCACCTAAACCTTCTATTCTTTTTATAGGCAATGAATACTCGAAGGAATGCGGCACGAAGACTTATGGAAGAGATTTCCAATGCGGGAGCTCCTTCCCATGGTGTTCAAGTCCCTCCTCTTGAATAAGATGATAATATTGAACATGCTCCGGTCAATCATCCACCTTTGACGGATGATGATATAAAGGGTTCCCTCTTCCAAATGTACCAAGCCATTACTAGCCAAGCCCATGCCGCCACTAATCAAGCCCAAGCTAACCGGGAGGTTGTACCCCGTCAAAATCAACAAGTTGCTACCATGGCTTCCCGTCTAAGGGATTTCACTAGGATGAATCCTCCCACTTTCTATAGGTATAAGGTTGAAGAGGACCCCCAAGAGTTCATCAATAAAGTCGAAAATATACTTTTTGCTATGCGCTTGTCTAATAGTGAGAAGACCGAGTTAGCCACTTACCAACTAAAAGATGTGGCTTAAACTTGATATCTCCAATGGAGGAACAATAGTCCTCTAAGGGGTGGACCGGTGACTTGGGAGTTCTTCAAGAACGCTTTTCTTGATCGGTTCTTTCATAGGGAGATGATGGAGGCCAAAGTGGTGGAGTTTATCAACCTTCATCAAGGAGGTATGAGTGTGCTTGAATACTGTTTGAAATTTACTAAATTTTCCAAGTATGCTCCTTCTTTGGTTTTCGATCCTAGGGATTAAAGGACCAACTTTGTGACGGGGGTGTCACAAGACTTGCAAGAGGAGTGTCATTCGGCTATGCTACATGAAAACATGAACATTTCTCGTCTCATGGTTCATGCTCGACAAGTGGAGGACGCAAGGTCTAGGAGAAAGAGTAGAGATTCTAAGAGGGCAAGATCTTTTGATGGTTGTTATTCAAAGGGTAGGCTTGATATCCAAGACAAGCCTAAGTTGAAGAAGAGGTTTTCTAGTAAAGTTCCATCCATGTACCCTAAGGCTAGGGAGGACAGGGTGTCTAACCCTATGTCTCAAAAGGTTGGTATCAATAGGTCACCAACTAAGAAGCCAACTTGTGCAAGCAGTGGCAAGAAACATTATCGTGATTGTCTTAAGAGGATGGATAATTGTTTTGGTTATGGTAAAAGTGGACACAAGGTTAAGGATTTCCCTAATGCAAAGGTTCAAGATAGGGGTGGTGGTCAATCTCAAGCCCAAACAAGTGGTTCTAGTGATGCTCCTAAGAAGAGCCACTTCTATGATCTCCGCACTAGGGGTGAGCAAGAGACCTCTCCCGATGTGGTGACGGGTATGTTGAAAGTCTTTTCTATTGACGCATATGCTTTACTTGATCCTGGTGCTGCCTTGTCATTTGTTACACTTCTTGTAGCTAAAAAGTTTGAAATTTTACCCGAAATCTTGCATGAACCTTTTATAGTGTCTACACCGGTGGGTGAGTCGGTTGTTGCAAAAAGGGTGTATAGAAATTGTCCTATAATGTTGCTCATGTTGAACTAGTAGAACTTGATATGCTTGATTTAGACATCATCTTGGGTATGGATTGGTTGCATGCTTGCTTTTCCTCAATTGATTGTAGAAAGTGGGTGGTTAATTTTAACTTTTCAAATGAACCCATTGTAAGGTGGAAGGGGGGAAATTCTATTCCTAGAGGTCGTATCATCTCTTACTAAAAGCATGCAAAATTATCTCAAAAGGTTTTCTTTATCATATATTGAGAGTCCAAAATTTAGATTCCAAAATTCCTCCCATTGAGTTGGTCCCAGTAGTGAGTGAATTTCCGGAGGTCTTTCCTATGATCTTCCCGATATTCCTTCCGAACATAAAATTGATTTTGGTATCAATTTGCTACCGGATACAAATCCCATTTCAATTCCTCCTTATCGGATGGCTTCGGCTGAATTGAAGGAGTTGAAGGCTCAACTCAAACATTTACTAGACAAAGACTTCATTAGACCTAGTATTTCTCCATGGGGTGCTCCAACTTTGTTTCTAAAGAAGAAGGATGGGTCCTTAAGAATGTGCATTGATTATCGCCAACTCAATTAAGTCACTAATAAGAACAAATATCCTCTCCCTCGGATTGAGGACTGGTTTGATCACCTCCAAGGGGCAAGCTACTTTTCTAAGATTGTCTTGAGATCGGGGTATCACCAACTTACGGTGAGAGGTGAGGATGTACCAATGATGACATTTCGGACTAGATATGCTCACTATGAGTTCTTAGTTATGTTCTTCGGTCTCATTAATGCTCCGGTGGTATTTATGGACCTAATGAATAGTGTGTTTCGAAGTTACCTAAATTCATTTTTCATTGTCTTCATTGATGACATCTTAGTATATTTGAAAAATGAGGGTGATCACATGAACCATTTGAGGGTGGGTTTCAAGTACTTAAAGAAGATCAATTGTTTTCCAAGTATATAAATGTGAGTTTTGTTTGAGGTCGGTGGTGTTTCTTGGTCATATCATCTCTAGTGAGGGAGTTGAGTTATTCCAAGGAAAACGGAGGCAGTGAGAAGTTGGCCTAGACAATTGACTCCAACCGTCATTAGGAGTTTCTTGGGTCTAGAGGGTTATTATCGGAGGCTTGTAGATGGTTTTTCTTCCATTGAATCTCCCTTGACTACTTTGACCCAAAAGAGTAAAACGTTTGAGTGGTAGGAGGCATGTGAGAAGAGCTTCTAAATCTTGAAAGATAGGCTTACTTAAGCTCCAGTGTTGACTTTACCGCTGGGTACAAAGGGCTTCGTTGTGTATTGTGATGCATCCCGTATGCGTTTGGGGTGTGTTCTTATAAAACATGGGAAAATAATTTCCTATGCTTCTAGACAACATAAGGTGCATGGAAGAATTATCCTACTCATGATCATGAGTTAGCGACTGTGGTATTTGCCTTGAAAATATGGAGGCATTACTTGTATGGTGTTCATGTTGATGTGTATACCAACCACAAGAGTCTCCAATATGTTTTTACTCAAAGGGGTTTAATCTCCGAAAAAGAAGGTGGTTAGAATTTTTGACATGAGTGTTCTCTATCACCCCGACAAGGCCAATGTGGTTGCGGATGCTCTAAGTCTTATGACCATGGGTAGTCTGTCTCATGTAGAGAAATCCAAGAAAGACCTAGTGAGAGATGTTCATATGTTGGCTAGATTGGGGGTTAGATTGGAAGATTCTCCAAATGGTGGTTTTATGATCGATCATAACTCCGAGTCATCCTTAGTAGTTGAGGTGAAGTCCAAACAACACCTTGCTCAACCATTGATGGAGTTGAAGAAATCGGTTCTTCGTAAGCTTAATGAGTCATTCTCCTTAGGGGTGGTGGTGTTTGAGATATCAAGGGAGGTTGTGTATTCCTAATGTCGAAAATTTGCGGAACCGGATTCTTGATGATGTTCATGTGTACCGTTATTCCATTCATCTGGGGTCAACAAAGATGTATCATGACATTATAAAGGTCTAATGTAATCTTCCTATACGAGGGGTCTATGTATACTCGATACGGATATATTATGTGTATGTAGAGGTGTATGTAAACATCCATGTACAAGTAATGAAAAGTTTTTAATTTTTCTATATTTTTAACCTATGAATGTAATGACGAATGCTAAGAGGCTAGTATTAGTCCTCAAAGAGGAAGACGACGCCGGTTACGTCTAGGGGGTGCTCCCCGAATTTGAGACCATTGACGCCCCGTCGATTGACACACGCCCCGTCGATTGCACTCGTCTGTGGACACTACCTTTTGGCAGTCTCTTGCCAAAATGCAAGGGTCCTCCTCAAGGGCCCTTTGTTGGTCCTTGGGGAGTCGTTCCTGGATGTTTCGACCATGAACTAATTCTATTACATTTTAGACACCCTTCCACCAATTTTCATCATATTTCGACTCCTAAAAGCTAGTCAAATAGGCTAAGGCACGCTAGTACCTCATTGGACTATTCTTTGGACTTCATGGACGTTCTTTGACGTTTTTGTTTCTAAACCTCCTACATGACTTATATACATTAAAATAGACCTTATAACAGTGTCTAAACCTTTTGACAACTATGTTAGTCTCTAGACCACATCTTAGATTTTTTAGGCTAAGTCCAGATTCATACTCTTTTGATGGTTATTATATCAGACAACTTTTAGAATATCATTACATATGTTTTCATATTGGTATGTATGAATTCTAAGTATACTCCACATAGAATTAATTTTTTTTATTTTGTCCGCAATTTTAACGGACGATACGTCATGACGAATGCTAAGGGCTTGTCTGAGTCCTTTGAGAGGAGAACGACGCTGGTCACATTTGGAGTGTATTCTCCGGGTCTGACAGGAGGGACTTCGAATTTGAGATCCGTAACTCTAACTATGTGATAGAGACAACCCTTTGCAATCAACATGCAAGCTTTTAGACACGAAATGATCTTACCCCTAGGATTTGAGTTTCCTCCCTTCCACTCGAAAATGGGTTCATTAGGGAATTAAAACTTCACTACCATTTTCCTACAATCATACAGGCAAAGAAAACATGCAACCAATCCATAGCCAATATAACATCAAAATATATCATGTCAAGTTCTATCAAGTAAACTAATGTAACTCTATTGGGCAAGGAAATAGGACAACCTTTATAGACTCTCCTAACCACCACGAAATCACCCACCGTGGTAGAAACTGAAAAAGGTTCGTCGAATATGTTGGGTAGTATTTGAAATTTCATGGCTACAATAGGGGTCACAAATTACAATGTACCTCGGAATCAAGCAAAGAATATACGTTAAAGGAAAATAATTGTAACATACCTGTAACCACATCCGGTGAGCTATCTTGATAACCTCGGGATTGGAGAGCGTAAAAGCGATTCTTTTTAGGAGCGTACGGATTTGGGGTACTTGCTTGTTCTTGAGGATTTTCCCTTCCTTGATCTTTCACCATAGGACAATTTCTCTTCATGTGACCACTCTTGCAACAACCATAACAATTTTCTGTGCCAACTAGGCACTTACCTTCATGTCTCTTATCACATTTCGCACAAAGAGGCTTATCAACATAAGATCTACCACCTTTTCCCCCTTAGGGCTTCGGAGTAGACCCCTTACTCTTGTTCCTTAATTGGAAAACCTCTTCTTGAACCTTTGTTTGTCTTGAACCTCAAACCTAGTCTAGGAAGACTTCCCCTCTTTGGTTCTCACCTTCTTCAACTCTCTACCAACTTGCTTAATCTTTTGCTCCTCAATTTGTTTGGCATGAACCATGAGACGAGCGATGCATGCTAGTAATCAACTTAGCCGACCTACATTCATTAACCACAAGATCGAGCATGCTTTGATAGTTGAGTGACATTGAGACTATACTCCTTCACGGTCATACCCCTTGACGATGGTTGATGAATTATTGCATTTTTATCTCTCTTAATTCCAAGGGAAAGAAACTATCGAGGAAAGCCTTCATGAAAGATCCCCAAATAATCCGACCTTATATAACAAGACTCTCATCCTTCCATTGATCATACCAAACTTGAGCCACATCTTTGAGTTGGTAGGCGTCTAGTTCCGCCTTTTCTTGAGAAGAGACACCCATAGCATCAAGAACTTTGAACACCTAATCAATTAACCCTTGTAGGTCCTCCTCCACCTTAGAACCATAGAAAGTAGGGGGATTCATCCTTGTGAAATCCGTAATCCTTGAAGTGGTGGTGTTAACATTGGGATTACATGCACCCTTGCATCCGTAGCATCTTAGGTAGACAACACTTGAGTCAAGCTACGTATGGAAGACCTTATACCAACATTTTTCCTCGTTGTATTCATTGCCTATAAGCACAATAAAGAGGTTAGAAGGAAAGGGATAAATAGAGCTAAGACTTTTAGGCACGACTAAGGAATAACAAGAGAGTGAAAGTTCCTAAGCATCACATAGTCTCTCATTCATAAGTGTGGCACGCTTCACAATTATGAATAAGACCCAACATAGACGTGGTTTAGTGAGACATCAATCCTAAGATTACTCAACCTCATGATCTGATACTAAGTTTGTTATGACCCAAAGTATCCCCTAGGCTCAACCGGTGTCTTTGTCCTCGAGGAGGACTTAGAAAAGCCCTTAGCATTCGTCATCACATATCATATGTAAAGAAAATGTAGTAAAATTATAAATTTTCTATATAGGAAAGCATACTTAGACTTCTCGTATATCGTATATGGGATTTACATAGATCCCTCACTTATGATGCTTACATAGGCTTCTCACATAAAATTTAGCAACGACATAGTCTAATAGTTTGTCTTGCATTTAATCATCTAAGAATGAATCACAATAGTTTGGGCATAGCCCTTAGACTATTACAATATGCCCATATAGGCTACAATGAAGTCTCAACATGAGAATTAAATAATTGTCTCAAAACATAGACAAAACTAATAAGGCTTGATGAGTGGCTCTACCTTCGGAACTCATGAGAACTCACCAATTTACTTGGGATAGATCCAGGTCTACTTTTTCAATAGCAATGAATCTCCTCAATGGGCGGAACCTAAATTTTTTTGGATAAAGGGAGAAAATATGGGTTTGTGCAAACCACATGTACTAAGTATGACTTGTATGCATAAAAATCATCATTGCATGAGAAAAGGGCATTTTAGTCAAAATCATTTTTTTCTATCAATTTAACTCAACATGCACATATATATAAACATAGTGATTCAACTCAACATAATATCAACCAAACCAAGTAAACAACCCAAGCAACACTTTGTTCAATGCAAAGGATAAAGCCCCATAATCCTATCCAAAGCTAAGTATCACATTAAGCAATCCACTTCATTCTTACAACATATTCTCATATTTTCATACTATGCTTCATACATCAAAACTACTCATATTTTATCAACATAATCATAATCATAATCATAATGATAAGAGAAGACTACTAGGAGCATCCCTTAGGATCCCACATGTGCAATGTCTAAGAGAAGTCACATACCCTCCCTCGCACTATGTAGTAGCTTTTAAGACAACTCAAATAAGAATTCACATAATTAACTTTTTCTTTTACTTTTACATTAGGGAAACAAGTGCAATAACCGACATGAGACCATGTGAGCTACATGGAATCCGGTGTTCTACTCCCACACCGAAAAGAAAGGGTTAACACTTGCCTAAGGTGCAACCATTCGTACATAGTTATCTATGTGGATCGACTAAGCTAGAGTTCTATGTGGGCACATAGTTAAGGGTCAAAAAGATTGTTAATAGAGACCTTGATTTACTGAACGTGAAGGTTTCCATCTCATTAGATAACACATATCTTGGGAATCCGGACTTATTGACGTTAAGAAACCCATGTGGGAGGTCGTACATACTAATGTGCGACCTCCATCTCATTTACATGCCTTTTCGTTGCTAAGAAATTATTCCCTTTTTTAATCATATTATTTAATTATACATGTTCACATTAGCCTCCTCTAGACTCCTATATAAACATCTCATTACATTAGCTAGGTTATCATAAGTGAGAACAATCCTTTAACTTTAGACACCAATTCACAGGTGAGTAAACCTTTCACTTAATCTTATTATAATCATGAGAAACTACTTTCAATACTATAATATTCCTATCATAACATGCATACATAATTCATGTCAAATTCAATGTCTTAGGGTTAAGGATGAAGAATACATAGCATCACATCACAACCACACATTAGACATAGAAGCATTTTATCTAAGTAACTCATAATTCACAATTGAATTCAAGAAGAACCAATGAACATACCTTCCTTGTCCCTTCCAAGAACCTTCATACTTCCATTACAAAGAATACATAACCAATTACATAAACAAGATAAATTCAAGAAGCAATTACATAATTAACAACAATGTACTCAATGTACATGTTCATGATCTTCACAATTCACCATATCAATTCAAGGTTTTCAATAAATTGGGGGAAGGACATGTGTCTAGGGAAATTTCATAGGAAATCATCAATTAACCATCAATATATACTTAAAAACATTAATTCATCATAATGCATCACAATTGACTCCTAATTCCGTGTTTCAAAAAAGACCCATGTGTGGAAAAAAACCTAGATTTGGGGGATTTAGAAATAATCTTTTGGAGGGACCTCTTGGAGAAAAAAATCACAAGAGTAAAAGAAACCATACCTTAAGAATGAATCACCACGAAATTGAGTAGAAACTTGAGGGATTTGGTCTTCTTATCCAAGATTCAAAGCTTCTTCAATGGGGGATGAGTTGAGAGAGAATGTGGAGAGAAGGGAGAGCTTTTGGGATTTGTTTTGGTGTTTTGATTTGACAAAGAGATTGTGAGGGAAAACTGATGGGAAATCAATGTATAACCCTCCCCTAAAGTACTCAAAATACCCCTCAATTATGTTTTAACCCTTTATATATATTATTTTACCTATTTAAAGCCTTTTTACAAGTTTTAGACTTCATACAACACTCCCAAACCTTCCCAAAATTTAAGGACGTTCACTAGTTCAATTGCGCTAGTTTTCGGACGTCAGGGTCATTTCTTAGCATTTTGGTTCTAACACTTCTTAGACAAGTTTTATTACACTTATTTAGTTCTAAAATCATCATCAGTTATTTTGTGAAGCTCTAGTCTAGGTCGTAGAATCTACGGGGTGTGTTATTCACAGTAAGTTGCCAGGAATTACAGTGAAGTGCTTCAAAAATACAAAAATACAACTTTTAGGCAATTGATGATAGAAACATGTTAATATGCATGATAAAATGATAGAAACACATTTTACAATATAATTCTAACTTCATAAAATTCACAATGCAAGGAATCAGTGAAATTCAATTCCAACAAGACTACTAAACACAATGTAACATGCTACTATGACCATCTAACTCCTCTACTAACATTACTCCCCAGTTAGAAGGAACTCATAAATTAAAGAGAAAAATATGGGGACTTACCATCATCATCATCCTCTCCGGCTTTGCTCCTCTAATCCGGAGTGCATAGAAGTGATTCTTCTTTGGAGCATCATCACTCGGAACACATGGAGGAACTTGTTTACCCTCTCTTCCTCTAGAAGAAAGAGTAGGACAATCCCTCACTTTGTGTCCATATTTACCACATCCAAAGAAACTACTTGTACCCATCAGGCATTGCCCATAGTGCCTTTTCCCACAAGTAGCACAAGTAGGCTTACCACCTGGAGAACTACTACCCTTCTCATGTTTTCCCTTAGCACCCCTAGGTTCATCTTGGCTTGAAACCTTTTATTTAACCTAGATTGAATTTGATCACTTTGTGCACTCCTCTGCAAGTTTCTAGAAATCCTACCAAGCTTAGACTCTTTAATGGATTGAGCATAAACCATGTGTCTAGACAAATTAATATCATCGTGGAGCATGCTCGTACAACACTCTTCTTTCACTAGGTCGGCTACCCTGATCACAAACACACTCATCTTATTCTTAGGTTTAGAGACTAAGGAAGGGGCATACCTATACAATATAGTGAATTTCAAAAAGTACTCTTCCTGACTCATATTCCCTTGCTTGAGATTGATGAACTCCTCAACCTTCACCTCCCTCCTCTCACGAGGAAAGTACTTTCCTAATAAAGCCTCCTTAAAATCTTCCCACTCTATGGGACCCAACTCAACCAGCCTATTATCTTTCCATTGGGTGTACCACTCTTGAGCAACCTCACTCAATCTGTATGAAGTTAACTCCGCCTTCTCCATAGGAGTCACCCCCATGACACTCAACACCTTATAAACACAATCTAGGAACTCTTGGGGATCTTCTTCCACCTTAGAGCCAAGAAAGATAGGAGGATTCATCCTCACAAAATCTCTCAATCTAGATGTCATAGTTCTCTCCACAACATTCACTCGAGGCTCAATAACCCTTTTCACATGGGTAGTCAAGGCTTGGGCTAAAGTAAGTAAAGCCTCTCTAATCTCTCCATTAGTCATTTCCGGGGGAACTACGGGAAAATCATTACCTTCTTCCACAATAGGGACTTGAGCATCTCTAACACCTTGAGAACCTTGAAGAACTTGCTCAACTTGTTCTACTTGAGGAGGAATCTCCTCATTCATATCATTCTCTTCAACTCTTCTAGCTGGTGTCCTCCTCGTATTCATCTCCTATAACACAAGGAAAAAACATAAGAAAAGAACACTCATAACTTCTAAATATCTAAGACACAACATAGGAGTAGAAAAGAAGGGAAACTCTATCGTCCTGTAGCCTCTCGCCCATAGGAGTGTCACGACTCGCACCGATGAACGGGACTCTACTAGACGTGTCTTGATGAGACTTTTTGATTCCTAAGACCACTTTCATAACCTATGCTCTGATACCACGTTTGTCACATCCCGAGAATACACCCTAGAAGATAGGGTACTCTCGGAGTGCGGAACAACATACTTTACCTCTCGGAGGTCTTGTACAATCCCTTTAATATGATTCATCGAATATACATATATGAAAAGAAGTACAAAATTAAAACTTGTCACAACATTCTAATAGTCTTTCAAAATCTCCTTCATATAAAAACTATAGGAAATACTAAGTCTAATGTCATCAAATCATAGACACAACAATACTTGGGACACGGCCCATACAATTAAAATATAGTACTACTAAGTCTATTACAATGCTTTAATAAAAGAACTCTAAGATAGTGATGCCCTCGATTCAAATGATGACATACTTCAACCTTGCTTGAAAGATCCTATAATCCAAGTGACGCTGCCAAAAGCACCTTCACCTATGAATCCCTTTAGAGATAGATAAACGTATGAAATTAGTACAAACACATGTACTAAGTATGTCCTAATGTATAATATCATGATGACGGACATTTAATCAAAATATGCTCTTTTTGATTAAAACATCATAGTATAAGCATAAGAACAACATTCAACACCTTAGAAACACATAAGATATCACATAGGCATTTTTATAAATTCTTAAGGAACATTACAGTGAACTAACACAATGTTACAGTGAACTAACTAAACTTCACAGTAAACCCATTTAGCATGCAACCCTCTCACTAAAAGTTTTCCTAAGACTCACTTAAGTAAGAGAAAGAGAGACCGCCCATACACCCTCTCTAAGCACACCAAAATAATCCTTGGGACTACCTATAATGATATACATAAACTTACAATACTCCATAACACATAACATATATAATATGACATTCTCCTCACCAAGGTTATCAAAATACTTACTTAAGTAATTCACGAAGAGAACGACCATACACCCTCTCCAAGATTACCTAAATAATCCTTAATACTTCCTAAGTTTATATCATGTCTAATTTATCAACAAACTTTCCTATCTAGAGTCATTCTTAAGATTTACCTAAGTAAGACATGAAGAGACCATCCTATATGCCCCTTTTACACTTTAACTAGGTAATCGTTAAAGTTACTCTAGACTAGGTACTTAGTCCTTTACATACCCTAGGTACTTATTCCTTTGCATACCCTCTAACTGAAGTCATCATCTTCATTAGTTCGTTTAAGAGACATTCATTACATAAGGACATTCAAGTAATTGTCTTGGAGAAGACCTAGGGACTCACTCACTTACATCTTCAAAGCCCAATTGTGCAATATCTAGGTAGTGTCCCATACCACCACCTAAACATCATAGAACTTCTCCAACACTAGTGGGCATCCACTATGATGAGAATAGGCAATAACCGACATAGACCATGGTAGGAAGGCATAGAATCCGGAGTTGTAACCTACTATGATGGAGGGTGTTCTACTTGACAATGGTAGAACTTGGACAGATCCCATGTAGGCACATGGATAAGGAATATAAAGGGTTCCTTTGTACTCTAGCCTCATTCATAACTAGATATTCTTCCCTAACCATGCTCACGCGGTGCTCGCCTTTGTTCTTATAGAGTAATTCAAATAAAGGATCACATGAAGAGATTCCATATCTAGTTCATAACCCAATCACATTCACCTTACTAAAGATGTCCCCTAGGGTTGCCTTTCAATGGTTAAGAGGATAGCTCAATGATTTTCCTAATGATGATTTCATGCCGTTCCAGCCAACCAACCTTAAGTCCACCATTCACACAAGAAGGATATCATTACGACTTTCGTCTTCAAGTATATCATAACCTGTCAACTAGGTTGAGGGCTCCACATAATTTGACATTCTCACTATGTTCAAGGCCACGTATCATACATACATACAAGACTAATAGTCTTTAGCATCCTATGTCAAGAATCACATATTCACAATGTACATGTATCAAGTAAGGGACACAAGTCAACCAAAACAAAACACACACATACTTCACATATATCATATCATTCTACAAGCACATAGGCATAACCATCCTCATCTATAGGTCACCCTATTCACTACTATAATATCATGAATATAACCATCATAAGACTCATATAATCAAGTAGGAAGAATCATGCATCAACCCTAAGACTACACACATAAGGACATAATCATAGTCTAACATGATGACCTAACAACATCAATAGAAGAACACATACTTCACCATAATCACAAGTATATAGCTATGATCATACTTTACATAAATAAACGACATAAACCATCATAATATATCAAGTAGTTTGTCGACAAGGCCATGATCATCATAATATATAATGTAACGCCGACAAGGTCACATAATTCACAATTACAACACATAGCACCCCCACCATAAGTGGACCATAAATATCACAACATAATTCAATATATACATTACATAAAATAAAGAGAATTAGGGAAGCGTACCACCATAGCTAAGTCATCAAATACAATACAAAAAGGCCCTTACACATGGACATGATCATCAATTCAATACAAAAATCATAATACTCAATGAATATATATCAATTCATTATAGATTTATCAATCTAAGAAAGCATATACATCAATCCAATTCAATTCTTAAATCAATCAATATCCCAAAGAAAACTACACTAGAATTTATAAGCATTGAAAAATGATCACATAACCCAAACTATAAAATTGAAGAGTTTATGTTTTGCATGGTTTCATGAAGATTTTAGTTTAAAATCATCTAAGTAACATCAATTCAGTCAGTATTCAATCATTCAAAACATTTTATGCAATAATCTACGTCTAGATTACAAAATTGGACAAGTTCGTCTTAAGAAGACTTTAGAAATCACTTTGAAGTTTGGATCCTTGATGAAAAGAGTTTCAAGAGTGAATAAACCATACCTCAATGAATATAAACAACGAAATTAATGAAGAGTGACCAACCAAACTTCAATACAAGCTCTTCCTTGAGTTTTGGCTCCAATGGAGTTCGAGAGAATTTCTTAGAGAATTTGGGTTTTAATTTTATAGTCATGAATTCATCTAGGTAGTTAGGAATTATAAACCCACTTTTAATACCAATAATACCTTAGAAAACCACCCACACAATTATTTGTACATGGGTTGAATTTACCGATTCACCTCTTTCACTTAATAGTTAAGCAGGCGAATTGCAGGCACCATAGACGCTTGGTCACCTACGATCCATCACCCAACCAACGGACCGTCCTGATGGTTCATGGTTTGGGTCAGAGACTGTTCCTTGGGATATCAAGATCCCATGCCTAAGTCTTGTCCATGGCCTCCACCTACGGGGTGTCGACCAGCCTACTGGTGTCGATTGCCTCCGTAGCTGGGACTGCCTTTGGAAGTTTTGGCCACCAAGATGGGTCCTACCTCAAGGACCCTTGATTTGTTCTTGGGGATGTTTGCCTGGACGTTTCCAACTCAAATATGCTCGTATACTAGTTTAAGTCCTGTCACATCAATTTCATCCAAAATGAACCATAAAACTCGACGAAACATGCTAAGATACACAAGGTCGTTTCAAGGAAAACCGTTCGAACATCATGGACGTTTGACCTAAAAACATCATGAAACTTTACAAGCTGCCTATAAAAACTATTATACTCATATAAGGACCTAATAATATCATAGTATACACATATAAGCACATAAAGTCACATGAGGCACATAGGTGACTAGTCGGCGAACGCCTGGGTCTCCCTTGACGTATAACTTCCAATTCACCTAAATATTTAGACACAACCTCATTATCACATTATGAACTATTTTAAGACCTTATACCCTCATGAAAAACAAGTTAGGCTCTAGATTCACCTAAGTCATTTTAGAGGTGTCATAATGTTCAATTGAAGTATGATTATGTGAATAGATTAGGAAGATGATGATATGATGAATATGATGGCATGGTATGAATATGTTGAATGTGAGATCATTATAAGGGTATCATGATAAATGGTTGAAAGTTATTCTCTTGTGTACCTATTATTATGACTGTGATATGTTGATCTCAATAATGTTGGGTTGTGATGAAAGGAAGTTCTCATTCTAAATTTAAAGATCTACGATCATGATTATACAAGGGGTTAGTGTAGTATGGCCTATATTATGAATTGATGATTAAGAATTACTAAAAGGTATTTAAAAAAGGGACTTTAGCTTAGCACCGAGTGAACTAGATATGAGAGGTGTCCCTTTCTAAGAGGGAAGGTATGTTCACTAATGTTCTCACTAGATAGAGACTACCATGTAAATGTCCATACATGAGTTTCTAGTAAATCGCCTATTTCCTTAACTATGTTGCCTCCATCGGAAAACTAGCTAGTGGATCCATATAGAATACTATTTCCATGTTATGGTTCTACCTTGGCAGAAAATCACATTCATTCGGTGTAGGGTTTCATGACACCGGATTCCGTGTTGAAGTCACATGATCAATTGTTGGTTAAGGCGATTATTTCCGAAAGTAAAATAAATGAATGAAAGTAATAAAAATTGACACTAATTAGGATGACTTAAGGGGTACTACTTAGTATAGGTAAGGGTATAGGACTTTACATATATATTGCACAAGTTGGCCTTGTGGGGAGTCCTAGGAGGATGTTCTTATGTACATATGATATCATGAAACGTATAATGATGGTTCTAGATGATGTTGCTCTTACATGATATTGGTGTAAATTCCTATATATATGATGATGACTATAAATGATTTTATGTTATATGAGGTAAGGCATTATTTATAGTCTCTTTTCTTGTTAACTTGATTATGTTGTATTATGGGGCTTCACACGAGAATTTCACTTGTAGTCTTCTGTCATGACCGGGGAGCACTCCTTATAAGTAACATGGCGTACTTGACCTCTCAGAGGTCTTATACAATCCCATAGTTATCATTCATTGCATTCTCATACGTAAATAAGCGGACATTTAAAACTTTTCATAACCATCATATGCTAGAAAGATCACTTCATATATATATATATATATATATATATATACATATATATATAATATAATATAAGTCATGATACATTGTTAAGGACTCTAAGTCTCTTTTGCCATCTTCGACTTAACATCATAGAATAGAATAGGGACATGACCCTTCACAATATAAAATATTAAAAGCTATTACATAACTTTAAGAATAACTTACCCCTTTATTGATCTTGGGACACATCTATAAAGCCCTTCACTTTAGATAAATCCTATAAGTATCCATAACCTACACATTGGGTAAAAAGGTACAGAAGAATGGTGTTAGTACAAGAATGCTGTAAGTCTGACAACCCTGCAAAAATATGCATTTATAAGGGGACATTTTACTTTGAAACCATGCATCATATTTTTTTGTGAAAACTTCTTAGAAATATTGATATAATAAGCACAACATAGCTCATACATTTGAAAGCTATTCATAACATCACATAAAGACACATTATTCATATAAATCACAAATATCATATTCGTAGTATTATCTTGTCTTTCACCTTAAGTTTTTAACCCCCAAGTAACCCTCTAGTAACACTTGCTGCAATGCATGAATAGTGTCCCATTCCCCTAACCATACTTAAGAATCACCTTAAGGTCACCAAGGTGAACATTCACATAACCTTTATTTACTTAAACATTGGCATTCATAGTAACATAGTATATCCTAAGACACCTATTTCACAGATGAACCAACATGTTCCATGAACCACATATGAGACTCACTTCAAGACCACATGGAAATAAAACTACCACTAACATCAAAATAGGCAATAGTTAACAATAGCATATTCACACTTAGTTTCCTATAGACATCAGAAGACCTTACTCATAATCCCAATATAAGCCTACTAGTGCAATGGACATGTGAAGTCGTATAACCACACACATACTTATGTGACATCCCGCCACGATTCCATTATGATTCTGCATTCGGATAGGGGCAAAACGTTCTAGAGTTATGCTGAGAACTCTAGAACCTTTTGGAATCCTCAAGAAGGCTAGAGAAATTCCTAGGAGAATGTAAAATTCTCTAGAAAGGGGACCAAAGTGTAAATATCTTAGGGACTTGTAAAGTAAATATTAATTGCACTTTAGTCCTTAGGATGTAGTATAAATAGAGGTGCCCCTCATTTGCAAAGGCACCAAGCAAGTTGAAAAGCATTCTCCAAGCAATATACATAGCCTTCTTCAAAGCTCTCTTTCTTGTTCTTTCTAAGACTTTCCAGGCATTCATTAGTGTTCCAAGTCTTAAAGGCTTCGTTGAACTTACAAGATCATGAAATATTAGTGAGTAAGTCGTCGAGGTCCGCACGGATTCTTAGCAATTACTCTAAGTCCATGAAAACGTGGTATCAAAGCGAGGTTTGATACTAAGGGAATGGCTACCGAAGGAGACATAAAGGACGCTATCACCACAAGCGTCTGAATGGATGGTGTAAAGAAGAACTGAGAGGGGAAGAAACTTTAGAAGGGTAATGAGCGGGTGATGCCCGATCCCACACCTAGCGAGGCGCTAACATCTCATCCACCCTCAACTACCGAAGCAAGTGACGATGAATTGGGCGAAGACGCCATAGACGTCACCGCTGGAGAATAATGTATCGCAAGGGTAAAAGTGTAAAGGAAGGCCGTGGAGATATTAGGTCAGCACATGAATGTAGACGATGGCAAGTTCAAGACCCTTGAGAACTTCACCCTTGAGAAGACCGAGAACATCCGTAAGGAGTTGGAGGGTCCCCAGCAGGCCGAGTTCGAGATGAAGGAGGCCATCACATCCTTGGAGTGTCATCTTATGGACGCGCTTAGCACGATCGAGACGTTGAAGGCCAAAGTGAAAAAACTCAAGGAAGGCATGCAGGTTGGAGGATCTACATCACCCGACCATGATAGGGAGGCCAGGATCGAGTTTCCCAAGCCACCCATATTCAAGGGCGTCCGTCAAGCTCAATAGGTGGAAAAATTTCTATGGCACTTGGAGAATTACTTCAAGTGTAGTTGGGTGAGAAGCGACGAGAATAGGATCAACAATGTCATGTTGTATCTATCCAAAATGTCTATGTTCTGGTGGAGGAGCAAAGAGGCCAAGATTTTGAAGGGGACGTGCACCATAAACACGTGGGAGCTATTCCGCGAATAAGTCAAGAAAGCCTTCTTTCCTAACAACGGGAAGCATTCAGGCGTGTATGTGAAGGAGTTCACAACTCTAACGCTTCTAATTCCCAACCTCAAAGACGAGGACATACTGTTCCACTTCATGGACGGACTGTAGAATTGGGACAAGACAGAGTTGGAGCGGCGACAAGTAAAGACCATAGAAGAAGCCATTACACAAATCGAGTCCTTGACGGACTTCAAGCATGAACGACATGACAAGGCAAAGGGAAGGGGTGTAAGAAGTAGTCATGACAAAGGTGGGGGATATCGTCGCCAAAGCAAGGAGCAGTAGGCACACCTTAAGCAGCACGACCCCCACAAGACGTACAACAAGCGGTTCGTGCGCCAAAATTACACGGAGCAGCAGGCACAGACCAACAAATGAGATGGCTGCTACATATGCGGTGGACCGAACAGCTATGCCAGGTGCCCCGAGATGAAAAAACTTGGTGCCATCGTACGTGAAGGGAAGGAGAAGGACGCACAAGATCAAGGGCAAGATGCGGGCACAAAGCACTTAGGCATGGTTGGATTATGCGGGGCTATTTCCCAGACTGAGAAGCCAGGAGACTTCAACACGCAATATGTAGACACCTCCATAAATGGACGACCATCTCATGCCATGGTTGACTCCGGGGACGACGCAAACATCATGACCAAGACGGCAGCAGAGAGGTTAGGGGTGAACTATGTGCCAAGCAACACCAGCCTCAAGACTGTTAACACCCCACCGACACCCGTGTGAGGGGTCGATCAAGGAGTATGCATAACGTTGGGGAAGTGGCAAGGAAAGACGAACTTTACCATCTCTCCTCTAGATATATTTGATATCATGATCGACCTCTACCTCCAACGAATATGGTCATGGAGCGGGAAGGGTCATGCATTGTACATCTAGTCAACGTGCCGAAGAAGGAAGGACACACCCACTTATCGGCCATGCAGATTGTGAAGGTACTAAAGAAAGGAGAATCCACATTCCTGGCTAGCATTATACGTTCGGGAGAAGAAAATGGTACTATGGAGTCCTTGCCACCGATCATAAAGAAAGTCCTTGAAGAGAACAAGGATGTGATGCCGGACGAGCTTCTGAAGACTCTACCTCCGAGGAACGAGCTAGATCACAAGATAGATTTGGAGGTTGGATCCAAGAAACTCACACGTGCACCTTACCGCATGGATCGACCCAAATTAGAGGATCTAAGGAAGTAGTTTAAGGACCTCCTCCAGGCAGGTCACATCCGTCTATCAAAGGCAGCTTATGGCGCGCCAGTGCTGTTCTGGAAAAAGAAAGATGGGTCTTTGCGATTATGCATCGACTATCGAGCACTCAATAATGTCACAATTAAGAAAAAATATCATATCTAACTATACATCATGCGGGAGAAGTGCGAGTTCACTGGTTCTTAGTCCATGTCATTAGCCAGGGAGAACTACGGATAGACGAATCAAAGATCTGAGAAATCAACGAGTCGGAGGCGCCCACCAGAGTGACCGAGCTAAGATTATTTTTGGACTTGCCAACTATTACCACAGGTTCCTAATTAACTACTCCGCCAAAGCCTCTCCTTTGAACGAGTTATTGAAGCAGAATAAGCCGTTGGTTTGGAGGGAAGAGTGCAAAATAGCGTTAGAAGGTCTCACAGTCGTAGTGACGGAAGAGTCGGTCTTGACGCTGCTTGACTTCTCCAAGACCATAGAAGTACATACAGATGCATCAGACTTTGCCATTGGGGGAGTCTTAATGCAAATCGACACCCAATAGCATTCGAAAGCCTAAAGCTAAATGAGACCGAACGGCGTTACACAGTGTAGGAGAAAGAGATAACGACCATTGTACATTGCGTATGCACATGGAGACACTGCTTACTAGGCTCCAAGTTCGTGGTCAAGACCGACAATGCGGCCACTAAATACTTCCAGTCAAAAAATAAGATCACCCCGAAGCAAGCTAGATGGCAAGACTTTCTGGCCGAGTTCAACTACGTCTTGGAATACAAACCAGGAAGAGGCAACGTCATGGACGACACACTAAGTAGGAAGGACAATCTTGCTTCCATCACTACAGCTCACGGTGACACTCAAGAGGCAATCAAGGATGGCATGCAACATAATACAGAGGCCAAGAAGCTGTTGGAATTGGCTGCCCAAGGGAAAACCATACACTTTTGGGTAGAAGATGTCCTTTTGCTCACTAAGGTCGAAGGTTATATATGCCTAAGTTTGGGTCTATCAGGCGGCGCATTATTAAGGAAAGTCACGATACATCATGGGCTGGGCAACCGGGGCAGCGACTAACGAGGGCGCTGATCCAGGCTATTTACTTCTGCCATGCATGCGGGACGTCATCAAGTTCTATGTGGCTTGTCTGGTGTGCCAACTAGACAAGGTAGAGCAAAGGCAACCGGGAGGGTTACTAGAGACACTACACGTAGAAGAATGCCCATGGGAGAGCGTGACTACGAACTTCATCACTTCCTTGCCAAAGTACGACTGTTTTGGTACAATCATGTTCATGGTGGATAGGTTTTCAAAGTATGCTACCTTCATGCCTGCCACAACCGGTTGCACCACGAAGGAGGCTACTCGATTATTCTTCAAGATTGTGGTAAAAAAATTGGGGCTGCCAAGACATATCATTAGCGACAGAGACCACCGCTTTACCGGGAACTTTTGGAGAGAGTTGTTTGAGATACTTGGCACAGAGCTTCACTTTTCCACAAGTTTCCAACCGCAGACCGACGACCAGACCAAATGCGTCAACGCACTATTGGAGTCTATCTAAGTCACTATGTTAGTAAGCAACAAAATGATTGGGCCAAACTCCTAGACATGGCGCAGTTTTCCTATAATTTGTAGAGGAGTGAGTCCACAGGGCGCACACCATTTTATTTGGCGACAGGCCAACAACCCCAAACTCCGCATTCGTTGCCAGCTGCTTTTGAGGTTTGTTGAAACCAAATTATGACCCGCCCCAATAGAATTAATTAACGAGTTTATTAACTTTATACGATTTTCAAATAGTTAGCTTTTATAAAGTTTAAAATGTTTTTAAGTTATTTTAATTTAATCTTATCACTTTTTATAATTTTTAGATAATATATATGTTTACGTAATTATGTATACGATTAGAGTATTTTATGTTTATTCAATAATCCTCTCAAAAAAATTAATTTTGATTAACTCTTTATTAAGTTAATTTTGTCTAATTTAGTAGCTTATATTTTGAGTCCTTAGTTTATAGTTAGATTAACTATTTTATTTTATTATAATTAAGAAGATTGTTTATTAATTAATGTCAATTCAATTAATTTTAAACTTTAGTCGATTTACTAATCAACTCAATTCGGCTATACTTTAAATGACTATAATTATATTCTATTTAGTCATTTTGTTCTACCCAATTTTGAACCCAATTTTCATGTGATTCCCTTAAATTCAATTGGCCCATCTATTTTTATCCAAAAATCCCAATGTTACAGAAATATTCCCAGCCCACTTAATTCCCCACGTTCTATGTCAAGTTTTCTCTAGGCCCAATTTGCACTTTTTTCTCTCTTTTTCAAATCAGAAGAACGACCCTTTCCCCATTTTCCTGACCCAATCCCCTCTTCCCTTCTAATGCTAGAGAAAGAAGCTCAACGCGTTAATGCAGCGCGTGGACAACGACGCCCAATGTTCACAACAAGAACAGAAGAGCATGAGCAGAAGGACATAGGCGATTTTTGTCATCTTCTTTTATTTTCCTCGACAATAGTATGATTCCAGAAAGCAGAAGCAACACACGAATCATCTTTCTCACAGGAGATGACGCCACGTCAAGATGCAAGGACAGAAGATCGATCTAGAGCGTTCGTTCCCCTTTCCTCTTCCAAAATGGGGTTGAAGAGTCAGCAAAAGAGTTTTTCCCTTTAATGGTGAAGGCTTTTTCGATTTAAAATGAGGGATGGGGCCCTTGAATTCGGGGATCTATCCGTTTCCCCCCATTGGTCGAACCCTAAATTCCCCTCTTTATAAGTTCTCTTCTTTATGGTAGAGGAGGAGGGGAATTTTTATTTTTTTAGTTTTTAGAAAGGGGTGAGTGATTTTTCAAAGTTAGAAACTTTTCTTAAGTTTGTTTTCAACCAGGGAAACGACTCTGACGAGGACCATTTTTGGGAGAAAACCTTTTGAAGTCATTTTTCTTTTTGCTAGAAAGACAACACAAGAACTTGGTAGGAGAGTTTTGAGTTGGAAAAGTGTTCTAGGCATACTGAATATATTTCGAAAGTAGAGGATACATTAGCTTCAACATTTGGGATGGGTCTTCCGCTTGAATTCTTTTGCTTGATACTTGTTGGTGTGTGATTCTTCTTTGGTTGGTGGAGGTCGTCGTTCTCAACTCGTGCTATCTAATTTTGTTGCCAAACATTCACATTCTGCTCGATAACTGTGCTAAACATGAAATGCAGTCATTTGTGGATTGTTATGGAGGTTATCATAAGATCATGATGGATGAAAAAGATGCAGAAAGGACCAATTTTACTACGCTTTGGTGTGAATATCATTACATTGTGATGCCATTTGGTCTAAAAATGCTAGTGCTACTTATATGAGGGTTATGACGACCAACTTCCATGACATTATTCATAAGGAGATCGAGGTGTATATAGATGATGTCATAATCAAATACCACGAGAGTTCGGATCACTTGACGCACTTAAAAAAGTTCTTTAATCGTCTGCATCATTATAACTTGAAGTTAAATCCCGTCAAATGCGCTTTTAGGGTGCCAACCGGCAAGTTATTAGGATTCATATTCAGTATAAGGGGTATTAAGCTCGACCCTTCCAAAATTAAGGCAATTCAAGAGTTACCTCCTCCGAGGATGAAGAAGGAAGTGATGAGTTTCTTAGGGAGGTTGAACTACATTAGTCAATTCATAGCTCAATCAATTGTGGTGTGATCCTATCTTCAATTTGTTGAAGAAACATGCTTTGACAAAGTGGACTGAAGAATGTCAGATTGCTTTTGATGCTGTCAAGAATAATTTGTCCAATCCACTGGTGTTGGTACCTCCGCAAGAAGGAATCCCATTGTTTTTACATGAGTCCATCTAAGATAATGCATTTGGACACGTACTTGGTCAATACGACAAACAAGGAAGAAAGAGCGAGCAATTTATTACATAAGCAAGAAGTTCACTCCATACGAGTCTCCTTATACTCTTTCGGAAAGAACATGTTGTGCTTTAACTTGCGTTGCCCAGAAATCGAGGCATTATTTGTCTTCTTATACTACATATCTCATTTCTAGATTGGACCCATTGAAGTATATTTTCCAGAAGGCGATGCCGACCGGAAAGTTGGCTAAATGGCAAATGTTTTTCAGTGAATTTGATATTGTGTATGTGACTCAGAAGGTGATAAAGGCACAAGCTTTGGGTGATCATCTTGCCAAAAATCCTGTCGACGAAGAGTATGAACCTCTAAAGACTTGTTTTCCCGATAAAGAAGTATCGCTTGTGGGTGAAGATAATTCTGAAGCATATCAGGGTTGGAGTTTATTTTATGATTGATCGGAAAATCACCAATAAAGAGGTATTGAAGCGTTCTTAGTGTCACAATCTGGTCAACACTATCCTATTAAAGCTAAGCTCCAGTCCAATTGCACAGAAAACATGACTTAATATAAATCTTGCATCCTCGGTTTGAAAATGGCCATTGACATGAATTTCCATGAATTATTGGTTATTGGAGATTCAGATTTGTTGATTCATCAGGTTCAAAGGGAATGGGCTGTTAAGAACCCGAAGATCATGACATACGTGCAATATATACAGAAGTTGTGCGGAAGATTCCGTATGATTTAGTTCATACACACTCACAGAACACAGAATGAGTTGGCTGACACTTTTGACACCATCTCTTCAATGATTAAGCATCCAAATACTGATTATATTGACCCTCTAGATAAAGAGCTGAAAGAACATCCGTTCCATTGTTCACATGTTGAAGTAAAACAAGACAGTTTTCCATGGCATTTTGATATAATGAAGTATTTGGAGTCTGGGATTTATACTAAGAATGCGACCTTTAACAAGAAGAAGTCGATACGCCGTAAGACCCTCAATTTCTTTCTAAGTGGAGAAGTCCTTTATAGGAGGACTCAAGATTTAGGTCTTCTCAGATGTGTCGATGCTGTTGAAGCCGCAAAGCTTAATGCTTGAGTTTGGGGTAGGCACATGAATTGACTCACTTTGGCAAGGAAGATACTTCAAGCCGGTTATTTTTGGATGACTATGGAACATGATTGTTGCAAGTTTGTGCAAAAATGTCATAAATGTCAAGTGCACGGTGATTTGATCCGAGTGCCGCCTCACGAACTCAATGCGATGAGTTCACCTTGGTCGTTTGTAG
The DNA here is from genome assembly GCA_022817965.1 of Solanum lycopersicoides. Classification (NCBI taxonomy): domain Eukaryota; kingdom Viridiplantae; phylum Streptophyta; class Magnoliopsida; order Solanales; family Solanaceae; genus Solanum; species Solanum lycopersicoides. The sequence goes on along the minus strand of CM040625.1, from coordinate 23,234,644 downwards.
CTTGGGGCATGGATGTCATTGGTCCAATAGAGCCAGCTGCTTCTAATGGACACATATTTATTTTTGTTGTCATTGACTATTTCACCAAGTGGCTGGAAGTAGCTTCTTACAAGTTGGTGACCATGGAAGTTGTAGCAGATTTTGTTCGCAACAATTTGATAAGCTGTTTCGGAGTACTAGAATCCATCATTATTGATAATGGTGCAAATTTGAACAGTCACTCAAGAGATATATGTGAGCAGTTTAAGATTAATCCTCAAAATTCAACCGCTTATCGTTCCCAAATGAATGGAGTTGTAGAGGCTGCCAATAAGTACATCAAGAAGTTTCTGAGGAAAATGATTTATAATCACCGAGGTTGGTATGAGATGTTTCCATATGCTTTGTTGGGTTATCGAACGACTGTCAGAACGTCGATTGGAGTCACTCCATACTTGCTAGTGTATGGACTAGAAGCAGTCATACCTGCTGAGGTTGCGATACCATCCTTAAGAATCATCTAAGAAGTTGAGTTGAATAATGCTGAATGGGTCAGCAAGCGAATTGATCAGTTAACATTGATTGACGAGAAAAGAATTGTCGCTGTTTGTCATGGTCAACTATATCGACAAATAATGATCTGTGCTTTCCAGAAGATAGTAAGAGCCAAAAAATTTCAAATCGGTCAGTTAGTCCTTAAGCGCATTTTTCCTCACCAAGATGAGTATAAGGGAAAGTTTGCACCGAACTGGCAAGGGTCTTACATGGTTCACAAAGTATTATCTGGAGGTGCTTTGATCCTGTAGGAGATGGATGGAACCGCATGGCCGAAACCGATCAACTCAGATGCAGTCAATAGATACTATGTGTCAAGCTTCAGTTTGTATTTCTGTCATTTACTTGTAATCGTTCTATTTGCTTTTATTGTCTTTGTTTAAATTTTTATTCTTTTTGTAATGAACTGCGTCTGACCTGAATTCTAAAGAATCAGATACGTAGGTTGACTATATCGGCCTCGGTCACCCCATTTACCCCTTTTAATATTTCTTTGTATTTGAATTACGATCGACTTGAATTCTCATGAATGAGATACGTAGATGGCCTATGTCGGCCTCGGTCGGTTTCTTTGGAAAAATTTCTTCTTGTTGTTAACCACTAGGGGGGACTACGTATGGCCTAATTCCTACCTCCACGGGATACATAGGAGCCACAAGGGTTCGGTCACATCTCCCGTAGGATTTCTATTTTTCTTTATAATAGAAATTGGGAAAGAATTTTTGAGAGGGACTCAAAAATTCTCGAGAAGAAGATTTTTCACCAACGAGTCAAGACTGAAGTTACTTGGAAATTTGCAACTAGGACAAAATTTTAAAAAGATCTAAAAAATTCCATGATTTTCTCACCAACATTTAGAGATAAGCCAAGATAGTTAACTCGGACAGAAATTTTGATGAGGGCCTCAAAATTTCAATATTGTTTTATCGGCAGTCTCAAAGAAATTCCCCAGCATGACTTTGAGTACTCCCCAGCGAATAATAAGATAGAACTCCAAGCGTTAGACTCAACGAAGTTCGCTAAGGTTGACGTGACATGATACTCGGCAGTAACTCTTTTTCTAAATACTACTTTTTGTTATTTAATTTTCTTAATTTTCCCTTTATGTTTCATTTGTTTTGGCATAAAATATTTTGTATTATCTATCAAGAATCGGGAGATCAGAAAATTAATCGAAGATAGCAGGACAAGGAGTGGACAACTGTAGAAATCGACACAGATCATCTCATTTAAAACTAGTGATTTTCTGTGGACGCAGGTTTATAGGTTTGCTATGAAATCAGCAGATTCCTCCGAACGATGAATATGGAGAAGTCAAGGGGGCGAAAGGCTCTCCAAAATTTATAATTTTTCTGTGGATGTAGGAATTATTTTATATTTCTCATATCGAAGACTTGGGAGAGTTACATTATTGCTTCATTAAATTCTCAAAAACATAAAGTCGACAATGAAGATATAACTGTGTTCAAAGATGAATCAAATAAAAATCTCGAGGAAGACGTTTTACAGCTTTTCGTTAAGGATGTCCTCTGCATCATATTATCAATCATGATAATATTACTTCAAGGAGGGTCATTTTATTTATATTATCAATCTAGATGATCATGTTACCTGGAGGTTTATTTTATTGTATTGTCGACTAAGTTGCTCGATTGAAGCACTATCTTTATTTGGTACCCACAATGGCACCAAGAAAATCATGCATCGCAGAAATAATGCATCGTGAGTTAATATTCATGCATCGCAAAAAGTCATGCATCGCCAGAAGATATTGATACATTGCTAATAAATTCAATGCATCGCGAGTTGATTATCATGCATTGCGGAAATCATGCATCGCGAGTAATAGTAATGCATCGCGGAACATCATGCATTGCGAGTTAATATTCATGCATCGCGAGTTAATATTCATGCATCATGAGAAGATATTCATGTCTCGCAGAAAATCATGCATCACGAGAAGATGTTGATGCCTCACAGAAAATCATGTATCGCGTGTTAATATTCATGCATAGGGAAAAGTCATGCATCGCGAGAATATATTCATGCTCCACAGAAAATCATGCATCGCGAGTTAATATTCATGCCTCGTAGAAAATCATTCATCCCAAAAAATCATGCATCGCGAGTTAATGTTTGTTCATCACGGTAAATCATGCATTGCGAGCTAATATTCATGCATCGTGGGAAGATATTCATGCATTGTGAGAGAAAATTCATGCATTGCGGAAAAGTCATGCATTGCAGAAGATAAATATTTACCCCTCAACATCAACCACATCTTTTATTCTTACAGGAGTGAAGGCCAAGAGAATCATCAAAAATAACATCAAAAGAAATATCAATAGTGCATAAACTTTTATTTATTTAGACATCAAATTAGGAGTACATTAAAGATTATATTGTAAACATAAGACATAAGATTTATTTGTTTTACATCAAACCGATCGAGTTGACGTCAAATGGTGAAGGAGAGCAATTAAGTGTCAAAATGGTTAAAAACACTATCTCCCATTTGAATTGCATTTTTATGCTGCCGAGTTTTATCTCAGTCTTTGTCGAGAGCATACTAAAGGATGAATTCTCAAAAAAAAAAAAAAAAGGTGTGGACAACATCAAAAAAGGATGCAGCACAATGTAGAACTTTTTCTTAGCAGTGAACTGGGACATAGTCCAAAGAGGAGTGTCAAACTCGTAGGACGCGAGCTGAGGAACGACTTCCACCACAATCAAACCACACCCCTATCAGAAGGCATGTGGGTTTTTCTTAGATTTTTCAGTTTTGGTCTCGCATTCGGAAATTGTGTATCTGCCGGAAGAAAGTTTCCAATCTGAGTGACGATGCGCCAAGATCTTTGGAAATTATGTCCGTGTAAGTTCTTAATTATGGGTGTGAAGTGCACCACATTCATAACTAAGAGGTCACAAGCCTTCTTTTCGCACTCGACTTAATTTGTCACTTGTCCAAGAACAAAAGGTTATCTATCATAATACATTTCCTTTTCAACAGATCGAGTTGAACTATAGACAGCCTGATTACTAGAAGTTTAAGTATATGTAGGCGAGCTCAATGTAGAAAACACGGCTGTATTTCAAAATTCGCTCTTAAATCCTATTCCCGAGCATTTCGGTCGCTTCACAATCCAGTATCGAGATGACTTTTGAATAATTTCAAAATCATGCGTTAAATAGAGCGTATTTAACTACAAGTTGCTTGAATTCTCATATAACCTAAGATATGTAGTAAATCCACTTCCAGGTTTCGGCCATAAATTCCTAAAGTGTCACGGCCCGAAAGCACCCCCTAGAAGTTAGGGAAAACCTTTGAATCGTGACCGGGCGTACTTGACCCCTTTGGGTCTCGTACAAGCCCTCTAACTAGCATTCATAACATAAAGCATTAAAAGTAGTGAGGAATTAAAACTTTTCACGATAATAATAATAAAAGGAGTCTTTTCATAAATACTAAGAAATCTTATCGTCACAAGCCAACTTAAAGACACAACTTGGAATCTTAGGGACACGGCCCTTTACGATAAAAGTAAATACAAAGTATTAATAAAAAACTAAGAAACATAAAACTATGTCCTCGAATATATGAGGACATACCAAATTCTTGAGAGATAAAGTTCCCAAGCTTCGACTCCGATCCTCCCAAAAGGGCTTCCAACCTATACTCATAAGGTATAAAAAGTATGGGGTTAGTACAACAATGTACTAAGTATGGCATATGCAAAAACATGCAAAAAGGGACATTTTAGTAAAGATAGCTTTTTATGCAATTCAAATATAATCTTCATGAATCTAGAAGCAAACCCACATAAGAATCAACAATTAACACTTTATGGCTATCTTACCAAACTTAAAGTAAACAAAAGGAACATTTCAATTAACTTTGCTAAACTTGCAATAAAATTGAATAAAGCATCATAGTGAACATTTTGAATTCTTACAATGAAGACCTTACAGTGAATGGCACGGTCCAAGTCATATGAACCCTTTTCCTTTGAAGTTGCCCTAACCCAAGGTTATCCTAAGACTCCCTAAGGTGAGCCAAGAAGGGACTCTCATTACACCTCCCTTCAAAGCACACCAAAGCGACCCTTAAAACTACCAAATCTTAGGCTTACTTCGTTAGAAATCAAATCCACGCCCTTGGCTAACATATGCAAAACACTCATGGAAATATAGGTCATACCAAGTGCAATGTGAGAGTAGCATCCCATACTCCCACTCCCACTTAGTACTCCTAATGGATTCCATTTACTCAAGTACTCCACAATAATCCTCCATAACACTACACCATAGTACTCATTCACACGGATTTCATGAAGGTACTCTTCTCCCATAGTAGGTATAGGTCACACCAAGTGCAATGTGAGAATAGCATCCCATACTACTACTCCCACTCAATGCTCCTACTCGGTAACTAATGTGGATTGAGCACTTCACGACATACATACACATTTCAACAATACACAAGATAATTAGTTTCAAATCAATTCTTTTGTGGGAGTTAGCTTAACCGACAAAGACCATGAGAGCTAGACATGGAATCCCGATATTAACCCCTATCGGATGAGGGATCCTTACTTGCCTAGTGTAAGGTCATGCTTCTTAGCGTTTACATGGCTTTTCCAATAGCTACACCTATGCGGGCACATAGTTAAGGGATAAGGAGATTGTTACTAAGTAACTCACTCTCTACTAACGAGGAGTACTCATCTCAAGAGGTACTTTGGATTACAACATCTCAACTAACGAAGTGCAATCCACCTCCCCTTCATATCCTCTCGGTGCTAGGCATAACTCCACACGGATTTCTCAACATAATAGTCTATCTTAGAAAGCTCACTAGGAAATGGAGAGGTTGTTACTAGACACTACATCTCAACTCACGAAGTGTGTCCACCTCAAGATTTCCCTTTTTGCTCAACTTGACATAATACAAATCTTAAAAGAGTGTGTGTGTACATGTGCACACCTTGCATATAAGCATCATTTCATTATCATCAAGTTCTACTCATACTTTAACCTTGATTCATCAAGCTACACACTCTACATACTTCTCATAATCATATACTTCATTTAGACATAACCTAGGTCAAACATGAAATTCAAGCTACATCAAACACAACACAAGACCCATTTCCAATATATCTTCATTTCACATATTAGACCTTCAAGATCACATACCCAAACCATACTAAGTAACATCAAGTTCATCAATTAGCACCGCCACCCATAAGGTGGACCATACCACTCAAATAGCAATTCATAATAAGAATTATACAATGAGAGCAACTCATCAACAAATCAAACCATCATTACCCATAAGCAATTTATCAATATTTCACCATATTAAGGCCCTTAGGGCAGTAGCTACACCAACATGACAAATACAAGAAGACCCAAGTTCATACCCTACTCAAATCATGCTCACATAACCCATTTTCAAGTCAAAAATTGAAGTATGCATAAACAAGAGTTTCATGGAGTTTTAACATCAAAATCATCTATTCAAACCAAGATAAATACATTTAAACCATTAGAACTTAGTTACAAGAAGACCCATAATAGAAATCAAAGTTTAGAAGAAGTTGAGTTTAAAACCCCTTTTTGAAAACCATTTTGGAAGTTGGCTTCTTGAATGGAAAGGTATTCAAGAATGGATACCATACCTTTTGGAGAAAGAAACCCACGAATTTGATGAAGAAACAAGTCCCAATCCGTCCTCCTATCCTTCCTTGACTTCTAGCTTCCAAGAGAGTTGAGAGAGTTTTTCTTGAGAGAAAGAGAGAGTTGGATCTTGAAGTGAGAGGGTCTTGTCTAGGTCTAGGGTTTAAAACTAATTTAATATAACCTAAAAACACCAAAATTATACACTTAGGGTCTTATAAGACTTGGGGTGTATTTACATAAAACACCCTAAGCTGGCAGCCTTTAATCATGCACTGGCAGGCTTCGTCGACGAGACCTCCTCGACGGACCGTCACGTCCACCACGGACCGTCACGGGGTTCCGTCGAGGAACACTTGGCTTCTAAATGGAGCCTGTCCCAATTTCACTCTCTGTCACCCACGACGCCCTGGCTCGACGGACCGTCCTGAGTACCACGGACCGTCGCCATGGCCGTCGTGAGCTACTGATGGGCAGACTTGCCCAAGTCCTGGGGCCCTTCATCTAGAGTCCTTGGGGTCCTAGGTGAGGTCGTGCCCAGACGTCAAACCCCTAAACTAAGTCGTCTAGGTCTAAGGAACATCTGACGCATGTTTCAAGTAAAACGAACACATAAAACTCATCCAAACTCGCCAAGACATACAAGTACATTCTAAGGCATACCATCCGAACGTCATGGACATTTTTGGTCAATTGAACTCCAAACTTAACCAAACTTTGCACACTGCCTAGGGACACCAAACTAACTCCGTTTCACTTAAAATTAACTCAAGAAACAACCGTGAGGCTCTAGTTCACCTTAATTCATTTTGGGGCGTTATATTCTCCCCCACTTGGAATAACATTCGTCCTCGAATGACACTTAAATTTTAAGAACAACAAGGACTCACTTAGCATCATATAATACACTTAGATCATGATCAAAACACTAACAATCAAAGCATCCACTAGCAAGGAACATCATTTTACACTTTCAACACTTAGCAACATAGGCAACTTTCACCAATCTTCACAAAGTCAAAAATTCAACCTCAATCTTCTTTTATGGAGGAACTACCTTCTCCAACGTAAAACAAAATGCTCATAAACAATGCCTTTACACACATTGAAACTAAAATTCAAGACAAAAAATTTTCTTCAAAATGCCAAATATTTTTTTTTTTTTTTACAGTGAAGTTTACTGCCATCTTACCAAATTTTTGAAAAAAATCATTCTCTAAGCAATTCATCAAGACGACATGATCATAGGAACTATAAAACCATATATACTCATTTCATAACACAAAAGCAACAATAACCAAGAGTTGAGACTTACCAAAACCATAAATCTGGATTAATTATCCTTTCTAGCCCCCATCCCATAGGAAGGGTTCTTCTTGGGAGCATTAGGATCTAGGGAAGCTTGATTGACATCTCTCCCCCTTGATTTAAGGTTTGGGCAGTCCCTCATCTTGTGGCCTCTATTACCACATGCAAAACAACCATCCGTTCTGGCAAGACACTTACCCCCATGTTGCTTGCCACAAGTAGGGCACCTAGCCCTTTCATAGGAATGACCACCACCTTGAGAAGATTGATTTGGAGCCCTATCCTTGTTTCCCATAGAAGAATCTTGGGGATAAAACCTCTTCTTAGGCCTTTGGTGACTAGAATCATCCGACCTAGGTCTCTTACCCTCTTGCCTTATCTCCCTAATTTTGGACTCCTCAATTTGTTGCGCATAAACCATGAGCCTAGAGATATCCATGTCACTAAGAAGCATAGCCGTACGACACTCTTTTTCCACCAAGCTAGACACGCCCATCACAAACTTGTTCATCCTAGCCCTAGGGTTGTCTACCATGTTTGGGGCATACTTAGAGAGTTGGGTGAATTTGAGAGAGTACTCTTGCACACTCATTCCCCCTTGACGGAGGTTCATGAATTCAACCATCTTCTTCTCCCTCCACTCTAAAGGAAAGAATCTATCTAGGAAAGCCTCTTTGAATTCCTCCCAATCAACCGGTCCTCTTTCTAAGGGTCTCTCACCCCTCCATTGCTCATACCACACTTAAGCAACATCCTTAAGTTGGTAACCGGCCAATTCCGCTTTCTCCCTAGGGGTCACACCCATAGCATCTACCACCTTGAAAACCTCATCTATGAAACCTTGTGGATCTTCATCCACCTTAGTGCCATGAAAAGTAGGAGGGTTCATCCTCATAAAATCCCGAATCCTAGAAGCGGGAGTACTAGCATTTGGTTGGGGCCTATCTCCTAGGTTAGCTTGGCCCACAAAGTGATTGTTGACAACTTGAGCTTGAGCCGTCATGAGTTGGGTCAAGTTCATTAGGGCAGCCCTCAACTCCGCCTTAGTCATATCACCCTCAACAAAAGGAGCTTGAGGCATAGGAGGCACTTGAGGTCCTTGAGGTTCCGGAGGCACTTGAGGTTCTTGAAGAGGAACCTCCTCATTTTCCTCCCCTAAGCCAACAATAGGAACTTGGTCAACATGGGGAAGGACTCTCTCATTTGGTACACCTCCTTCCTCCCTTCTAGCGGTCGATCTCCTCGTATTCATGTCCTAAAAACACAAAAGAAGAGGTTGAGAATAGACACCTTATATACTCAACTCTAAGGCACGATACTAGAATAGAGAAGAAAGTGAAACTTCTAGCATCCTATAGCCTCTTGTCCATGGATGTGTCGCGACTCACACCAATGACCAAGATACTACTAGATGTGGCTTGTGAGACTTTCAGACCTTAAACTATTTCTCAAAACCTTATGCTCTGATACCAAGTCTTGTCACGGCCCGAAAGCACCCCCTAGAAGTTAGGGAAAACCTTCAAATCGTGACCGGGCGTACTTGACCCCTTTGGGGTCTCGTACAAGCCCTCTAACTAGCATTCATAACATAAAACATTAAAAGTAGTGCGGAATTAAAACTTTTCACGATAATAATAATAAAAGGAGTCTTTTCATAAATACTAAGAAATCTTATCGTCACAAGCCAACTTAAAGACACAACTTGGAATCTTAGGGACACGGCCCTTTACGATAAAAGTAAATACATTTTTAAGTATTAATAAAGAAACTAAGAAACATAAAACTATGTCCTCGAATATATGAGGACATACCAAATTCTTGAGAGATAAAGTTCCCAAGCTTCGACTCCGATCCTCCCAAAAGGGCTTCCAACCTATACTCATAAGGTATAAAAAGTATGGGGTTAGTACAACAATGTACTAAGTATGGCATATGCAAAAACATGCAAAAAGGGACATTTTAGTAAAGATAGCTTTTTATGCAATTCAAATATAATCTTCATGAATCTAGAAGCAAACCCACATAAGAATCAACAATTAATACTTTATGGCTATCTTACCAAACTTAAAGTAAACAAAAGGAACATTTCAATTAACTTTGCTAAACTTGCAATAAAATTGAATAAAGCATCATAGTGAACATTTTGAATTCTTACTATGAAGACCTTACAGTGAATGGCACGGTCCAAGTCATATGAACCCTTTTCCTTTGAAGTTGCCCTAACCCAAGGTTATCCTAAGACTCCCTAAGGTGAGCCAAGAAGGGACTCTCATTACACCTCCCTTCAAAGCACACCAAAGCGACCCTTAAAACTACCAAATCTTAGGCTTACTTCGTTAGAAATCAAATCCACGCCCTTGGCTAACATATGCAAAACACTCATGGAAATATAGGTCATACCAAGTGCAATGTGAGAGTAGCATCCCATACTCCCACTCCCACTTAGTACTCCTAATGGATTCCATTTACTCAAGTACTCCACAATAATCCTCCATAACACTACACCATAGTACTCATTCACACGGATTTCATGAAGGTACTCTTCTCCCATAGTAGGTATAGGTCACACCAAGTGCAATGTGAGAATAGCATCCCATACTACTACTCCCACTCAATGCTCCTACTCGGTAACTAATGTGGATTGAGCACTTCACGACATACATACACCATTTCAACAATACACAAGATAATTAGTTTCAAATCAATTCTTTTGTGGGAGTTAGCTTAACCGACAAAGACCATGAGAGCTAGACATGGAATCCCGATATTAACCCCTATCGGATGAGGGATCCTTACTTGCCTAGTGTAAGGTCATGTTTCTTAGCGTTTACATGGCTTTTCCAATAGCTACACCTATGCGGGCACATAGTTAAGGGATAAGGAGATTGTTACTAAGTAACTCACTCTCTACTAACGAGGAGTACTCATCTCAAGAGGTACTTTGGATTGCAACATCTCAACTAACGAAGTGCAATCCACCTCCCCTTCATATCCTCTCGGTGCTAGGCATAACTCCACACGGATTTCTCAACATAATAGTCTATCTTAGAAAGCTCACTAGGAAATGGAGAGGTTGTTACTAGACACTACATCTCAACTCACGAAGTGTGTCCACCTCAAGATTTCCCTTTTTGCTCAACTTGACATAATACAAATCTTAAAAGAGTGTGTGTGTACATGTGCACACCTTGCATATAAGCATCATTTCATTATCATCAAGTTCTACTCATACTTTAACATTGATTCATCAAGCTACACACTCTACATACTTCTCATAATCATATACTTCATTTAGACATAAGCTAGGTCAAACATGAAATTCAAGCTACATCAAACACAACACAAGACCCATTTCCAATATATCTTCATTTCACATATTAGACCTTCAAGATTACATAATCCAACCATACTAAGTAACATCAAGTTCATCAATTAGCACCGCCACCCATAAGGTGGACCATACCACTGAAATAGCAATTCATAATAAGAATTATACAATGAGAGCAACTCATCGACAAATCAAACCATCATTACCCATAAGCAATTTATCAACATTTCACCATATTAAGGCCCTTAGGGCAGTAGCTACACCAACATGACAAATACAAGAAGACCCAAGTTCATACCCTACTCAAATCATGCTCACATAACCCATTTTCAAGTCAAAAATTGAAGTATGCATAAACAAGAGTTTCATGGAGTTTTAACATCAAAACCATCTATTCAAACCAAGATAAATACATTTAAACCATTAGAACTTAGTTACAAGAAGACCCATAATAGAAATCAAAGTTTAGAAGAAGTTGAGTTTAAAACCCCTTTTTGAAAACCATTTTGGAAGTTGGCTTCTTGAATGGAAAGGTATTCAAGAATGGATACCATACCTTTTGGAGAAAGAAACCCACGAATTTGATGAAGAAACAAGTCCCAATCCGTCCTCCTATCCTTCCTTGAATTCTAGCTTCCAAGAGAGTTGAGAGAGTTTTTCTTGAGAGAAAGAGAGAGTTGGATCTTGAAGTGAGAGGGTCTTGTCTAGGTCTAGGGTTTAAAACTAATTTAATATAACCTAAAAACACCAAAATTATACACTTAGGGTCTTATAAGACTTGGGGTGTATTTACATAAAACACCCTAAGCTGGCAGCCTTTAAATCATGCACTGGCAGGCTTCGTCGACGAGACCTCCTCGACGGACCGTCACGTCCACCACGGACCGTCACGGGGTTCCGTCGAGGAACACTTGGCTTCTAAATGGAGCCTGTCCCAATTTCACTCTCTGTCACCCACGACGCCCTGGCTCGACGGACCGTCCTGAGTACGACGGACCGTCGCCATGGCCGTCGTGAGCTACTGATGGGCAGACTTGCCCAAGTCCTGGGGCCCTTCATCTAGAGTCCTTGGGGTCCTAGGTGAGGTCGTGCCCAGACGTCAAACCCCTAAACTAAGTCGTCTAGGTCTAAGGAACATCCGACGCATGTTTCAAGTAAAACGAACACATAAAACTCATCCAAACTCGCCAAGACATACAAGTACATTCTAAGGCATACCATCCGAACGTCATGGACGTTTTTGGTCAATTGAACTCCAAACTTTGCACACTGCCTAGGGACACCAAACTAACTCCGTTTCACTTAAAATTAACTCAAGAAACAACCGTGAGGCTCTAGTTCACCTTAATTCATTTTGGGGCGTTATATAAAGACTGTACCAAACCCCTTTCCCAAAAGATGAAGATGTGGTTGGTCAAAATTGGATTAGTCAATTTCATTTTCCTCGAATTTCTTGCATCAATCTGAGTAAAATGAGGGACAGTTGTTGACACCCAATTTTGAGTCACCACAATAGAAAATTAATTAACGAGTTTCTTAACATTATACGATTTTGAAATAGTTAGCTTTTATAAAGTTTAAATGCTTTTAAGTTATTTTAATTTAATCTTATCACTTTTTTTAATTTTTAGATAATATATATATTTACGTAATTATATATACGATTAGAGTATTTTTTGTTTATTCGAAAATCTTCTAAAAAAGATTTTAGTTTTGATTAACGCTTTATTAAGTTAGTTTTGTATAATTTAGTACCTTATATTTTGAGTCCTTAGTTTATAGTTAGATTAACGATTTTATCTTGTTAGAATTAAGAAGCTCGTTTCTTAATAAATGTCAATTCAATTTATTTTAAATTTTAGTCGATTTACTAATCCACTCAATTAGTCTATACTTTAAATGACTATAATTATATTATATTTAGTCATTTTGTTCTACCCAATTTCGAACCAAATTTTACTGTCATTCCCTTAAATTCAATAGGCCCATTTATTCTTATCCAAACTTCCCAATGGTACAAAAATATTCCCAGCCCACTTAATTCCCCATGTTCTATGTAAAGTTTTCAGTAGGCCCAATTTGCATTTTTTTCCTCATTTTCCAATTTGAACAACGAACATTTCCCTATTGACCCGACCCAATCCCCTCTTCCCTTCTAATCCAAGTGAAAGAAGCTCAACGCATCAATGTAGCGCGTGGACAGTGACACCCAATGTTCATAACAAAAAAATAAAAGCAGTAGCAGAAGGACATAGGTGATTTTTGTCATTTTCTCTAATTTCCTCGACAATAGTACGATTCAAGCAAGCAAAAGCAACATTCGAATTATCTTGCTCGCACGTGATGACTCCACGTCAAGCTACAAGGACAGGAGATCTATCTAGAGAGTTTGTTCCCCTTTCCTCTTCCGAAATGGGGTTGAAGAGTCAGGACAAGATTGTTTCCCTTTAATGGTAAAGGTTTTTTCGATTTTGAATGAGGGATGGGGCCCTTGAATTCGGGGATCCATTCGTTTCCCCCCTTTGGTCGAACCCTAAATTCCCTTCTATATAAGTTCTCTTCTTTATGGTAGAGCAGGGGGGGTGATTTTTTTTTGAGTTTTGAGAAAGGGGTGATTGATTTTTCAGAGTTAGAAACTTTTCTTAAGTTAGTTTTCAAATAGGGAAACAAATGTGAGAGGGATGATTTTTGGGTGAAAACATTTTAAAGCCATTTTTCTTTTGGCTAGAAAGACCAGACAAGAACTTGGTAGGAGAGTTTTGAGTTGGAAAAGTTTTCTTGGAATACTGAATATATTTCGAAAGTAGCGGATACATTAACTTCAACATTTGGGCTCGGTATTTCGCTTGATACTTTTTGCTGTGCAAGTTTTCTTTGGTTGGTGGAGTTCGCCGTTCTCAACTCGTGCTATCTCATTTTGCTGCCCAGAAGAAGATAACTCTCTCGACGGCCTTCTCTTAATCTTTTCTCTCATTTCATTCGGCTAAAGTTTGGAAAATCGCTATTCTCCGGTTGATATCGATGATGTGTATCACTGTGTTTTCTGACGGCTTTAACATGTTATGCTTGTGTTTTTATGCTACTCCCTAGTCTAGTCTCATTGTTGAGCTTAAAGTTTGATATTTTGACTTTAATCCTGTTGATTTTGTGTTTGGTTTTTTTTTGGAGTTTGTTCTGTCGTTTTCTTTCTTTTTTTTCTTTTTTTATGTTAAATACTTCTTCTGATGCTTACAGTTTTCAAGAATTAATTGTATCTTCATTTTAGTTTGGTATTAGTAATGTCATTATTTTTATAGGTCTATGTTTTAAGAGTAAATCGATATGGCAAAATATTTGCAGTATAGTAGCATTCTTATGCGTATAGTCGATCTTTAATCTATTTCTTCAAAATCTTGGCGTTCTTATCGCCTAATCTGACTTGCTTGATCTATTGCATGCTCTCATGCTACTTAATCGCCTTTCACTTTCTTTTCCAGATTGACCTTTCGAAAAATGTTCATTTCCCTTATCTTTCTTCCTTATTATATCTCAAATAGCTTCCTCTATTTTGTTAATTTTCTTCTTGTCTTTATGTTGGAATAATATCTTGGCAATTTGTTGCATGTGAATTCCCATCGTTAATCCATTGTGGTCTCACTCGTTGATAAGAAGGATAGTAGTGATTTGCTGTCTTTTAAGCATAGATTAAGACTTCTTCATTTTTGAATCGTGACCATCTCTTTATATGGTTGATTGCCTAAGTAAAAATTTGGGATTTCATATATTGTGCTCTTGTTCACTGAACCTGCTTGCCGCTATTAATCGCATAATAGGTTAGTACGATAAAATTTCCAACCTGCTGCATTAGGTTTAACTTTCTCTATTAGTGTCCTTTCTCGTACGTCCATAGTATGAACTCCGTTGTTTGAAGGTATTAGCCTAAGATTAAATGATGTTTAGTTAGTATTTTTGTCATTCTATCCTACTGGTCTTAGTTGGGTTGATAGTAATTTATTATTTTCAATATCGAATTAAGTTGGTGTTGGTTTCATTTGCTTTAATTGCTTACTGTTAAACTCCTTTGTGAAGTAATGAGTTGCTATCGTAAATTAAAATTGTGTTATATTATGGCATAAATAATTTTTGAGGTATCCTCGCCTATTCATAATTTTGGACACTTAAAACAATAGCATATGGTTTTTTTTACATAATGCTTTTATGTTAAGTCAATGACTTGTTACTTATTGAACTCATTTTTTCTCTCTTGCCTCCTTGAGATGAACCATAAAGGCTCAAGTTACTTCATCGAGTTCAGCCTACTATAATCGAAGAATAAGTTTCGAAATAGACAGCGAGTTGGAAAGTTGAAGAAGTTGGAGCCAAACAGACTGAATTTACTTTTCCAAATTTTGTATTTTGTTATCTTTGGATCTAAGATCTTGTCGTCTTTTCTTTTCTGTATTTTTTTTTTTTATTTTTTTGTTAGTTTAGGACAGGTAGGATCAAAATGTGTTTGAGGCAAAAGAAATGGGTTCAAATACCGGTCCAGGCGGACAAAAACTGGATTTGGACCCAACTCCCTCTCTCTTTTACTTTACCATATATTTACTTGCTATTGTTTGTTGTTAGTGTTAGGGTTCGAAAATGCAAAATCCCTGCAAGATGCTGTTATTTTATTTTAACGATCCAACTAATTCGATCGAATTTAAACAGACGTATAAAATAACAAATAAATAAATTTTTGTAAGTTTAAATATTTCACTAAGATAAAAATCGATATTTCGAATATTTCAAAGATAATTGAATTAAGTCAAATTTTAGACAAACAAGTTAGTTGTTGTAAAACCGTTTTAACGGATATTATAGGTGTCTTAAACACCTTCCTAAAATATAAATGTGAATCCCTGAGCCCCCTTTTAAGTTTTCACTAGATTTTACATTTTATGTCTTTTGAAAACCAAGTTTTTTCTTGATTTTTCTCAAAAAATTCAGTGGCGACTCTAAAAAGTTAAGAACTAGTAAAACATGTTTTCTGAATTGTAAAACAAGGGTAAGAGTTTGGGTTCCTACCATTTTGCCAAGGGATGGGAAGAGAAGCTTGACACTTCCAATTCCTACTTGGACAAGGCAGCCAAAAGGATGAAGAAGTTCGCCGACCTCAAGCGTCATCCCACGGACTATAAAGAAGGCGACATGTTCTTGGTGCAATTCAACCCTAGATTGTTCAAGGAACTAAGAGGCGTCCATCAAAACTTAGTGCGCAAATATGAGGGTCCGTTCAAGATTGTTGCCAATGTGGAAAAGATATCGTACAAGTTGGAGTTACCTCCACACTTCAAGATCCATACGGTGTTTCATTCGAGCGTCCTTAAGCTGTCCCATGAGGACAAGGAAGATCATAGCGAGAACCGATCACAACGGGCACCCACTACTGTCACCGCCTCGCACAACCAGGAGATTGAGGCTATTATAGATTATAAAGCTAAACGGAAGCGAGTCAACAATCCAGCGCCACGTTCCTTGTTCATTTGAAGGGACAAACTCCAGAGGAAGCCACGTAGGAGAAATATGAACACTTGTTGCAATTCAAAGATAAAGTCAAGGAGTTTTTGCAGCAATGCACGCGGTCATTGCATAATTAGGTGGGGGAGCGTGTGACGTCTCGCCACGATTCCAGTCTTATTCCGCTTTCGAATAGGGGCAAAAAGTTCTAGAGTTGTGCGGAGAAATCTAGAACCTATTGGAATCCTCAAGAAGGCTAGAGAAAGTCCTATGAGAATGTAGAATTCTCTAGAAATGGGACCAAAGTATAAATATCTTAGGGACTTGTTAAGTAAATATTAATTGCACTTTAGCCCTTAGAAAGTAGTATAAGTAGAGGTGCCCCTCATTTGCAAAGGCACCAAGCAAGTTGAAAAGCATTCTCCAAGCATTATACAAAGCCTTCTTCAAAGCTCTCTTTCTTATTCTTTCTAAGTCTTTCCAAGCATTCTCTTAGCGTTCCAAGTCATAAAGGCATCCTTGAATATACAAGATGTTGAAATATTAGTGAGTAAGTCGTCGAGGGTCGCACGGACTCTGAACAAATACTTTAAGTCCGTGACACTTAGTAATCTCATTAAAAGACCACAAGCATACCATTTACTTCACACATTAACAAGACAAGTATAGACACATCATACATGCCAAGTAAGACTTCATCATATAGTCAATGAGATCCACACTATGAATATTAGGTAGAACACATCATATAGACTCATTAGCACTCATACCATGGATTTAATCATAAAAAGTAGACAAGACTACAATGTCATGCATAAATACATAAACATAATCAAATACATTAAAATAGTTTCCTAGAACTCCCTTCAAGAGCTACTTGCGCAATGCATAGGTGAAGTCCCACACCCCCACCTACACTAAGAAACTTCTGTTAGGTTATCCTAGTTAGGGTCCTTACTTTACTTCCATTGTAAATTTTACTTTAGGGAAACTATAGCCTTAACCGACACTAAGACCATGGGTGCTATCATGGAATTTGGTGTTGTATAACCTTAGAGCAAGGGAAGGTGTTGTACCTCGCAAAATTAGAACATTAACATCATTCTATCATATTAGGTGATATCACTTGCTAGATCCTATTGGGTAAATATTTATGAAACTTGGAGGCATATATAGAAACCCTCTTTATGCCTATTTAGGCATTGTAGTTATCTACATCGTGAGGACTATGGTGAACAAGCCTTCCCACATTGTGAAGGGCACCCCTCATCTATGTTCACTCAGTTCAAAGCTAAGTTCCCTTTATTGAAAAGACTTTATTAATCATTACTTTATAAAAGTATGCTTTAGAAGATTTAACCCCTCATATTCTTAGCTCATAGGTCATATATGAGAGAGTCCTTTCATAAACCTAAATCATATGAGAAAACCTTTCACATGGACATAGTATACTTAAGCACCATCTAGTTCAGGATACCCTTGAGAACACCTGCCAAGAGCCCCTCTTTTGACTAGATCATCATACATGTTTGTGTGTATACATATATGTGAGCAAACCTTTCACATCACACCTTTAGGCCAAACTTGTTCATACTTTACTTCATTCATACATAAGTATATAGGTGTAACTATATGAGCAATCCTTTCATATAAACACAGTCAAACACTATGAATATTCATGACATACTCATTAATTCATATTCATGTACGTAGATCACAAACCTAGGAACTATTTTATGAAGGCACACATGTGCAATGCATAGACAAGGTCCCATACGCTTATCCACACTAGTACAACTATCATGTAATACTAGTTAAGAGATACATAACATACTTCATGGACACATGTACTTTACAAGAATAGTAGTAGACATGAGTGCAGATGAGAATACCCTTTCATTCGACGCCATGACCCTATACTACTTTTAAGCATGCATAATGTGTGAGTGTGTGTACATTGGTCAACATGATCACATAATGGCTATCAACAACATATTGAGGCAGCCATCCTTTTAAGACCATAATTCACCTTCAAGCATAGTCCACACATCACATACTAGCATAGGAGACAAGACAACTTCACATTGCATCCAACGCTCCTAGCATTGGCTAATATCACACATACATATAGGGTACATAGGTAGGGTCATTCATCAATATCACTTCATCATTGATAATCATATAGACCAATTCTAACCCCAACATAGCCGTTTTCTTATAGGAAGCATCATCAACACACCTAGAACATAATACTAGCATTGGAGACTGGGCATAATACTTCACATTGTGTGATCATCATAAACACACTTTCAAGATACAATTTCCTTCAAGGCCATGATCACATAACACATATAATGACGATAAGGTAAATACCACCACCATAAGTGGACCATATCAAACAATGTCATACAAGGCCAAGCATCTATCAATTCTATAGAATAGTAGAGAAAATAGGACCAACTTACAATTCTTCCAACCTTTGATCATTATTGATCAATTCCCATAATTCAACATCAATACATGTATAAAAAAGTAGCAAATGGTACCATTACATAAACGAAATCACACTTCAAACATCATAGTTTAAATATCACATTTGGTACACTACTTCATCAAGTCTATAGAAATTAGAGGAATAAGATCAAATTACCCAATCCCTAAACCTTGATCATCATTGATCACTTATAAACAATTCATATTCAACTAATATGAATAACAATAGTAATAGACAATTCAACACAATTGAAACATAATTCAATCATCATACAGTCAAGATCACAAGACCCACATTATAGGCCAATTTCAAAAATTAGGAGGATCATGGGTTCATCATTAAATTGGATTGAAATTCATCATTAAAACAGTAAATAATCATTATTTATCATTAGCATGCCTTTTAAATCAATTTGAGAAAGAACCTATGGATAGATTGAAAATTGGGAATTTTGGTCTTCGAATCATATTTGAAAATCCTTGATTGACTCCTCAGATGAATGGATAACTAAGGATGAAGGATCAACATACCTTTCTATATGATATGCCCACAAGAAATTGAAGAATAAACCATGAAAATCCAGCCCCTAGATTGAACTTGAATTTTCCCTCCAATGGATGTTTGAGAGAATTTGGAAGAGAAAGGAGATTTGGGATTTTGATTTATTAATGGGTGTTCGGGTTTTCACTTGGGAAAAGGGTAAAATAAGTCCTTAAAACAGTTTATAACTGTCTCCCTACGTTACGAAAACACCCCTATACATAGTGGGACTTTTAGACATGTAAAACTTGACTTTAAAATGACGCAACCGAATCTGGGAAGTGGATGCGCGTCGCGGAGACAGACTGATTTTGCCCCAAATAATTTTTGAGGCAATGAACTATCACGACCCGAAAGCACCCCCTAGAAGCTAGGGATCACCCTCGGATCGTGGCGGGGCGTACTTGACCCTTTGGGGTCTCATACAATCCCTTCAACTCTTGTTCATTACATAAGAAATGAAAAGTAGTGCGGAATTTAAAACTTTTCACTAATACTTAAATAAAGGAAGTCTTTCATAAATACTTAGAGAATCTCATCGTTACAAGCCAACTTAAAGACATGACGTAGAATCTTAGGGACACGGCCCTTTACAATAAAAAGGAAAATACATAATATGTTTTAATAGTAAAACTGGAAAAGAGAAACTATGTCCTCAAATATATGAGGACATACCAAATCTTGAGATAGTAGAATTCCCAAGCTTCAACTTCAACCTTCCAAAATCTTCAAACCTATACTTATAAGGTATAGAAAAGTATGGGGTTAGTACAAACAATGTACTAAGTATGGCATATGCAAAAGCATGTAAAAAGGGAAATTTTCGTAAAATAACCTTTCATGCCAAACAAGTAAAACATTAATGAACTTAGAAACAAAACAACATAAGAAACATCATTTAACACTTAAAGAAGAATTTCCATAATTTTAACTCAAAGACACACTTTACAGTAAGCATACTAAACTTTCCAGTGAACTAAGCATGCATACGGACTCCACATTAGTACTCTTCTCCAATAGGACTCTTAGGTCACACTAAGTGCAACGTGAGAGTAGAATTCCATACTACCACTCCCACTAGCGCTCCTAATGAATTCCCAAGGATTTGAGCACGTTACAATAAATTTACCAAAAATATGCACTTACAGTGAGCCATTCTTTAACATTACTGTGAGCAATTTTTAAAACAATATAGTAAGTTTCAAAGCTTTATAGTGAACTAAAGACTCCAACAATGGTGAACTTCTAAGGTATTGCCAATGAGGAAGTGAACTCATTTCCGTAGGAGTTTACCTACCTAAGGGTAACCCTAAGATTCTCCAAGGTAAGACATGAAGAATACGTCTAAACACTTCCTTCAATGCACACCCAAGCGATCCTCAAGACTACCCCGTTCGGCTTACTCTCCTCGGAAGAACAAGTCAGCGCTCAATCAAAACACATTAAAAGAACACCCACCAAAACACCAAAGACTTCCCTTTCGGAATGCCTACTTAGTGCAATTAGTAGGATAGTGTCTCATACCACCACCTACCCTAATTAGTACACTCTTTTAGAAGGTTTGGCACCAAGTCTTTCCTTTCGGAAGGCCCTACTTAGTGCAATGAGTAGGATAGCGTCCCATACCACCACCTACCCTAAGTAGCACGTTCTTTTAGAAGACTTAGTTCAATCAATTCACATAGGTATCACATTATTTTAGAAGACTTAGAAACTTTCATTACTTTTGTGGGGGATTAGCTTAACCGACAAAGACCATGAGACCTAGACATGGAATCCCGATATTAACCCCTATCGGATGAGGGATCCTCACTTGCCTAGAGTAAGGTCATGCTTCTTAGCTTTTACATGGCTTTCCCAATAGTTACACCTATGTGGGCACATAGTAAAGGGATAAGGAGATTGCTACTTAGTAACTCATTCTCTACTAACAAGGAGTACTCATCTCAAGAGGTACATTGGAATACAACATCTCAACTCACGAAGTGTAACCACCCTTCTTCATGTCCTCTCGGTGCTAGGCATAACTCCCCACAGATTCTCAACATTATAGACTATAGGTTAAGGGTAACTAGTGAATACCACATCTCAACTCACGAAGTGCATTGATCCTCCAACCTATCTTGGAAAGATCATTAGGAATAATGAGGTTGCTACTAGACACTTCATCTCAACTCATGAAGAGTATCCACCCCAAGACTCCCCTTTTTACTCAACTTAGCTTGATTCATTCACTCAAAGTGTGTATGTGCGTACATGTGAGCACACCTTGCATATAAGAATCATTCATGCACACTTCTTCTAAAGATGCTTTAAACCTTCATTCATTAACTCACACACCTTACATATTTCACATAATCACATTCTTCATTTAGACCTAATCTAGATCAAACATACATTTCAAGCTTCACCAAAACACACTACAAGACCCATTTCCAATATCTCTTCATTTCACATATTAGACCTTCAAGATCACATTCTCAATACATAAAAACAATGTACTAAGTATGGCATATGCAAAAGCATGTAAAAAGGGACATTTTCCTAAAATAAGCTTTTATGCCAAACAAGTAAAACATTAATGAACTTAGGAACAGAACAACATAAGAAACATCATTTAACACTTAAATGAGAATTTCCATAACTTTAACTCAAAGACAAAATTTACAGTAAGCATACTAAACTTTACCGTGAACTAATCATGCATACGGACTCCACATTAGTACTCTTCTCCAATAGGACTCTTAGGTCACACTAAGTGCAATTTGAGAGTAGCATCCTATACTACCTCTCCCACTAGCGCTCCTAATGGATTCCCAAGGATTTGAGCACGTTACAATAAATTTACCAAAAAGATGCACTTACAGTGAGCTATTCTTTAACATTACTGTGAACCATTTTTAAAACATTATAGTAAGTTTCAAAGTTTTATAGTGAACTAAAGACTCCAACAATGGTGAACTTCTAAGGTATTGCCAATGAGGAAGTGAACTCATTTCCGTAGGATTTTCCCTACCTAAGGGTAACCCTAAGATTCTCCAAGGTAAGACATGAAGAATACGTCTAAACACTTCCTTCAATGCACACCGAAGCGATCCTCAAGACTACCCCGTTCGGCTTACTCTCCTCGGAAGAACAAGTCAGCACTCAATCAAAACACATTAAAAGAACACCAACAAAACACCAATACTTCCCTTTCGGAATGCCTACTTAGTGCAATTAGTAGGATAGTGTCCCATACCACCACCTACCCTAATTAGTACACTCTTTTAGAAGGTTTGGCACCAAGTCTTTCCTTTCGGAAGGCCCTACTTAGTGCAATGATTAGGATAGCGTCCCATACCACCACCTACCCTAAGTAGCACGTTCTTTTAGAAGACTTAGTTCAATCAATTCACATAGGTATCACATTATTTTAGAAGACTTAGAAACTTTCATTACTTTTGTGAGGGGTTAGCTTAACCGACAAAGACCATGAGACCTAGACATGGAATCCATATATTAACCCCTATCGGATGAGGGATCCTCACTTGCCTAGAGTAAGGTCATGCTTCTTAGCTTTTACATGGCTTTCCCAATATCTACACCTATGTGGGCACATAGTTAAGGGATAAGGAGATTTCAACTAAGTAACTCATTCTCTACTAACAAGGAGTACTCATCTCAAGAGGTACATTGGAATACAACATCTCAACTCACGAAGTGTAACCACCATTCTTCATATCCTCTCGGTGCTAGGCATAACTCCCCACAGAATCTCAACATTATAGACTATAGGTTAAGGGAAACTAGTGAATACCACATCTCAACTGACGAAGTGCATTGATCCTCCGACCTATCTTGGAAAGATCATTAGGAATAGTGAGGTTGCTACTAGACACTTCATCTCAACTCACGAAGAGTATCCACCCCAAGACTCCCCTTTTTACTCAACTTAGCTTGATTCATTCACTCAAAGTGTGTATGTGTGTACATGTGAGCACACCTTGCATATAAGCATCATTCATGCACACTACTTCTAAAGATGCTTTAAACCTTCATTCATCAACTCACACACCTTACATACTTCACATAATCACATTCTTCATTTAGACCTAACCTAGATCAAACATACATTTCAAGCTTCATCAAAACACACTACAAGACCCATTTCCAATATCTCTTCATTTCACATATTAGACCTTCAAGATCACATTCTCAATACATACAAACAATGTACTAAGTATGGCATATGCAAAAGCATGTAAAAAGGGACATTTTCCTAAAATAACCTTTCATGCCAAACAAGTAAAAGATTAATGAACTTAGGAACAAAACAACATAAGAAACATTATTTAACACTTAAATGAGAATTTCCATAACTTTAAATCAAAGACAAAATTTACAGTAAGCATACTAAACTTTACAGTGAACTAATCATGAATACGGACTCCACATTAGTACTCTTCTCTAATAGGACTCTTAGGTCACACTAAGTGCAATTTGAGAGTAGCATCCCATACTACCATTCCCACTAGCGCTCCTAATGGATTCCCAAGGATTTGAGCACGTTACAATAAATTTACCAAAAAGATGCACTTACAGTGAGCCATTCTTTAACATTACTGTGAGCAATTTTTAAAACAATATAGTAAGTTTCAAAGCTTTATAGTGAACTAAAGACTCCAACAATGGTGAACTTCTAAGGTATTGCCAATGAGGAAGTGAACTCATTTCCGTAGGAGTTTACCTACCTAAGGGTAACCCTAAGATTCTCCAAGGTAAGATATGAAGAATACGTCTAAACACTTCCTTCAATACACACCCAAGCGATCCTCAAGACTACCCCGTTCGGCTTACTCTCCTCGGAAGAACAAGTCAGCACTCAATCAAAACACATTAAAAGAACACCCAACAAAACACCAAAGACTTCCCTTTTGGAATGCCTACTTAGTGCAATTAGTAGGATAGTGTCCCATACCACCACCTACCCTAATTAGTACACTCCTTTAGAACGTTTGGCACCAAGTCTTTCCTTTCGGAACGCCCTACTTAGTGCAATGATTAGGATAGCGTCCCATACCACCACCTACCCTAAGTAGCACGTTCTTTTAGAAGACTTAGTTCAATCAATTCACATAGGCATCACATTATTTTAGAAGACTTAGAAACTTTCGTTACTTTTGTTGGGCGTTAGCTTAACCGAGAAAGACCATGAGACCTAGACAAGGAATCCCGATATTAACCCCTATCGGATGAGGGATCCTCACTTGCCTAGAGTAAGGTCATGCTTCTTAGCTTTTACATGGCTTTCCCAATAGTTACACCTATGTGGGCACATAGTTAAGGGATAAGGAGATTTCAACTAAGTAACTCATTCTCTACTAACAAGGAGTACTCATCTCAAGAGGTACATTGGAATACAACATCTCAACTCACGAAGTGTAACCACCCTTCTTCATATCCTCTCGGTGCTATGCATAACTCCCCACAGATTCTCAACGTTATAGACTATAGGTTAAGGGTAACTAGTGAATACCACATCTAAACTCACGAAGTGCATTGATCCTCCGACCTATCTTAGAAAGATCATTAGGAATAGTGACGTTGCTACTAGACACTTCATCTTAACTCACGAAGAGTATCCACCCCAAGACTCCCCTTTTTACTCAACTTAGCTTGATTCATTCACTCAAAGTGTGTATGTGTGTACATGTGAGCACACCTTGCATATAAGCATCATTCATGCACACTACTTCTAAAGATGATTTAAACCTTCATTCATCAACTCACACACCTTACATACTTCACATAATCACATTCATCATTTAGACCTAATCTAGAACAAACATACATTTCAAGCTTCACCAAAACACACTACAACACCCATTTCCAATATCTCTTCATTTCACATATTAGACCTTCAAGATCACATTCTCAATACATACAAACAATGTACTAAGTATGGCATATGCAAAAGTATATAAAAAGGGACACGTTCCTAAAATAACATTTCATGCCAAACAAGTAAAACATTAACGAACTTAGGAACAAAACAACATAAGAAACATCATTTAACACTTAAATGAGAATTTCCATAACTTTAACTCAAAGACAAAATTTACAGTAAGCATACTAAACTTTACAGTGAACTAATCATGAATACGGACTCCACATTAGTACTCTTCTCCAATAGGACTCTTAGGTCACAAAAAGTGCAATTTGAGAGTAGCATCCCATACTACCACGCCCACTAGCGCTCCTAATGGATTCCCAAGGATTTGAGCACGTTACAATAAATTTACCAAAAAGATGCACTTACAGTGAGCTATTCTTTAACATTACTTTGAACCATTTTTAAGACATTATAGTAAGTTTCAAAGTTTTATAGTGAACTAAAGACTTTAACAATGGTGAACTTCTAAGGTATTGCCAATGAGGAAGTGAACTCATTTCCGTAGGATTTTCCCTACCTAAGGGTAACCCTAAGATTCTCCAAGGTAAGACATGAAGAATACGTCTAAACACTTCCTTCAATGCACACCCAAGCGATCCTCAAGACTACCCCGTTCGGCTTACTCTCCTCGGAAGAACAAGTCAGCACTCAATCAAAACACATTAAAAGAACACCCAACAAAACACCAAAGACTTCCCTTTCGGAATGCCTACTTAGTGCAATTAGTAGGATAGTGTCCCATACCACCACCTACCCTAATTAGTACACTCTTTAGAACGTTTGGCACCAAGTCTTTCCTTTCGGAAGGCCCTACTTAGTACAATGAGTAGGATAGCGTCCCATACCACCACCTACCCTAAGTAGCACGTTCTTTTAGAAGACTTAGTTCAATCAATTCACATAGGTATCACATTATTTTAGAAGACTTAGAAACCTTCATTACTTTTGTGGGGGGTTAGCTTAACCGACAAAGACCATGGACCTAGACATGGAATCCCGATATTAACCTCTATCGGATGAGGGATCCTCACTTGCCTAGAGTAAGGTCATGCTTCTTAGCTTTTACATGGCTTTCCCAATATCTACACCTATGTGGGCACATAGTTAAGGGATAAGGAAATTTCACCTAAGTAACTCATTCTCTACTAACAAGGAGTACTCATCTCAAGAGGTACATTGGAATACAACAACTCAACTCACGAAGTGTAACCACCCTTCTTCATATCCTCTCGGTGCTAGGCATAACTCCCCACAGATTCTCAACATTATAGACTATAGGTTAGGGTAACTAGTGAATACCACATCTCAACTCACGAAGTGCATTGATCCTCCGACCTATCTTGGAAAGATCATTAGAAATAGTGAGGTTGCTACTAGACACTTCATCTCAACCCAGAGTATCCACCCCAATACTCCCCTTTTTACTCAACTTAGCTTGATTCATTCACTCAAAGTGTTTATGTGTGTACATGTGAGCACACCTTGCATATAAGCATCATTCATGCACACTACTTCTAAAGATGTTTTAAACCTTCATTCATCAACTCACACACCTTACATACTTCACATAATCACATTCTTCATTTAGACCTAATCTAGATCAAACATACATTTCAAGCTTCACCAAAACACACTACAAGACCCATTTCCAATATCTCTTCATTTCACATATTAGACCTTCAAGATTACATTCTCAATACATACAAACAATGTACTAAGTATGGCATATGCAAAAGCATGTAAAAAGGGACATTTTCCTAAAATAACCTTTCATGCCAAACAAGTAAAACATTAATGAACTTAGGAACAAAACAACATAAGAAACATCATTTAACACTTAAATGAGAATTTCCATAACTTTAACTCAAAGACAAAATTTACAGTAAGCATACTAAACTTTACAGTGAACTAATCATGCATACGGACTCCACATTAGTACTCTTCTCCAATAGGACTCTAAGGTCACACTAAGTGCAATTTGAGAGTAGCATCCCATACTACCACTCCCACTAGCGCTCCTAATGGATTCCCAAGGATTTGAGCACGTTACAATAAATTTACCAAAAAGATGCACTTACAGTGAGCTATTCTTTAACATTACTGTGAACCATTTTTAAGACATTATATTAAGTTTCAAAGTTTTAGAGTGAACTAATGGCTCCAACAATGGTGAACTTCTAAGGTATTGCCAATGAGGAAGTGAACTCATTTCCGTAGGATTTTCCCTACCTAAGGGTAACCCTAAGATTCTCCAAGGTAAGACATGAAGAATATGTCTAAACACTTCCTTCAATGCATACCCAAGCGATCCTCAAGACTACCCCGTTCGGCTTACTCTCCTCGGAATAACAAGTCAGCACTACATCAAAACACATTAAAAGAACACCCAACAAAACATCAAAGACTTCCCTTTCGGAATGCCTACTTAGTGCAATTAGTAGAATAGTGTCCCATACCACCACCTACCCTAATTAGTACACTCTTTTAGAAGGTTTGTCACCAAGTCTTTCTTTATGGAAGGCCCTACTTAGTGCAATGAGTAGGATAGCGTCCCATACCACCACCTACCCTAAGTAGCACGTTCTTATAGAAGACTTAGTTCAATCAATTCACATAGGTATCATATTATTTTAGAAGACTTAGAAACATTCATTACTTTTGTGGGGGTTAGTTTAACCGACAAAGACCATGAGACCTAGACATGGAATCCGGATATTAACCCCTATCGGATGAGGGATCCTCACTTGCCTAGAGTAAGGTTATGCTTCTTAGCTTTTACATGGCTTTCCCAATATCTACACCTATGTGGGCACATAGTTAAGGGATAAGGAGATTTCAACTAAGTAACTCATTCTCTACTAACAAGGAGTACTCATCTCAAGAGGTACATTGGAATACAACATCTCAACTCACGAAGTGTAACCATCCTTCTTCATATCCTCTCGGTGCTAGGCATAACTCCCCACATATTCTCATCATTACAGACTATAGGTTACGGGTAACTAGTGAATACCACATCCCAACTCAAGAAGTGCATTCATCCTCCGACCTATCTTGGAAATATCATTAGGAATAGTGAGGTTTCTACTAGACACTTCATCTCAACTCACGAAGAGTATCCACCCAAGACTCCCCTTGTTACACTTAGCTTGATTCATTCCTTCAAAGTGTGTATGTGTGTACAGGTGAGCACACCTTGCATATAAGCATCATTCATGCACACTACTTCTAAAGATGATTTAAACCTTCAGTCATCAACTCACACACCTTACATACTTCACATAATCACACTCTTCATTTAGACGTAGTCTAGATCAAACATACATTTCAAGCTTCACCAAAACTCACTATAATACCCATTTCCAATATCTCTTCATTTAATATATTAGACCTTGAAGATCACATTCTCAATACATACTAAATGAAACAAATTCATTAAATAAACACCGCCACCAAGAAGATGGACCATACCACTCAAGATCAATTCAAAATAAGAACAATACAATATAAGCAACTCTTAATTTTAACAATACATAATAATCTATAAGCATTTTGTCAATAATTAATTATCATAAGACCCTTAGGTCAGTAGCTAAACAAACATTACAACACAAGAAAACAAAAGTTCATTCTCTACATAAACATGCTCACTTAACCCGTTTCTCTAGCTAAAAGTTTGAAATATGCATAAACATGAGTTCACAAGGTTTTTGACATTAAAATCATCAATTTATGCTTGAATAACAACATTTGAATCATTAAAACACTTTTACAAGAAGACCCATACTTAGAATCAAAGATAGAAGAAAATAGAGTTTGAAAACCCTTTTTTGAAATCTTTTGGAATTGACTCCTTCAATGGAAGAGGGTTCAAGGATGGATACCATACCTTAGCTAAGATAAATCCCAAGTATTTTGGTGAAGAACTATACCACCAACAGCCCTCCTA
This sequence comes from Solanum lycopersicoides, assembly GCA_022817965.1. Lineage (NCBI taxonomy): Eukaryota > Viridiplantae > Streptophyta > Magnoliopsida > Solanales > Solanaceae > Solanum > Solanum lycopersicoides. The sequence goes on along the minus strand of CM040625.1, from coordinate 23,205,396 downwards.
GTCCTTCTTGACTTCTAGTTCCATTGGTGACTTGAAAGAGTCTTCTAAGAGAGAGGGGTTTTGGGTTTTAGGAAGAGTAGTCTAAAATGAGGTCTTAGGGTTTAGAACACTTAGTATACCTAATAAACCCTAAAACTAACGTCCTAGGGTCATAAAATACTTGGGGTGAATTTACCAAACACCCCAAGCCAAGGCAGCCAATTAACAGTTTTGCAGACATCGCAGACAAGACCTAACCAACAGACCGTCTGTGCATCAACGGACCATTGGTGGTGTCTCGTGGGTTGACACATAGCTCCAAATAGAGACTGCAAAACCTAAATTGTAGGTCCAATTGACGGACCAAGACGACGGGCCGTTGGTTGACCTACTGGCCGTCGTTGGTCTTGTTGGTGGACACTGCCCAGGCAGTTTTGGGTCCAAGTCTTGGGCCCTTCTCTAGGGACCCTTGTGGGACTTAGGTGAGGTCGTGCTCGGACGTTGAACACCTAAACTAAGTCATCTATGTCTTAGAAACATCCCACATCAGTTTCAAGGAAAACGAACACGTAAAACTCACTCAAACACATCAAGACACACAAGTACTTTCTAAGACACACCTTCCGAACGTCATGGACGTTCTCTGTCGATTGACCTCCAAACTTAACCAAACTTCACACACTGCCTAAGAACACTAAAGTAACTCATTTAAAAAAAATGTCAAGAAACAACCATGAAGCTCTAGTTCACCTTAGTTCATTTTAGGGCGTTACATTCTCCCCTACTTGGACTAACATTCGTCCTCGAATGACACTTAAATCTCAAGAAAAACAAGGACTCACTTAGAATCACATAAGACATTACAAACTTGATCAACACACTCAAAATCAAAGCATCAACTTGCAAGGAGAATCATTTCACACTTTCAAACACTTAGCAACATAGGCAACTTTTACTAAACTTCACTAGTCAAAACTCATTATTAACCTCCGTTTATGGAGGAACTAGCTTCTCTAACATTAAACATGCTCATATAGAACATTTTTGCACACATTGAAACTTCAATCAAAGCAAGGCACAAAAAAAAATCAAAAAATAATAAAATCAAAACATCATAGTGCACTCACTATAGCCACTGCCCAAATTTTTTTTTTCTTTCAAAAAATCATTATTTGAGCAATTCATCAAGATGAATGACCATATGAAATATAAAACCACATAAACTCATTTCATAACATAAAAACAACAATCATAAAGGTTAAGACTTACCAAGATCATCAAATCCGAATTAGTTATCCTTCCTAGCTCCCATCCCATAGGGAGGGTTCTTCTTGGGAGCATTAGGATCTAGGGAAGCTTGATTGACATCTTTACCTCTTTCTTTGAGGTTAGGTCACTCCCTCATATTGTGGCCTTTATTACCACATGCAAAACAACCATCCGTCCCGTCAAGACACCTACCCCCATGTTGCTTCCCACAAGTAGGGCACCTAGCCCTTCCAAAAGTGTGTCCACCACGTTGAGAATGTTGGTTTGGATCCCTATCCTTGTTTCCCATGAAAGAATCTTGGTGATAGAACCTCTTATTAGGCCTTTGGTGAATAGAATCATCCGACCTAGGTCTCTTACCTCTTTCCTTATCTCCCTAATTTTCGACTCCTCAATTTGTTGTGCATAAACCATGAGTCTAGCGATATCCATGTCATTAAGAAGCATTTCCGTACGACACTCTTTCTCCACCAAGATAGACACTCCCATCACAAGTTTGTTTATCCTAGCCCTAGGGTTTGCTACCATGGTTGGGGCATACTTAGAGAGTTGGGTGAATTTGAGATAGTACTCTTGCACACTCATTCCCCCTTGACGAAGGTTCATGAATTCAACCATCTTCTTCTCCCTCCACTCTAAAGGAAAGAACCTATCTAGGAAAGCCTATTTGAATTCCTCCCAATCAACCGGACCTCTTTCTAAGAGTCTCTCACCTCTACATTGCTCATACCACACTTGAGCAACATCCTTATGTTGGTAAGAGGCTAACTCCCGATTTATCCCTAGGGTCACAGCCATAGAATCCACCACTTTTAAGAACTCATCTATGAAACCTTGTGGATCTTCATGCACCTTATTGCCATAAAAATTAGGAGGGTTCATCCTCATGAAATCCCAAATTCTAGAAGCGGGAGTACTAGCATTTGGTTTTGGCCTATCTCCTTGATTAGCTTGGTCCACAAAGTGATTGTTGTCGACATTAGATTGAGACGTCATGAGTTGAATCAAATTCATTAGGGCAGCCCTCAACTCCGCATTAGTCACATCTCCCTCAACAAAAGGAGCTTGAGGCATAGGAGGCACTTTAGGCCCTTGGGGTTCTGGAGGCACTTGAGGTTCTTGAAGGGGAACCTCCACATTCTCTTCATCTAGGCCCTCAATAGGAACTTGGTCAACATGGGGAGGGATTCTCTCATTAGAAACACCTCCCTCCTCCCTTCTAGCGATCGATCTCCTCGTATTCATGCCCTATAAACACTAAGAGAAGAGGTTGAGAAAAGACATCTTATATAACTCAACTCTAAGGCATAACATTAGAATAGAGAAGAAAGTAAAACTTCTAGCATCCTATAGCCTCTTGTCCATGGATGTGTCGTGACTCACACCAATGACCAAGATACTACTAGATGTGGCTTGTGAGACATCTAGACCCTAAACTAGTTCCCAAAACTTTATGCTCTGATATCAAGTCTGTCACGACCCGAAAGCACCTCCTAGAATCTAGGGATCACCATTGGATCGTGGCAGGGCGTACTTGACCCTTTGGTGTCTCATACAAGCCCTTCAACTCCTGTTCATTACATATGACATGAAAAGTAGTGCGGAATTTAAAACTTTTCACGAATACTTAAATAAAGGATGTCTTTCATAAATACTTAGAGAATATAATCGTCACAAGACAACTTAAAGACACGACTTAGAATCTTAGGGACGTGGCCCTTTACAATAAAAAGGAAAATACATAATACGTTTTAATAGTAAAACTAGGAAACATAAACTATGTCCTCCAATATATGAGGACATACCAAATCTTGAGAGAGTAGAATTCCCAAGCTTCAACTTCAACCTTCCAAAAGCTTCTAACCTATTCTTATAAGGTATAGAAAATTATGGGGTTAGTACATACAATGTACTAAGTATGACATATGCAAAAACATGTAAAAAGGGACACTTTCATAAAATAACCTTCCCTGCGAAATGTAACACCCCCAAAATGAGATAGGGTTTCTAGATCCTAACGTGTTCGTCTTAATTTTATAAGGTCCTAAAATGTCTTATAATATGGTTTATAGGCAGTGTGTAAAGTTTGAAGTGATTTGGAAGTCGAACGTTAAGGGACGACCAAAATATTTGACGACTAGTCACCTACGTGCCTCATGTGTCTATGCATGTTTATATTTGTATGAATGACCTTATGAAGTCTAAAAATGGTTTATAATTATGTAAAATTATAGTATATGAAGTTTCGTGAAGTTTGGAGGTGAAACAACCAAGAACATCCAAGGCGTTCAAAAGATAGCCCTTAAGACGCTTAACGTGTGTCTTGATGGGGCTTAGCCTGTTTGGACGAATTGCAGGTGTTTTTTTTGGGTGAAACTTTTTTGGAATGTCTACAACCTTTTAAGGGTTGTATTTACGTTGGAAACGTCCAGGTACAACTTCTAAAGGGTCCCTCAAAAGTCCCCACAAGAAGGGCCCAAGGCTGGTCAAGACACTGCCTTGGCAGTGTCAATCGACGGACCAAATGACGGCCAGTTTGTCAACAAACGGCCCGTTGTTGAGTCTCGTCGATTTATACTTAGATTGGGCAGGTATCAACCCAAAATTTGGCTAAGGACCAGTCGATAGAAGACAAAGTACGGCCAGTAGACTGACCTACGGCCAGTCGATTGCTTCGTCGATGGTGGCCTGTAAGTTACTGTCTGCGTCTGTTTTAATTAAGGGGTGAATGGGAAATTCACCCCACGTCCTAACCTGACTCTAAAAGGTTAATTTATCTGATTTTGGGTGCATATAAGTCATTCCACTAGTGATCAACCCATTCATAATCCCATACACACGTAACAATCTTCTCTCTAAAAATCTTCTCCCTAGAAACCACCATTGTTGGTGAAGCTCAAGATCTGCTTGGAGCTTGGATTTTCGTGGGTGAATCACCAGGTTTTAGAGGTCTTCATGAAGATTAAGGTATGGTGATCTTCATCTCTAGTTATCTTTTCATCTAGAGAGCTATTCTCTAAGATTTCAAAGAAGAAAAATTATGATCAAACAATGTCTTCTTCAATCTGCCATGTGTTCCTTCTAAAAGGGTTTTAAACGAATGAATCATGATTAATTGAAGTTAATACAGTGTTTTTAACGTGAATTTACTCCAATTGCATGATGAACCCATGCTCCACAACCAAACGTTTTAGCCTTGCATGGGCTTTGTGATCTTGAATTCCTATAGATTGAATTATGATTCTATTACATTTAAGTGATTGTATATACTGTTATTTACATAAATTTATGTTGAATGATCCATGAGGATCAATGTATGAAGATTTGAGCATGTTTAGCCTAGTTCCCATAGTTCACTGTAACATTGGTTTCTAAATGAATTAATGTGGATTTCGATCATGATAAGTTTGTTGTATCTACTGTTTTAGGTTAATATCTTGTTGGAATTATTAATATGAATCTTGTATTATTGAAGTAAAGATGGCTTATGGGAATTGAACTAGGTTCTTCTAGTCTATGGGATAGTAATGTGTAATCTCGACGTTGGGATAGTTGTTATATGAATTGATCATGGTTAATTGTCCTTAGCTACTTCCTATGATGTAACTTTATTATGAATTATAGATAATATATAAAATGTGGATCAATGCATGATAGTTTGAATAGGATTAACCTATGTAAGCTTATCTTCCACGAATATCTAACTTGAAAGCATGATTTCAGGGATCTATAGTTCTTTGGCAATTGTAGTAGGATCTAGTTTAAGATATGATTTCTTCAAGCTACTACCCTAGACTTATGCTATTAATGAAATATAATTGATGGTCAATGCAAGTGAATTGGATTAAAGATCTATGCTCTTATACTCTCTAGTATCTATGTGATGTATTGTATTAGATGGTAATGTGATCTTGTAGCGAATTTTACATGGTTTGTTTTATTATTATGGTACTTAAGCTACTGCCCTATACTTGAAATATTGATGAAAGAGTAGTAAAGGTCAATGATGACCAAAGGCTAAAGGATTGGTAAGAATTGCTCTATTCTTATTTCTCTACTTCTCTATATAATAATGTTGATGAAGCCATGAGTGGCATTGTGTGGTATGGTCCACTTATGGCGGAGGTGCTTACTTTATGTCATTATATATGTGTTGACCATGGCTTTGAAATCAATTTGATGAATATATGAAGAAGTGGTTATAATTATCTCTTTATGTGTAACTTGTGCCTAGTCTTCTATTTGAGTTGTGAATCTAGGTTATGTTGCTATTGTTATGAGCATGTGAATGGTTATGTAATATCATGAGTAGGTGTTGCCATGTTTTAGGTATTAATGGTTGATGACCCCTACCCATGTACCCCTATGTGAATGTGTGAATAGCTAATGTTAGGAGTCTTAAAGTGTGAAGTTAACTTGCCTCCTATGCTTTTGTGAGTTATGTGTGTCACATCCGGGTTTACCCCCTAGACGTAACCGGCGTCGGCGTCCTCTTTGAGGACTAAGACAAGACTCTTAGCCTCGTCATAGCATTCATCGATTAAAATGTGCAAAGAATTTAAAACATCTTATCTATATCTACCCGGAGATTTACATAGACCTCTACATACACATAATCGTATTTATATCAAGTATATTAGACTTGTTCATATACGAAGATTACATAGTCTTCTACTTTTATTTCTCCCATTTATATAGTAAAAAAATAACAGTCATAAAAGCCGTGTCATCTCATAAACCATCTAACAAAGACAATAAATCTTGGGCGTAGCCCTACATCAATAAAAGAAGCCACGTATAGGCTATATACAACATCGTCTTAAATAAGTAATATAGTCAATACAGAACTATATTAACTAAGTAGCATAGTAATAAAATGTCGGCATCGCCCTCGGGAGAATGAGGACCTACCACTTGGATGAGAAGATATCCAAGTCTTCCTTCCAAGCACCTCGAAGCCAATTCAACGACCGGAACCTAAAATGTTTGGGAAAAGGGAAGGAAATGGGGTTAGTACTCCACATGTACTAAGTATGAAACCAAATGCACAATTACCAATCAAGTATGCTTAGAAAGGGACATTTAAGGAAATCATGCTATTTAGACAGTTTTTCTTGAGTATACAAAGCAACTAACTATACCACATGCATACCATCATATTTAAGCCCTTAATCTCATAAGATCCTATCATCAAGAAATATCATTATTAAACAGGGATAAGAATAAAGTATAGCAAAGCAAAACATACTAACTATAATCTTCATGAAGTCACAAGTGCAATGACCAAGTAAAGTCCCATGACTCTTACTTAATCAAGTAACCTACCAAGACTACAATTAGAAATCCACCTTACCTAACATACTCTCCCATTTCATGAAGCATTCTTCTTCAACAATGGGTATCAACTTCATACTCATAAGCATATTATTCAATGTACAAAATCATTTACATTATATCACCGTTTACATCCTAATATTGACTTCTCAAAGCTCCTATCAAGGCAAACTAGTGCAAGGTGTAGGTAGAGTCCCATACCCCTACCTAAGCTAAAGTCAAACCACTCAAGTCACTTCGATTAGTCTATATCTTATTCATTCATTTTAGTTTAGGGAACTCTTGCCTTAACCGACATAGACCACATGAGCAAATGTGGAATCCGGTGTCTTGAAACCTTGCACCGATGGAAGGTGGTCTACCAGCCAAGGTAGAACCTAACGTAAACATAGCTATCTAGGTCGATCCAATAGCTAGTATCATATGGTGGCAACATAGTTGATGGAGCTTGGGGAAAATAACCATGGACATATCAACTCTACACCCTACCTTGGGTCATGAGGCTATCCAACCCGTGAGGACCGTAGTGAACCCTACCTTTCCTTATGTAAGAAAGTGTCACTCCCTCAAATACAAGCTCATTCGGTGCTAAGCTAGGTCCCTTTATTGAAATGGCTTTACTCTTATTAAAATCATAAATATATATATTAGGTCATAGAGACTAGCCCTCATATATTCATTGTCATAGCTCAATAAGAATTTCATGAGAATTAGTCCTTTCATTCACAATTCTTATAGGTGAAGTTGACACTTGCACATCTCATCATAATAGAGCACATCCTTACATAACAACTTCTCTATAACATTTACTCCTAGGAAACCTCACAACCAAAACCTAAAGCATTTCAATTCAATCATCATACCGTCCTATCATCTTAAACAAGGTATACTTCAACACAACATCATAGCTTAATGACAATTAACCACAATAGAAGTAAGAGTTAGCATGAAGGACATCAGTTCATCACAATAGATTCATGATCAATGCAATAACAATCATTAAAGATGATTTAACCAATAATAAGATCAATTACATCAAACCCAACCTAATTCATATCAATCTCATACCTAGGGTTAAGGGTCATCATCTACAACCTAAACCAAGCCACATCAATTCATCCTAATCAATTCAGAATACATGATAATGTACTCATTATAACCCTAAGAATACATGAACAACTCAATTCATAACATCAAATTCGAAATTGAATGAAACCCATATGGAACTCAACTTTTGGAAAATCTTTGAAGGAGCCTTTTGAGGGAAGAAGTCTCAAAGGTGAATCCCATACCTTAAGTTTTGATGACGTTTAAATGGTGATTTCGTGCTAAAACAGCCCCCCAACAAACCTCCCAAGCTATTCTCTAATGGAGTCTTCTAATAGAGAGAGAAAGTAGAGAGAAGGAAGAGAGTTTATTTTGAGAATTGTGATTAGGATAATGAGGATTGGGGGTATTTATAGTTGGGCTAAGTCAACTTAAGTATTCCCTTAATCCCCAATTACCCCTAAGACACTTAACAAATTAAATGAACTATACTTTAATTCACCAAAAAATAACAGGCCCCCACCGACGGAACCCCGTCGACAGTCCATCAGGGGCGTGACGGACGACCCTCCCTCCGTCCTGCACTTCCGTTGTCTCGGTCAGAGACTGTGCAGGCGAGGGTGCTTGAAGAGGCGACTAAGGGTGAGACGACGGTGGCTTTGACGCCCCGTCATGACCGTGATGCCCTGTCGTACCATCCATCGAGGCATACTGCCAGGAAGTGTTGCACCTTCCTGCCACAAGGGTCCTCCTCAAGGGCCCTTGGTTGGTCCTTGGGGAGTCGTACACTGACTTTTCCATCATGAAACCATCCCTCACTATGTGATACACCTATTGCTACAAACTTTCGCTCGATTCCGACCCTTAAACTTGGTCAAACAAATTAAAACATACTAGCCCTTTCATGAACCAACTTTTCGGACGTCATGGACGTTCTTGAATATTTTGGTTCTAAAACACTTTAACCACTCTATATACACCTAATTTTGCTAGGAACAATGATTTATACCTTAAGGAGCCTGGTTAAATCTTACTACGTGATGTGGGATTTCAAAATGTTACATTATCCCCCCTTAGGAACATTCGTCCCCGAATGACACTAAACACTCTTTAAAGGAAGGAATAGACTCAAGACTAGCAGTTCAACCAATTCACAATATCCTATTATTATGAATCACATCATTTCAATAAAACACTTCAAAACATCATTTTATCACGTATAAGCTCAAAGTTTCCTCATGAGGTACCCCCTACTCACAACACACCTGAGCTCAATCATTTGTTACACAAGTCAATTAGCATAAAAGTTCATCTTATCAATATTCTTAATATAATATCCACAAAGATTTACTATATCACAATACACGACTTGACTCAAATATGCAAGAAGCAAGAAAAATTTCAGATTTTGTTTAAGGACACCTTACAGTGACTTCATTGTGAAGTCTCCAAAACTAGGATTTTTGAAGAAACTTCATCAAAACATCAAGCATTCACAATATCTAGCATAATTATATCATTAGAAAGAATGAATAACCTTAAACATCAAAAAGATGAGGATAACGGGTTTTCATGTCGGCCTCGGCCTCCCATGTTGCACCCTTAACTAGGTGGTTCTTCCATAACACTTTTACGGAAACCACCTCCTTGTTCCTCAACCTTTTTACTTGCCTATCAAGGATTTGAACCGGAGCTTCCTCTTAAGAGAGATTATCCTTGACTCCTAGACCTTCAATAGGAAGAATAGACTCGGGATCCCCGACACGCTTCTTCAACATGAAGACATGGAAAACCGGATGAACCGAAGCTAAATCGTTAGGTAGTTTTAAGCGATAGGCAACTTTACCAATCCTTTCCAAAATATCATAAGGGCACACGTAACAAGGGCTCAACTTCCCTTTCTTGCCAAATCTTACCACCCCCTTCATAGGTGAAATTTTCAAATAAACTCTGTCACCCTTTTCAAACTCCAAATCCCTTCTCCTATTGTCAGCATAAGACTTTTGTCGACTATATGCTGTTTGCAACCTATTTCTTATGATATGCACATTCTCCAATGTACTATAAATCAAGTCGGGACCAAAGATCTATGGTTCACCAACTTCAAACCATCCTATAGGATACCTACACCTCCTACCATACAAGGCTTCACAGGGAGCCATGGAGATGGATGAATAAAAATTATTATTATACGCAAACTCCACCAACAGCAAGTGCTTATCCCAACTTCCTTTAAAATCAATAATGAAAGCTCTAAGCATATCCTCAAGGTTTGAATTGTGCGTTACGCTTGACCATCCGTTTGAGGAAGAAAAGCGGTACTCAATTTCACTTTAGTACCCAAACCTTCTTGAAATGACTTTCAAAATCTAGATGTGAATTGTGCACCCCGATCCGAGATGATTGATAACGGAATACCATGGCGACACACAATATCATCTATGAAGATCTTTGCATAATACTCCGCCGAATACTTGGATTTGACGGGAATAAAATGGGCGGACTTAGTCAATCTATCAACAATCACCCATATAGAATCATACGACTTTTGAGTCCGAGGCAACCCTACCACAAAGTTCATATTTATGTCTTCCCACTTCCAAGTAGGAATTTGGATCTCTTATATTAAGCCACCCGCCTTTTGATGTTCCGCCTTCACTTGTTGGGAATTTGGACACGTAGCATCAAATTCCGCTATGTTCTTCTTCAAACTTTCCCACCAATATATTTCTCGAAGGTCATGATACATCTTAGTAGAACCCGGATGGATGGAATAGTGGGATCCATGGGCTTCCTCAAGGATCCGATCCCTCAATCCATCAACATCGGGAACACATAACCTCCCTTGGTACCTCAAACACTATCCCCTCCTAAGGATAAAGACTCATTCATCTTGCCAAGAACCGATTCCTTCAACTCCATCAATAGTTGATCAAGGTGTTGTTTGGACTTCACCTCAACCACTAATGATGACTCAGAGCTATGATGAACCGTGGCACCTTCATTTAGAGAACTCTCCAATCGCACCCCCAATCTAGTCAAACTATGAACATGTTTCACTAGATCTTTCTTGTCTTCATCTATATGAGACACACTACCTATAGTCATACGACTTAGAGCATCCGCCACAACATTGGCCTTGCCGGGATGATATAGGACACTCATATAATAATCTTTCAATAATTCTAACCACCTTCTTTGCCAGAGATTTAACTCTTTTTGGGTAAACACATATTGAAGACTCTTATGATCTGTGAAAACATCCACATGAACACCATACAAGTAATGTCTCCATATTTTCAAAGTAAACACCACGGCCGCTAACTCAAGGTCATGGGTGGGGTAAGTTTTCTCATGCACCATTAGTTGCCGTGAAGCATAGGCAATCACCTTTCCATTTTGCATAAGCACACACCCCAAACCTATGCGGGATGCATCACAATACACAACGAACCCTTTAGAACCTTCCGGTAAAGTTAACACCGGAGCGGAAGTAAGCCTATCTTTCAATAATTGGAAACTCTTCTCGCAGGCCTCCGACCACTCAAACTTTTTACCCTTTTGAGTCAATAAAGTCAAAGGAGATGCAATGGATGAAAAACCTTCTACAAACCTTCGATAATAGCCCGCTAGATCCAAGAAACTCCTAATATATGTCGGGGTTAAGGGTCTAGGACAATTTCTTACCGCATCAGTTTTCCTTGGGTCTACCTCAACTCCCTCACTAGAGATGATGTGCCCAAGAAATGCAACCGACCTCAACCAAAACTCACACTTGCTATACTTGGCGAACAATTTATGCTCTTTAAGGGTTTGCAATACCACCCTTATATGAGCCATGTGATCAACCTCATTCTTCGAATACACCAAGATATCATTGATAAATACAATAACGAATAAATCAAGGTAACTTCGAAACACCCTATTCATTAGGTCTATAAACGCCGGCGGAGCATTTGTGAGACCAAAGGACATAACCACAAACTCATAATGCCCGTACCGAGTCTGAACGGCTGTCTTTGGAATATCTTCATTTCTCACCCTAAGCTGGCGATACCCTGACCTCAAGTCAATTTTGGAGAAGTAACTCGCCCCTTGGAGTTGATCAAATAAATCATCAATCCGCGGAAGAGGATACTTGTTTTTGATAGTAACCTTGTTGAGTTGGCGGTAGTCAATACACATTCTCAAGGACCCATCCTTCTTTTTCACGAACAATACCGGAGCACCCCATGAGAAATGCTAGGCCTTATAAAGCCCTTGTCTAGCAAATCTTCAAGTTGTTCCTTTAACTCTTTTAATTCGGCCGGAGCCATTCTATAAGGAGGAATAGAGATAGGGTTTGTTTCTGGTAGCAAATCGATACCAAAATCAATTTCCCATTCGGGAGGAATGCCGGGAAGGTCATTAGGAAAGACCTCCATAAATTCGCTCACCACGAGGACCGACTCAATAGGAGGAATTTCGGAATCAATTTCTTGGACTCTCACAATATGATAAAGACACCCCTTTGAGATCATTTTACACACTTTTAGACATGATATTAAACGACCTCTAGGAAGAGAATTCCCACCCTTCCACTCAAAAATGGGTTCATTTGGGAACTAAACCTCACAACTCTAGTCCTACAATCAATAGAAGCGAAGCTAGCATGCAACCAATCCATACCCAAAATGACATCAAAATCAAACATGTCTAGCTCAACTAGATCTAGATGAGAAACTCTACAGGGCATAGATATAGGACAATTTCGATAGACTCTTTTTGCTACAACCGACTCACCCACCGAAGTAGACACCAAAATAGGTTCATGCAAAACATCGGGTAAAGTATCGAAATTTTTAGCTACTAAGGGAGTAACGAAAGACAAAGTAGAACCCGGATCAAGCAAAGCATACACATCAATAGCAAAGATTTGTAACATACCGGTCACCACATCTGGAGAGGCCTCTTGGTCATCTCTCGAAAGAAGAGCATAGAATTGGTTTTTTTGGGAGCATCATTAGAACCACTTGGCTGACCACCCTTCTCTTGTCCCTTAGCATTAGGATAATCCTGCACTTTGTGACCAGTCTTTCCACAACCAAAGCACTTGTCCGACCCAAGGTGGCAAGCACCTAAATGCTTCTTCCCACGTTCCTTGCAAGGTGGATTCTCATTAAGCAAATTCCCACTTTTCCCTTTTTGAACTCTCGGTCTAGGGGCCTTCCCATCCCTAACCTTGGGAAATTTGGATGCAACTTGATTTGAGAACCTTTTCTTGAATCTAGGCTTGTCTTGAATTCCAAACCTATCTTTAGTAGTTTCACCCTCGAAAGACCTTGTCCTTCTTGAATCCTTATCCTTCCTTTTTGCTCTAGCCTCCTCAACCCTTTTTGCATGCAACATGAGACGACCAATATTCATGTTATCATGAAACATAGCTGATTGACATTCTTCTTGCAAGTCATCCGACACACCTGTCACAAATCGACTCATCTCGTCTCTAGGATCGGAGACTAAGGAAGGATCATATTTGGTCAATTGAATGAACTTCAAAGAGTACTCATGAACACTCATCCCTCCTTGGCGGAGATTGATGAACTCTACCACCTTAGTTTCTCTCATCTCCCTAGGGAAGAAACGATCAAGGAAAGCCCTTTTGAAAAACTCCCAAGTCACTGGCCCACCTTTAAGTGGCCCATTGTCTTTCCATTTCACATGCCATGTCTAAGCCACATCCTTGAGTTGGTATGAGGCCAACTCGGCATTCTCAGTAGAAGACAACCCTATATAGCACACAATATCTTATAAACCTCATCAATGAATTCTTGAGGGTCTTCATCAACCTTAGACCAATAGAAGATAGGAGGATTCATTCGGGCGAAGTCCCTAAGTCGGGAAGCCATAGTTTGCTCATGGACCCTAGATGCAATATCCCTATTGGCTTGGGCAGTCATAGCTTGGGCTTGCACCGTTGCGGCTTGAGCTTGAGTAGTCATGGCTTGAGCCATTTGAGCAAGAATAGCCCTCATTTGAGCCTTCGTCATGGGTGGAGGGTCAACGGGAGCCTGATCATCACCAACAATCTCTTTAAGAGGATGAACTGGATCATCACGGGGAGGGATTCCCGCAACAACAATCTCCTCCTCAAGTCTTCTGGCTGCATTCCTTCTAGTATTCATCTCCTATAACCAAAACACAAGGTTTAGGCGAAAACATATATAAAGTACTTTTTAGAGGCACGATATGAATTTCCAACAATGAGAGTGATTCCTAAGCATCAAATAAGTTCCTATTCATAAGTGTGGCGCGCTTCACAATTATGAATACAAACCTATATAACGTGGTTGACAGAGACGTTAACATCAAGGATATTCAACCTCTTGCTCTGATACCAAGTTTGTCACATCCGTTTTACCCCCTAGACGTAACCGGCGTCGTCGTTCTCTTTGAGGACTAAGCCAAGCCTCTTAGCCTCGTCATAGCATTCATCGATTAAAATGTGCATAGAATTTAATTTTTTTTATCTATATCTACCCGGAGGTTTACATAGACCTCTATATACACATAATCATATTTATATCAAGTATACATAGACTTGTTCATATACGAAGATTACATAGTCTTCTACTTTTATTTTACCCATTTATATAGTAAAGAAATAATAGTCATAAAAGCCGTCTCATCTCATACACCATCTTACAAAGACAATAAATCTTGGGCATAGCCCTACATCAATAAAATAAGCCACATATAGGCTATATACAACATCGTCTCAAATGAGTAATAGAGTCAATATAGAACTATAGTAACTAAGTAGCATAGTAGTAGAATGTCGGCATTGCCCTCGGGAGAATGAGGACCTACCACTTGGATGAGAAGATATCCAAGTCTTCTTTCCAAGCACCTCGAAACCAATTCAACGACCGGAACATAAAATGTTTTGGAAAAGGGAAGGAAATGGGGTTAGTACTCCACATGTACTAAGTATGAAACCAAATGCACAATTACCAATCAAGTATGCTTAGAAAGGGACATTTAAGAAAATCATGCTATTTAGACCGTTTTTCTTGAGTATACAAAGCAACTAACTATACCACATGCATACCATCATATTTAAGCCCTTAATCTCATAAGATCCTATCATCAAGAAATATCATTATAAAACAGGGATAAGAATAAAGCATAGCAAAGCAAAACATACTAACTATAATCTTCATGAAGTCACAAGTGCAATGACCAAGTAAAGTCCCATGACTCTTACTTAATCAAGTAACCTACCAAGACTACAATTAGCAATCCACCTTACCTAACATACTCCCCCATCTCATGAAGCATTCTTCTTCAACAATGGGTATCAACTTCATACTCATAAGCATATTATTCAATGTAGAAAATCATTTACATTATATCACCATTTACATACCTAATATTGACTTCTCAAAGCTCCTATCAAGGCAAACTAGTGCAAGGCCTAGGTACAGTCCCATATCCCTACCTAAGCTAAAGTCAAACCACTCAAGTCACTTCGATTAGTCTATATCTTATTCATTCATTTTAGTTTAGGGAACTCTTGACTTAACCGACATAGACTACATGAGAAAATGTGGAATCCGGTGTCATGAAACCTTACACCGATGGAAGGTGGTCTACCGGCCAAGGTAGAACCTAACGTAAACATAGCTATCTAGGTGGATCAACTAGCTAGAATCCTATGGTGGCAACATAGTTGATGGAGCTTGGGGAAAAGAACCATGGACATATCAACTCTACACCCTACCTTGGGTCATGAGGCTATCCATCCCGTGAGGACCGTAGTGAACCCTACCTTTCCTTATGTAAGAAAGTGTCACTCCCTCACATACAAGCTCACTCGGTGCTAAGCTAGGTCCCTTTATTGAAATGCCTTTACTCTTATTAAAATCATAAATATATATATTAGGTCATAGAGCCTAGCCCTCATATATTCGTTGTCATAGCTCAATAAGAATTTCATGAGGATTAATCCTATCATTCACAATTCTTATAGGTGAAGTTGAAACTTGCACATCTCATCATAATAGAGCACATCCTTACATAACAACTTCTCTATAACATGTACTCCTAGGCAACCTCACAACCAAAACCTAAAGCATTTCAATTCAATCATCATACCATCCTATCATCCTAAACAAGGTATACTTGAACACAACATCATAGCTTAATGACAATTAACCACAATAGAAGTAAGAGTTAGCATGAAGGACTTCAATTCATCACAATAGATTCATGATCAATGCAATAACAATCATTAAAGATGATTTAACCAATAATAAGATCAATTACATCAAACCCAACCTAATTCATATCAATCTCATACCTAGGGTTAAGGGTTAAGGGTTAAGGGTCATCATCGACAACCTAAACCAAACCACATCAATTAATCATAATCAAGTTAGAATACATGATAATTTACTCATTATAACCCAAAGAATACATGATAAACTCAATTCATAACATCAAATTCGAAATTGAATGAAATCCATATGGAACTCAACTTTTGGAAAATCTTTGAAGGAGCCCTTTGAGGGAAGAAGTCTCAAAGGTAAATTAGATCCCATACCTTAAGGTTTGATGACGTTTATATGGTGATTTCGTTCTTAACCAGACCCCAACGAACCTCCCAAGCTATTCTCCAATGGAGTCTTCTAATAGAGAGAGAAAGTAGAGATAAGGAAGAAAGTTTATTTTGAGAATTGTGATTAGGCTAATGAGGATTGGGGGTATTTATAGTGGGGGCTAAGTCAACTTAATTAGTCTTCCCTTAATCCCCAATTACCCCTAAGACACATAACGAATTAAATGAACTATACTTTAATTCACCGAAACATAACAGGCCCCCACCGACGAAACCCCGTCGACGGTCCGTCGGGGTCGTGACGGACGACCCTCCCTCTGTCATGCACTTCCGTTGTCTCGGTCAGAGACTATGTTGGCGAGGGTTCTTGAAGAGGCAACTAAGGGTGAGACGATGGTGGCCTTGATGCCCCGTCATGCCCGTGATTCCCCATCGTGCCATCCGTCGAGGCACACTGCCAGGCAGTGTTGCACCTTCCTGCCACAAGGGTCCTCCTCGAGGGCCCTTGGTTGGTACTTGGGAAGTCGTACCCTGACTTTTAAATCATGAAACCATCCCTCACTATGTATACATCTATTGCTACAAACTTTCGCTCGATTCTGACCCTTAAACTTAGTCGAACTAATTAAAACACACTAGCCCTTTCATGAACCAACTTTCCAAACGTCATGGACGTTCTTGAACATTTTGGTTCTAAAACACTTTAAACATTCTATATACACCTAATTTGGCTAGGAAAAATGATGTAGACCTTAAGGAGCCTAGTTAAGTCTTAGTACGTGACTTGGGATTTCGAAATGTTACAATGTGGTCTATGCTTGAAAGGGTAAAGTGGTCTAAGAAGGTGACTGCCTCAATATGTTGTTGGTAGCCATTATGTGAACATTTTTACCAATGTACACACACTCACACTTCATGCATGCTCACAATTTAATAAATGTTCATATTGTCTAAATGAAAGGTTGTTCTCATATTCACTACTGTCTACTACTAAGCATGTAAAGTATATGTATGTGAAGTATGTTATGTATTTCCTTACTAGGATGACTTGATAGTTGTACTAGTACGGGCAAGGGTATGAGACCTTGTTTATGCATTGCACATGTGTACCTTGATTGGATAATTCCTAGGTTTGGTGTCTATATGCATGAATATGAATGTATGGTCATGTGTGCTCTTAATGTGTCATGTAAATGGTTTGCTCACGTATATGTTTACACACACACATGAAAGATGATCTAGTAAATAGAGGGACCTTGAAAGGTGTGGCCAGGAATATTCTAAAACTAGATAGATGCTTGAATATGCTATAAGCATATGAGGAATGAATATTCTAAGTCTATGTTTTATAAATAAATGTAATAACAGCTTTTTCAATAAAGGGAACTTATCTTAACACCCAGTGAACTTGACAATGGGAGGTGATGACTTTTTATAAAGAGGAAAGGTTCACTCTATAGTTGCCCATGTGATGTTAAGTTCCTTTTTATTTTGGGATATGACATCCAAGGGATTCCCATGAGAAGAGGACCAATTACCACATGGTATGAAGAGGGAATACCTATCTCCAAATTCCATAACTATGTTTCCACCATAGGATACTAGCTAGTGGATCCACCTAGAAAGCTATGTTTATATTGGGTTCTACCTTGGCCGGTAGGCAACCTTCCATCGGTTTAAGGTTTTGATGACACTGGATTCCATGTTTAACATCACATGGTTTATGTCGGTTAAGGATATGGTTTCCCTAAATTAAAATGGACAATGGAAATAATGAATTAGGATCCTAACTAGGATGACTTAAAGAAGGCTACTTAGTATAGGTGGAAGTAATGAACCCATCTAGACATTGCACTAGTGACTCCTTGGGAAGTCTTAGGAATGTGACCTAATGTGTATGATTATGTTATGTCCATATGCATGACTTTGTAGTATTAGTATACTTGTTATGAAGATGTGGATGGTATGAGTCTATATGCATGATGTGATATTATTGTATATATGATGAACATCTTGTATTGACATGAATGAGGATATATTCACTTACTTATGTATATGAATTGTATGTTAAGGTTTGTGGTCTCATGAGGGGGTTGCTAAGAATGTATGGGGTTATGGGGCTTCATATGATCATTGCACTAGTAGACTAAGATTGGGGTCATGAACAAGGTTTAATAATGATATGTATGCAAAGAAGTAAATGTGTGTGTGACTTGATGTAGCTTACTGTAACTTTCTAAGGTTTTGACCTAAATGTGTCTTTGATGTGTTATGCTTATATGAAGACATGTGTTGGATTATGTAGGTTGTATGTATGCTTTATTAGTGATCTCAAGGTGATACCTTGCACCATGTATCACTAGAGGGTTACTTGGGAAGTTAATGAATAAAAGGAAATAATGCTCACTGTTAAGGGAAAAAGAGCTCACTGTAATGTGACTCAAAAATGTAGTAAATTCTATATGTGATCTTATGTAATGTTTGGCCTTTTAATATGTTTCTATGATGTATGTGAATGATATAAATGCTATTGGTCAAAGGTTTTTTTGAAGATTTAATCAAAAACCATGAAGTATGATTTTCAAGAAAATGTCCCTTTTAAATGGATGTTTTCGCATGGTTGTCATACTTAGTACATTCTTGTGTTAATCTCATTCTTCTCTACTTTTACACAAAATGTAGGTTATGGATGCTTAAAGGATGTCTTGAATGGTGAAGAGATTGCTAGATGATTCCCAAGTTCAATGAAAGGATTCCTTAAAGTTCAAGGATCTCCTACTTATGTCTTTAATGTAAAGTCTTTAAATATTGTATAGTTATGTAATGTGTCTTATGGGCCGTGTCCCTAATGTACTCTAAAGTTATTGAGTCTAGGATGGCAAAGAGACTTAATGTCTATAAATGTTTTATGACTTATGTTTTATACTTATATGAGATGAAGTTTCTAGCATATGATGTGCTATGAAAAGTTTTAAATTTTCCTCTAAATTTACTATGTCAATGAGATGAATGATAACTATGGGCTTGTATAACACCTCCGAGAGGTCAAGTACGCCATGTTACTTCTAGGGGGTGCTCCCCAGATGTGACAAACGTGGTATCGGAGCATGAGGTTTATAAAGTGGATTTAGATTCTAAAAGTCTCATATTGCCACGTCTAATAGAGTCTCATATCATTGGTGGTGAGTCGCGACCCATCAAATGGTACGGGAGGCTATTGGACGATAGAGTTTCCCTTCTTCATCACTCTCATATCGTGCCATAGAACTTAACACTATAAGATATCTCTCTTATGTTTTCTTGTCCGGTGGTCTTTTAGATGTGATTGCTTGGATTAGATTGTCACTATGCTTGAGGGAGAAAAAGGTGATTTAATGCTTAACTTGGTTTTATGGTCGAATGAGTATGTTTGAAGGTCAATTCTGACATGTTTTGATGAGGTGATGCCAAATATGGATAAGTATGAGGTTTATGTGAAATAACATATTATATTGAGGAATGTATGTCATGATATAGTTAAAGCATGTCAGAAGTTATTATGGTTGACATGAGTTTCTTTTGAAATAATGTGTTACTATATTTTGTTGCATGATGGTAGCTTTATATTATGATTTGATCTTGAAATGCTTAGTGACTACATATGGAAGCATGCTACCCTAAGATTTTGTACTTAAAGGTGTTCAATGTTTCCTTTTGTATACATGTAGTCCTTAATAAGTTGCCTAGTATGGATTGGAGTCCTTTGTATAGACTTGATCCTAGGTGTGATGATAGTATGCTTGCCTTGGTAAAGTTTTGTATCTCATATGTCATGCTTTTCCTAAGAATTGCCGAAATGTTGCATTTTTGGAATTTGGAAGCATGTTCACTGTAATGATATGTAGTTTAGTGTGAATTTTTTAAGGGAAATCAACTAAATTGTTCTTTGATTGGATCTTGTTGAAATGTGTATAAGAATTGATGCATATGAACATGATAAGGAATATAAAAAGGAAAATTGCTACTTGGAATGAAGAATTAGAGTCTTGTGGCATGATGAGTTGTACGATTGTTTCGAACTTCTTGTTGTGTTGTGAGTACCTTGATGTTGTGGATTTGGTGTCTTCCCTAGAACTGAGGGTAGTATTCTTATCCTTGTAGGGTGATGATGTGGTTTTTAGTGACCTAGAAGTCACCTTACTGTAATGTTCTAGAGAAAAGAACAAATATTATGGCTAAGTCTCCTTGTTGTTTTCCCCTAATATTGTATGACCTTTGTGTCTATTGTATTGTATGAAAATCGTATATGATTGAATAGTATGAGCTAACAGGATGAATGGGGAGAAATTGCCTAGGTGATATAGTTTAGAACACCTTTGAAGCCCTTGTGGTATGTTACTGTAATTCCCTCTATTGCGATAATCGCTTTTAAGTGATGAAAAATGAATGTTGTTAAGTTAAGATCCTCTTAAGGTTGGGTTAAGTTGCTCTTAATTGGTTTTACCCTAAGTGGGGGATGGTGATGGAATAGTACGGTTGTAGGAATTGTCTACCTTGACCTCCTGTTTTTTTGCTTGATCTTGAATATAATGAAGTCTTGATGATCTTTTTCATGAATAGAGTCTTGCATAAAGTATGAATTGCATGAACTTTATAGGTTTGGTATGTATTGATTGACATTACCTTCAGGGTATTTTAAGATTCTAAGGTGCATGAATGGGAATTTTGATTAAAATACATGTTTTCTCATGATTATTGTACATCCTAACATGTAAATGGTACACTTGACTTCATGAGATAAGTAGGAAACTTGATTTTTAGTCACTTGTGATATGCGAGGTTTAGCCTTATCATGCAAAGTAGAGTCTCTTTAAAACAAAATATGTGGAGTCTCTTGAAATTTATGTGACTTGTATGGTTTGGAAAGCCTAATTTTAAGTTCACTCTTGAAAAGTGAAAGCATGTTTAGCTTAGTATTCATGTATGTGCCTATAATTTGTATTGATGTTCCTAAACGATGCTTACTGTGAAGGTGAGTATTAGGTTATAAGTTGACATTGTGTGAGATGGCATCGTAATTGTTGTGATGCACTTGGTGTGACTTACCATTTAGACCTCACTAGGAAGAAATAATGATCATGTTTTGGTTTGGAAGTGAGAAATTCTCATATTAGTGTAAAGATGGCCTTTGTGCATGAAGTATGAATGCTTAAAATGGCTTTTGAGAATGTTTTGTAATCTGTCCATGTGTGGCCTTGCGAGATGATCTCTTAATCAATTGAATCGTAATGACCATGTTATTATTGGGAGAAGGATGTTCCTCCTATGAACATGATAAGATCCTCTTTGATTAATGCATTAAGGAGTGTGTAATTGAAGTTTTGCTTGCTTGCGTGCATTGGGTGCTAAATGGTGTGAAGTTGTTTTCGTTGTAAGTTCGGTGAATTAACTTCTATATGATGATGTTATGAATAGGATGAACTGATCTATGATGCATTGAAGTCCTTTTCATGTTTAAACTGTTCTAAGTGTCATTCGAAGACGAATGTTCCCAAGTGGGGGATATTGTAAGACCCCTAAAATGAGATAGGGTGTCTAGATCCTAACGTGTTAGTGTTAATGTTATAAGGTCTTAAAATGTCTTATAATACGGTTTAGAGTTAGTGTGTAAAGTTTGAAGTGATTTGGAAGTCGAACGCCAAAGGACGACCAAAACGTTCGACGACTAGTCACCTACGTGCCTCATTTGTCTGTGCATGTTTATATTTGTACGAATGAGCTTATGAAGTCTTAAAATTGTTTATAATGATGTCAAATGATATTATATGACGTTTCGTGAAGTTTGGAGGTCAAACGACCATGAACGTCCAAGGCATTCAAAAAATAGCCCTTAAGACGCTCAATGTGTTTCTTGATAGGGCTTAGCCTCTTATGACGAGTTGCAGGTGTTTGTTTTGGGTGAAACTTTTGTGGAATGTCTACAACCTTTTAAGGGTTGTATTTACATTGTAAACGTCCAGGTACGACTTCTAAAGTGCCCCGCAAAAGTCCCCACAAGAAGGGCCCAAGGCTGGTCGAGACACTTCCTTGGCAGTGTCAATCGACGGACCAAACGACGGCTATTTGGTCAACCAACGGACCGTTGGTGAGGTCTCATCGCTTGGTACTTAGTTTGGGCAGGTCTCAACCCAAAATTTGGCTAAGGACCAGTCGACGGAAGCCAAAGGACGGCCAGTAGACTGACCTACGGCCAGTCAATTTCTTCGTCGATGTTGGCATGTAAGTTATGGTCTGCATCTATTTTAATTATGGAGTGAATGGGAAATTAAATCCACGTCCTAACCTGACTCTAATAGGTTAATTTATATGATTTGGGTGTATATAAGTCATTCAAATCATGATCAACCCATTCCTAATCCCATACACATGTAAGAATTCTCTCTAAAAATCTTGTCCCTAGAAACTACCATTGTTGGTGAAGCTCAAGAGCTGCTTGGAACTTGGATTTTCATGGGTGAATCACCAGGTTTTAGAGGTCTTCATGAAGATTAAGGTATGGTGATCTTCATCTGTAGTTATCTTTTCATCTAGAGAGCCATTCTCAAAGATTTCAAAGAAGAAAAATTATGATCAAACAATGTCTTCTTCAATCTGCCATGGGTTCCTTCTAAAAGGGTTTTGAATGAATGAATCATGATTAATTGAAGTTAATACAGTGGTTTTAACGTGAATTTTACTCCAATTGCATGATGAACCCATGCTCCACCACCCAAACGTTTTAGCCTTGCATGGGCTTTGTGATCTTGAATTCCTATCGATTGAATTATGATTCTATTACGTTTAAGTGATTGTATATAATTTTATTTACATGAATTTATGTTGAATTGATGTTGAAGGAACCATGAGGATAAATGTATGAAGATTTGAGCATGTTTAGCCTAGTTCCAATAGTTTACTGTAACATTTATTTCTAAATAAATTAATATGGATTTCGATCATGATAAGTTTGTTGTATCTACTGTTTTAGGTTAATATCATGTTGGAATTATGAATATCTATCTTGTATGATTGAAGTAAAGATGGCTTATGGGAATTGAACTAGGTTCTTCTAGTCTATGGGATAGTAATGTGTAATCTCGACGTTGGGATAGTTGTTATATGAATTGATCATGGTTAATTGTCCTTAAATACTGCCTATGATGTAATTTTAATATGAATTATAGATAATATATAAAATGTGGATCAATGCATGATAGTTTGAATAGGATTAACCTAGGTAAACTTATCTTCCACGAATATCTAACTTGAAAGCATGATTACAGGGATCTATAGTTCTTTGGCATTTGTAGTACGATCTAGTTTAAGCTATGATTTCTTCAAGCTACTGCCCTAGAATTATGCTATTAATGAAATATAATTGATGATCAATGAAACTGAATTAGATTAAAGATCTATGCTCTTCTACTCTCTAGTATCTATGTGATGTATTGTATTAGATGGTAATGTGATCTTGTAGCGAAATGTACATTGTTTCTTTTATGATTGTGGTACTTAAGATACTGCCCTATACTTGAAGTATTGATGAAAGAGTAGTAAAGGTCAATGATGACCAAAGTCTAAAGGATTGGTAAGAATTGCTCTATTCTTCTATTTCTCTACTTCTCTATGTAATAATGTTGATGAAGCCGTGAGTGGCATTGTGTGGTATGGTCCACTTATGGTGGAGGTGTTTACTTTATGTAATTATATATGTGTTGACCATGGATTTGAAGTCAATTTGATGAATATATGAAGAAGTGGTTATGATTATCTCTTTATGTGTACCTTGTGCGTAGTCTTCTATTTGAGTTGTGAATCTAGGTTATGTTGCTATTGTTATGAGCATGTGAAGGGTTATGTAATATCATAAGTAGGTGTTGCCATGTTTTAGGTATTAATGTTTTATGACCCCTACCCATGTACCCCTATGTGAATGTGTGAATAGCTAATGTTAGGAGTCTTAAAGTGAAGTTAACTTGCCTCCTATGCTATTGTGAGTTATGTGGTCTATGCTTGAAAGGTAAGTGGTCTAAGAGGGTGGCTGCCTCAATATTTTGTTGGTAGCCATTATGTGAACATGTTGACCAATGTACACACGCTCATACTTCATGCATCCTTACAATGTAGTAAATGTTCATAGTGTCTAAATGAAATGTTGTTCTCATATTCACTAGTGTCTACTACTAAGCATGTAAAATATATGTATGTGAAGTATGTTATGTATTTCCTTACTAGGATGACTTGATAGGTGTACTAGTATGGGCAAGGGTATGAGACCTTGTCTATGTATTGCACATGTGTACCTTGATAGGATAGTTCCTAGGTTTGGTTTCTATATGCATGAATATGAATGTATGGTCATGTGTGGTTTTAATGTGTTATGTGAAGGTTTGCTCACATATATGTTCACACACACATGAAAGATTATCTAGTTAATAGAGGGGCCTTGAAAGGTGTGGCCAAGAATACTCTAAAACTAGATACATGCTTGAATATGCTATAAGCATATGAGGAATGAATATAAGTCTATGTTTTATAAATAAATGTAATAAAGGCTTTTTCAATAAAGGGAACTTAACTTAGCACCGAGTGAACTTATAATGGTAGGTGATGACTTTTCATGAAGAGGAAAGGTTCACTCTATAGTTGCCAATGTGATGTTAACTTCCCTTTGATTTTGGGATATGTCATTCGGGATTCCCATGAAAAGAGTCCAAATTACCACATGGTATGAAGAGGGAATACCTATCTCCAAGTTCCATAACTATGTTGCCACCATAGGATACTAGCTAGTGGATCCACCTAGAAACTATGTTTATATTGGGTTCTACCTTGGCCGGTAGGCAACCTTCCATCGTTGTATGGTTTTGATGACACCGGATTCCATGTTTAGCATCACATGGTCTATGTCGGTTAAGGCTATGGTTTTCCTAAAGTAAAATGGACAACGGAAATAATGAATTAGGATCCTAACTAGGATGACTTAAAGAAGGATATTTATTATAGGTGGAAGTAATGAACCCATCTAGACATTGCACAAGTGACTCCTTGGGAAGTCTTAGGAAGGTGACCTAATGTGTATGATTATGTTTATTTCCATATGCATGACTTTGTAGTATTAGTCTACTTGTTATGAAGATGTGCATGGTATGAGTCTATATGCATGATGTGATATTATTGAATATATGAAGGTCTTGTATTGACATGAATGAGGTTATATTCACTTACTTATGTATATGAATTGAATGTTAAGGTTTGTGGTCTCATGAGGGGGTTGCTAAGAATGTATGGGGTTATGGGGCTTCATATGTTCATTGCACTAGTAAACTAAGATTCGGGTCATGAACAAGGTTCAATAATGATTTGTATGCAAAGAAGTAAATGTATGTGTAACTTGATGTAGCTTAATGTAACTTTCTAAGGTTTTGGCCTAAATGTGTCTTTGATGTTTTATGCTTATATGAGAACATGTGTTGGATTATGTAGGTTGTATGTATGCTTTCTTATTGATCTTAAGGTGATACCTTGCACCAAGTATCACTAGAGGGTTACTTGGGAAGTTAATGAATAAAAGGAAATAATGCTCACTGTTAAGGGAAAAAGATCTCACTGTTATGTGACTCAAAAATGTAATAAATTTTATATGTGATCTTATGTAATGTTTGTCCTTTTAAAATGTTTATATGATGTATGTGAATGATATAAATACTATTGGTTAAAGGTTTTATGAAGATTTACTCAAAAAGTATGAAGTATGATTTTCAAGAAAATGTCTCTTTTAAATGAATGTTTTCGCATGGTTGTCATACTTAGTACATTCTTGTGCTAATCCCATTCTTCTCTACTTTTTAGACAAAGTGTAGGTTATGATGCTTAAAGGATGTCTTGAATGGTGAATAGCTTGCTAGATGATTCCCAAGATCAATGAAAGGAATCCTTAAATTTCAAGGATATCCTACTTATGTCTTAAATGTAAAGTCTTTAAATATTGTATAGTTATGTAATGTGTCTTATGTGTCGTGTCCCTAATGTACTCTAAAGTTATTGAGTCTAGGATGACAAAGAGACTTAACGTCTATAAATGTATTATGACTTATGTTTTATACTTATATGAGATGAAGTTTCTAGACTATGATGTGCTATGAAAAGTTTAAAAGTTTCCGCTAAATTTACTATGTCAATGCGATGAATGATAATTATGGTCTTGCTTAAGACCTCCGAGAGGTCAACTACGCCATGTTACTTCTAGGGGGTGCTCCCCGGATGTGACACCAAACAAGTAAAACATTATTGTATTAGGAACAAAACAACATGAAACATCATTTAACACTAAGAAGAATTTCCATAACTCTAAATCAAAGACACACTTTACAGTAAGCGTACGAAACTTTACAGTGAACTAAGCATGCATACGGACTCCACATAGGTACTCTTCTCCAATAGGACTCTTAGATCACACTAAGTGCAATGTGAGAGTAGAATCCCATACTACAACTCCCACTAGCGCTCCTAATGGATTCCTATGGATTTGAGCACGTTACAATAAATTTACCAAAAAGATGCACTTACAGTAAGATATTCTTGAACATTACTGTGAACCATTTTTAAGACATTATATTAAGTTTCAAAGCTTTATAGTGAACTAAGAATCCAACAATGGTGAACTTCCAAGGTGTTTCCAATGAGGAAGTGAACTCATTTCCATAGGAGTTTCCCTACCTAAGGGTAACCCTAAGATTCTCCAAGGTAAGACATGAAGAAAATGTCTAAACACTTCCTTTCAATTCACACCAATCGATCCTCAAGACTACCCCGTTCGGCTTACTCGCCTTGGGAGAACAACTCACCACTCAATCACATGACATTAAAAGAACACCCAACAAAACAGCAAAGACTTCCCTTTCGGAATGCCTACTTAGTGCAATGAGTAGGATAGTGTCCCATACCACCACCTACCCTAAGTAGTACACTCTTTTAGAAGTTTTTACACCAAGTCTTCCCTTACGAAAGGCTCTACTTAGTGCAATGAGTAGGATAGCGTCCCATACCACCACCTACCCTAAGTAGCACGTTCATTTAGAAGACTTAGTTCAATCAATTCACATAGGTATCACATTATTTTAGATACTTATAAATTTTCATTACTTTTGTGGGGGGTTAGCTTAACCGACAAAGACCATGAGAGATAGACATGGAATCCATATATTAACCCCTATCGGATGAGGGATCCTCACTTGCCTAGAGTAAGGTCATGCTTCTTAGATTTTACATGGCTTTCCCAATAGTTACACCTATGTGGGTACATAGTTAAGGGATAAGGAGATTGCTACTAAGTAACTCATTCTCTATTAAGGAGGAGTACTCATCTCAAGAGGTACATTGGAATACAACATCTCAACTCACAAAGTGTAACCACCCCTTCTTCATATCCTCTCGGTGCTAGGCATAACTCCCCACGGATTCTCAACATTATAGACTATAGGTTAAGGGTAACTAGTGAATACCACATCTCAACTCACGAAGTGCATTCATCCTCCGACCTATCTCTGAAAGCTCACCAGGAATAGTGAGGTTGCTAATCTCAACTCACTAAGAGTGTCCAACCCAAGACTCCCCTTTTTACTCAACTTAGCTTCATTCATTCACTCAAAGTGTGTATGTGTGTACATGTGAGCACACCTTGCATATAAGAATCATTCATGCATATTACTTCTAAACATGCTTTAAACCTTCTTTCATCAACTCACACACCTTACATACTTCACATAATCACATTCTTCATTTAGACCTAATCTAGATCAAACATACATTTCAAGCTTCACCAAAACACACTACAATACCCATTTCCAATATCTCTTCATTTCACATATTAGACCTTCAAGATCACATTCTCAATACATAATAAATGAAACAAATTCATCAAATAAACACCGCCACTAAGAAGATGGACCATACCAATCAAGATCAATTCATGACGAGAACAATACAATATAAGCAACTCTTCATTTTAACAAGATATAATAACCTATAAGAAGTTTCTCAATATTTCATCATCATAAGGCCCTTAGAGAAGTAGCTAAACCAACATTACAACACAAGAAAACCAAAGTTCATTCTCTACATAAACATGCTCACTTAACCCATTTCTCTAGCTAAAAGTTTGAAATATGCATAAACATGAGTTCATAAGGTTTTTGACATTAAAATCATCAGTTAATTCTAGAGTAAACACATTTGAATCATTAAAACACTTTTACAAGAAGACCCATACTTAGAATCAAAGATAAAATAAAATAGAGTTTGAAAACCCTTTTTGAAATCTTTTGGAATTAACTCCTTGAATGGAAGAGGATTCAAGGATGGATACCATAACTTAGCTAAGAGAAATCCCAAGGACTTTGGTTAATAACTCGACCACCAACAGCCCTCATAGACCTTCTTGACTTCTAGCTCCAATGGTGACTTAAAAGATTCTTCTAAGAGAGAGGGGTTTTGGGTTTTAGGAAGAGGAGTCTAAATGAGGTCTTAGGGTTTAGAACACTTTAGGATACCTGATAAACCCTAAATCTAACGTCTTAGGATCATAAAATACTTGGGGTGAATTTACCAAACACTCCAAGCCAATGCAGCCACTTAACAGTTCTGCAGACCTCACAGACGAGACCTAACCAATGGACCGTCTGTCCATCAACGGACCGTTAGTGGTGTCTCGTGGGTTGACACATAGCTCCAAATGCAGTCTGCAACCTAACTTGCAGGTATAATCGACGGACCAAGACGACGGGCAGTTGGTTGACCTACTGGTCGTCGTTGGTCTCGTTGGTGGACACTGCCCAGGCATTTTTGGGTCGAAATCTTGGGCCCTTCTCTAGGGCCCCTTGTGGGTACTAGGTGGGGTCGTGCCCGGACTTTAAAATCCTAAACTAAGTCGTCTAGGTCTTAGGAACATCCCACATCAGTTTTAAGGAAAACAAACACGTAAAATTCACTCAAAGACATCAAGACACACAAGTACATTTTAAGGCACACCTTCCGAACATCATGGACGTTCTTGGTCGATTGACCTCCAAACTTAACCAAACTTCACACACTGCCTAAGAACAGTAAAGTAACTCATTTTAAAATAGAATTAACTCAAGAAAAATCCACGAAGCTCTGGTTCACCTTAGTTGGTTTTAGGGCGTTACATGAACCTCGTGTAGCGCGTGCGACGCGAGGGTAACTCCACTTCTTGCTGCTACATGCTGCCTTGGGCAGCCTCCTTGTCCTACTTTTGGGTCCTCCTCGGGGGCTCTTAGGGTGGTCCTCGGGAGTCGTACCCAAACATTTTGACCCTTAACATGTTTATAAAGATGCTAGGGTCACCCCTGCTGTTTTTGTACATAAAATAACACATAAAAAAGGGGCCAATATACGAAGACAAACTAGCACGTCTAAAGATCAACTTTTGAACGTCTTGGACGTTCTGGGACATTTGACCTCCAAGTTACTTTAATTCAAGTATGCATACTATAAAACACATGATTAACATATTTTAAATCATTTTAAACACATGTGAGTCTCTAAGCACCTTAATTCATTTTGAGGGTTCTTACAATATCTCCACTTGAGAACATTCGTCCTCGAATGACACTTGGAACATTTTAAACACATCAAGGACTAAATGAACCATAGAGCAGCTCTCAACATTCAAAACATCATAAAATAAAATTCAATGGACCAAACATACATGGAACACCAACTTCAAACCATATTAGCACTCAATGCAACGCAAGCAAGCAAAACTTTATTCACTCACTTTCAAAATGCATCAAACACATAGGTTGTTGTCATGTTCATTGGATGAACATCCTTCTCCTAATCATAACATGGTCTTTACATTTAATTTGTTTAAGCTCTAATTATGCAACAACCTTTAAGTCACACATAACCAAGTTTAACATCACTGAAGAAGAAATTAAACTCATAATTCAATGCATATAGACTTGAGTTAAATAAACCAACAAGGATCTTTACCATTTATGAATGATTCCATGAGGGTCATACTCAACCATACCATGCTTAGTTGTGTTTAAGGAGGAATCTCCTTCTCCTCAATACACATACATGTCTCATGAGTTCATGCACAATCAATGCACAAAGGTCAATTCATTTTAAATTATAATTTCTAAACTTTTAACCAAAGCATGCTCATATTTCCTTCCTAGTGACGTCAAAATTGTAAGTGACACCACACACATCACAACAGTAGGAAGTCATTTCAGAAAAATTCCTATTTCCTGCATGATAGTAGTCATCATAAGCATGTATCAATTAGGAAAATTCTTGCAATTTACAGGCACACACAAGGACATAGCTAGACATGCCTTCCCTTTTCAAGAACGAGCCTACATTCGTACTTCCCAAATCATAAAACAATCACATAATTTGAAATAGACTTATCATTTTTCATTTTAAGGAGACTCAATTTCTCATTGATGGCTTAAATCACCATACCTCAAAAGTGACATCTAACATGCTCCTTACATTATCTCTTGAAGACTAATTCACAATTATCATATCAATATGCACAATCAACATGAGAAAACATGAGTTTGATCAAACATCAATTTGCATGCATTAAGGGTCTTCAAAACATGCTTAACATAGTGTCAATTAAGGCATGCACAACATAAGGAGAACATACTACTCATACTTATATGCAAAACTCCCCTCATGTAGAAGCTACTTAGGAACTCTTTGGTGACAAGTTCAAGTAAAAATAGAAGGACGATATAGAAATATTTCTAATCTTACTACTCAAATCACAATACCCCACTTAGGGTAAACCTCCTTAAGAGGAACTTAACTCCACCGCAAGAGGATCTTAGCTTCTCAACCTTCATAACTAATCACATAATCCCTTTCATGGGATCCAAGCTTACACACACTCTTCAACAACATAATCTAAAAGTGATTTATCCACAAATAAGATTCAAAAGGAACTCAACATAGGAACTTTAAGGGTACTCAAAACTTTACCATCTAGGAACATTATACTCCACTTGGGATAAGCCTAATAAACTCATGCCCTTAAACACGAAGGTCAACGAAAGTCAAGACCAAACCCTAATACCCCTCACATATGAAGTTTTAACATAATTGAGGGTCATCACTCATCATATCATATCAAGGAGTCTACTAAATAAATCATCGAGGGATAATACCTGAAACATCATCATTCATCTAAGTTGAACACCTAAGGGAATCCATAATATTCAAGTTAGTTCATACTACTAAACAATATAAGGTCTCAACTACTCAACATAGGATCTGGCATGTAACGACCCGGATTCTTGAATCCGAATCGTCACCGGCGTCGTTGACCTCTCAAAGGTCGCATACAAGCCTCATCTCGCATTCATCACATTCATCTAGTTAAATTTGCGGAAAATTTAGAACTTTTTATACGTATGAAGTTTACTTAGACTTCATATAATCATTACATATTTACATCATATACTAAGCTCAACATAAGATAACAACCATCTATCATAAAGAATCAATTCAAAACTAAAGATGAATATATCATAAATTTTTTGCCAAATACGGCCTTATTACAAAGCTCGAAATGAAAGTACGAAGGAAACGCTAGGGAAAACATCCACTAGATATGTCTAAAACTAAGGCTAGACTAAAACTGTAGCATCCTCGAAATCAAGAGGACCTACCAAATGGTTTGGAGAAATGTTGAAGTCCAAATCGCTGCAAGTGTCGTCAATCTACACTCTGAACTGCACCTATAAAAATAGTAAATAGTAGGGGGTTAGTACACCACTTGTACTAAGTATGGGTGTATGCACACATACACATAAAGTTATGCATGATCAATGAAAGCTCTTCCTAAGCAACAAGCCATTTCTGGAAAGTCTAGTCATTAGACTTTCCTAATAGGTTATTTGTGAATTTGGTATGAATATGATGTATTTTAATGCATTCAAAGCACACAACTCATTTTCTATATGATTACAAGACATTATTATCATAAACATAATTTTAGAACCAGTGGGGCGAAGATTTAAATTTTTGATCCTTCAAACCCGAGAGCAACTCTTTGTACACTTAGATTATTTTTCAGTCTTTTTCTTCTTCTTGTTGTGTAGTTCAATAACTCCTTTGGTCCTATGTTTTACTTACAAGTGCAATGATTCATTGTAGTCCCATACCCACAATGAATCAAGTAAGTAATTCAAGAGATTAAGGAAATGACTTAACTACAAATTGGGGCATGAATATATTTATAAGTCAATACTTATTGACTATACTCATTCTTTAGTTGATTGCATAATGTTCATAGATATTGGGGCATATCATTAAAGCTTATGATCTTGCTTACTTTGGGCATGAATTCTTTATAAACCAATCTTTAGTGACTATTCCTATTATTGTATTATTGGCCTAATGTATAAGTCATTATAAGCCAATCTTATTTGGCTAATATCTTTTGCCAATTATATAAAATCATTATAATCCAATTTATTTGGCTTTATCATTTTCATAACATGAGGATTCATTATTAGTTATGCCCTTTACTTATTGTAAACTTTATTGGACACGATTTGACTATCCTTACAACAAGTTATTCATTACATCAAGTATTCATTACATTTCATAAGCCATTCTCTATTTATTATGCCATTGATTTCATTACTTTCATGTTTTATATATTATACATTTCATATACACGAGACCTTGGAATCGTTGATATAGAATTAAGACATTGGAACCATTTTTACTTTATATTAATTAATTAAATCCCTATTTTAATTAATTTAGGTACCTATGGTAAGTACTAACGTACCCCTAAGTCGTTGGAACCAAAATTAACCCTTTTGGACCATCCTAGGTTAAGTACTAGGATGTTTCTTGAGTTGTACTAGGTTAGTGTAAGAATTTCGTTTTATCATTTAAGATAATTAATTAAATTGCTAATTTAATTAATTAGGTGACCTAAGGTAATTACTAAAGTACCCTTAAGTCGTTAGGACCATAACCAATCCTTTGAACCATCTTAGGTTAGGTACTAGGTTGTCTTTTTCTTGCTTTAACCAAAATCTGGAAATTGCTTTGTGATTTTGGTTTTGCCCCTTTAAATTAATTAATTAAGTTGCTAAATTAATTAATTAAGTAGCCTAGGGTAATTAATAAAGTACCCTTAAGTCGTTAGGATCTTAACTAACTCTTTGGACCATCCTAGGTTAGGTACTAGGTTGTCCCTTTCTTGTCTTAACCGAAATATGAAAATTTCCTTTTTAGTTTCTGTTTTAGCCCTTTAAAATTAATTAATTAATTTGATAAATTAATTAATTAGGTAACCTAGGAGAATTACTAAAGTACCCCTAAGTAGTTAAGGCCATAACTAACCTTTTGGACCATCCTAGGTTAGGTACTAGGTTGTCTCTTTAACTAGTACTAGGTTAGTGTCAACCCGATTGTGGTCCTACGTTGTCGGGTGCACTAATTAGTTTATTTCGTTTGGTACTAGGTTGGTTAGATATTTAGGGCAGTTAGTTAGAGTCTAGAATTAGTTAGGAAGTTAGGCCCCACATGGAGGGGTCCCTTGTGTACGTTTCCCCCCCCCCTAACTACCCTAACTGAATTTGGTTAGGGTGGTCCCCTCCTTGGCCACTTCTTCACATGTCTTCCACTTGTGCTTGCACATGAGTTGGTTGTACATTCCTAACTAACTATTATTTATGGTTCCTTTGGGAATGTTTACTTATTTCCCCAAGGATCCTCACTATGTCCTTGGGCACTGCTTAATATACATGATCATTTTAAATGGTTATGTATTATGGTACTAGGCTTGACACTTGGATGCCTAGTACCTAATGTGCCAGTTGGTATGTATGGTTAAGGAATATTTTTCTTAGCTTAGGGTCTTCATTGCAGGTATAATTTCTAATAAGCTTGGATTATATCTTAAATACTTGAGGATACATATATAGAAATTGGCTAACACCTCTTAGCCAATTTTCTATACTATGCTCAATATTTATCTATATTGGGCATTGGGACGCCTATTTCTTAATGAGAATGTATATTGGGCCATATATGAAGAATATAGTTATTTTAACTACTTGCGTATACATAGAAATTGGCTAACACCCCTTAGCCAATATTCTATGATATGCCAAATATTTCTCAATATTGGGCATTGGGATGCCTATTTACTTAATGAATTGAGTTGAGGATCAATATTACCATTTATTTATTTGTGTATACATACAAATTGGCTAAAACCCCTTAGCCAATATTCTATGATATGCCCAATATTTCTCAATATTGGGCATTGGGATGCCTATGTACCCCCAATACGCATTCTAACGGACTTACTGGGCTCTCCACTAGACATATTCATTTTTCTGGAATGTTACAGAGAAAGTCAATTCACTTAGTATGCTAGGATGTATGTTAAGGTTCTACTTTGGATAAGTGGAACACCTTCCAGTGGTGTAAGTCTCTACAACACCAAATTCCATGTGTAGCACCCATGGTCTTATTGTCGGTTAAGGCTATAGTTTCCCTAAAGAAAAATGGAAAATGGAAGTAAATGACTAAGACCCTAACTAGGAGGACCCTAGGGAGGTTACTTAGGATAGGTGGAATTAATGAACCCACCTAGACATTGCACAAGTGGGTCCTTAGGGAGTTCTAGGAAGGTGATCTAAGTTATATGTTTATGGTCATGTCTTTATGCATTGCATGGTAGTATTTGTCTACTTGTTATGAATTTATGTATGGTATTAGTCTATATGATGTGGTCTTATATGCACTATGTTGGTCTTAATGACTATAGGATGAAGGTTGTTCACATGAATGAAGTTGTCTTCACTTATTATGTTGATGCATGAATTGAAAGTTAAGTTTTGTGGTCTCATGATGGGTTTACTAAGTATGTGTAAGGTTATGGGGCTTCACTTGTTCATTGCACTATTAGACTAGGATTGGGGTCATGAACAAGGTCTTATAATGATTTATGTAAAGTATAGTGAATAGATGTGCAAGTTTATGTAGCTTACTTTAAAGCAAATAGAGTCTTGACTTAAATGTGTCTATGATGTAATATGCTTCTATGATAGTATGTGTTGGCTTATGTAGGTTGTATGTATGCTTTGTTTGTGGACCTAAGGTGATGCACTGCGGCAAGTTTCACTTTGGCCTTTGAATATGTCAATATGAATCATGTGAATGGTATAAATGTAATTGTATAAAGGTTTTATGGAATTTTCACAAAAAGACATGAGGAATGATTTCAAGAAAATGTCCCTTTTAAATGCATCTTTTTGCATGGTTGCCATACTTAGTGCATTCTTGTACTAATTTCATTCTTCTCTAATTTTTACACAAAGTGTAGGTTATGGATGCTTAAAGGATTTCTCTTGAAATGAGGAGCTTGATATGTGATTCCCAAGCTCAAGGAAATGAATCCTTAAGTCCAAGGGTGTTCTAATACTTAATTTACTGTAAAGTCTTATAAATGGTATAGTTATGTTTTATGTTGTAAGGGTCGTGCCCCTAATGTACTATCATAATGTTGAGTATAGGATGGAAAAAAGAGACTA
Source organism: Solanum lycopersicoides (assembly GCA_022817965.1). Classification (NCBI taxonomy): domain Eukaryota; kingdom Viridiplantae; phylum Streptophyta; class Magnoliopsida; order Solanales; family Solanaceae; genus Solanum; species Solanum lycopersicoides. Next base: position 23,169,546 of record CM040625.1, on the reverse strand, counting down.
GAGTCTTTATCTATGTATGATGATATTTTATATAAATGAAGTGAAGTTTCTAGCATATCATGTGCTATGAAAAGTTTTAAATTTTCCGCTAGATTAACTATAACAATGCGATGAATGATAACTATGGGATTTAATACGACCTCTAGGGGGTGATCTCCGGATGTGACAAACGTGGTATCAGAGCATGAGGTTTTAAAAGGTTGTTAGGGTCCAAGAAGTCTCATATTGCCACTTCTAGTAGAGTCTCGTATCATTGGTGGTGAGTCGCAATACATCAAATGGTACAGGAGGCTATAGGACGATAGAGTTTCCCTTCTTCATTATTCTCATATCGTGCCATAGAACATAACTCTATAAGATCTCTCTCTTATGTTTTCTTGTCCAGTGGTCTTTTAGATGTGATTGCTTGGATGAGATGGTACTTTATGCTTGAGGGAGGAAAAAAGGTGAGTTTTGATGTTATGTTGGTCTTATGGTTTCATTGAGTATATGTGAAGGTGAATTTTCACATATTTTGATGATGTGATGCAATTTATGGCTATGTATGAGATTTATGTGAAATAGCATGTTATGTTGAGAAATGTATGTCATGATACGATTAAAGCATGGTAGAAGTTAGTATGGTTAAAATGAGTTTCTTTTGGAATAATGTGTTCCTATGTGGTTTTACATAATGGTAGCCTAATATTATGATTTGAGCTTGAAATGCTCAGAGACTACCTATGGAAGCATGCTACCCTAGGAATATGTGCTTGAAAGTGTTCAATGTTTTCCCTTCGTATGTGGTCCTTGATAAGTTGCCTATGATGGATTGGAGTCCTTTGTATAGACTTGATCCTAATTGTTAAGGTAGTATGCTTGTCTTGGTAGGGTGATGATGTGGGTTGGATTAACCTAGAAGTCACCTTAAAGTGAGATTGAATGAAAAGGAATAGTCCCTATGGTTAAGTCTCCTATATTGTTTCCCTTAATGTTGCATGACCTTGGTGTCTATTTTATCATATGAAAACCTTATGTGGTTGAATAGTATGACTTAACTTGCAAGTTTGGGGATAATTTCCATAGGAGATAAAGTTTAGAATGTCTTTGAAGCCCTTATGGTAATTTACTGTAACTTCTTTGTTGGTTGAAAGGCTAAGATCCTCTTGAAGATTGGGTGAAGTTGCTCTTAATTGGGTTTAACCTAAGTGGGGGATGGTGATGGAGTAGTAAGGTTGTAGATATTTTCTACCTTGTCATTCTTTTTTTTGCTTGAACTTGAATCTAATGAATTTTTGTAAGCTTGTTCATGAATAGAGATTTGCATAAAGTATGCATTGCATGACTTTTATATGTTTGGTTTGTATAGATTGACATTACCTTAAAGATATTGTGAAGATTCCATAGTGCATGAAGGGAAATTTAGATAAAATACATGTTTTCTCATATTTATTGTGCATCTTAACATGCTAGTTGTGAATTTGACATCATGAGATAAGATCATAAACATGGTTGTAGTCACTTGTGAGGTGTAATGTTTAGCCTTATAATGAAAAGTTGAGTCTCTTTAAAATAAAAACTGTTGAATCTCTTGAAAACTATGTGAATTGTATGGTTTGTAAAACATGATTGTAGGCTCACTTTTAAAAGGTGAAAGCATGTTTAGCTAATTGTTCATGTGTGTGCCTATGATTTGTATTATTTCTCATTGTTCATGTTTAGATAATTGTTCATGTGTGTTCAAATGATGCTTACTGCGAAGGCTATTGCTCTGTTAGAAATTGACTTTTTGTTAAATGGCTTCCTATTTGTGGTGATGTGCTTGGTGTGACTTACCATTTAGACTTCACTAGGAAGAAAACATGAACATGTCTTGGTTTAAAAGTTGAGAATTTCTCATTTTAAAAAGGGGATTGACCTTGTACTTTGCTTAGGTGTGAACTCTTGATACATGTAAGTGTATTGAAGAGAAGGACATTCCTCCATGGACACAACTAAGCATGGTATGTTTGAGTATGACCTTCATGACACTACGTCTAACTAATAAAGATCTTTGTTGATTTAATTAACTAAAGTCTATGTGCATTAAAGTATGAGTGCCTAATTTTTTGTTGAGTGTTGTTGGAATCTGCCTAAGTATGATTTAAAGAAGATTGCATGATGTGCTCTTAATTAATGTAAATGTAATGAACATGTTATGATTAGGAGAAGGTTGTTCCTCCTATGAACATTGGAAGTGCCTAAGTTTTTGATGTGATGAGCATAAGTTAGTGAAAGTGTGGCTTGCTTGTGTAAATTGAGTGATAATTGGTTTGAAGTTGTGTTATCTTGTAAGTATGGTTGATTGACTTCTATGGTATGATAATATGAATGGGATGAACTAATCTATGATGCATTGAAGTCCTTGTTGTGATTAAGTGTTCCAAGTGTCATTTGAGGACGAATGTTCCCAAGAGGGGGATATTGTAAGATCCCCAAAATGAGTTAGGGTGTCCAGATCCTAACATATTTTTACTTAGGTTCTAAGGTCCTAAAATGGTTTATAATATGGTATTGAGTCAATGTGTAAATTTTGAGGTGATTTGGAAGTCAAACGTCAAGGTATAACCAAGACGTTCGACGACTAGTCGCCAAAGGGGCCTTAGATACTTTTATTTGTTTTTGAGTGTTTCATGATATTATGAAGTCCTTAAATGATTTATAATGAGGTTTATAGGCAGTATATATAGTTTCATGAAGTTTGGAGGTCAAACGTCCAAGAACGTCTAAGACGTTCGAAAGTTAGCCTTGAGACGTTCAAGTATGTCTTGATGGTGCCTAGCATGTCTTGATGTGTTGCGTGTAATTATTTTGGTTTAAACTGATGTGGAAGTTCCTTGACTTGTTATTGCTTATATTTATGTTGGAAACTCCTAAGTACGACTTCCCAAAGGCCCCGCAAAAGGTCGCACTAGAAGGACCCAAAGGCTGTCGAGACACTGCCTAGGCAGTGTCAATCGACTTAACCAAATGACGCCCCATTTGTTGACAATCGGCCTGTTGGTGGAGAATTCATCGATGATCACTTAGCCTGGATAAGTCTCAATCAAAGAACAGCACAAGACCCCATCAACTGAAGCCACAGACGGCCCGTCGATGGACCTATTGGACGTTGATGGTGGCCTGCAACTGCTACCTATCGACTGTTTCATTAAAGGGGTGAATGGGAAATTCACCCCACGTGCTAACCTGACCATACATGATTTATTTGGTGATTTTTAGGTCTATATACGTGATCAAAAACGTGATCAACCCATTCCCAAACCAATTCACACAAAATAGACTTCCCTCCAAAACCAATTCTCCCTAGAAACCTCCATTGATGGTGAAGCTCAAGAAAAGATTTGACCTTGGATTCCTATGGGTTCTTCATCAAGTTTTAGAGGTTTTTCATCTAGATAAAGGTATGGGGATCCTTCATCTCTAAGTAACCTTTCACTTGGAGAGTTAATCACAAAGTTTTAAACGAGAAAATATGATTAAATCTCTTCTTCTTAAATCTAGCCATGTGTTATTTCTAAAAACGTTATTAATGGATTAATCATGATGAATTGATGATAATGTATTGGTTTTAACGTGAATTTCAATCCAATTGCATGTTGGACCCATGTCCCTTCCCAAACTCTATTTAGCCCTTGCATGGGCATTGTGATCGTGGCTTGTTATGAGTTCAATTGTGATTCTATTACGTTGAATTGGTTATATATACTGTTATTTACGTCTATTGATGATGATTTTTTTATGAATGATCTATGTGGATCAATATATGAAGATTTGAACATGCATAGCTTAGATCTATAGGTCTTCATTGTAACATAGACTTTAAAATGATTGAATGTTGAATTATATTAGGGGAAGATGATTATAGCTACTTCCTTCGGTTGATGTTGTGAATAAATTGTTTTTATAAACCCTTGAATATCAATCAAAGGAACCTTGATAAGCATTAATCTACATGTTTTAGCCTAAAGGTTGATAATGCTATGAACATAATGTGATCTCAATTTAGGGTAGATGAAGCATGATTTAGTTTTGATTTTTATGTCTTTAGCTACTTCCCTAGGTTCGTATTATTTGTGTATTATGAATGTTAATCATGGTAATCAAAGTAAAGAATATTAGTAAGTGATCTATGACTCTCTACTTTGTAGTATATATGTGATGCCTTGTATTATGTTATAGTATGATCTTGTAGCGACTTGTACATAGTTTCTTTCATGATTAAATGTATACTTATCTACTGCCCTATAATGTATTTATGATGAAAAAGGTGTATTGATGAATGATTATTAAAGGTTTATGAATTAGTAAGAATTGCAATTTCCTTCTACTTTTTTATATTATTTTAGTAGATGAACCCCTGTATGGCATTTTGTTGTATGGTCCACTTATGGTGGCGGTGTTTACTTCTTGTCAATCTATCTATGTGTTGATTATGGCCTTGAAGGAAAATTGATGAACATATGAGTGTGTGATTATGATGATCACAATATGTGAAGCCTATGCCTACATTCCTATTCTAATTGTGATCTAGGTTGTATGGCTATTGTATAAGCATGTGTATTTCAATGTTAGGATAAAGTGTAGGTGCTGCCATTTATGAGTTAAATTGGTTAATAATCCCTTACCAATGTACCCCTATGTGAATGCATGAAAAGCAAAAGTTAGGAGTCTTAAGTGTAATATGAAGTTGACTTGTGTCCTATGCTATTGTGTGTTGTGGGGTCTATGCTTGAAAGTGTTTTGTGGTCCTAAGAGGGTGGCTGCCTCAATGTGTTGTTGATAGCCATTATGTGATCATGTTGACCAACTGACACACACCCTCATTCTACATGCATGCTTACAAGTACTATAGGATCATAGTGTCTAATGAAACTGTGTCGTCATATTCACTAGTGTCAACTACTCTGCATGTAAAGTATATGTATGTGAAGTATGTTATGTATCCCTTAACTAGGATGAATTGATGGGTTTACTAGTATGATAAAGGGCATGGGACCTTGTCTATGCATTGCACATGTGTACCTTGATAGGATAGTTCCTAGGTTTGGTTTCTACGTACATGAAAATGAATGTATGGGCAAATTGTGAATATGACTTATATGATATGATGGAAGTATAAATGTGCATAGTGTGTTAGTGTGTTTATATGAAATGATCTGCTCATATAGTTATACCTATAGACTTATGAATTGATATATGAACATGTGTGACATTTATGTGTTATGTGAAAGGTTTGATCACATATAAGTACACAAACACATGAATGATGATCTAGTAAATAGAGGGGCATCGAATGGTGTGCACAAGAGTACTCTAAACGAGATAACTGCTTGAATATGCTATAAGCATATGTGGAACAAATATACTAAGCCTATGTTTTATATAGTAATGATAATTAAGGCTTTTTATAAAGGGAACTTAACTTAGCACCGAGTGAACTTAACAATGAGAAGTGTTGACTTCCCTTGGAGGAAGATGCACCATTTGTTCTTTATATATTGTTGACTTCCCTTAGAGGAATATTCACCTATGGATCCACATGAGGTGGTGGCTTCCCTTTTTAGGAAGGTTCACCTATGTTTTCTCATGAGATGAGGCCCCAATTGCCAAATGGCATGTAGAGGGATCATACATATCTCTTAGTTCCATAAACTATGCTTGCCACATATGATATAGCAAGTGAATTCACTAAGTTTGCTAGGATGTATGTTAAGGTTCTTTTTGTCTAAGGGAACACCGTCCATTGATGTAAGGCTCTACAACACCAAATTCCATGTGTAGCACCCATGGTCTTATTGTCGGTTAAGGCTACAGTTTCCCTAAAGAAAAATGGACAATGGAAGTAAATGACTAATACCCTAACTAGGATGACCTAAGGGAGGTTACTTAGGATAGGTGGAAGTAATGAACCCACCTAGACATTGCACAAGTTGGTCCTTAGGGAGTTCTAGGAAGCTGATCTAAGTTATATGATTATGGTCATGTCTTTATGCATTGCATGGTAGTATTTGTCTACTTGTTATGAATATATTCATGGTATGAGTCTATATGATGTAGTCTTATATGCACTATGTTGGTCTTAATGACTATAGGATGAAGGTTGTTCACATGAATGAAGTTGTCTTCACTTATTATGTTGATGCATGAATTGAAAGTTAAGTTTTGTGGTCTCATGATGGGTTTACTAAGTATGTGTGAGGTTATGGGGCTTCACATGTGCATTGCACTATTAGACTAAGATTGGGGTCATGAACAAGGTCTTATAACGATTTATGTAAAGTTAAGTGAATAGATGTGCAAGTTGATGTAACTTAGTTTACAGCCAATAGAGTCTTCACTTAAATATGTCTATGATGTAATATGCTTCTATGATAGTATGTGTTGGCTTATGTAGGTTGTATGTACGCTTTGTTTGTGGCCCTAAGGTGATGCACTGCGCCAAGTTTCACTAGAGGGTTACTTGTGAGGTTACTGAGTAAAGAAAAGGTAGCTCACTGTAAAGAAGAAAATAGCTCACTGTAATGTGACTCTAAAATGCCTTAAATTCTATATGTGATCTTATATGATTTTTTGCCTTTTAATATGTCTATATGAAGCATGTGAATTGTATAAATGCAATTGTATAAAGGTTTTATGGAATTTCCACAAAAAGACATGAAGAATGATTTCAAGAAAATGTCCCTTTTTAATTCATGTTTTTGCATGGTTGCCATACTTAGTGCATACTTCTACTAACTCCATTCTTCTCTAATTTGTACACAAAGTGTAGGTTATGGATGCTTAAAGGATTTCTCTTGAAATGAGGATCTTGATATGTGATTCCCAAGCTCAAGGAAATGAATCCTTAAGTCCAAGGGTGTTCTAATACTTAATTTACTGTAAAGTCTTATAAATGGTATAGTTATGTTTTATGTTGTAAGGATCGTGCCCCTAATGTACTATTATAATGTTTAGTCTAGGATGGCAAAAAGAGACTAGAGTCTTTATCTATGTATGATGATATATTATATAAATGAAGTGAAGTTTCTAGCATATCATGTGCTATGAAAAGTTTTAAATTTTCATCTAAATTAACTATGACAATGAAATGAATGATAACTATGGGATTGTATAAGACCTCTAGGGGGTGCTCTCCGGATGTTACAAATGTGGTATCAGAGCATCAGGTTTTAAAAGTTGTTTAGGGTCCAAGAAGTTTCATATTGCCACGTCTAGTAGAGTCTCGTATCATTGGTGGTGAGTCGCAACACATCAAATGGTACAGGAGGCTATAGGACGATAGAGTTTCTCTTCTACATCATTCTCATATCGTGCCATAGAACATAACTCTATAAGATCTCTCTCTTATGTTTTCCTGTCCAGTGGTCTTTTAGATGTGATTGCTTGGATGAGATGGTACTTTATGCTTGAGGGAGAAAAAAAGGTGAGTTTTGATGTTATCTTGGTCTTATGGTTTCATTGAGTATATGTGAAGGTGAATTTTCGCATATTTTGATGATGTGATGCAATTTATGGCTATGTATGAGATTCATGTGAAATAGCGTGTTATGTTGAGAAATATATGTCATGATATAATTAATGCATGGTAGAAGTTAGTAAGGTTAAAATGAGTTTCTTTTGGAATAATGTGTTCCTATGTGGTTTTACATGATGGTAGCCTAATATTATGATTTGAGCTTGAAATGCCCAATGACTACCTATGGAAGCATGCTACCCTACAAATATGTGCTTGAAAGTGTTCAATGTTTTCCCTTTGTATGTCGCCCTTGATAAGTTGCCTATGATGGATTGGAGTCCTTTGTATAGACTTGATCCTAGTTGTTAAGGTAGTATGCTTGTCTTGGTAGGGTGATGATGTGGGTTGGATTAACCTAGAAGTCACCTTACAGTGAGATTGAATGATAAAGGAAGAGTCCCTATGGTTAAGTCTCCTCTATTGTTTCCCTTAATGTTACATGACCTTGGTGTCTATTTTATTGTATGAAAACCTTATGTGGTTGAATAGTATGACTTAACTTGCAAGTTTGGGGATAATTTCCATAGGTGATAAAGTTTAGAATGTCTTTGAAGCCCTTATGGTAATTTACTGTAACCTCTTTATTCGTTGAAAGGCTAAGATCCTCTTGAAGATTGGGTGAAGTTGCTCTTAATTGGGTTTAACCTAAGTAGGGGATGGTGATGGAGTAGTAAGGTTGTAGATATTTTCTACCTTGTCATTCTTTTTTTTGCTTGAACTTGAATCTAATGAATTTTTGTAAGCTTGTTCATGAATAGAGATTTGCATAAAGTATGAATTGCATGACCTTTATATGTTTGGTTTGTATTGATTGACATTACCTTAAAGATATTGTGAAGATTCCAAAGTGCGTGAAGGGAAATTTAGATAAAATACATGTTTTCTCATATTTATTGTGCATCTTAACATGCTAGTTGTGAATTTGACATCATTAGATAAGATCATAAACATGGTTGTAGTCACTTTTGAGGTGTAATGTTTAGCCTTATAATGAAAAGTTAAGTCTCTTTAAAATAAAAAGTGTTGAGTCTCTTGAAAACTATGTGAATTGTATGATTTGTAAAACATGATTGTAGGCTGACTCTTAAAAGGTGAAAGCATGTTTAGCTAAGTGTTCATGTGTGTGCCTATGATTTGTATTATTTTTTCCCAAATGATGCTTATGGTGAAGGCTATTGCTCTGTTAGAAATTGACATTTTGTTAAATGGCTTCCTATTTGTGGTGATGTGCATGGTGTGACTTACCATTTAGACTTCACTAGGAAGAAAACATGAACATGCCTTGATTTAAAAGTTGAGAATTTCTCATTTTAAAAAGGGGATTGACATTGTACTTTGCTTAGGTGTGAACTCTTGATACATGTAAGTGTCTTGAAGAAAAGGACATTCCTCCATGGACACAACTAAGCATGGTATGTTTAAGTATGACCTTCATTGCACTATGTCTAACTCATAAAGATCTTTGTTGATTCAATTAACTAAAGTCTATGTGCATTAAAGTATGAGTGCCTAATTCTTTCTTGAGTGTTGTTGCAATCTGCTTAAGTAAGATTTAAAGAAGATTGCATGATGTGCTCTTAATTAATGGAAATGTAATGAACATGTTATGATTAGGAGAAGGATGTTCCTCCTATGAACATTGGAAGTGCCTAAGATTTTGATGTGATGAGCATAAGTGAGTGAAACTGTGGCTTGCTTGTGTACATTGAGTGATAATTGGTTTGAAGTTGTGTTTTCTTGTAAGTATGGTTGATTGACTTCTATGGGATGATGTTATGAATGTGATGAACTGATCTATGATGCATTGAAGTCCTTGTTGTGATTAAGTGTTCCAAGTGTCATTTGAGAATGAATGTTCCCAAGAGGGGGATATTGTAAGACTCCCAAAATGAGTTAGGGTGTCTAAAGCCTAACATGTTTTTACTTAGGTTCTAAGGTCCTAAAATTGTTTATAATATGGTATTGAGGCAGTGTGTAAATTTTGAGGTGATTTGGAAGTCAAACGTCAAGGGATAACCAAGACGTTCGACGACTAGTCGCCAAAGGGGCCGTAGATGCTTTTATTTGTTTTTGAGTGTGTCATGACCTTATGATGTCCTTAAATGAGTTATAATGAGGTTTATAGGCAGTATATGGAGTTTTATAAAGTTTGGAGGTCAAACGTCCAAGAACGTCTAAGACGTTCGAAAGTTAGCCTTGAGACATTCAAGTATGTCTTGATGGTGCCTAGCATGTTTTGATGTGTTTCGTGTAATTGGTTTGGGTTAAACTGATGTGGAAGGTCCTTGAATTTTTATTGCTTATATTTATGTTGGAAACTCCTAAGTACGACTTCCCAAAGGCCCCGCAAAAGGTCGCACTAGAAGGACCCAAAGGCTGTCGAGACACTGCCTAGGCAGTGTCAATCGACTTAACCAAATGACGCCCCATTTGTTGACAAACGGCCTGTTGGTGGAGAATTCATCGATGATCACTTAGCCTGGATAAGTCTCAGTCAAAGAACAACCCAAGACCCCATCAACTGAAGCCACAGACGGCCCGTCGATGGACCTATTGGACGTCGATGGTGCCCTGCAACTGCTACCTATCGACTGTTTCATTAAAGGGGTGAATGGGAAATTCACCCCACGTGCTAACCTGACCATACATGATTTATTTGGTGATTTTTTGGTATATATACGTGATCAAAAACGTGATCAACCCATTCCCAAACCAATTCACACAAAATAGACTTCCCTCCAAAACCAATTCTCCCTAGAAACCTCCATTGATGGTGAAGCTCAAGAAAAGATTTGACCTTGGATTCCTATGGGTTCTTCATCAAGTTTTAGAGGTTTTTCATCTAGATAAAGGTATGGCGATCCTTCATCTCTAAGTAACCTTTAACTTGGAGAGTTAATCACAAAGTTTTAAACGAGAAAATATGATTAAATCTCTTCTTCTTAAATCTAGCCATGTGTTATTTCTAAAAACGTTATTAATGGCTTAATCATGATGAATTGATGATAATGTATTGGTTTTAACGTGAATTTCAATCCAATTGCATGATGAACCCATGTCCCTTCCCAAACTCTATTTAGCCCTTGCATGGGCATTGTGATCGTGGCTTGTTATGAGTTCAATTGTGATTCTATTACGTTGAATTGGTTATATATACTGTTATTTATGTCTATTGATGATGAATTTTTTATGAATGATCTATGTGGATCAATATATGAAGATTTGAACATGCATAGCTTAGATCTATAGGTCTTCATTGTAACATAGACTTTAAAATGATTGAATGTTGAATTATATTAGGGGAAGATGATTATAGCTACTTCCTTCGGTTGATGTTGTGAATAAATTGTTTGTATAAACCCTTGAATATCAATCAAAGGAACCTTGATAAGCATTAATCTACATGTTTTAGCCTAAAGGTTGATAATGCTATGAACATAATGTGATCTCAATTTAGGGTAGATGAAGCATGATTTAGTTTTGATTTTTATGTCTTTAGCTACTTCCCTAGGTTCGTATTATTTGTGTATTATGAATGTTAATCATGGTAATCAAAGTAAAGAATATTAGTAAGTGATATATGACTCTCTACTTTGTAGTATATATGTGATGCCTTGTATTATGTTATAGTATGATCTTGTACCGACTTGTACATAGTTTCTTTCATGATTAAATGTACACTTATCTACTGCCCTATAATGTATTTATGATGAAAAAGGTGTATTGATGAATGATTATTAAAGGTTTATGAATTAGTAAGAATTGCAATTTCCTTCTACTTTTTTATATTATTTTAGTAGATGAACCCCTGTATGGCATTTTGTTGTATGGTCCACTTATGGTGGCGGTGTTTACTTCTTGTCAATCTATCTATGTGTTGATTATGGCCTTGAAGGAAAATTGATGAACATATGAGTGTGTGATTATGATGATCACAATATGTGAAGCCTATGCCTACATTCCTATTCTAGTTGTGATCTAGGTTGTATGGCTATTGTATAAGCATGTGTATATCTATGTTAGGATAAAGTGTAGGTGCTGCCATTTATGAGTTAAATTGGTTAATAATCCCTTACCAATGTACCCCTATGTGAATGCATGAAAAGCAAAAGTTAGGAGTCTTAAGTGTAATATGAAGTTGACTTGTGTCCTATGCTATTGTGTGTTGTGTGGTCTATGCTTGAAAGTGTATTGTGGTCCTAAAGGGTGTCTGCCTCAATGTGTTGTAGATAGCCATTATGTGATCATGTTAACCAACTGACACACACCCTCACTCTACATGCATTCTTACAAGTACTATAGGATCATAGTGTCTAATGAAACTGTGTCCTCATATTCACTAGTGTCAACTACTCTGCATGTAAAGTATATGTAAGTGAAGTATGTTATGTATCCCTTAACTAGGACGAATTGATGGTTTTACTAGTATGGGCAAGGGCATGGGACCTTGTCTATGCATTGCACATGTGTACCTTGATAGGATAGTTCCTAGGTTTGGTTTCTACGTACATGAAAATGAATGTATGGGCAAATTGTGAATATGACTTATATGATATGATGGAATTATGAATGTGCATAGTGTGTTAGTGTGTTTATATGAAATGATCTGCTCATATAGTTATACCTATAGACTTATGAATTGATATATGAACATGTGTGACATTTATGTGTTATGTGAAAGGTTTGATCACATATAAGTACACAAACACATGAATGGTGATCTAGTAAATAGAGGGGCGTCGAATGGTGTGCACAAGACTACTCAAAACGAGATAACTGCTTGAATATGCTATAAGCATATGTGGAACAAATATACTAATCCTAAGTTTTATATAGTAATGATAATTAAGGCTTTTTATAAAGGGAACTTAACTTAGCACCGAGTGAACTTAACAATGAGAAGTGTTGACTTCCCTTGGAGGAAGATGCACCATTTGTTCTTTATATATTGTTGACTTCCCTTAGAGGAATATTCACCTATGGATCCACATGAGGTGGTGGCTTCCCTTTTGAGGAAGGTTCACCCATGTTTTCTCATGAGATGAGGCCCCAATTGCCAAATGGCATGTAGAGGGATCATACATATCTCTTAGTTCCATAAACTATGCTTGCCATATATGATATAGAAAGTGAATTCACTAAGTTTGCTAGTATGTTTGTTAAGGTTCTACTGTGGCTAAGGGAACACCTTCCATTGATGTAAGGCTCTACTACACCAATTCGATGTGTAGCACCCATGGTCTTATTGTCGGTTAAGCGTATAGTTTCCCTAAAGTAAATGGACAATCAAAAAAAATGACTAAGACCCTAACTAGGATGACCTAAGGGAGGTTACTTAGGATAGGTGGAAGTAATGAACCCACCTAGAAATTGCACAAGTGGCTCCTTAGGGAGTTATACGAAGGTGATCTAAGTTATATGATTATGGCCATGTCTTTATGCATGTCATGGTAGTATTTGTCTACTTGTTATGAATATGTGCATGGTATAAGTCTATATGATGTGGTCTTATATGCACTATGTTAGTCTTAATCACTATATGATGAAGGTTGTTTACATGAATGAAGTTGTCTTCACTTATTATGTTGATGCATGATTTGAAGGTTAAGGTTTGTGGTCTCATGATGGGTTTACTAAGTATGTGTCAGGTTATGGGTCTTCACATGTACATTGCACTAGTAGAATAATATTGGGTAATGAACAAGGTCTTATAATGATTTATGTAAAGTTAAGTGAATAGATGTGCAACTTGATGAAACTTACTGTAAAGCCAATAGAGTCTTGACTTAAATGTGTCTATGATGTAATATGCTTCTATGATGGTATGTGTTGGCTTATGTAGGTTGTATGTATGCTTTATTTGTGGCCCTAAGGTGATGCATTGCACCAAGTATCACTAGAGGGTTACTTGGGAGGTTAATGAGTAAAAGAAAAGATAGCTCACTGTAAAGAAGAGAATAGCTCACTGTAATGTGACTCTAAAATGCCTTAAATTCTATATTTGTGATCTTATATGACGTTTGGCCTTTGAATATGTCAATATGAATCATGTGAATGGTATAAATGCTATTGTATAAATGTTTTATGAAGATTTACACAAAAAGTCATGAAGTATGATTTCAAGAAAATGTCCCTTTTAAATGCATGTTTTTGCATGGTTGCCATACTTAGTGGATTCTTGTACTAACTCCATTCTTCTCTAATTTTAACACAAAGTGTAGGTTATGGATACTTAAAGGATGTCTGTAGAAATGAGAAGATTTATATGTAATTCCCAAGCTCAGGGAAAGGAATCCTTAAGTCCAAGGATGTCCTAATATTTAACTTACTGTAAAGTCTTATAAATGCTATAGTTATGTTTTATGTTGTAAGGGTCGTGTCCCTAATGTACTCTTATGATGTTGAGTCTAGGATGACAAAAAGATAATAGAGTCTTTACATATGTATGATGATATTATATATAAATGAAGTGAAGTTTTAGCATATGATGTGCTATGAAAAATTTTAAATTTTCCGCTAAATTAACTATGGCAATGCGATGAATGATAACTATGGGCTTGTATAAGACCTCTGACAGGTCAAGTACGCCATGTTACTTCTAGGGGGTGCTCTCTGGATGTCACACATTATGTGATCATGTTGACCAATGCACACACACCCTCACTCTACATGCATGCTTACAAGTAGTATAGTTCATGGTGTCTATATGAATGGTAGTTCTCATATTAACTAATGTCTACTATTATGCATGCTAAGCTTAAGTCCATGAAAGTATGCTATGTATCCTTAACTAGGATGAATTGATAGGTGTACTTCTACGGGAAAGGGTTTGGGACCTTGTCTATGCATTTCACATGTGTACCTTGATAGGATAGTTCCTAGGTTTGGTTACTATGTACATGAATATGAATGCATGATTATGTTATGAATGTGTATAGTGCCTTAAAGTTTTATATGAAAGGATTGATCATATAGTTACACTTATATATATATGCATTGATGTTATGAACATGTGTGGTCTAAAGGTATTATGTGAAAGGGTTTCTCAAATATATGTACACACAAACACATGAATGATGATCTAGTTAAATGTAGGGTGTCTTAAAAGGTGTGCTCATGTGTACCCTAAACTAGATAGGTGCTTACATATGCTATGTCCATGTGAAAGAGTTTCTCACATGATTTAGGTTGATGAGTTTTCATCTATGACCTATGATCTAAGCATATGAGAAGTTAACTCTCCTAAGCCTAAATTTATAACATAAAGTTAATAAAAAGGGTACTTAGCATAGCACCGAGTGAACTTGACAATGACAGGTATTTGCTTCCCTTGTAGGAAGATTCACCATTGAGTTCTCATAGAGTGTTGACTTCCCTTAGAGGAATATTCACCTATAGTTCCGCATGAGGTGGTGGCTGCCCTTTGAGGAAGGTTCACCCATGTTTTCTCATGAGATGATGTTCCAATGCCAATTAGCATGTAGAGCGTTATGTATATATCTTAGTTCCATAAACTATACTTGCCACATAGGATCTAGCAAGTGAATTCACTTAGTATGCTAGGACATATGTTAATGTTGTACCATGGATAGGTGAGAACACCTTCCATTGGTGTAAGGCTCTACAACACCAAATTACGTGTAGCACCTATGGTCTTAGTGTCGGTTAAGCCTATAGTTTCCTAAAGTAAAATGGGCAATGGAAGTAAAGTAAGGACCCAAACTAGGATAACCTAAAGGTAGTTTCTTAGTGTAGGTGGGGGTATGGGACTTCACCTATTCATTGCACAAGTAGCTCTTGAGGGATGTCCTAGGAAGGTGTACAAATGCATGTGCCTATGTTATGTTCCTTATGCATGACTTTGTAGTATATGTCTAATTGTTGTGAAGATGTGCCTGATATAAGTCTATGTGAGGTGGTCTTGTTCTTATATGCACTATCTTGGTCTTAATGACAATATGATGAAAGGCTTGCTTGACATGAATGAAGTTGTCTTTACTTACTTGTTGGTGTATAAATTAGAGTGTTAAGGCTTGTTGTTTCATGATAGGTTAACTAAGTATGTGTGAGGTTATGGAGCTTCACATGTACATTGCACTAGTAGACTTAGATTGGGGTAATGAGTAAGGTCTTATAATGATTTATGTGAAGTGAAGTGAATAGAAGTGCAAGTTGATGTAGCTTATTGTAAAGCCATTAGAGTCTTGACTTAAATGTGCCTATGATGTATTATGCTTCTATCATGATGTGTGTTTGCTTATGTTGGTTGTAGGTATTCTTTCTTTGTGTCCCTAAGGTGATGAATTGCACCAAGTATTCACTAGAGGGTTACTTGGGAGGTTAAGGAGATGTTCACTGTAAAAGGGAATTAGTCACTGTAAAGTAGAAATAGCTCACTATAAAGTGACCCAAATGTGGCTTAAATTCTATGTGCGATTTTACACTATGTTTGACCTTTAAATATGTCTATATGACGTGTGTGAATGATATAAATGGTATTGTATCAATGTTTTATGAAGTTTTCTCAAAAAGGCATGAAGTATGATTTTCAAGAAAAATGTCCCTTTTAAATGCATGTTTTTGCATGGTCACCATACTTAGTACATTCCTTTACTAACTCCATTCTTCTATACTTTTTACACAAAGTGTAGGTTATGTATGCTTAAAGGATTGCTTTAATGGTGAAGAGCTTTATTTAAGATTCCCAAGCTCAAGGAAAGGAATCCTCATGTCCAAGGATTCCTAAGTCATGTCCTTACTGTAAAGTGTGTACTATAGTCCTTATATTTTAGGTTTTAAGGGACGTGTCCCCAATGTACTCTAATGATGTTAAGTCTAAGATGACAATGAGACTTAGAGTCTATATATGTATTATGATATTATATATATATATATATATATATATATATATATATATATATATATATATATATAAATTCGTATCATATGATGTGCTAAGAAAGTTTTAAATTTTCCGCTAAATTTACTATGGCAATGCGATGATTGATAACTATGGGATTGTATAAGACTTCAGAGAGGTCAAGTACGCCATGTTACTTCTAGGGGGTGCTCCCCGGATGTGACAAATGTTGTATCAGAGCATGAGGTTTATAAAAGTGGTTTTAGGTTTCAAAAGTCTCATATTGCCATGTCTAGTAGAGTCTCGTATCATTAGTGGTGAGTCACCACACACCAAACGATGTGTGAGGCTATAGGAGGATACATTTTTCCGTTTTCATCATTCTCATATCGTGCCATCAAACTTAACTCTAGAAGATCTTTCTCTTATGTTTTCTGTCTGGTGATCTTTTAGATTTGATTGCTTGGATTAGATTGTATTCTATGCTTGAGGGAGAAAAGGTGAGTATGTGTGAAGGGTAAATTTATAGCATGTTCTAATGATGTGATGTCATTTATCGCTATATATGAGATCTATGTGAAATCACATGTTATGTTGAAAATATATGCTATGATATGGTTAAAGATTGTTAGGAGTTGTTATGGTTAAAATGAGTCTCTTTTGTAATTATTCATGTCTTGCTTTCTATTTATGAATATTCATGGTTACCTTGAGTTGGGGTTGCCTTTATTTGGTTGGAGTCTTTGTGTAGGATTGATCCTATAAATAAGGATAGCATGTTTGTCCTTGTAGGATGATGATGTGGGATTTATTGACCTAGAGGTCACCTTGCTGTATAGTTCAAGGAAAAAGAAAAATGTGTTATGGATAAGTCTCTCTATTCTTTCCCCTAAGAGTAGTATGCCCTAACTTTATGATTGGGGATAGATTGTTTAGAAGATAAGGTTTAGAATGCCTTTGGTATTCTTATTATAAGTTACTGTAAATTCCTTTTAGGTTGGTAATCACTTTTAAGTGATGATGTTGGAGGTTTGTGATGTACCGTGGTTTTACGGTACTTTCAATGCTTTTTCCTTAAGTTTAGTGTGTGTCTAAGGCCTTTTTGTAGTAGTTTTAATGTGTTTTTCTCTGTGTTTGCAGGAAAACTGTTCAGAACGAAAACGCTGAAGACTGTGCTGAAATCTGCAGAAGTGATGACATACGGAGCCACTGACGGTCCGTCGACTCAGTGACGGTCCGTAGGTGATGATCGTCGACTGAAGGTCCAAGCAACTGAAATCAAATCGGGGAAATCTGACCAAGTGTGGGGCTACAGAAGGAGCGACGTTTCGTCGACCCACTGACGGACAGTCATGGCTAACCGTCGGTGGTAACAGAAAGTAGTCCCAGTACCCGGCTTGAAGAAACCACTAAGTATGGAGGAACAAAGGCCACCTACGGACCGTGTTGTTGGTCCGTCAATGGTAATAGAAAGTGTTAAAAAGTGGAAGCTGGAAAAAATTGAAGTATGGACCTACGGAAGTTGTCGACGGTCCATCGTTCCATCGACGAACCGTCAGTAGGGTCGTCGACGGCAGACGCGTTTTGGACAGATTTTCCTTAAATAGAACTCCTTTTATTTTTAGGACTTTATTATTATAAATAGGACTAAAAACCTCATTTTTGGGGTTAGACTTTTTATTGTTTTTGAGACTTGTGTTATTAGAAGTTAAACATGGGTTTTTGGAAAATACTTATACTTTTCGGAATCGTTTCTTACAATATTTTTCATTAATTCAAGTGATATTTTCTGGGTTTTCTTCAACTTGTTAAAGTAAGTATATGATTTCTTGTTTCTTAATCATGAATTGTGTAATACTTAGCATGGGTAACTAAATCTACAACTAGGGTTGTGGGAACCATGTGTAATATAACAAAGTAAAACTAGCTAAATAACAATTCTAGAATAGTTTCTTGCATGTACTGATAATTCTTTCGTTTAGAAGTCTTTTTAATGGTGGCCAACGTTAGAACTCGCCTTGTTGCTACTTCCCGGACCAAGGAGGTAGATAATAAGAAAAGAATTATCAACGTAGATTTAGTAAACACTATCTAATAGGCTATTTTGAATTGGTGCGAAGTAGTAACTTAGCCATACATTGAATATGATGCTTAATATGAGGTAGAAGGTAAGGTTTACTAAAGCATACACACGTATCCGAATCAAGGTGCGGAGTGAAATTCACTAGTTGCCGGACCAAGGAATTAGGCATACATAACTTACCACTTTGCATGCAAGATACTAGGAAAGAGTTGTTATAGCTAGGGTTACTGCGTTATGAACCTATGGGGAACACTTACAGCCTAGTTTCTCTCATCACTTGATAAACATCAAATATTTTAAATTGCTACTTGTTTACTTAGACTTAATTAATTTCTTTTGTTACGCAAAATCCCCCCTTTAATTGTTTGTTTTCGGAAAGGACTTGACTAAATAGAAGTAATCGTAGAATAAAGTTAAGTCTAAACCATTTTCCTTGTGGGATCGACCCCAACCTAACAATTGGGTTCTTTACTTGATACGACCGCTTATACTTCTTTAGGGAAGTATAGTTTGAGCGTATCAAATTTTGGCGCCGCTGCCGGGGAAAGTGGCTTTTAGATTATTAACTTTAAGCACATTACCGAATTTTAGTCAACAATTTCCTGATTTTACTTTTTCTCTTTGTTTTTGTCTCTCGCAGGTCTAGTTTTAGTGTATGCCAAGTACACGGAGTTGAGGAGAAATCATACTTTCACCCGATCTAGAACTAAACAATACACTTTGCAGAATGAACAATCCACGCAACCCGGCTAATCTTGAGGATGAGTTCAATGGACAACTTCCACCGCCAGTTGAAGCTCATAATCAAGCATTAGTTGACAATCCCGGTGAAGGTTATGTGAGGAGGCAACCTCCCACCCCACGCCCTCAAGAGCACTATAGGGGAAATATTAACATCACTGACTCTGATGGGAGACTTTTTCTACCTCCTCTACCACCAGGTCATACTTTTGTGGTAACTAGTAGCTTGATGCAGATGCTCATCGCTAGAGGTTTGTTTTCGGGGCTACCATCTGAAGATCCACATGCTCACATCGCCAAACTAAGGTCGGTGTGTAAGAGTTGTGTAGGGAGGCCTGACTTGGACATGGACGTCATTGGATTAGGAGTGTTCCCTCTCTCACTGACGGGAGAGGCTTCTATTTGGTTTAGTGATTTGCCCTACAATTCAATCTATACTTGGGAGCAATTGAGAGATGTGTTCCTAGAAAGGTATTACCCGGTTTCTAAAAAGTTCAACCACAAACACAGGGTGAATAACTTTGTGGCATTACCAGGGGAGTCGATAAGAAGTTCTTGGGATAGGTTCACCTCATTCTTGAGAAGTGTCCCAAACCACCGCATTGATAATGAGTCGCTGAAAGAGTACTTCTATCGGGGGTAATAATAACAACAAAGCGGTGCTTGATACTATTGCGGGTGGTTCCTATGGGGAGTGTACTTATGCAGAGTTTGCTGAGAATTTAGCGAAAATCTCCCGAAATAATAAAGCTTGGAGCACTAGGAAGTTGGATACTAGGAGAAACACTTTTGCAATGCAATCTACACACAACCCAGCAGCAGATGAGATTCATGATGAGATGACTCAAATGAGAATTGAGCTTGGGTTAGTGTTGAAACATATCATTGGGAATTCATAGAAAGTGAATGCGGTGAATTATTTGACTAAGCCACCACCCCGGAAGATGAATTTTACTATGAAGAAGATTCTTATTAAGTAAATGAGCAGACGGGGGGTTTCCAACAAAACGCCCAAGGCTCCAATTAGGAGAATTGGCACCAAGGTCAAGGAAATCAAGGTCGAAACTATGGGAATTACAACCGAGAGGGTCACTATGTTCGTGAAGGAAATTACAATCGCGACAACAACTTCAACCGGGATAACTATGGAAACAAAAACGATCGAACTGGGCCCTATGTTCCACCTCAAAATTGGGAAGTTGCTCCTAGGGATGGTGGAGGTAGTATGGCGCGAGTTGAAGATATGTTGCAAAAGATGAGGAGGAGGTTTGACGCAAGTGATGAGCACGCCAAGGAGTTTAGAGGTGATTTGGCTATCATTGGGCAAAAAGTGGATGCACATGCAGTCTCAATCAAGCATCTTGAGATGCAAATGGCCAAATTGTCGTTGACTGTGAACCCTCGTCAACCAGGGACTCTTCCTAGCAATACCGTCCAAAATCCGAAAAATGATAGACATTGTATGGTAGTCACGACTCGAGGTGGTAAGCAAACCATTGATCCACCTATACCTTCTGGTGTTTAAGATGAGATGAGAAGAGATGATGCGATAGTAGAAGCTAGTGGTGAGTTGGCAAATGAAGCAGTAAAAGAATTAGAGATGCCCAGAAGGTGACCCCGTTCCTAGACCACCACCACCATTTCCACAAAGATTGGTGAAGAAGACAGAGGATGGCAAATACCGGCGTTTTATTACTATGTTGAAAAAGCTCTCCATCAATGTACCTTTAATAGAATCTCTTTAACAAATGCCCGGTTATGCCAAGTTTATGAAATATATGGTCACTAAGAAGAGGTCGGTGAGTTTTGAGGATGATGATCGGATGCAACATTGTAGTACGATTGCTACAAGGTCTCTTGTGCAAACGAAAGAAGATCCGGGTACTTTCACTATTCCATGTACAATAGGGTTGTTACACTTTGCTAAAGCATTATGTGATCTTGGGGCAAGCATAAATCTCATGCCTCTATCCGTCTACAAAAAGTTGTGTTTGGGTGATACAAAGCCCACTGCGATGCGGCTACTGATGGCCGATCGAATAGTGAAGAGGCCTATTGGGATACTCCACGATGTGTTAGTAAAGGTGGAGTCGTTCATATTTTTGGCCGATTTTGTGATTCTTGACTGTGACGTAGATTTTGAGGTGCCTATTATTCTTGGGGAGGCCATTCCTTGCTACCGGTCGCACCTTGGTTGCCATGGAGAAAGGGAAGATGAAGTTTCGGTTGAACAATTAAGAAGCAACTTTCAACATTTGTAGGTCCATGAGGCAGAGTGGTTAGCTCCAAACGGTATCTGCTATATCCTACAGAGTTGAGAGTACGTCTAAGGTTCAAATCGAAGAGCACCTTGGTGTTGAGGCACTAGCGGCTGTGATTATGAATTTTGAGAGTAATGGTATTGAAGAGTATGAGACATTGGTTGCGGCACTTGATAGAGGTGATTTTAGGTTCAAACCAAATAAATTGGAGTTGGACATGAAACACGCGAGTCTCCACCCGTGAAACCATCTATTGAAGAGGCTCCAAAATTCTAGCTTAAGCCTCTACCAACTCATCTAAGGTATGTATTCTTGGGGAAAGATGACACTTTGCCAGTAATTATTTCGTCAGATTTGAAGGTGCAACAAGTAGAGTGTTTGGTTGAAGTGTTGAAGAGGTTCAAGAGAGCTATTGGGTGGACTATTGCGGATATATTGGGATCCCTCCCGGTATTTGTTCACATAAAATCCAACTCATGCCTGATCATAAGTCAAGTATTGAGCACCAGAGACATCTAAATCCACCTTTGTAGGAGGTAGTGAAGAAGGAAATTATTAAGTGGTTGGACGCCAGAGTCATATATCTAATCGTTGATAGTAGTTGGGTATGCCCTGTTCAGTGTATGCCCAAGAAAGGGGGAATGACTGTGGTCCCTAATGAGAAAAATGAGCTTGTTCCAATGAGGCCGGTGACCGGATGGAGAGTGTGTATGGATTACCGTAAATTGAATGCATGGACTGAGAAGAACCATTTTCCTATGCCCTTCATGGATCAGATGTTGGATAGACTTGCAAGTAAGGGGTGGTATTATTTTCTTGATGGCTATTCAGGTTACAATTAAATTTCTATTGCACCGGAAGATCAAGAGAAAACCACTTTTACGTATCCTTATGGAACTTTCGCGTTCAAGAGGATTCCCTTCAGATTGTGTAATGCACCAACTACTTTTCAGATATGTATGATGTCCATATTCTCCGATATGGGGGAGGACACCATTGAGGTATTTATGGATGATTTTTTTGTTGTTGGTGACTCGTTTGATCATTGTTTGAGTCATTTGTCTAAAGTTCTCAAATGATGTAAAGAGTGCAACCTTGTGCTGAATTGGGAAAAATGTCACTTTATGGTGAAAGAGGGTATTGTATTGGGCCATCACATCTCACAGAAGGGTATAGAGATTGATCGAGCTAAAGTCGAGGTGATAGAGAGACTTCCTCCACCCATCTCTGTAAAAGGTGTGAGGAGTTTCCTTGGGCATGTGGGTTTCTACCGGAGGTTCATCAAAGATTTCTCCAAAATTGCACATCCTCTGTGCAAGCTGCTTGAGAAAGAGTGTGAAATTTTATTTTGATGAATCCTGTCTGAAGGCATTTGGAGAGTTGAAGGAGAAGTTGGTGTATGCGCCCATCATTATTTCTCCGGATTGGAGAAAACCATTTGAGGTTATGTGTGATGCTAGTGGGGTTTCTCTTGGTGTTGTTTTGGGACAAAGAAGGAATAAAATTCTTCACCCCATTTACTATTCTAGTAAAGACCTCAATGAAGCTCAAAAGAATTGTACTGTGACTGAACAAGAGCTACTTGTGGTGGTATTTGCCTTTGAAAAATTTCTATCCTATTTGCTTGGCACGAAAGTTATAGTGCATACTGATCATTCTTCCTTGAGATATTTGATGGAAAAGAAGGATGCGAAACCAAGATTGATTCGATGGGTATTACTGTTGCAAGAGTTTGACTTTGAAGTGAAAGATAGAAAAGGGACTGAAAATCAAGTTGCCGATCACTTGTCCAGATTAGAGGATGAAGCTATGCGAGAGTTGGGTGAAAAGGATGAAATTGATGATACATTCCCTGATGAGCATGTATTGGCCGCTTCTCGTGACTTGATTCCATGGTTCACAGATTTTGCAAATTACTAGGCTAGTGATATCGTCCCATCAGACTTGTCCTTTCATCAAAGGAAAAAGTTCATGCATGATATGAAAAACTTCTTTTGGGATGAGCCATATCTATAGAGGAGTTGTGTCGATGGGCTTATTTGGCGTTGTGTGCCGGAAGTTGAGATGTTGAGTGTTTTGGAGGCATGCCACTCCTTGCCTGTGGGTGGGCATCATAGTGGTATCCGGACTGCCCATAAAATTTTACAATGTGGCTACTATTGGCCAACCATACACCAAGATGCTCATGAGTTTGCCAAGGCATGTGATAGGTGCCAAAGAGATGGAGGTGTTTCTAGACGGCAAGAACTCCCTTTAAATCCCATCCTTGTAATTGAGTTATTTGACGTGTGGGGTATTGACTTTATGGACCCCTTTGTAAGTTCTCATGGGATGAAGTATATTCTTGTGGAAGTTGATTATGTGTCAAAATGGGTGGAAGCCATAGCACTTGCAAATAATGAAGGGAAGAGTGTCACCGCGTTCTTGAAAAAGAACATATTTTCCAGATTTGGCACCCCAAGGGCCATTATTAGTGATGGGGGATCCCACTTTTGCAACAAGTTGTTCAAAGAGTTGTTGGAGAAATATGGGGTTCACCACAATGTGGCCACGCCGTACCATCCTCAGACTAGTGGGCAAGTTTAGGTGTCAAACAGAGAAATCAAGCAGATTCTGGCGAAAATGGTGAATGCGAGTAGAACGGATTGGTCAAAGAGGCTTGATGATGCTCTTTGGGCATACCGGACAGCATACAAGACGCCCATAGGTATGTTTCTATGCCAACTTGTATATGGGAAGGCTTGTCACTTGCCGGTTGATTTAGAGCATAAAGCCATGTGGGCAATGAAGAAACTGAAGATGGATAGGAATGAAGCAGTGGAACAAAGGTTGAATGGGTTAAATAAGCTTGATGAGTTTTGCTTGAAGGCATATGAAAGTTCAGCCCTCTAAAAGAAAAGATGAAGAAGTACCATGATCAAAAGATTGAGAAGCGCGACTTTGTGGTTGGGGATTTGGTGCTTTTGTTTAACTCTAGGTTGCGCTTGTTTCCGGGCAAACTTAAGTCTAAATGGACTGGTCCATTCGTGATCACTCAAGTATTCCTGCATGGTGCGGTTGAGATGGAGAACAAGGAGGGTGTAAGGTTCAAGGTGAACGGTCAAAGAATCAAAATCTACCTATGTCATGCGGAAAATGCGAATGAAGTGATTGAGGCATACCATCTTGATGAAGTTTGAGTAATCAAGAGTCTTTCATCGTGCCACGACGTTAAATCAACCGCTGATTAGGAGGAAACCCAATATGTATCCTCTAACCAACAATAGATTTTTCTTGATTTTATAGGAGTAGTGCATTATTTAGGTTTTTACTTAATCTAAAGTATGCATTTTCTTTAATTTTCTTTTAGAAGTGTTGGCTAGAGAGTAGACTAGGGTGCGTGTCCAAAAAGTGTCCAGAAAACACAAAAAGATTAGCTTATTGGTTGTTCAATGTGCAGGAACCAAATCACCAGATATCTGCAGAAATTGGTCAGGTGCAATGATCGACTGACCAACCGACGGACCGTCATCCCATCGACGGACTGTCGATGGCATCCGTGGATCCCAGGTATGATTTCTAATTTTTTCTAAGTTAGGGAACAGTAGACGAAACAGTCGACGGACCGTCGATGGGCTTACGGTCCGTCGACGGGGAATCGTTAGTTCCCCAGACCCAGTTACCCGACCTTCCCCGACTGACTCTATATTGAATTTTTAAACTATTCAGTTACCCCCACCCTTTCAAATCCCCTTTCCAACCGTTTCCCTCCCCATTTTCTTTCAACTCCCCCACTCAATCACCCATTTACTCCTCCCTTAAACACTCTGATTTCCCTATTCCCCAAATCCCCATCAACCCCAAAAGCTTTTCTCTCCCAAATTCCCATCTGCTTCTTTCTTTCATCCGGTCGGTGTTCAAAGTTTGGCTCGGTGTGGTTTCGTATATAAATTCATCTCTCCATTCACTCCACTACAGTACACAGGTATGTCATTCTGATCTGCTCAATGAATTCTCGTTCATTTGCATGCTAAATTGATGTAATACGTATGTGAGTCCTGACTTTGGGACAAAATTGCATGCTTGAATTGTTGAAACTGAGTTTCTAGTCCCATAGAATAATGGAAAGTGAATGGGTTGGGGGTGTATTGTCTAAGTGTACTGTGTTCTGAGTGTTGTTGTTTCCGATTTAGGGTTTGATGGTCTTTTAGAATCTAGAAGTGAAATTGCGATAATCCATGTCCTAGGAATGACGAAATGGTTTGTTAAATGCTAGATGAACTTAATGTATCTAAGTTTGCTTGAACATTGTTCTTTGGAGTACCAACCAAGACTTACCAGAAAATCTATCTGACCAACAGTACGAGACCCCGTCTATGGACCGTCGATAGCCACTCCCCATATTTTCCTAACTCTGGATCGACGGATGTGTTCTACGGTCCGTCGGCTGATCGACAGACCATCCTGCACGTCTGTCGTCTTTTACAGAACCCTGTTTGTTGAGGGTTCCTAGATTTTAGTCTAAGTGTCTACCCACGGGGATGGTCGATGGTCCGTCGTTTGATCAATGGACCATCCTGCACTTCCGTCATCTTTAAAAGAAACTTTGCATGTCAACCATTTTAAGAAAAATTTTAAGTTTCCAACGACGAACCAGACCTACGGTCCGTCGGTTGCTCGACGGACCATCCTGCAGGTCTGTCGCCTCTAACACAACCTTTATTCCTGCAACTTTCAAATTATTGGCTAAGTGTTCACCAACGGACCCTAGCTACGGACCGTCTGTGTTGCCCGTCAGTCAGTTCTGTAGTTCTGAACTGGACTGTGTTTTGGTGTTTCACAGTTTGGTCTTGCTTCTCTTGGGTGTGTCAGATATTTACAATGAAACTAATAACTCTCCTTTGCAGGTACCAATGTCCCCCAAGCAAGAATTAGTCTACTCTCGAGGACGTTCCAAGTGTGTCACCCCTTCACGCCGGCTAGTGATTGGCTTGTCCGATGATGAATGTGACCCTGATTACGTGCCACCTGGCACCTAGACACCATCACGTGCTGCTAGGACCTCCAGGAGCACGCCCAAGAGGGTGGTGTCCGGCGTAGTCATTGCCTCCCAATCTGATGAGAAGCGCACAGACCGGCACACCGTCTGGGTCTACCACGGTTTCTAAGGAAGCGTCTAGCTCCGAGGAGGCTTTCGGGTCTGAGGGAGCGTCCGGTTCTGAGGAGGCTTCCGGGTCTTAGGAAGCGTCAGCTTTGCATGGTGGCACTATTCTAGCTAGCACCTGCCCACTCTGCCTCGTCTCATGAGGCTGACAGTGCGGATTCTACTCCTGCACCCCCGATCGACGTCCCCGCACCCGTTGCTGATCAGCCCAACCGGTGGTGCGTCCAGGGCCAATACCAGGTGTACCGGGACGCGAATCTTCTCAATGATAAGGGGGTCATGACTCGGACTCTGACAATCGAGCGACGAGTTCTTACAGAGAGCTTCACACTGTCCCTGATGTACATGCTCTCTTTACCCGCCATCGGCTAGAGTGGATGGCTAGGAGCATTGGACGCTAAAGCGAGGAGGTGGTGCGAGAGTTCTACGCCTCTTATGTAGCGACTCTCGGATATTCCCTGGATAAGCGGTCAAATTCAGCTAATAAGGGACCACTTGATCATCTTCTAGTCTGTGGCCGCAGGGTAGACATCTCCCTACCTACTATTCGCCGGTTCTTATACGACGCTGACATAGATGCTACAACAGAGCTCCCCACCCCCAAGTTTGACTATCGGTGGAAGCTTATTAAGGAGGGTCATTTTAGCGTAATTTGGGGCTCAGAGAGACCACCAAGAGGTGGATAGCCCAGCACATTTTTGTGGATGGCGAGGGTGCAGATTGGGTGTTGGAGCCCAGAGGGGTCATCAAGAAGTCCAACCTTACATTCATGGCCAAATTTATCTGGCTATTGGTCCGTCACTGCCTATCCCCCACTTCTGCTGACAACATTGTTACATGGGATAGGGCAGTATTGGTAGCTGCTTTGGTTGTCGGGTTCGACGTGGACATTTCGAGACTGTTGCTGGCAGTCATTCATGAGAGGGCCTTTAAGGCCACTACCACGTACCCTTTTCCTTGCATGATTTTTGAGTTGTGCAGGTCTGCTAGAGTGCCCATATGGAATATTGATGTTCTCCGAACTCCTACAAGGATAGTTTATATCGGTCTCATCCGGGATGATGCCAATGAGGCGGCACCCAACAGAGGGCTCAGAGTGGAGGTGGAGCCGCTAGGAAAGAATTTGGCAGACACGGTAAAGCAAGCCCAAGGGGCTGATCCGGCTACATCAGAGCCTACCGGCACCACCCCGGTTGATTCTATCCCGGGTACTAGCAGAACTCTGAGTTCCTCCCGCTCCACTCTATCTGCAGCACTGGTCCCGATTTCTAGGGTCCAGAAGTTAGAGGCCCAGATGTCCACACTGCTGCATCATATCCAGCCGTGGATGCAGAAGTCCATTGCTAAGGTGGAGGATCGAATCAAGAAGAGGATTGCCCAGCAGACTGAGAGGCAGATTATGGCAGTCCACCAGCGCCTTAACGCCTTCGAGTTGAGAGTTCTTGCCCAGCAAGCCCCTACTATTGACTTGACGACTCTCCAGGCTGCTGTGGCGAGTCTGAGAGCTGATGTGGATGCCATCCTGGATGTGCGGGTACCTGATTCTGAGGCCACACTTGCAGAGCGTACTGAGGATACGGCGCTTGCTGCACTGTTCGAGACCACCACTGCGCCACCACCGCCACCACGTGAGAAGACCAAGAGGCATCGGTCTAGAGAGGGTGATGAAGCTCGTGCTAGGAAGAGAGAGCGTACTGAGTTGGAGGCTGCGAGGAGAGCCTCGTTGATTGATGAGGAGGCCCGACAGATGAGGGCTCATGAGTTGTCTGCTGGGGCCTCTAGATCCAGGATTGTTGATGTTGAGAGGAGCACTACTGAGGGTGTTGTTATTGCTGCGGACACTACTAATGGTGTCCCTACTTCTGAGGGAGCGGGTTCCGTAAAACTGGACCCGACAGCTTGTTGATCTTCGGCGCTATGCGCCTCAGGTTTGCTTCAGCTACCACCCTGTTTTATATTTTTTTATACATTGGGGACAATTGCATATTTTTTTTTGTAGGGTGGGATAAATGGAAAGTGAGTGTTAGGGTAAAGTCTAAGTAGCCCAACTCATTATCCTATCTTGGGGATTTCTTGCTGCGTTCTTTTCCCCCAAGAGACTGATTATTTTATTATTGAACCGATATGTTATTACCTTGTACAAAGTATGTGTGAAATCTAAAGCATGATGGCTAAAATACAATGATATCCCGTTCTAAAATGAATGTTTGCATGATTAGGCATAGTGAATATGGAATGTGTTGGCTCTAAGCAAGACATAGAGATACACCATTGCATGACCCTTGATCTAACGCTCGAACTAGGTGTCTGATAATCTGGTAGGGTATGAGGTGTTAAGTGAGTGTGAGGAAAGTTGAATAATCCACCGTTGATACCTAGCTAGAACTTGCCCGGTTAGTACTGCAAAAAGTAACCTATGTTAGACAATTAGGAAAGGATCATTGGCCCTTGTTCAAAATAGTCAATCTTTAGCCTAAATGAAAGAAAACCAAATGAAATTAATCCCTTTTGATCCAAATGATTTGAGCTTACAATGGACCTTTCTTTTCTACCCCAACTCATCTTTTCTAGGTAGAATGTGTTGGCCCTGGTCCCTCCTTGGACATGTGCACCTCAGCTTATGCCAAAAGCATAAGTTGAGGGTGGCTAATGCAGAAACCAATCTCGTTCTGTCCCTGACCCAACTTTGGGTATTGTGTACGTTGACTCATGGCAAAGCCATGAGTTGAGAGTGGCTATGATGAGAAATATTCCGGAAAGTGGGATTGAAAGAATTAATGTAAAAAAGTATATATATATATATATATATATATATATATATATATATATAATACAATGAAAGAAGAAAAGAAAAGTGGCTCAAATTTGATAATTTGAAAATAAAAGAAGAGTCATTTGAACAAAAGGAGAAAGAAAGGAGAAAAGCAAGGCAAATAATATAAGAAAATGAAAAGTGGGGCATAATAAACGATGAAAAGGTAGGACGCTTAGCAGTTATGTCAAGGAGGGCAACAAGTCACTAAAATGCATCCAAATGTACCCTACTTGACCCTGAGCCTACCTTACAAGCCAAGAAAGTCCTATCGTGATCATGAGCGTCTAATATGGTGAACTTAAAACAATAAAAATAAGGGCAAGCCTATGGCGACAAGTATCAATTAGGTGTGAAGTTGTTCTGAGAGCGAGTGTTGAAAAATAATCCTTATACTCAAATTGAAATCACTCTGTGAAAAAGGAGGATGTTGTTTTTAATAGTGAGGACACTAGTTCCAATGTTGGAAAGTTAGTACCTTGGTGAGAGATAAAATAGGAGAGGTGTTGGTGCGTGGTGAGTCTGTGTCATGGTCTAATCCACATAAATGAGCCTAAAAGTAATATCATGCATAAAAACAATGGAAAAATATTGGGATTGATAGTCAGATGATTGCAAAAGCTTAAATGAAGATACTTTTGTACAAAGGGGTTGTGGTGAGTCATAGTGCGTCGCTTGAGGACAAACAACAAATTTAAGTTGAGGGTGTTGATGTACCGTGGTTTTATGGTACATTCAATGCTTTTTCCTTAACTTTAGTGTGTGTCTAAGGCATTTTGTAGTAGTTTTAATGTGTTTTTCTCTGAGTTTGCAGGAAAACTGTTCGGAACGAAAACACTGAAGACTGTGCTGAAAGCTGCAGAAGTGATGACCTACGGAGCCACCGACGGTCCGTCGATCCAGTGATGGTCCGTAGGTGATAATCGTCGACTGAAAGTCCAAGCATCTGAAATCAAATCGGGGAAATCTAAAAATGTGTGGGGCTACGAAAGGAGCAACGGTCTGTCTACCCACTGACGGACCGTCATGGCTAACCATCGGTGGTAACAGAAAGTAGTCCCAGTACCCATCTTGAAGAAACCACTAAGTATGGAGGAACGGAGGCCATCTACGGACCGTAGGTCCACTGAAGGACCGTGTTGTTGGTCCGTCGATGGTAACAGAAAGTGTTAAAAAGTGGAAGCTATTAAAGATTTGAAGTATGGACCGACAGAAGTTGTCCACGGTTCGTCGTTCCATCGTCGGACCGTCAGTAGGGTCATCGACGGAAGACGCGTTTTGGACAGATTTTCCTTAACTAGAACTCCTTTTATTTTTAGGACTTTATTATAGCAAATAGGACTAAAAACCTTGTTTTTGGGGTTAGACTTTTTAATGTTTTTGAGACTTGTGTGTAATTGGAAGTTAACTTGTTAAAGTAAGTATATGATTTCTTGTTTATTAATCATGAATTGTGTAATACTTAGCATGGGTAACTCAATCCACAACTAGGGTTGTGGGAACCATGGGTAATTTAACAAAGTAAAACTAGCTAAATAACAATTCTAGAATACTTTCTTGCATGTATTGATAATTCTTTCGTTTAGAAGTCTTTTTAACGGTGGCCAACGTTAGAACTCGCCTTGTTGACACTTGCCGGACCAAGGAGGTAGATAATAAGAAAAGAATTATCAACGTAGATTTAGTAAACACTATCTAATAGGCTAGTTTTAATTGGTGCGAAGTAGTAACTTAGCCATACATTGAAAATGATACTTAATATGAGGTAGAAGGTAAGGTTTAGTAAAGTATACACACGTAGCCGGACCAAGGTGCGGAGTGAAATTCACTAGTTGCCGGACCAAGGAATTAGGGATCCATAACTTACCACTTTGCATGCAAGATACTATGATAGAGTTGTTATAGCTAGGGTTACTGCGTTATGAACCTATGGGGAACACTTACAGCCTAGTTTCTCTTATCACTTGATAAACATCAAATATTTGAAATTGCTACTTGTTTACTTAGACTTAATTACTTACTTTTGTTACACAAAATTCCCCCTTTAATTATTTGTTTTCGAAAAGGACTTGACTAAATAGAAGTAATCGTAGAATAAAGTTAAGTCTAAACCAATTTTCCTTCTGGGATAGACCCCAACCTAACAATTTGGTTATTTACTTGATACGACCGCTTATACTTCTTTAGGGAAGTGTAGTTTGAGCGTATCAGTTTGTAAGTTAAGATCCTGTTAAGGTTAGGTTAAGTTTCTCTTAGCTGGGTTTACCCTAAGTTGGGGATGGTGATGGAGTAATAAGGTTGTAGATATAACTACCTTGTCCTTATATTTCTTACTAGAGCTTAAATCTAATAAATTTTTAGTAAGCTTGTTCATGATTGGAGATTTGCATAAAGTATAAATTGCATGACCTCTATATGTTTGGTATGTATTGATTGACACTACCTTAAGGATATTTTGAAGATTCTAAAGTACTTGAAAAACAATTTTGATCAAATACATGTTTTCTCATGGTTATTGTGCATCTTAATATGCTAGTTGTGTATATTAAGAAACATGGTTGAAGTCACTTTTGATGTCTATGGTTTAGCCTTATAATGGGAAATTGAGCCTCTTTATAATGAAGAGTGTTGACTCTCTTGAAAATTTTGTGACTTTTATGGTTTGGAAAGAATGATTGTAGGCTCACTTTTAAAAGGGGAAGACATATTTAGCTAAGCGTCCTTGTGTGTGCCTATAAATTGTGTTATTTTCCCAAATTGATGCTTTCTTATGAAGGCTAGTGTTATGCTATAAATTGAAATATTGTGAAATTACTTCCTAATGTGGTGAGGTGCTTGGTGTGAATTACCATTTTGACTTCACTAGGGGGAATGTTTTGGCATGTTTTGGTTAGAAATTGAGAAATTCTCATCTTACGATAAAGCTGACCTTTGTGGATTTGCTTGGATATGAACTCATGAGAAATGTAAGTGTATTGAGGAGAAGGACATTCATCCATAAAATATAAATAATCATGGTATGTTTGAGTATGGTCCCATGGCATTATGCCTAACTAATAAGAATCCATTGTCAACCTATCTTAATCATGTCTATGTGTATTGAAGTATAAGTGCCTACTTTTTTTGAGTATTGTTAAACCTGCCTAAGTGTGATCATGTATGATGAAACCTTAATAAAATGAAAGTCTAATAACCATGTTATGATTAGGAGAAGGACATTCCTCATATGATCATGAGAAGTGCCTAAGTGTTTGATGCATTAAACATGAGTGAGTGGAAGTGTGGCTTGCTTTGGTGCATTGAATTCGATGTGATGATGTTATTAATATTGTGAGATGTTATATTATTCATTGAAGTACTTGTTATGATTAGAGTGTTCCAAGTGTCATTCGAGGACGAATGTTCCCAAGTGGGGGATATTTTAAGACCCCCAAAATGAGTTAGGGTGTATAGAGCCTCACATGTGCCTATAAGCTTTTTAACGTGTTAATTAAGTGTTTTAAATAATGCATGAGTGAGTTGAAGCCATTTGGAAGTCAAACATCAAGGGACGACCAAGACGTTCGACAACTAGTCACCAAGAGGCCTTATGTGTTTTTATGCGCTTATGTGTGTGTCATTTGCTTATGAACTCCTTATATGAGTGATAATGATGTTTATAGGCATTATGTTTAGTTTAATGAAGTTTGGAGTTTAAACGTCCAAGAACGCTCAAGATGTTCAAAAGTTAGCCGTTGGACGTACTTGTGAGTGCCTTGCATGTTTTGATGTGTTGCGTGAGTTGTTTGAAATTCAAACGGGTATGTAAGGTCATTTACTAGTGTATGAGTTTATTTGGGTTGGAAACTTCTGGTAAAACTCCCCAAGGACAAACGAAAGGGTCCTTGAGTAGGATCCAAGTTTTAGGCAGAAGTTATCCCAAGGTGACAGCTTACTGCCTTGGTGTTCACGGACGACTTCACGACTAGTGGAGTGGAACACGGTCCGTGAAGTTGGTCGTGGAACAAGGTACGTGAAGTTATTCTTGGAACTTCCTTAGACATTTGGAGGCAAGGAAAGGCAATGGAGACACTTCCACAAGGACCACACACCTTTATAAGGGTCGTGAACCACTTTCAAGGTCCGTGAAGGTGGTCGTGGTCCCTGGGTGGGCTGGCCAAGTTTGGTTTTCCAAATATATTCCATTAGATTATACATTAATTATGATTGATTTTAAATGGTTTATAAATTAAATATAAATAGTTTAAGCCATTGTCCCAAGTCAAAAACCTCATACAAAATTCAGTTCTCAAAATTAGACTTCTCTCCCAAAATATCCTCTCTAGAAACATCCATTGAAGTTGAATCTCAAGAACAGCTTGGATATTGGACTCCCATGAGTTATTCACCAATTTTAGTGGGTTCTTCATCTTATAATGGTATGGTGATCCTTCATTTCTAGTTAACCTTCCATCTAGAGAGTTCTTCTCAAAGTTTTCAAAAGATATTTCATGATCAAATTTCTCCTTCTTCAATCTAGCCATGGGTTCTTTCTCAATACGTTTTCAAGGCTTAATCATGATGAATTGTTGATAATGTATTGCTTTTAACTTGAATTTGAGTCCAATTGCATTGTGAACCCATGTCCCTTCCCAAACTCGATTTAGCCCTTCGTTGGGCATTGTGATCGTGGCTTGTTATTGGTTGAATTGTGATTCTATTATATTGAATTGATCATGTCTACGGTTATTAAAGTATATTTATGATGAGTTGTTGATTAATGATCCATGTGGATCAATGTATGAAGATTTGAACAAAGCTAGCTTAGATCTCTCTGTGTTCACTCTAACATTGCCTTTAGAATGTATGAATGTGTAATTCAATTATGTTATGATGATTGTAGCTACTTCCTTAGTTTAATATCATAGTTGAATTGTGAGTATAAATCTTGTATGAACAAAGTAAATAAGGCTTGATCTGAATTGATCTAGGTTGTTCTAGTCCATTGATTGATAATGCTATGTATGTGATGTGATCTCGATTTTGGGTTAGATGAAGCA
The DNA here is from genome assembly GCA_022817965.1 of Solanum lycopersicoides. Taxonomy (NCBI): domain Eukaryota; kingdom Viridiplantae; phylum Streptophyta; class Magnoliopsida; order Solanales; family Solanaceae; genus Solanum; species Solanum lycopersicoides. The sequence continues at coordinate 23,135,070 of CM040625.1, read as the reverse complement.
TGATTCCGTTTGAGTAATGACCTCTTTAGATACTGCCTAACATGCGCATTATTGATAAAATATAATTGATGATCAAGGTTTTGAGGAGTTAGTAGGATGGCCTATTTCCTCTACTCTCTATTTAATTGATAGTTTAGTGCCTATGTTGGTATCTTGATCTTGTAAGGATTTGAGTATGGTTTAGTTTATGTTAATGTATGTTTAGCTACTGCCTTGTACTTGAATTGTTGATGAAGGGCTTTTATTGATCAATGGTGATCAAAGGGTGATGAATTGGTAAGAATGGCTCTTTCCCTCTACTTTCTATAGTATTGTTAGTTGATGAAGCCTTTTATGGCATTATGTGGTATGCTCCAATTATGGTGGCGGTGTTTACTTTATTTTCATTATATATGTGTTGACTATGGCCTTGAAGGAAAATTGATGAATATATGAGTGTGGGGTTATGATAATCACCTTACGTGTATCTTGTACCTACTGTTCTAATCTAATTGTGAATCTAGGTTATGTTGCTATTGTTATGATCATGTGAATGATTATTTTAGGGTTATGTATACGTGCAGCCCTTAATGAAGTATTAAGGAATTATGACCCCTACCTATGTACCACTATGTGAATGCATGAATGGCAAAAGTTAGGAGTCTTAAGTGTAATATGATGTTTTCTTGTCTCCTTTACTATTATGTGTTGTGTGGTCTATGTAAGACCCCCAAAATGTGTTAGGGTGTCTAGAGACTAACATGTTAGTTATAAGAGTCTAAGGTCCTAAAATAGTTTATAATATGGTATTGAGTCAGTGTGCAAAGTTTTAGGTGATTTGGAAGTCAAACGTCAAGGGACGACCAAGACGTTCGACTACTAGTAACCTATGTGCCTCATGTATCTATACGTGCTTATATTTGTATGTAATGAGCTTACAAAGTCTTAAAATTAGTAATAATGATGGTTATAAGCAGTGTATGGAGTTTCATGAAGTTTAGAGGTCAAAGGTCCAAGAACGTCCAAGACGTTCGAAAAATAATCCTTGAGACATACATGTGTGTGTCTTGATGGGGCCTAGCATATTTGGATGTGTTGCATGTAATTGTTTTGGGTGAAAATGATGTGTAATGTCCTTGACTTTTTAATGTTCATATTTACGTTGGAAAACCCCGGGTAGGTTTTCCCAAGGGCCTCGCAAAAGGGCCCACAAGAAAGACCCAAAGGTTGTCGGGTCACTACCTTTACAGTGTCAATGGACGAGCTCAACTGACGCCCGTTGGTGGACTGACACCCCGTCTATGGTGAGACGTCGATGGGAACTTATCCTGGACCCAAACAACGGAGGCACAGGACGGTCCGTCGTTGGTGTCCGTTGATGTAGGCCTTATGTCTTGCATGTGCACTATTTCATTAAAGGGGTGAATGGTAAATTCACCCCAGGTGATAACCTGACACTACAGGAGTTATTTGGTGATTTTTCGGTGTATATAAGTGATAAAAAACGTGATCAACCGATTCCCAAACCAATTCACACAAATTAGACTTTTACCTCAAAAACTATTCTCTCTAGAACCTCCATTGAAGGGGAAGCTCAAGAACAGCTTGGAGCTTGGATTCCTATAAGTTCTTCATCATGTTTTAGATGTTTTTTCTGTATTATGGTATGTTGATCCTTCATCTCTAAGTAACCTTTCACTTGTACAGTTAATCTCAATGTTTTCAAAGAAGTTTCATGATCAAATCTCTTCTTTTTCAATCTAGCCATGGGTTCTTTCTAAAAACGTTTTTAATGGCTTAGTCATGATGAATTGATGGTAATGTATTGGTTTTAACATTAATTTTAATCCAATTGCATTATGAAGCCATGTCCCTTCTAAAACTCGATTTAGCCCTTGCATGGCCATTGTGATCGTGACTTGTTATTGATTGAATTGTGATTTTATTACGTTCAATTGCTTATGTCTAATGTTATTTACGTGTATTGATGATGAATTGATGATGAAGGATCCATGTGATCAATGTATGAAGATTTGAACATGCATAGCATAGATCTACATGTGTTCACTGTAATATTGATCTTATCATGTATAAAATTGGAATTCAATTATGATAGGATGTTGTAGCTACTTCCTTAGGTTAATAACATGATTGAATTGTAAGTATTAATCTTTTATGATCAATGTGATGAAGTCTTGGTATGAGTTTATCTAGATTCTTCTAGTCTAGGAATGGATATTGCTATGTAGGTGATGTGATCTATATTTTAAGATGAATAAAGCATAATTAAGACTTGATTTCTATCTCTTTAGCTACTGCCTAGCATGTACTTTATTGGTAAAATATAATTGATGATCAATACTTTGGGAAATTGGTAAGATGGCCTATTTCCTCTACTCACTATTGAATTGATAGTTAGTCAATATGTTGTTATCTTGATCTTCTAGGGATTTGATTATGGTTTCGTTTATGTAAATGTATGTTAGCTGTTGACTTATACTTGAATTGTTAATAAAAGTCTTTTGTTGATTAATGATGATCAAGGGTTGATCAATTGGTAATAATTGCTTATTCCCTCTACTTTTCTATAGTATTGGTAATTGATGAAGCCTTGTATGACATTGTGTGGTATGGTACACTAATGGTGGCGGTGTGTACTTCTGGTCAATCTATATATGTGTTGATGATGGCCTTGAAAGTTGATGAATATATGAGTGTGTGGTCATGATGATCACACTATGTGAAGCTTATGCCTACTTTCCTATTCTAGTTGTGATCTAGGTTGTATTGCTAATGTATACGCATGTGTATATCTATGTTAGGTAAAATTTTAGGTGCTGACATTGATGAGTTAAAATGGTTAATAGTACCTTACCTATGTACCCCTATGTGAATGCATGAATAACAAAAGTTAGGAGTCTTAAGTGTAATATGAAGTTGACTTGTCTCCTATGCTATTGTGTGTTGTGTGGTCTATGGTTGAAAGTGTATTGTGGTCTTAAGAGGGTGGTTGCCTCAATATGTTGTTGATAGCCATTATGTGATCATTTTGACCAATTCACACACACCCTCACTCTACATGCATGCTTACAAGTAGTATAGGTCATGGTATCTAAATGAAAGGTAGTCATCATATTCACCAATGTCTACTATTATGCATGCTAAGCTTGAGTCCATGAAAGTGTGTTATGAACATGTCTTATATGGTATAATGTGAAGTATGTGGTATGATGAAGTATGATTATACCTAATGTGTAATTGTGTTTATATGAAAGCATGGCTCATATAGTTACACTTGTACACTTATGCATAAATGAAACGATGTATAATCATGGGTGGCATTTATGTGTTTTGTGAAAGGTTTTCTCACATATATTTATACACACACATGTATAAAGATCTAGTCAATAGAGGGTCCTTGAAAGGTGTATTCATTTGTACCCTAGACTAGATGGTGCTTTACATATGCTATGTCCATGTGAAGGGATTTCTCACATGATTTAGTTTGATGAACTCTCATATATGACCTATTTGCTAAGCATATGAGGAGATGACTCTCCTAAGTCTAATTTTATAAAGTAATGTAATAAAGGATTTTAATAAAGGGAACTTAGCATAGCACCGAGTGAAATTGAATATGAGTAGTGTCCCTTCTGAATGTGGGAAGGAAGGTCTACCATAAATCTCCTGAGGTGGATAACCACAATGCCTTAATAGGTATAAAGAGGGTTTCCATAAGTGAATAAATATAATACTCTATTTTGCATAAAGAGGGTTTTCACGTGTACCTTCCATAACTATGCTTGCCACATAGGATCTAGCAAGTGAATTCACTTAGTATGCTAGCATGTGTTAATGTTCTACCTTGGATAGGTAAGAACACCGTCCTTTGGTGTAAGGATCTATAAGACCAAATTCCATGTTTAGCACCCATGGTCTTAGTGTCGAATAAGGCTATAGTTTCTCTAAAGTAAAATGGACAATTGAAATAAAGTAAGGACCCTAACTAGGATGACCTAAGTTTAGTTGCTTAGTGTAGGTGGGGGTATGGGACTTCACTTATGCATTGCACACGTGGCTCTTTAGGGAAGATCTAGGAAGGTGTTCTAATGCATGTCGCTATGTATATGTTTCTTATGCATGACTTTGTAGTAATTGTCGACTTGTTGTGATGAAGTGCATGGTATGAGTCCTAATGAACCGATGTGATGTGGTCCTGTTCTTATATGCAATATGTGTGTCTTAATGACCATATGATAAAGGGTTTACTTGCAATGAATAAAGTTGTCTTCACTTACTATGTTGATGCATGAATTGAATGTTAAGGTTTGTGGTCTCATGATGAGTTTACTAAGCATGTGTGAGGTTATGGGGCTTCACATGTACATTGCACTAGTAGAATAAGATTGGGGTCACGAACAAGGTCTTATAATGAATTATGTGAGGTGAAAAAATTATATGTTCATAATGACTAAGAGTTCACTGTAATACTGTATGGTCTTAACTTAAAGATGTCTTGTGTTGTGCTATACTCTATAATGGTATGTGTTGGCTTTTGTAGGTCGTATGCATGGTTTTCTATTAGCCTTAAGGTGATGCATTGCACCAAATATCACTAGCGGGATACTTGGGAAGACTAGAAATTATAAGAAGGCAAGTTCACTGTAAAGCAAAATAGCTCACTGTAAAGTGAACCTAAAAGTGGCTTCAATTCTATATATTTTTTTACATGATGTTTGGCTTTTTAATATGTCTATGTGAAGAAAGTGAATGATATAAATGCTATAATATAAAGGTTTTATGAAGATTTACTCAAAAAGGCATGAAGTATGTTTTCAAGAAAACGTCCCTTTTAAATGCATTTTTTGCATGGTTTCCATACTTGGTGCATTTTTGTGCTAACACCAATGTTCTCTAATTTTTACACAAACTGTAGGTTATCGATACTTAGAGGTTGTCTTTATAAATGAGGAGCTTGATATGTGATTCACAAGCTCAAGGAAAGGAATCCTTAAATCCAAGGATATCATAATATTTAGTTTACTGTAAACTTCGTTAGTATTATACATATGTATTATGTTGTAAGAGTTGTGTCCCTAAAGTAATCTTATGATGTTGAGTCTAGGATGGCAAAGAGACTTAAGGTCGAAATATGTATTATAACTTATATTTTATGTATATATGAAGTGGTGTTTCTAGCATATGATGTGCTATGAAAAGTTTTAAATTTTCTGCTAAATTTACTATGACAATGCGATGAATGATAACTATGGGCTTGTATAAGAACTTTGAGAGGTCAAGTACACTATATTACTTCTAGGGGTGCTCCCCGGATGTGACAAACGTGGTATCAAAGCATGAGGTTTTAAAAGTGGTTTAGGGTCCAAAAAGTCTCATATAGCAACGTCTAGTAGTGTCTCATATAATTGGTGGTGAGTCGTGATACATCAAATGGTCTGGGAGGCTATAGGACGATAGAATTTCTCTTCTTCATCATTCTCATATCGTTCCATAGAACTTAACTCTTTAAGATATTTCTCTTATGTTGTTTTGTCTGGTGGTCTCTTAGATGTGATTGTTTTGATGAGATTGTACCTTATGCTAGAGGGACAAAAGGTGAGTTTAAATGCTTATTTTGGTTTAATGGTTTGATGAGTATGTGTGAAGGTGAATTTTGGCATGTTTTGATGATTTGATGCCATTTATGGATATGTATGAGATTTATGTAAAATAACATGTTATGTTGACAAATGTATGTCATGATATAGTTAAAGCTTGTTAGAAGTTATTATGGTTAAGATGAGTCTCTTTTGGATGGTATGCTACTATATGGTCTTACATGGTGATAGTCTTATGATATGGTTTAGACTTGAAATTCTTTAGAATGTGTGGTAAATGGCCAAAAATGCATGTTGCCTATATATGTATGTTGATAGTTCAATGTTTCTTTATATATGGTTTAATGGTTTAAATGTTGCCCTTGTATATGTGTGGTCCTTTCTAGTTGCCTAGTATGGATTGGACTCCTTTGTATAGACTTGATCCTCGATGTGAAAGTAGTATGCTTGTCCTTGTAGGGTGATGATGTGGGTTTTATTGACCTAAAAGTCACCTTACTGTAATGTCCAAATTAAAAGAAGAAATATTAAGGCCAAGTCTTCTCTATTGTTTCCCCTAAATGTATGACCTTAGTGTCTATTGTATTATATTAAAACCTTATGTGGATGAATAGTATGGCCTAACTTGAAAGTTTGGGGATAATTTGCATAGGTGATAAAGTTTAGAATTCCTTTGAAGCCCTTATGGTAAGTTACTGTAACCTCTTTGTTGCTTGAAAGGCTAAGATCCTAATGAAGATTGGGTTAAGTTGCTCTTAATTGGGTGTACCCTTAGTTGGGGATGGTCCTGAAGTAGTAAGGTTGTAGGTATTTTCTACCTTTTCCTTCTATTTTTGCTCGAGCTTGAATCTAATGAATTTTGGTAAGCTTGTTCACAAATAGAGTTTTCCATAAAGTAGGAATTGCATGACCTTCATATGTTTGGTATGTCTTAATTGACATTACCTTAAGGATATTTTGAAGATTCCAAAGTGCATGAAGGGAAAGTGTCATAAAATACATTTTTCTCATGTTTATTGTGCATCTTAACATGCTAGTTTTCAATTTGACTTCATGAGGTAAGATAAGAAACATGTTTGTAGTCATTTATGAGGTGTAATATTTATCCTTATAATGAAAAGTTGAGTAAAATAAAAAGTGTTGAGTGTCTTGACAACTATGTGACATTTATGATTCTGAAAGCATGATTGTAGGCTCGCTCTTAAAAGGTGAAAGCATTTTTATCTAGGTGTCTTGTGTGTGCCTATGATTTGTATTATTTTTCACAAATAATGCTCACTGTGAAGGCGATTACTATGCTAGAAATTGACATTATGTGAAATGGCTTCCTATTTGTTGTGATGTTATGAATATGGTAAGCTGCTCTATAATTTGTTAAAGTCTTGTTGTGATTAAAGTGTTCGAAGTGTCATTCGAGGACGAATGTTCCCAAGTGACGGATATTGTAAGACCTCCAAATGAGTTAGGGTGTCTAGAGCCTAACATGTTCGTTATAAGAGTCTAAGGTCCTAAAATGGCTTATAATATTGTATTGAGGCAGTGTGTAAAGTTTGAGGTGATTTGGATGTCAAACGTCAAGAGACGACCAAGACGTCGACGACTAGTCACATATGTGCCTCATGTTTCTATACGTGCTTATATTTGTATTAAATGAGCCTACGAAGTCATAAAATTAGTAATAATAATGGTTATAAGCAGTGTATGGAGTTTCATGAAGTTTAGTGGTCAAACGTCCATGAACGTATGAGACATTCGAAATATAGTCCTTAAGACATGCATGTGTATGTCTTGATGGGGCCTAGCATGTTTGGACGTTTTGCGTGTAAATTTTTTGGGTGAAACTGATGTGGAAGGTCCTTGACTTATTAATGATCATATTTACATTAGAAACTCCCGGGTATGACCCCAAAGACTGTCGAGACACTGTCTTGGCAGTGTCAATCGATGAGCTCAACTGACGCCCCGTTGGTGGACTGACGCTCCATCGATTAGGAGGCGTCGATAATCACTTAGCCTTGAGACGGATTGGCCACATGAAAGCCTCAGGCCCAAATGACGGAGGCACGGGAAGGTTCGTCAATGGTGTCCGTCGATGCAAGCGTTGTGTTACTGCCTCCGCACTGCTTCATTAAAGGGGTGAATGGTGTCACATCCGGGTTTACCCCCTAGAGGTAACTGGCTTGGTCGTCCTCTTTGAGGACTAATACTAGCCCCTTAATTATTATATATCATTCACAAGTCAAAAAGTACGGAAAATTTAAAACTTTTAACTTTATTTAATTGAAGGTTTACATAGACCTCTACATACATGTAATAGTATTATTATCGAGTATCCATGGACCCTTAGTATAAGAAGATTACTTAGTCTTCTACTTTTTATTTCACACACACACACATATGTATATATATATATATATATATATATATATATATATATATATATATATATATATATATATATATAAGAGAGAATTAGAGTCATAAAATCTGTCTCATCTCATAACCATCTAGAATGACAATATCAAATGGGCATAGCCCTACAACAATAAAAGTAAGCCACATATAGGCTTTATACAACTTGTTTCTCAAATGAAAGGTAGAGCCAACATAAGTGTCTTAATATCTAAGCAAAACCATAGGTAGAATATCGGCATCATCCTCGGGAAAATGAGGACCTACAACTTGGATGATAAGAGTATCCAAGCCTCATTCTCAATCGCCTCGAACGAAACCTCAACGACCAAAACCTAAATTGTTTGGGAAAAAGGGAGAAAATGGGGTTAGTACGCCACATTTACTAAGTATGAGACCATATGCACATATAACAACCACACATGCTAAAAGGGGACATTTAGTTAAATCATGCCATTTTATCTCTTCATGCACAATCAACAAGCTATACAAATCATTTAGACATGTTCAATCATGTCAAAGCAATTTTATGCATATCACATACTTGAACCCATAATCTCATATAACTCTACCAACAAGTAATCATATCACAAGCATGAATAGGAGTTAATCATGTAAATAGCAAAGCATGACAACCAATCAAAATCCTTATAAATCCACAAGTGCAATGACCAAGCAATGCCCCATAACCCTACTTAATCAAGTAACCAACTAAGAATCATAAATAGTAACTCACTTCACATAACATAGCCTTCAATACATATAAGTTCATACTTTAGCAATAAAGACAAATTTCATGTTCATAAGCATCACAATCATCATATAAGATCATTTACCTTTATCATCATTTACATACATAATATTGATCTCCTAAAGCTCCTATCAAGGTAAACTAGTGCAAGTCATAGGTAGAGTCCCATACCCCTACCTAACCTAAGTCAAACCCCTCATGTCACTTTAGTTAGTGTATACATCATTACTTAAGTTTAGTTTTGGGAACACTTGCATTAACCAACATAGACCACATGAGCTAATGTGGAATCCGGTGTTGTAAACCCTTACACCGATGGAAGGTGGTCTACCGGCAAAGATAAAACCTAACATGAACATAGCCTTCTAGGTGGATCCACTAGCTAGGATTCCTCTGGTGGCAACATAGTTATGAAACTTGGGGAATCATTGGAAACATCACTCTACACCCTATTTGGGTCATGAGGCTATCCACCCCATGAGAATCGTAGTGAACCCTACCTTCCCTATGTGGGAAAGTGTCACCCTCTCACATACAAGATAACTCGGTGCTCAAATAGAGTCCCTTTTGAAATGTCTTTAATCATATATGTACAATCATAACTTAGTTTAGGTCATAGGGTCTAACCCTTATATAATCATCATCATAATAGCTCAACATGAATTGCATGAGTATAATCCTTTCATCACAATTCACATAAGTAAGGTTGACACGTTTCATATTCTTTCATAATAAGGCACATTGGTAATCACCACCATCCTTATAAGCTACATCATAATAAACCTCACAACCATAAATAAGACATTTAAATTAAACATCATACCACCCTATCAATCCTAAACAAGGCATACTCCAACACAATCATCATGACTAAATCACAATTAACCATAATTGAAGCAAAGGATAGGAATTACAAGACTTACCAAGTCTTCTTGACAATTTATCATCATCAAGATCTTACCATCAACACTTAGTTCAAATCAATGAAGAAATCAAATAACCCTTATTCCAATAACCAATGTAATCACAAGATTAGAAGAACCACTACATTATAATGCAATAATAGATCAAAGCTTAGGATTAAGTCAATTAATCATACCATAGATAACCTATCAAGAACTAGCATGAAAGACTATACATAACCCTAATTCATTCATAATTACCATAACAACATCATCTAGTAGTAATTCAACCCTTAACCAAGTCAATTAAATGAACAATGCACCATATAAATCAAGATCACAATCTTGGGTTAGGGACTTATGATCATTTTCTTCAATTTAGGCAAGACCATCAACAATTACCAAAATCAAGTTAAAATACATGTTAATCTAGTCAATATAACTAAAGAACACATCAACAACTTAATTGATAACTTCAAATTCGTAATTGGATGAAACCCATTTGAAAACTCTAGATTTGAAAACACTTTGAATGAACCCTTTGAGGAAAGAGGTCTCAAAGGTGAAGAGATCCCATAACTTAACGTTTTGACAAAGATTTGAAGATGAATCCACCCTTTTACAGCCCCCAATTTCCTCCTAGACTTAGCCTTCAATGTAGTCTTCCAATAGAGAGAGAAAGAAGAGAGAAGATACAGTAATTGGTTTTTGAGTTCTAATTATATTAAAGGGGTTGGGGACTTTATATGGGTGACTAACTAACTTAATTAGACCCCCTTAATACCTTAATTAACCGCCTAAACCCCCTAACTAATTAATGGACTTGAATAAACGTGCAGGAAATATGCAGCCCTCACAGACGAAATCCCGTCGATGGGCCGTCTGTTAGTCGACAGACTGCCCCCCCTCCGTGCTGCACATCCGTTGTCTCGGTCAGAGACTTGTTCATCCGAAGGCTACCTCATAGTGTCTTAGTATGGGAAAATGGTGGCGTCGACTGTCCTTCGGTCCACACACGGACCGTAGGTTGCCCCGTCGATGCACACTGCCCAGGCAGTGTTGCCTAATCCCACAAGGGTCCTCCTCAAGGGCCCTTGGTTGGTCCTTAGGGAGTCTTACCTGGAATTTTCGACCATGAAACATCTCTAACACGAGTTCCACACATTTCCACCAATTTTTGTTAATTTCTGACTCCTAAAAACTAGTAAAATAGGCCAAGGCACACTAGCACCTCTTTGAACCAACTTTCGGACATCATGGACTTTCTTAGATGTTTTGGTTCTCAAACTTCCTAAATGACCTATATTCATTAAACTAACCTTAAAAATAGTGTCTAGACTTCCCGACACCTATGTTAGGCTTAACGACACACCTTGTATTTTTGAAATGTTACATTATCCCCCCCTTAGGAACATTCGTCCCCGAATGACACTAAAATTCTTTTAAAGGGAGGAATAGACTCAAGACTAGCAGCCCAACCAACATCATTTCAATACAACACAATACGTATCATTTCAATCAAGGCAATTCTAAACTTCAATTACCAAATATGAGACTCAACATTATTAAATGAGGTACTTCCTTGTCACAACAACCACATGAGCTCAACATGACACACATGAGTCAATTAGAATCAAGTTCAACTTATCAACATGATGCACAACATTTCATAAGGACTCAACATGTCAAAATGCGCAAAATGATTCAAAACAAGCCAAAAGCAAAAATTTCAAATTTTAAGGGCAATATCACTATAACTTCACTGCCAAAATTTCAAAAATGCAACTTTTGCAAATCTTCACCCAAAAATCAAGAAACTTCATTTTCTAATCATATTTACATTATTAAAAAGAATGTCTAACCTCAATTATAAAAAATATGAGGATAACGGGACTTCATGTCGGCCTCGGCCTCCCATGTTGCACCCTCAAATAGGTGATTTTTCCATAACACTTTTACGGATACCACCTCTTTGTTCCTCAACCTTTTTACTTGCCTATCAAGGATTTGAACCGGAACCTCCTAATAAGAGAGGTTATCCTTGACACCAAGACCCTAAATAGGAATAATATACTCGGGATCACCGACACACTTCTTAAGCATAGAAACATGAAAAACTGGATGAACCGAAGCCAATTCACTAGGCAACCTCAACTCATAGGCAACCTTACAAACCCTTTGCAAGATCTCATAGGGACCCACATAACGAGGAATCAATTTCCCCTTCTTGTCAAATCTAACCACCCCTTTCATAGGTAAAATTTTCAAATGCACCTTATAACCTTCTTCAAACTCAAGATCCCTCCTCCTATTATCGGCATAGGACCTTTGCCGACTATAGGCCATTTGCAAGCGATTTCTTATAATATGAACTTTTTCCAAAGTCTTATAAACCAAATCGGGACAAAGAATTGAAGACTCACCGACTTCAAACCACCCAATAGGAGACCTAAACCTCCTACAACACAAGGCTTCATAGGGAGCCATGGAAATGGATGAATGGAAATTATTTTTATAAGCAAACTCTACCAAAGGCAAGTTCTTATCCCAACTTCCCTTGAAATCGATGACAACTCTAAGCATATCCTCAGGGGTTTGAATAGTACGTTCTGCTTGACCATCCGTTTGGGGATGAAAAGCGGTACTCAACTTCACCTTAGTACCCAACCCTTCTTGAAATGAACTCCGAAACCTAGATGTGAATTGTGCACCCCCAGTCGATATGATGTATAACGGAATATCATGGCGACACACAATTTCATCTATGAAGATCTTACCATAGCCCTCCGCCGAAAAAGTAGACTTGATGGGAATAAAGTGAGCGGACTTGGTCAACCTATAAACCACCACCCATATAGAGTCATATTGCTTTTGGGTCTTGGATAAACCTACCACAAAATTCATATAGATGTCTTCCCACTTCCAAGTAGGAATTTGGATTTCTTGTAGTTAGCCACCCGGTTTTAGATGCTCCGCTTTGACTTGTTGGAAATTTTGACACTTAGTAACAAACTCCGCTATGTTATTTTTCAAACCTTCCCACCAATACACCTCCCTAAGGTCATGATACATCATTGTTAACCCCGGATTAATGGAATAGTGGGACCCATGAGCTTCCTCAAGGATATGTTTGTCACAACCCGAGACTATACCCTAGAAGACAGGGTGCAATCTTGGATTGCGACCGGCGTCGTCGAACTCTCAGAGTTCTCAGACAAGCCTCATTCATATCATTCATCGCATATACATAATGAAAAGTAGTGCGGAATTAAAACTTTTCACTAAAATGTAAAATAGTCTTTAAAACTCTTTCATATAGAAATACTATGTATCAATCTCATCAACTTACGAAACAAGAGTACTTTAATATGAAAAATAGAAATAACATAGTCTTGTACAATACTTCATAAAAGAAACATAAAACGACATATATGCCCTCGAAACAATGAGGACATACTTGAACTCTTCTACTCGGACGATTCTTCTAATGCCCAAGTCTTCTTCTCCAAGATCCCTTACCTATCAAGGACTATAGATAGAAAATAAAGCATGGAATTAGTACAACCACATGTACTAAGTATGGCCATATGCATAAAATCATGAAAATGGACTTTATTAGAAATATGCATCTTTCATTTAGAAATCATAGTTTAAACATAAGAACATCATTTATCAATTAAGAAACACATAAGATAACATTAAACCAAAGATAGCATCTTAAAGACTCACTTTACAATGAGCTACATTCACTGTACAGTGAATTAATTCACTGTTACAGTGAATCACTTCACCCTTCTCCCTAAGTCTTCCTAGCATGTAATTCCCTCACTTAAAGTCATCCTAAGATTCACTTAAGTCACACAAAGAGAGACCGCCCATACACCCTCTCTAGATGTGCGTAAACGACCCTTAAGATTACCTACGATGAGTCACATACATACTTAGAAAACAATCATAAACATCTATGTAAGATTCCTCTACCAAAGGTGATTCTAAGTCTCACTTGATTAAGTGTGGAGCGACCGCCCATACAATCCCTTTCACACACACACAAGAGATCCTATAGACTACCTTAAATAGAATCATTCTCACTAAACACACCAACACTTAGATTAGAAGACATTCTCCTTCCAAAGCCTATCAAAAGACCTACTTAAGTAAATCAAGAAGATATGTCAATAGTACAATGACCTCTCCAAGATTACCTAAATAGTCCTTAAGACTTCCTAAGGTTTAGATCATGTCAACAAGATTAACCAACTTCCCTAACTAGAGTCGTCCTCAAGACTTCCAAAGATAAAACATGAAGAGACCATCCTTTCATGTCCTCCTCACACTTTAGCTAAGAAATACTTAAGTCACTTTAGATTAGGTACTCAATCATTTACATAGTTACTAATATAGGTCATTAGTTCATTAGTTCATTAAGACTCATACATCACATAAGACACTAACATAAATCATCACATAAGACACTCACATAATGGATAACATAATGGTCTTTGGACAAGACCTAGGAACTCCACATAACACCTTCAAAGTCTATTGTGCAATGTCTAGATAGCGTCCCATACCACCACCTAAACCTCATAAACTTATCTAATGCTAAAAGGTATTCCACATGATGAGAATAGGCAATAACCGACATAGACCATGATAGCAAGACATGGAATCCGAAGTTCTATCCTACTTCGATGAGGTTTTTCTACTTGCCAATGGTAGAACTTGGACATATCCCATGTAGGCACATGGTTAAGGAATATGAAGGGTTTCTTTGCAATCTAGTCTCGTGCTTCACTAGAATTACTTCCCTTACCATACTCACTCGGTGCTAGCCTTTGTTCTCATAGATTAATTCACATTAAGGTTCATATAATTAGGTCTCTTATCTAGTTCATAACCCAATTACATTCACCCTACCAAAGCAAGTTCCACTAGGGCATATCTCACTTTAGCGACAAGAAGCTCATCGCGACTTTCCTAAGGTATGATATGATGCCGTTCCAGCCAACCATCCCTAAGTCCATCACTCATAACATGAAGGATACCATTACGGCTAACTACTTCACAATTCATAACCTCGCCACTAAGTACAAGGTTCCACATAACATTGACCTTCTTATCATTAAGGACTTACTTGTATTATTATTCAAGACTCTTAACATACTAAGTCAAATCATCACATAATGATATTCATAAAAGCATCAAGCAAGGGACATAAGTCTACCTAAACAAGACACCACATATTTCACTTTAACATACAATACAAGTCATTCTAGAAGTATTTAGGAATAACATCTTATAACCTAATATCACTTCATATAAGAACACATATACTTTCACATATAGATAGACATTATCATACATCACATAATCATCATATAATTCAAGTAATGCCGACAAGGCCATGATCATCATATTGCATAAAGTAACGCCGACAAGGCCACATCAATTCACATAACACCACCACCATAAGTGGACCATACCAATCACAATAGAATCAAAGTATAATTAATATCAAATTAAAGAAAACGGGGCAGCATACCTTCATCCCCATATCCACACCTCAATTCAATGCCAAATCAACCAATTCAACATCACAAGGCCCTTACCCATGGACATGAACAATAATTCAAAGGATAAACCATAATATTCAATGAATCTAAGTCAATTCAATATAGGTTTACCAATCTAAGACCAAATATACATCAATGGAATACAATACTTACATCAATACCCATAGAAAACTACACTAGGATTTGTAAGCATTAAGTTCACATCGATTCAATAAGCTTAACATGCAATAGATCTAAGAGTATTCATTACTCAATTAATCAAATTGAAACAGCCTATACATCATTTCATACATAATATATACATGAATCAAAAGCTCATAGCAATATACACATGAATTCATCAATCTCAAGGCATAATCACATAACCCATATTTTTAGTGAAATTAGAGATTTGAGAAGATCAAGGGTTCATGGAGAATTTCATTGTAAAACATCAATTAAACATCAATAACATCATATCTTAACAATTGAAAATGTTTCATGCAAGAACCCATGATTTAGAGTAGAAATTGGACAATTCACTTTAGAAAACTTTGAAGAACATCTTGAGAATTGGGCTCCTTGATGAAATAAGTTTCAAGGATAAAAAACCATACCTCAAGGATGATAATTCTTCACTTTGATGAAGAATTCTCCTTCAAAACGCCACACCAAGCTGATCCTTCAAGTTGCACTTCAATGGAGTCTTTGGGATTTCTAAGGGACTTTGGGGTTTTGATTTTAGAAGAATGAATTATTCTAAGTGTTAAACACTTATATACTCATCTAAAATACCAATAAGACCCTTAATAAACCGCCTAGACTCTTATTTAGACATGGGGTGAATTTACAAGTTCACCCCTAACTTAGCAGAAAATTCTGCGCAGGAGACAAGGCCATGACGACCTGCCTGTGACGGGCCGTCACGGGTGAAACAGTCCGTCATGGACCTCCATTTCAAGCTCCTTTGGCTTGACAAGGGTTACCCCTACACCCTTGGACAAGGCCCCCACGACGGAACCCTTGTGACGGGGCGTCACAGCCATGACTGGCCGTCGACAGCTCCATCGCCAAGGCTGTCTGGGACAGCCTGCCAACAGGTTTTGTGTCCTTTCCTCAAGGACCCTTTGATGGTCCTTGGGGATAATTTCCAGGACATTTCCAACCCAAATATGATCATATATGAGTTTAAAACATCTCACATGAATTTCAACCAAAACGAACACATAAAACTCGACGAAACTCGCCTAGACGTACAAGGTCGACTCAAGGCACATCTTTCGAATGCCTTGGACGTTCTTGATCGTTTGAACTCCAAAATTCACGAAACTTTAACCACTGACTATACATGATATAATAACTCTATTAAGAATCTTAAAACACCATGAAACACACATAAACACATAGAACCACATAAGAGACATTTAGGAGACTTAGTCGTCAAACGTCTTAGTCATCCCTTGACCTTTGACTTCCAACACCCCTAATACTTTAGCTACTGCCTATATACCACATATTAAACACATTTAGGACCTTAGAACACTAAGACCAACATGTTAGGCTCTAGAGCACCTAAGCTATTTTCAAGGTCTTACAATGTTTCCTCAAATCATCAACATTAGGAACACATAAACGCCCTTGATATCTCAAAACACCATCCCCCCTAAAGAGAATGATTCATTTAACTTGCCAAGAACCGATTCTTTCAACTCCATTAATGGTTTATCAAGGTGTTGTTTAGACTTCACCTTAACAACCAAAGATGATTTGGAGTTATGATGGAACATCAAACCAGTATTTGGAGAACCTTGTAGTCTCACACCCAACCTAGCCAACCTATGAACATCCTTCACTAGGTCCCTTTTGGCTTCTTCAATGTGAGAGACACTACCCATAGTAAAACGGCTTAGAGCATCCACTATCACATTGGCCTTGCCGGGGTGACAGAGAACACTCATATCATTGTATTTCAACAACTCTATCCATCTTCTTTGTTAGAGATTTAACTCCTTCTGGGTAAACACATATTGGAGACTTTTATGATCACTAAATACATCAACATGGACACCATACAAATAATGCCTCCAAATTTTCAAAGCAAACACCACGGCCGCTAACTCAAGGTCATGAGTGGTATAGTTCCTCTCATGCACCTTAAGTTGCCTAGAAACAAAGGCAATATGCGGAAGTAAGCCTATATTTGAAGATTTGGAAGCTCTTGTCACATGCCTCCTACCACTCAAACTTTTTACTCTTTTGGGTCAAAGTAGTCAAGGGAGATGCAATGGAAGAAAAACCATCTACAAGCCTCCGATAATAACATGCTAGACCCAAGAAACTCCTAATGTTGGTTGGAGTCAATGGTATAGGCCAACTTCTCACCACCTCCGTTTTGCTTGGATTGACCTCAACTCCCTCACTAGAGATGATGTGGCCAAGAAGTGCCACCGACCTCAACCAAAACTCACATTTGCTATACTTGGCAAACAATTGATGTTCTGTAAGGGTTTGCAATACCACCCTCAAATGACCCATGTGATCACTCTTGTTTTTAAAATATACCAAGATGTCGTCAATGAACACAATGGCAAAAGAATCTAGGTAACTTCGAAACACCCAATTCATTAGGTCCATAAACACCGCCGGAGCATTAGTGAGACCAAAGGACATAACTAAGAACTCATACTGCCCATATCTAGTTTGGAATGACGTCTTTGGTATATCCTCGTCTCTCACCCTAAGTTTGTGATACCCCGATCTCAAGTCAAATTTGGAAAAGTAGATTGCCCCTTGGAGTTGATCAAACAAGTCGTCAATATGAGGGATAGGATACTTATTCTTAATTGTGATTTGTTGGGTTGGAGAAATCAATACAAATTCTCAAGGACCCATCCTTCTTCTTCACAAACAAGACCGGAGCACCCCATGGAGAAATACAAGGCCTTATGAAGCCCTTGTTTAGTAAATCTTTAAGTTGTGCTTTCAATTCCTTCAATTCAGACGATGTCATCCGATAAGGAGGAATCGAAATGGGGTTCGTTTCTGGTAGGAAATCGATACCAAAATCAATTTCCCATTCAGAAGGAATACCGGGAAGGTCATTAGGGAAGACCACCAGAAATTCACCCACTACAAGGACCGACTCAATGGGAGGAATTTTAGAGTCAAGATCTTTGACTCTCACATATGATATAGGCAACCCTTAGATATCATTTTTCAAGCCTTTAAACAAGAAATGATACGACCTCTAGGAATAGAACTTCCCCCTCTCCACTCAACAACGGGTTCATTTGGGAAATTAAACCTCACTACCCTTGTTCTACAATCAAAAGTGGAAAAACAAGAATGCAACCAATCCATACCCAAAATAATATCAATATCAAACATATATAGTTCTACTAGATCAACATTAGAAACTCTATTGGGCAACATGATAGGAAAATTTCTATATACCCTTTTTGAAACTACCGACTCACCCACCGGTGTAGACACTAAGAAAGGCTCATTTAAAATATCGGGTAAAGTATCAAACTTTTTAGTCACAAGAGGTATAACAAAAGACAAAGTAGCACCCGGATCAAGTAAAGCATAAACATCAATAGCAAAGACTTGTAACATACCGGTCACCACATCGGGAGAGGTCTCTTGCTCACCCCTAGTGCCAAGAGTATAGAAGCGGTTCTTCTTTGGAGCATCACTAGAACCACTTGCTTGTCCACTCTTCTCTTGCCTCTTCATGTTAGGAAAATCTCGAACCTTGTGCCCAACTTTCCCACAACTAAAGCATTTATCCGTCCCAATGAGGCAAGCACCAAAATGCTTCTTTCCACACTCACCACATGTAGGCTTCTTATTAGGTGAGTTCCCACTCTTCTTTTTTTTGATCTCTAGGTTTATACACCTTGTCATCACGAGCCTTAGGGAACTTGGATGGGACTTGATTAGAGAACCTCTCTTTGAACCTAGGCTTGTCTTGAATTTCAAGCCTACACTTGGAAGAACCACCTTCAAAGGACCTTGTCTTCTTAGCATCTCTAGCCTTTCTCCTAGCCCGTGCCTCCTAAACATGTGTAGCATGCACCATAAGCCGAGAGTTATTCATATTATCATGAAGCATGGACGAATGACATTCTTCTTGCAAATAATCCGATAATCCTGTCACACAGTGGCTCATCTCGTCTCTAGGATCGGAAACCAAAGAAGGAGCATATTTCGACAATTGAGTAAATTTCATAGAATAGTCAAGAACACTCATACCTCCTTAACGAAGGTTGATGAACTCCACCACTTTGGCCTCCCTAATCTCTCTAGGGAAAAACATATCAAGAAATTCCTTGTTGAAAATCTCCCAAGTTACTGGTCCACCCTGAAGAGGCCGATTATCCTTCTATTGAACGTAGCAAGCTTGAGCCACATCCTTGAGTTGATATGTGGCCAACTCGTCCTTCTCACTAGAGTTTAACCCCATGGAAAAAAGTATCTTATAAACCACTTCGATGGACTCTTGGGGGTCTTCATCCACCCTACACCCATGGAAAGTAAGAGAGTTCATGCGAGTGAAGTCCCTTAGACGAGATGCCATGGTAGAGACCTATTGAGGGGCTCGGGGTGCAATCTCCCGATTGGCTTGGGCCGTCATAGCTTGAGCTTGAAGAGTAGCGGCTTGGGCCAATTGGAGAAGGAAAGCCCTTATGTCTCCATCTGTCAAGAGTGGAGGATTGGCCGAAACTTGTTCAACATTAACCTCCTCTTCAAGTTGAGGGTCTTGATCAACACGGGGAGGAGCAATTTCCTCCTCAGGCCTTCTTGCCGCATTCCTTCGGGTGTTCTTTTCCTATAACCAAACATGCTAAAAAGGGAAATTTAGTTAAATCATTCCATTTTATCTCTTTATGCACAATTAACAAGCTATACAAATCATTTAGACATGTTCAATCATGTCAAAGCAATTTTATGCATATCACATACTTGAACCCATAATCTCATATAACCCTACCACCAAGTAATCATATCACAAGCATGAATTGGAGTTAATCATGTAAATAGCAAAGCAAGACAACCAATCATAATCCTTATAAATCCACAAGTGCAATGACCATGCAAAGCCCCATAACCATACTTAATCAAGTAACCAAATAAGATTCATAAATAGTAACTCACTTCACATAACATAGCCTTCAATACATATAAGCTCATACTTTAGCAATAAAGACAAATTTCATGTTCATAAGCATCACAATCGTCATATAAAATCATTTACCTTTATCATCATTTACATACATAATATCGACCTCCTGAAGCTCCTATCAAGGCAAAATAGTGCAAGGCATAGGTAGAGTCCCATGCCACTACCTAAGCTAAGTCAAACCGCTCAAGTCACTTTAGTTATTTTATACATCATTTGTCACATCCGGGTTTACCCCCTAGACGTAACTGGCGTCGTCGTCCTCTTTGAGGACTAGGACTAACCTCTTAGTCTTACATCATCACATTCATCGATCGAAAATACGGAAGAATTAAAACTTTTCGTTATAACTACTTGGAGGTTTACATAGACCTCTACATACACATAGTATATATTTGTATTGAGTATACATAGATCCTTGCGTATGGAAAGGTTACATTGCCTTCTACTTTTATTTCACATACATATATATAAGATAGAATAATGTCTCAAGTATTGTCTCATCTCATACCATCTAAAGATCATAGCAATTTGGGCATAGCCCTACATCAATGTAAAGAGCCACATATAGGCTTATACAAATCGTACATCAAACCAAAGTAGAATGAATATAAGAGTCTTAGAAAATAAAGCAACTCCATCTCTAGATATCGGCATCGCCCTCGGAAAGTGAGGACCTACCCCTTGGATGATAAGAATATCCAAGTCTTCTTCTCAATCACCTCGAATCAAACCTCAACGACCAGAACCTAAATTTTGGGAAAAAGGAAAAAATGGGGTTAGTACGCCACATGTACTAAGTATGAGACCATATGCACATATATCAACAAAAATGCTAAAAAGGGACATTAATTAAATCAAGCCATTTGCCTCTTAAACGACTTATACAAAACAGCAACTTGACCAATCTTTTAGACATACCCAACAAGTCAACTAAGCCATATGCATATCAACATACTTAAACCCATAATCTCATACAACTCTATCACCAAGTAATAACATCAAAAGCATGAATAAGAGTTAATCATGTAAATAGGAAAACAAAACAGCTAATCATAATCCTTATAAAGCCACAAGTGCAATGACCAAGCAAAGCCCCATAACCCTACTTAATCAAGTAACCCACTAGAGATCATGATTAGTAATTCACTCCACATAACATAGTCTTCAATCACATATGATGTTTCTACTTTAACAATAATAACAAAATTCATATTCATAAGCATCTTATTCAACATATAACTTCATTTACATTTATCATTGTTTACATACATAATATTAACTTCTCAAAGCTCCTATCAAGGCAAACTAGTGCATGGCATAGTTAGAGTCCCATACCCCTACCTAAGCTAAAGTCAAACCCCTCAAGTCACTTTAATTAGTTTATACTTCATTCATTTATTTTAGTTTGGAGAACACTTACCTTAACCGACATAGACCACATGAGCTAATGTGGAGTCCGATGTCATGAAACCTTACACCGATGGAAGGTGGTTTACCGGCCAAGGTAGAACCCAATATAAACACAGCTTTCTAGGTGGATCCACTAGCTAGTATCCAATGGTGACAAAATAGTTCAAGAACTAAGAGATATAGGTATTCCCTCTTCATACCATGTGGTAATTGGGCTTCTTATCATGGGAATCCCTTGGATGACACATCCCAAAAACAAGGGAAATTAACATCACATGGTCAACTATAGAGTGAACCTTTCCTCTTCATGAAAAGTCATCACCTCTCATTGTCAAGTTCACTCAGTGCTAAGCTAATTCCCGTTCATTGAAATGCCTTCTTGTTTATTACAATTATAAACTTAGTTTACGTTATAGGTCTAACCCTTGTATATTCATCATCATATCTAAATAAGAATTGCATGAGTAATAGTCCTATCATCAAATTCATATAAGTGAGATTAACACTTTACATATCACATCATAGTAGGGAACATAACACCCATCACCATCCTTTTAACATGTAAGAAACCTCACAACCAAAGCATAAGACATTTCAATTCAGTCATCATACCATCCTATCACCCTAAACAAAGCATACTTCAACACAACATCATGAATTGATCACAACTAACCACAATTGAAGTAAGGAATAGGATAATCAAAACTTGCCAACTCTCCTCCATAATTCATCATAAGGGCCTTACCATCAACCCACACTCAACCCAATGTGGTCATCACACCAATATAATAAAATAACCAGCCTGATAATAAAGTTAGAAGAGTCTCTATACGATAATTAATTACTAAACCAAATCTTGAAAACATCATATCTAAGTCAATCTTCTTAACCTAGATCAATACTCAAGAACTAGCATGAAAGACTATCATTAATTCCAATATGTTTATTATCAGTGTAATAACAATAACTAAGGATGATTTAACCAATAATAAAGTTGATTGAATCAAGTTCAACATAATTCATGCCAAGATCAAACCTAGGGTTAAGGATTAAGGGTCATGTTTTACAATCTTGACCAAACCCTCTCAATTAATCATAATCAAGTTACATTAGATGCTAATCTATTCATTATATCCTAAAGAAAACATAAACAACTCAATTCATAACATCAAATTCGTAGTTGGATGAAACCCATTTGAAAACTCAACTTTTGGAAAACCTTTGAAGGAACCCTTTGAGGGAAGAAGTCTCAAGGGTGAAGAGATCCCATACCTTAACGTTTAACAACAATTTGATGGTGAATTCTCCCATTTCCATCCCCCAAACCCTTCTCCTTTCTAGACTTCAATGGTGAGTTCAAGTAGAGAGAGAAAGAAGAGAGAAGGAAGAGAGTTTGTATTTTAGAGTTATGTTAGACTAATGAGGGTTGAGAGTATTTATATTGATCTTAATCAACTTATTTAGCTCCCTTAACCCATAATTAAACCATATAATCCCCTAACTAATTAAATTAAACCATTTAAAATTTGGCAGCAAAACTCGACCCTCACAGACGAGACCCCGAACGACGGGCCGTCTATGAGTCGACGGGCACTACCCCTCTCGTCCTGCACTCCGTCGTTGAGTTCAGAGACTGTGCAGGCGAGGGGATTCCTTACCATGGATAAGTGTGGGACAACTGAGGCATCAACGCCCCGTTAGTCCACCCACGGCCCGTCTCCTTGTCGTCATTTGCACACTGTCCAGACAATGTTGTCCCAAGCGCAAGGTTCCTCTTCAAGGGTCCTTGGTTGGTCCTTGGGGAGTCGTACCCGAACGTTTTGACCATGAAACATCCCTACACGTGTTAAACATATTTTTACTAATTTACGTATAATTTCGACTCTTAAAAACTAGTCAAACAAGCTAAGATGCACTAGCACCCTTGTGAACCAACTTTCCGGACGTCATTGACGTTCTATATGTTTTGGTTTTTAAACTGCCTACACGACCTAAATTCATAAAAATTGACTTAGAGACAGTTCCTAGACCTCATTGTCCCTATTTTAGGCTTTACGACACGTCTTGAAGTTTCTAAATGTTACATTATCCCCCCCTTAGGAACATTCATCCCCGAATGACACTAAACACTCCTTTGAAGGAAGGTATAGACTCACGACTAGCAGCCCAACAAAACACCATATCCGAGCACATAAGTCATATCATTTCAACAGGGCAATCTCAAAACTCCAATTAACACACATAAGGCTCAATCATTTCATAATGAGGTATTTTTTTTCTTCTCCGCACATACACGAGCTATATGCCTTTCATGAGTGAATTAGCATAAAAATCATCTTATCAACCTTCTATATATTACTTTAATATGACTCACCATATTACAATGCACAACATAACTCAAAACAAGCAAAAAGCAAAAATTTCAAGTTTCCCAAAGCAATATAACATGACTTCGCTGTAAAGCTCACTGTGAAATTTTCAAAAATTCAATTTTTGCAGAACTTCACCCAAAAATCAAGAAACCACAAATTCTAGTCATAATTATATTGTTTAAAACAATGAATATCTTTAATCATCGAAAAGATGAGGATAACGGGTCTTCATGTCGTCTTCGGCCTCCCATGTTGCAATCTCAACTAGGTGGTTTTTCCATAATACCTTTACGGAAACCACCTCTTTGTTCCTCAGTCTCTTTACTTGCCTATCAAGGATTTGAACCGGAACCTCCTAATAAGAGAGGTTATCCTTGACCCCAAGGCCCTCAATAGGGAAACTGGACTCGGGATCACCGACACACTTTTCAACATAGAAACATGGAAAACCAGATGAACCAAAGCCAAATAAATAGGGAGTTTCAATTGATAAGCAACCCTACCAACTCTTTGCAAAAAACTCATTATGATATGCACATTTTCCAAAGTCCTATAAATCAAATCGGTACCAATATTTGAAGGCTCACCAACCTCAAACAACCCTATATGAGACCTACACCTCCTACCGTACAAGGCTTAATAGGGAGCCATGGAGATGGATGAATGAAAGCTATTATTGTAAGCAAACTCTACCAAAGGCAAATGCTTATCCCAACTCCCTTTGAAATCGATGAAACAAGCTCTAAGCATATCTTCAAGGATTTAAGTAGTACGCTCCGCTTGACCATCCGTTTGAGGATAAAAAGCGGTACTCAACTTCACCTTAGTACCCAACCCTTCTTGAAATGACTTCCAAAACCAAAATGTGAATTGTGCACCCCTATCTGATATGATAGATAACGGAATACCATGGCAACACACAATCTCATCTATGAAGATCTTAGCATAATCCTCCGCTGAATAAGTAGCCTTGACGGGAATGAAATGAGCGGACTTGGTCAACCTATCAACCACCACCCAAATGGAGTCATACCCTTTTTGGGTCTTAGGAAAACCTACCACAAAATCCATATTGATGTCTTCCCACTTCCAAGTAGGAATTTGGATTTCTTGTAGTAGGCCACGCGGTTTTAGATGCTCCATTTTTACTTGGTGGCAATTTGGACACTTAGCAACAAACTCCGCTATGTCCCTCTTCAAACCTTCCCACCAATACACCTCTCTAAGGTCATGATACATCTTTGTTGACCCCGGATGAATGGAATAATGGGACCCACGATCTTCCTCAAGGATACGGTTTTGCAAATCATCAACATTTGGAACACACAACCGCCCTTGATATCTCAAAACACAATCCCCCCCTAAGGAGAGGACTCATTAAACTTGTCAATAACCGATTCTTTCAAATAATGCCTCCAAATCTTCAAAGCAAACACCACGGCCACTAACTCAAGGTAATGAGTGGGATAGTTCCTCTCATGCACCTTAAGTTGCCTAGAAGCATAGGCAATAACCTTCCCATGTTGCATAAGCACACACTCCAAACCAACACGAGATGCATCACAATAAACCACAAAGCCCTTTGAACCCTCCGGTAATGTCAACACCGGAGCCGAAGTAAGCCTATCTTTGAACATTTGAAAGCTCTTTTTACATGCTTTGGACCACTCAAACTTGTCACTCTTTTGGGTCAAAGTAGTCAAAGGATATGCAATGGACGCAAAACTATCCAAGAACCTCCGATAATAACCTGCAAGACCCAAGAAACTCCGTATGTCAGTTGGAGTCAATTGTCTCGTCCAATTTCGCACCGCTTTCGTTTTCCTTGGATCAACCTCAACTCCTTCACTAGATATGATGTGACCAAGAAATGCTACCGACCTCAACCAAAACTCGGATTTGCTATACTTGGAAAACAATTGATGCTCTTTAAGGGTTTGCAATACCACCCTCAAATGACCCATGTGATCACTTTCATTCTTCGAGTATACCAAGATGTCGTCAATAAACACGATGAAAAATGAATCTAGGTAACTTCAAAATACTCTATTCATTAGGTCCATGAACGCCGCCGGAGCATTAGTGATACCAAAGGACATAACAAGAAACTCATAGTGGCCATAACGAGTCCGAAAAGCCATCTTTGGTACATCCTCACCTCTCACCCTTAGTTGGTGATACCCCGACCTCAAATAAATTTTTGAGAAGTAGCTTTCCCCTTGGTGTTGATCAAATAAATCATCAATCTGAGGGAGAGGATACTTGTTCTTGAATGTGACTTTGTTGAGTTGGCGATAATCAATACACATTCTCAAGGACCCATCTTTCTTCTTCACGAACAAGAACGGAGAACCCCATGGAGAAATTCTAGGCCTTATAAAGCCCTTGTCTAGAAAATCTTTAAGTTGTGCCTTCAACTCCTTCAATTCGGCCGGACCCATTCGATAAGGAGGAATCAAAATAGGGTTCGTTTCCAGTAGCAAATCGATACCGAAATCAATTTCCCATTCTGGAGGATTGCCGGGAAGGTCATTAGGGAAGACCTCCAGAAATTCACTCACTACGGGTACCGACTCGATGGGAGGAATTTCGGAGTCAAGATCTTATACTCTCACAATATGATATAGGCAGCCCTTAGAGATCATTTTGCAAGACTTCAAACAAGAAATGATATGACCTCTAGGGATAGACCTTCTCCCTTTCTACTCAACAACGGTTTCATTTGGGAAATTAAACCTCACTACCCTTGTCTTACAATCAATAGTGTCAAAACAAGAATGCAACCAATCCATACCCAAAATAATATCAAAATCAAGCATATGTAGTTCAACTAGATCAACATTAGAAACTCTATTGGGCAACATGATAGAACAATTTCGATAGACTCTTTTTGCAACAATTGACTCACCCACCGGAGTAGACACTAAAAAGGGTTCATGCAAGATATCGGGTAAAGTATCAAACTTTTTAGCTACTAAGGGAGTAACAAAAGACAAAGTAGCTCCCGGATCAAGCAAAGCATACACATCTAAAGAAAAGATTTTTACCATACCGGTCACCACATCGGGAGAGGTCTCTTGGTCACCTCTAGTACGAAGAGCATATAGGCGATTCTTCTTTGGTGCTTCACTTGCCCCACTTGCTTTGTTTTGATAATTTTTGCTTCGGTTCTTTATGTTAGGGCAGTCCCTAACTTTGTGGCCACTCTTCCCACAACTAAAGTAATTTCCCGTTCCTATCAAGCATTCACCATAATGTTCCTTTCCACATTTTGCACACGTAGGCTTCTAATTAGATGAACTCCCACTCTTTCCTTTTTGCACTCTCGGCCTTGGGGCCCTCTCCTCCCTAGTGTTAGGAAATTTGGAGGGAACTTGATTCGAAAATCTCTTCTTGAATTTAGGCTTGTCTTGAATCCCAAGCCTATCCTTTGTAGCTCCACTCTCAAAAGACCTTGCCCTTTTTGAATCCCTATCCTTCCTTTTAGCTCTAGCTTCCTCCACTCTCCTAGCATGCACTATAAGACGGGAATTATTCATATTATCATGAATGATGGCCGAATGACGTTCTTCTTGTCAGTCATCCAATACACCTGTCACAAAGCGACTCATCTCGTGTCTTGGATAGGAGACCAAAGAAGGAGCATATTTGGAAAAATGAATGAACTTCAAAGAGTAGTCATGAACACTCATGCCTCCTTGGCGGAGGTTGATGAATTCCACCACTTTAGCTTTTCTTATCTCTCTTGGGAAAAACCGGTCTAGGAATGCCTTCTTGAAGATCTCCCAAGTCACCGGCCCATGTCGAAGAGGCCTATTATCCCTCCATTGCATATACCATATTTGAGAAACATCCTTGAGTTGGTATGTGGCCAACTCGGCCTTCTCACTTGTGGACAACCCAATAGCAAATAGTATCTTGTAGACCTCATCAATGAATTCTTGGGGGTCTTCATCAACCTTAGATCCTTAGAAGATAGGAGGATTCGTTTGAGTGAAATCCCTAAGATGGGAAGCCATAGTAGAAACTTGTTGATGAACCCTAGGTGCAACCTCCCGATTGACTTGGGATGTCATATCTTGGGCTTGAACCGTTGCAACTTGGGCATGAGTAGTAATGAATTGGGCCATTTGAGAAAGAATAACCCTCATCTCAGCCCCAGTCATAGGTGGAGGATTAGCCGGAGCTTGTTTATTATCAACAACCTCCTCAAGAGGAGGAACTTGATCACCACGGGGAGGAGCTCCCGCATTAGTAATCTCCTTCTCAAGCCTCCTAGCCGCATTCCTCTGAGTATTAATTTCCTATAACAAAAATACAAGGTTTAGGTGAAATAATATAATAAGTACACTCTAGAGGCATGATAATGGATTTCCAAAATGAGTGTGATTCTTAAGAATCAAATAAGTTCCTATTCATAAGTGTGGCGCGCTTCACAATTATGAATACAAACCTATATAGACGTGGTAGAGAGATACAACAACATCTAGGATATTCAACCATGCTCTGATACCAAGTTTGTCACATCCGGGTTTACCCCCAAGACGTAACCGGCGTCGTCGTCCTCTTTGAGGACTAGGACTAACCTCTTAGTCTTACATCATCAAATTCATCGATCGAAAATATGGAAGAATTAAAACTTTTCATTATAACTACTTGGAGGTTTACATAGACCTCTACATACACATAGTATATATTCTTATCGAGTATACATAGACCCTTCGTATAGGAAGGTTACATAGACTTCTACTTTTATTTCACATACATATATATAAGATAGAACAAAGTCTCAATGATTGTCTCATATCATACCATCTAAAGATCATAGCAATTTTGGCATAGCCCTACATCAATGTAAAGAAGCCACATATAGGCTTATACAAATCGTACATCAAACCAAAGTAGATTGAATATAAGAGTCTTAGAAAATAAAGCAACTCCATAGCTAGATATCAGCATCGCCCTCGGAAAGTGAGGACCTACCCCTTGGATGATAAGAATATCATAGTCTTCTTCTCAATCGCCTCGAATCAAACCTCAACGTCCGGAACCTAAAGTGTTTGGAAAAAAGGGGGGAAATGGGGTTAGTATGCCACATGTATTAAGTATGACACCATATGCACATATATCAACAAACATGATAAAAAGGGACATTTAATTAAATCAAGCCATTTGCCTCTTAAAGGAGTTATACAAAACAGCAACTTGACCAATCTTTTAGACATACCCAACAAGTCAACTAAGCCATATGCATATCAACATACTTAAACCCATAATCTCATACAACTCTATCAACAAGTAATAACATCAGAAGCATGAATAAGATTTAATCTTGTAAATAGCAAAACAAAACAGCCAATCATAATTCTTATAAAGCCACAAGTGCAACGACCAAGCAAAGCCCCAAAACCCTATTTAATCAAGTAACCCACTAGAGATCATGATTAGTAATTTACTCCACATAACATAGTCTTCAATCACATATGATGTTTCTACTTTAACAATAATAACCAAATTCATATTCATAAGCATCTTATTCAACATATAAAGTCATTTACATTTATCATCGTTTACATACATAATTTTAACTTCTCAAAGCTCCTATCAAGGCAAACTAGTGCAAGGCATAGGTAGAGTCCCATACCCCTACCTAAGCTAAAGTCAAACCCCTTAAGTCACTTTAATTAGTTTATACTTCATTCATTCATTTTAGTTTATGGAACAGTTGCCTTAACCGACATAGACCACATAAGCTAATGTGGAATCCAATGTCATGAAACCTTACACCGATGGAAGGTAGTCTACCGGCCAAGGCAGAAACCAATATAAACATAGCTTTTTAGGTGGATCCACTAGCTAGTATCCTATGGTGGCAACATAGTTCAAGAACTAAGAGATAGGTATTCCCTCTTCGTACCATGTGGTAATTGCGCCTCTTCTCATGGGAATCCCTTGGATGAGATATCCCAAAAACAAGGGAAATAACATCACATGGGCAACTATAGAGTGAACCTTTCCTATTCATGAAAAGTCATCACCTCCCATTGTCAAGTTCACTCGGTGCTAAGCCAATTCCCTTTCATTGAAATGCCTTCTTGTCTTATTATAATCATATACTTAGTTTAGGTTATAGGGTCTAACCCTTGTATATTCATCATCATAGCTCAATAAGAATTGCATGAGTAATAGTCCTTTCATCACAATTCATATAAGTGAGGTTAACACTTTACATATCACATCATAGTAGGGCTTATTAACACCCATCACCATCCTTATAACATGTACACTCAAAGAAACCTCACAACCAAAGCATAAGACATTTCAATTCAGTCATCGTACCATCTATCACCCTAAATAACGCATACTTCAACACAACATCATAATTGATCCCAATTAACCACAATTGAAGTAAGAAATAGGATAATCAAAACTTGCCAACTCTCCTCCATAGTTCATCATAAGGGCCTTAACATCAACCTACACTCAACCCAATGTGGGTCATCACACCAATATAAACAATAACCAGCCTAATAATAAAGTTAGAAGAGTCTCTATACGATAATTCAATACTAAACCAAAGTTTGAAAACATGATATCTAAGTCTATCTTCTTAACCTAGATCAATACTCAAGAAATATCATGAAAGAATTCCATTCATTACAATATGTTTATTATCAGTGTAATAACAATAACAAAGGATGATTTAATCAATAATAAAGTCGATTGAATCAAGTACAACATAATTCATGCCAAGATCAAACCTAGGGTTAAGGATTAAGGGTCATTTTCTACAATCTAGACCAAACCCTTTCTATTAATCATAATCAAGTTACATTACATGTTATTCTATTCATTATACCCTAAAGAAAACATAAAAAACTCAATTCATAACATCAATTTCGTAATTGGATGAAACCCATATAAAAACTCAACTTTTGGAAAACCTTTGAAGGAACCCTTTGAGGGAAGAAGTCTCAAAGGTGAAGAAATCCCATACCTTAACATTTGACAACAATTTGATGGTGAATTCCCCCTTTTCCAGACCCCAAGCCCTTCTCCTTTCTAGTCTTCAATGGTGAGTTCAAGTAGAGAGAGAAAGAAGAGAGAATGAATAGAGTTTGTATTTTAGAGTTATGTTAGACTAAAGAGGATTGAGAGTATTTATATTGGTCTTAATCAACTTAATTAGATCCCTTAACCCCTAGTTAAACCATCTAATCCCCTAAATAATTAAATAAAACCATTTAAATTTGGCAGCAAAACTCGACCCTCACAGACGAGACCCCGAACGACGGGCCGTTTGTGAGTCGACCGGCACTACCTCTCTCGTCCTGCACTCCGTCGTCGAGTTCAGAGACTGTGCAGGCGAGGGACTTCCTTACAATGGCTAAGTGTGGGACAACGGAGGCATCGACACCCCGTTAGTCCACACACGACCCATCTCCTTGTCCGTCGTTCGCACACTGTCCAGGAAGTGTTGTCCCAAGCGCAAGGGTCATCCTCAAGGGCCCTTGATTGGTCCTTGGGGAGTCGTACCCAAACGTTTTGACCATAAAACATCCCTAACAAATGTTACACACATTTTTTCTAATTTCTGTATAATTCAAACTCTTAAAAACTAGTCGAACAAGCTAAGACGCACTAGCACCCTTGTGAACCAACTTTTCGGACGTCATGGACGTTCTTAAATGTTTTGGTTCTTAAACTGCCTACACGACCTAAATTCATAAAAATTGACTTACAGACAGTGCCTAGACCTCATTGTCCCTATGTTAGGCTTTACGACACATCTTGAAGTTTCGAAATATTGCATCATTACTTCATTTAGTTTAGGGAACACTTGCCTTAGCCGACATAGACCATATAAGATAATGTGGAATCCGGTGTTGTAAAACCTTACAATGATGGAAGGTGGTCTACCGGCCAAGGTAAAACCTAACATGAACATAGCCTTTTAGGTGGATCCACTAACTAGTATTCCTATGGTGGAAACATAGTTATGGAACTTTGGGTATCATTGGAAATATCACTGTACACCCTATTTGGGTCATGAGGCTATCCACCCAGTGAGAACCTAGTGAACCCTACCTTCCCTATGTGGGAAAGTGTCACCCTCTCACATCCAAGATCACTCGGTGCTAAGCTAGAGTACCTTTTGAAATGTCTTTAAGCCTTTATGTACAATCATAACTTAGTTTAGGTCATATGGTCTAACCCTTATGTAATCATCATCATAATAGCTCAACATGAATTGCATGAGTATAATCCTTTCATCACAATTCACATATGTAAGGTTGAAATATTTCATATTCTTTCATAATAAGGCACATTGGTAATCACCACCATCCTTATAACCTTACATCTTAATCAACCTCACAACCATAAACAGACATTTCAATTCAACATCATACCACCCTATCAATTCTAAACAAGGCATACTCCAACACGATCATCATGACTAAATCATAATTAACCATAATTGAAGCAAAGGATAGGAATCACAAGACTTACCAAGTCTTCTTCACAATTCATCATCATCAAGGTCTTACTATCAACCCTTAGTTTAACTCAGTTAGGACATCAAATCACCATAATCCAATAAAACCCTTAGTTTAACTCAATTAGGACATCAAATCACCATAATCCAATAACCAATGTAATCACAAGACTAGAAGAACCACTACATCATAATTCAATAATAGATCAAAGCTTAGGATTAAGTCAGTTCATCATACCCTAGATCACCTATCAAGAACTAGAATGAAAGACTATACATAACCATAATTAATTCATAATTAGCATAACAACATCATCCAGTAGTAATTCGACCCTTAACCAAGTCAATTAAATGAAAAATGTACAATATAAATCAAGATCACAACCTAGGGTTAGGGACTTAGGATCATGTTCTTCAATTTAGGCAAGACCATCAACAATTACCAAAATAAAGTTAAAATACATGTTAATATAGTCATTATAACCTAAAGAACACATCAACAACTCAATTCATAACTTCAAATTCGTAATTGGATGAAACCCATTTGAAAACTCTAGATTTAAAAACACTTTGAATGAACCCTTTGAAGAAAGAGGTCTTAAAGATGAAGATATCACATACCTTAACGTTTTGACAAAGATTTGAAGATGAATCCACCCTTTTCAAGCACCCAATTGCCTCCTAGACTTAGCCTTCAATGGAGTCCTCCAATAGAGAGAGAAAGAAGAGAGAAGATAGAGTAATTGGTTTTTGAGTTCTAATTAGATTAAAGGGGTTGGGGACTTTATATGGGTGACTAACTAACTTAATTAGACTCCCTTAATCCCTAAACTAAACTCCTAAACCCCTTAACTAATTAATGGACTTGAATTAAAATGTGTAGGAAATATTCAACCCTCACAGATGAAACCCCGTCGATGGGCTGTCTGTGAGTCGACGTATTGGCCCCCCCTCCGTGCTGCACATCCGTCGTCTTGGTCAGATACTTGTTCAACCTAGGGATTCCTCAAAGTTTCTAAGTATGGGACGACGGTGACATCGACGGTCTGTCGGTACACACACGGACCGTGGGTTGCCCCGTCGATGCACACTGCCCATGCAGTATTGCCTAATCCCACAAGGGTCCGCCTCAAGGGCCTTTGGTTGGTCCTTGGGGAGTCGTACCCGGACGTTTTGACAATGAAAAATCTCTAACACGAGTTCCAAACATTTCCACCAATTTTCATAAATTTCCGACTCCTATAAATAATTCAAATAGGCCAAGGCACACTAGCACCTCTTTGAACCAAATTTCGGATGTCATGGACGTTCTTGGACGTTTTGGTTCTCAAACTTTCTAAATGACCTATATTAATTATACTAACCTTAAAAACAGTGTCTAGACTTCCTGACACCTATGTTAGGCTTAACGACAGTCCTTGTATATTCGAAATGTTAAAAATGGGAAGTTCACCCCACCTTCTAACCTGACCCTTCATGATTTATTTGGTGATTTTTGGGTTTATATAAGTGATAAAAAATGTGATCAACCCATTCCCAAACCAATTCACACAACTTGGAGCTTGCATTCCTATGGGTTCTTCATCAAGTTTTAGATGTTTTCTCCTATATTAAGGTATGGTAATCCTTCATCTCTAAGTAACATTTCACTTGCAGAGTTAATCTCAAATTTTTCAAAGAAGTTTTATGATAAAATCTCTTCTTCTTCAATCTAGCCATGGATTGTTTCTAAAAACGTTTTTAATGTCTTAATCATGATGAATTGATGATAATGTATTGGTTTTAACGTTAATTTTAATCCAATTGTATTATGAACCCTCCCTTCCCAAACTCGATTTAGCCCTTGCATGGGCATTCTGATCGTTACTTATTATTGATTGAATTGTGATTCTATTACGTTGAATTGCTTATGTCTAATGTTATTACGTGTATTGATGATGAATTTAAGATGAAGGATCCATTTGATAAATGTATGAATATTTGAACATGCCTAGCTTAGATCTCCATGTGTTCACTGTAACATTGATCTTATAATGTATAAAATTGGAATTCGATTATGATAGGATGCGGTAGCTACTGACTTAGGTTAATATCATGATTAAATGGTAAGTATAAATCTTGTATGATCAAAGTGAGAAAGGCTTGGTATGAGTTGATCTAGGTTCTTCTAGTCTAGGAATTGATAATGCTATGTAGGTGATGTGATCTATATTCTATGATGAATAAAGCATGATTAAGACTTGATATCTATATCTTTAGCTACTTCCTAGCATGTACTTTATTGGTAAAATATGATTGATGATCAATACTTTGTGAAATTAGTAAAATGGCCTATTTCCTCTACTTACTATTGAATTGATAGTTAGTTCCATGTTGGTATCTTGATCTTGTAGGGATTTGAGTATGGTTTCGTTTATCTTGATGAATTGGTAAGAATGGCTCTTTCCTATACTTTTCTATAGTATTGTTAATTGATGAAGCCTTGTATGGCGTTGTGTGGTATGTTCCACTTATGGTGGCGGTGTGTACTTCTTGTCAGTCTATATATGTGTTGATGATGGCTTTTAAGGAAAATTGATGAATATATGAGTGTGTGGTTATGATGATCACACTCTGTGAAGCTTATACCTACTTTCGTATTTTAGTTGTCAACTAGGTTGTATGACTATTGTATAAGCATGTGTATATCTATGTTAGGGTAAAGTGTAGGTGCTGCCATTGATGAGTTATAATGGTTGATAGTCCCTTACCTATGTACCCCTATGTGAATGCATGAATAACAAAAGTTAGGAGTCTTAAGTGTAATATGAAGTTGACTTGTCTCCTATACTATTGTGTGTTGTGTGGTCTATGCTTGAAAGTGTATCGTGGTCCTAAGATGGTGGCTGCCTCAATGCCTTGTTGACAGACATTATGTGATCATGTTGACCAATTCATACACACCCTCACTCTACATGCATGCTTACAAGTAGTATAGGTCATGGTGTCAAAATGAAAGGTAGTCCTCATATTCACTAATGTCTACTATATGCTAAGCTTGAGTCCATGAAAGTGTCTTATGAACATGTCTTATATTGTATAATGTGAATTATGTGGTATAATGGAGTATGATTATACCTAATGTCTATTTCTGCTTATATGAAAGCATATCTCATATAGTTACACTTGTAAACTTATGCATGACTGAAACGATGTATAAAAATGGGTGGTACTTATGTGTTATGTGATCACATATAAGTATACACACATGTATGAAGATCTAGTCAAAATAGGGGCCTTGAAAGGTGTATTCATGTGTACCCTAAATTAGATGGTGCTTTACATATACTATGTCCATGTGAATGGATTTCTCACATGATTTAGATTGATGAACTATTATCTATGACCTATGAGCTAAGTGTATGAGGGTATGAATCTCCTAAGGCTAATTTTATAATGTAATGTAATACAGGCTTTTAATAAAGAGGACTTAGCTTAGCACCGAGTGAACTTGAATATGAATGGTGTCCCTTCCCAAAGTGGGAAGGAAGGTCTACCATAAATCTCATTAGGTGGATAACCACAATGCCTCAAAAGGTATAAATAGGGTTTCTATAAGTGAATAACTATAATGGCCCATTTGGCATAAAGAGGGTTTTCACATGTACTTCCCAGTTCCATAACTATGCTTGCCACATAGGATCTAGAAAGTGAATTTACTTAGTATGCTAGCATGTGTTAATGTTCTACCTTGGATAGGTAAGAACACCGTCCTTTGGTGTAAGTCTCTATAAGACCAAATTCCGAAATTCCGTGTTTAGCACCCATGGTCTTAGTGTCGGATAAGGCTATAGTTTCCCTAAAGTAAAATGGACAATTGAAATAAAGTAAGGACCCTAACTAGGATGACCTAAGTTTAGTTGCTTAGTGTAGGTGGGGGTATGGGACTTCACTTATGCATTGCACAAGTGGCTCTTTAGGGAAGATCTAGGAAGGTGTTCTAATGCATGTCGCTATGTATATGTTTCTTATGCATGACTTTGTAGTAATTGTCGACTTGTTGTGATGAAGTGCATGGTATGAGTCCTAATGAACTGATGTGATGTGGTGCTGTTCTTATATGCAATATGTGTGTCTTAATGACCATATGATAAAGGGTTTACTTGCAATGAATAAAGTTGTCTTCACTTACTATGTTGATGCATGAATTGAATGTTAAGGTTTGTGGTCTCATGATGAGTTTACTAAGTATGTGTGAGGTTATGGGGCTTCACATGTACACTGCACTAGTAGAATAAGATTGGGGTCACGAACAAGGTCTTATAATAATTGTAAAATAATTATATGTGCATAATGACTAAGAGTTCACTCTAATGCTTTATGGTCTTAACTTGATGATGTCTTGAGGTGTATTGTACTCTATAATGGTATGTGTTTGCTTGTGTCGGT
The DNA here is from genome assembly GCA_022817965.1 of Solanum lycopersicoides. NCBI lineage: Eukaryota > Viridiplantae > Streptophyta > Magnoliopsida > Solanales > Solanaceae > Solanum > Solanum lycopersicoides. The sequence continues at coordinate 23,097,958 of CM040625.1, read as the reverse complement.
TGGATGTATGGTTTCCTAGTAGACTTAATGTGATGCATTGCACCAAGTATCACTAGAGGGATACTTGGGATGACTAGAAATTAAAAGAAGGGAAGTTCACTGTAAAGCAAAATAGCTCAGTGTAAAGTGAACCTAAAAGTGGCTTAAATTCTATATGTGATTTTACATGATGTTTTGCTTTTGAATATGTCTATATCAAGCATGTGAATGATATAAATGCTATTGTATAAAGGTTTTATGAAGATTTACTCAAAAAGGCATGAAGTATGTTTTCAAGAAAACGTCCCTTTTAAATGCATTTTTCGCATGGTTTCCATACTTAGTGCATTTTTGTGCTAACATCATTCTTCTCTAATTTTTACAAAAAGTGTAGGTTATGAATGCTTAGAGGATGTCTCTATAAAATGAGGAGATTTATATGTTATTCCCAAGCTCAAGGAAAGGAATCTTTAAGTCCAAGGATATCCTAATATTTAGTTTACTGTAAAGTTCTTTAGTATTATACTTATGTATTATGTTGTATGAGCCATGTCCCTAAAGTACTCTTATGATGTTGAGTCTAGGATATGAAGAGACTTAAGGTCTAAATAAGTATTATGACTTATATTTTATATATATATGAAGTGACGTTTCTAGCATATGATGTGCTATGAAAAAATTTAAATTTTCCGCAAAATTTACTTTGACAATGCGATGAATGATAACTTTGGGCTTGTATAATACCTCCGAGAGGTCAAGTACACCATGTTGCTTCTAGGGGGTGCTCCCTGGATGTGACAGTCTATGCTTGGTTGTGTATTATTGTCCTAAGAGGGTGGCTGTATCAATGTGTTGGTGATAGCCATTATTTGATCACGTTGACCAATACACACACACCCTCACTCTACATGCATGCTTACAAGTAGTATAGGTCATGGTGTCTAAATGAAAGGTAGTTCTCATATTCACTAATGTCTACTATCATGAATGCTAAGCCTAAGTCCATGAAAGTATGTTATGTAACCCTTAACTAGGATGACTTGATAGGTATACTAGTATGGTCAAAGGTATGGGACCTTGTATATGCATTGCACATGTGTACCTAGATAGGATAGTTCCTAGGTTTGGTTTCTATTTACATGAATAAGAATGCATGGTTATGTTATGAATGTGTATAGTGCCTGAAAGTGTTATATGAAAGGATTGCTCATATAGTTACATTTATATACATATGCATTGATGTTATGAACATGTGTGGTCTAAAGGTGTTCTTTGAAAGGGTTTCTCACATATATGTATACACACACACATATGAATGATGATCTAGTTAAAAGTAGGGTCTCTTGAAAGGTGTGCTCGTGTGTAACATAAACTAGATAGGTGCTTACATATGTTATGTCCATGTGAAAGGGTTTCTCACATGAAATAGGTTGATGAGTTTTCATCTATGACCTATGAGCTAATCATAGGAGGAGTTAACTCTCCTAAACCTAATTTTATAAGATAAATTAATAGAGGATTTTTAATAAAAAGGGAACTTAGCTTAGCCGAGTGAACTTGACAATGAGAGGTGTTGGCTTACCATGGAGGAAGATTCACCATTGGGTTCTCATAGAGTGTTGACTTCCCTTAGAGGAATATTCACCTATGGTTCCACATGAGATGGTGGATTACCTTTGAGGAAGGTTCACCCATGTTTTCTCATAAGATGAGGCTCCAATGCCAATGAGCATGTAGAGGGTTATGTATATCTCTTAGTTCCATAAAATATGCTTGCCACATAGGATCTAGCAAGTGAATCTACTTAATATGCTAGGATATATGTTAATGTTCTAGCTTGGCTAGGTGAGAACACCTTCCATTGGTGTAAGGCTCTACAACACCAAATTCCATGTAGCACCCATGGTCGTAGTGCCGGTTAAGGCTATAGTTTCCCTAAAATAAAATGGACAATGGAAGTGAAGTAAGGACCCCAAATAGGATAACCTAAAGGTAGTTGCTTAGTGTAGGTTGGGGTATGGGATTTCACCTATGCATTGCACAAGTAGCTCTTGAGGGAATTACTAGGAAGGTGTTCTAATGCATGTGCCTATGTATATGTTTCTTATGCATGACATTGTATTATATGTCTACTTGTTGTGAATATGTGCCTGATATAAGTCTATGTGAGGTTGTCTTGTTCTTTTATGCACTATGTTGGTCTTAATGACCATATGATGAAAGGCTTGCTTGACATGAATGAGGTTGTCTTCACTTACTTGTTGGTGTATGAAATAGAGGGTTAAGTCTTGTGGTCTCATTATAGGATTACTCAGTATGTGTGAGTTTATGGGGCTTCAAATGTACATTGCACTGGTAGACTTAGATTGGGTTCATGAGTAACGTCTTATAATGATTTATGTGAAGTGAAGTGAATAGAAGTGCAAGTTGATGTAGCTTAATGTGGAGCCATTAGAGTCTTGACTTAAATGTGTCTTATGATGTATTATACTTCTATCATGATGTGTGTTGGCTTATGTATGTTCTAGGTATGCTTTCTTAGTGGCCCTAATGTGATTCATTGCACCAAGTATCACTAGAGGGTTACTTGGGAGGTTAAGGAGTTAAAAGAAAAGATGTTCACTGTAAAAGGGAATTAGTAACTGTAAAGTGGAAATAGCTCACTATAAAGTGACCCAAATGTGGCTTGTATTCTATGTGTGATTTTATATGACGTGACCTTTGAATGTGTCTATATGACGTATGTGAATGATATAAATGCTATTTTATCAATGTTTTATGAAGTTTTCTCAAAAAGGCATGAAGTATGATTTTTAAGAAAAATGTCCCTTTTAAATGCATGTTTTTGCATAGTTGCCACTCTAAGTGCATTCTTGTACTAACTCCCTTCTTCTCTACTTTTTACACAAAATGTAGGTTATGGATGCTTAAAAGATGGCTTTAATGGAGACGAGCTTTATAGATGATTCCTAAGATCAATGAAAGGAATCCTTAAGTCCATGGATTCCTAAGTCATGTCCTAACTGAAAAGTATACAATATATTACTTATGTTTTATGTTTTAAGGGTCGTGACCCTAATGTACTGTAATGATGTTAAGTCTAAGATGAAAAAGACACTTAGAGTCTACCTATGTATTATGATATATATATATATATATATATACATATATATATATATATATGTGTGTGTATTTAAAGTAAAGTCTTAGCATATGATGTTCTAAAAGAGTGTTAAATTTTCTGCTAAATTTACTATGACAATGCGATGAATGATAACTATGGGCTTGTATAAGACCTCCGAGAGGTCAAGTACGCCATATTACTTCTAGGGGGTGCTCCCCGAATGTGACAGTGTTCTAATGGATATGATCATGTTTATGTTTCTTTTGCAAGACATTGTATTAATGTATACATGATGTGATGATATGCATGGTATGAAGTTCTAATGTGACTATGTTATTAAGGTCCTACTTGAGGTGTATGTAGTCAACTATAGTATTATGGTTGATGTATGGAATACATGTTAAGGCTTGTGGTCTCATGATAGGTTTACTAAGTATGTGTGAGGTTATGGGGCTTCACATATACATTGCCCTAGTAGACTTATATTGGGATTGTGAGTAAGGGACTTATAGTGTCCTATGGTGAAGTGAAGTTAACATATGTGCAATGTGACGATGGCTTGCTTAATAGTGTTAGGTGTCTTGACTTGAATGTGTCTATATGACGTATGTGAATGATATAAATGCTATTGTATCAATGTTTTGTGAAGTTTTCTCAAAAAGGCATGAAGTATGATTTTTAAGAAAAATGTCCCTTTTAAATGCATGTTTTTACATAGTTGCCATACTTAGTGCATTCTTGTACTAACTCCCTTCTTCTCTACTTTTTACACAAAATGTAGGTTATGGATGCTTAAAAGATGGCTTTAATGGCGAAGAGCTTTATAGATGATTCCTAAGCTCAATGAAAGGAATCCTTAAGTCCAAGGATTCCTAAGTCATGTCCTAACTGAAAAGTTTACAATATAGTACTTATGTTTTATGTTTTAAGGGTCGTGTCCCTAATGTACTGTAATGATGTTAAGTCTAAGATGAAAAAGACACTTAGAGTCTACCTATGTATTATGATATATATATATATATATATATATATATATATATATATATATATATATATATGTATTTAAAGTAAAGTCTTAGCATATGATGTTCTAAAAAAGTGTTAAATTTTCTGCTAAATTTACTATGACAATGCGATGAATGATAACTATGGGCTTGTATAAGACCTCCGAGAGGTTAAGTACGCCATATTACTTCTAGGGGGTGCTCCCCAGATGTGACAGTGTTCTAATGGATATGATCATGTTTATGTTTCTTTTGCATGACAATGTATTAGTGTATACATGATGTGATGATATGCATGGTATGAAGTTCTAATGTGACTATGTTATTAAGGTCCTACTTGAGGTGTATGTAGTCGACTATAGTATTATGGTTGATGTATGAAATGCATGTTAAGGCTTGTGGTCTCATGATAGGTTTACTAAGTATGTGTGAGGTTATGGGGCTTCACATATACATTTCCCTAGTAGACTTATATTGGGATTGTGAGTAAGGGACTTATACTGTCCTATGGTGAAGTGAAGTTAACATATGTGCAATGTGACTATGGCTTGTTGTAATAGTGTTGGGTGTCTTGACTTGAATGTGTCTTATGGTGTGCTATACTTCTATGATGGTATGTGTTGGCTTATGTAGGTTGTATGTATGATTTCCTTGTGGCTTTAAGGTGATGCATTGCACCAAGTATCACTAGAGGGTTACTTGAGAAGTTAAGGAGTTAAAGAAAAGAAGGTTACTGTAAATTGGATGTGCTTACTGTAAAGTGGATGTGCTTATGCCTTAAATGCAATGTCTAGTTTTATACGATGTTTGACCTTCGAATATGCCGATGTTAAGTATGTAATTGTATAATCCTTATTGTATAAAAGTTTTCTGAAGTTTTCACAAAAAGGCATGATTCATGGTTTCAAGTAAAATGTCCCTTTTAAATGCATGTTATTGCATGGTTGTCATACATTTCCTAAGTCATGTCTTACTGTAAAGTCTTGTAATAGTATACTTATGATTTATGTTATAAGGGACGTGTCTCTAATGTACTCTAATGTTATTGAGTGTAATATGGCATGTAGATTTAGAGTCTAACTATGTACTTATGCTATATATATATATATATATATATATATGTACTTATGCTAATATATATATATATATATATATATATAATGGAAGTGATGTTCTACCATATGATGTGCTACAAAAGTTTTAACTTTTCCGCTAAATTTCCCTTTGATAATATAATGAATGATAACTATGGTATGATATGAGACATCCACGAGGTCAAGTACGCCATGTTACTTCTAGGGGGTGCTCCCCGGTCGTGACATAAAAGCAGGGCAAATATACAAGGATACACTAGCACGTCTAAAGACCAACTTTCGAACGTCTTGGACGTTCTTGGACTCTTGGCCTCCAAATGACTTCAATTCCAGTATGCATACTACAAAACATTTAATTAGCATATCTTAAACCTTTTTAGACACATGTGAGGCTCTAAGCATCTTAATTCATTTTGAGGGTCCTTACAGATTGGGATGGGATTGTTGGTAAGGGTCTTGTATGCTTTGATGATATAAACTCTTGAACATGAAATGTTTATATGACTTAATTTTAATGTTATTATTTTATACATAAACATGTCTCGATGTTGGTGTCATCATTGACTTGTATATGCTTTTGTATGTGTATAAAGTCTTTCAAAATGACTTAGCATGTTTTAAGGAAAAGGTCCTTTTTGTGCATGTCTTAAAAGGTTTTAATTGGATATTTTACATACTTAGTACATGTGGTTTGTACTTACCCATATTCTTTATATTTCTACATATACGTAAGTTCAGGCCATTGAAGAGCTTCTAGGCCAAATAGCAAGGAAGACTTGGATCGTTTTTCATTTTTTTTGTGAGTCCTCAAAGTTCCAAGGATGACGCAACTTATTTAGCTATTTGTAGTATTGTTTATTTCTAAGAAACTTGTTCTTTACTTATATTGGGAATCGGTTGTAAGCCTAAATGTTGCATATTGTACTAATGTAAGGGCTATGCCCAAATTTTGTAATTCTCTATTAGATGGTATCTGTGAGATAATATTAGACTACTTAATGAATATGCTATGTCTTTAAATTAGAATTCTATGTAAATTTCATAAGAGATGAGTCTATGTAAACTCCATATATGATAAGTGAGAAGTCTAAGTATACTTCATACGTAAAAGTTTTAAACTTTCCGCATATTCTCTACCTATGATATGACATTATGTATGCTAACGGCTAGTCTAAAGCCTTTACGGGGACGAAGACGCCAGTTACATGTAGGGGGTGCTCCCCTATCGTGACAAAATTTGTATCCGAGCATGAGGTTGAGTAACCTTAGGATTCATGACTCACTACACCACGTCTATGCAGAGTATTGTTCATAATTGTGAAACACACCAAACATATGAATGAGAGGCTATGTGATGCTTAGAAAATTTTCATCGTCTTGGTATTCCTATGTCGTACCTCAAGAGTCTTAACTCTATGTGTCCTTTTCATCTAACCCTTTTATTGTGGTTATAGGATATGACTACTAGAAGGGCAGCTGCAAGAAGAGTTGAAGAGATTTCCATTAATATCTATGCATTCTTAGATCCCGGTGCTACTTTATCTTTTCTAACTCCTTTAGTGTCCATGAAGTTTGATGTGTTACCCGATGTCTTAATTGAACCTTTTTTCGTGACTACCTCTGTGGGTGACTTGGTTGTTGCTAAATGAGTCTATAGGAATTGTCCTATAATGTTTTCTAATATAGTTACTTTGGTCGATTTAGTAGAACTTGATATGTTTGTTTGATGTCATTTTGGAAATGGATTCGTTGCATGCTTATTTTACTTCCATAGATTGAAGAACAAGGGTTGTTAAGTTCAATTTACCAAATGAACCTATTTTAGAGTTGAAGGGGGGAAACTCAATCACAAAAGATTGAATCATTTCATGTCTAAAAGACTGTAAAATGATATCTAAGGGGTGTCTCTACTATATTGTGAGGGTGAAGGACCTAGAATCCGAAGCTCCTTATTTAGAGTCGGTCCCCGTAGTGAAGGATTTTTTGGGTGTTTTTCCCAATTAATTACCCTGAATTCGTCATAGATTTCGGCATAGATTTCTTGCTGGATACGAAACCCATTTTAATTCCTCCTTATAGGATGGCTCCGATCGAGTTGAAAGAGTTGAAGGCTCAACTCGAGGATTTGCTTTACAAGGGTTTTATAGCACCAAGCATATCTACATGGGGATCTATTATATTATTTGTGAAAAAGAAATATGGTTCTCTTAGAATATGTATTGACTACCGACAATTGAACAAGGCCACTATAAATAATAGGTATCCTCTCCCTAGGATTAATGATTTGTTTGATCAACACCAATGTGAAAGATACTTTTCAAAAATATATTTGAGGTCGGGATAGCACCAACTTAGGGTAAGAGATTAAGACATCCCTAAAACGTCTTTCTGAACTAGTTATTATCATTATGAGTTCCTAGTTATGTACTTTTTGTTAACTAATGCCCCGACGACTTTTATAGGCCTCATAAATAGTGTGTGCCGGAATTACCTTGAACCTTTTGTAATTATCTTCATTGATGATATCTTGGCATATTCTAAGAGTGAGGATGAGCATATGGACCACTTGAGGGTTGTATTGCAAGTCTTCAAGGAACATCGACTCTTTGTGAAATATAGTAAATGTGAATTTTTGTTGAGGTCGGTTGCTTTTCTTGGTCACATTAACTAAAGTGAGGGTATAGAGGTCGATCTAAAGAAGATGGAGGCGGTTAAGAATTGGACTAGACCTTTGACTCCAACCGATATTAGAAGTTTCTTTGTCTTAGATGGGTACTATAGAAATTTTATTGTTGGGTTTGCATCTATTGCTTCTCCTTTGACAAAACTACCTGAAAAGAAGGTTAAGTTTGAGTTGTTGGAGGTTTGTGAAAGAATCTTCCAAGAGTTGAAAGATAGCTAACCTCCGCTCTGGTGTTGACCGTATCAGAGGGTACTAAAGGGTTTGTAGTGTATTATGACGCTTCTCCAGTAGGTTTGGGTTGTGTCCTCATGAAACATGTAAGGTGATAGCTTATTCCTCTAGACAACTCAAGGTACATGACACAAACTATCCAACTCATGATCTTGAATTAGCGGTCGTAGTGCTTTCTTTTAAAATATGGAGACATTACCTATATGGTGTTCATGTGGATGTATTTATCGACCACAAGAGTCTTCAATACATATTCACTCAAAAGGAATTCAATCTCCGACAAAAAAGGTGGTTGCAACTTTTGAAGGATTACCACATGAGTGTCCTTTATCACCCCGTCAAAGACTACGTGGTTGCGGATGATTTAAGTCGTATGACTATGGGTAGTGTGTCTTAAGTGGAGAAAGTTAAGGAAGAGCTAGGGAAAGATGTTCATAGATTATCCCGGTTGGGTGTTTGGTTAGAAGATTCTTCAAAAGGGGGTTTCATGGTTCATTATCACATCTGGGAAGTACACCCAGACGTAACCGCGTCGTCGTCCTTGGAGAGGTCTAAGAGTAGCCTCTTGGCATTCATTATTACATTCATTGTTTAAAAAGTACGGAAAATAAAACTTTTCCTCTACATCTACTTCATGAGGTTTACTTAGAACTCTCTTTTACCCATAATATTATCATAGCGAGTTAACTTAGACTTTTCGTATAAGAAGATTACATACTCTTATACTTTTATGCCACATATAGATAACATACATAATATAGTAATAATAGGTATGTATCATATTAAACCATCTAAATGGAATCGAACAATATGAGCATAACACTTACACAATGTATAAATGCTAGTCAGGGCTTACAATCTATATCTTGAAACAACTAGATTTAAATGATCGTCTTTAGAATATAAAAAGAAACATAGCTAGAGTAAGAAAAAGGCATCATCCTACGATTTGAGGACATACCCACTTGGAGAATGATTCCAAACCTTCCTTGCAAATGTCCACAATCTCCTCAACGACCAGAACCTAAAATGTTGGGGGAAAAGGGATAAATGGGGCTAGCACATCACTTGTACTAAGTATCGAATCATATGCACATACAACATAGAAATAATTATAAAAAGGGACACTTCTTCAAAATCATGCAAAGTCAATTTGAAAATATCTTATGCACATTCGAGAACTAATACAAGTCAATAAGCAGATATTCCTTAACTCAAACCATGTTTAATACAATACCTACAATATCAAGTCTAGCCAAGTTAACATGCATATCAACATAATTGAGGACATAATCAAAACAATTCTATCATCAAGTTATAAATATCAACAAGCATTCATAAGAGTTCATGACATCATAACCTAAGCAAGAACATTACTCATAAACCCCCACTAAGTCCACTAGTACAATGACTAAGTAAGGCCCAATAACCTTACTCAATCAAGCAATCCAAAAAAGGACCATAAGCAATGCCTAACTTTACATACCATAACATCAAGAATAATTATCATCATATCTAGCAATGGAGACCATCAACATACTCATAAGTGAAAACAATATTACATAGTGTCATTAACATGTAAGATCAACATATACATATCATTTACATTTATAAGCATATAAGTACATAAGAACATATTTCTAAGACTTCCCTCAAGGCTAACTAGTGCAATGTATAGGTAGAGTCCCATACCCCTACCTACACTAAGTCAAACCCCTTAGGTCATCCTAGTTATAGTTCAATTTATTACTTCATTTTTCCTTAGGGAACATCTTGAATTAACCGATATAGACAACATGATCTAATGTGAAATCCGGTGTCATGGAACCCTAAACCGAAAGAAGGTGGAATACTTGAAAAAGTAATACCAAAACATAAACATAACATCTATGTGGATCCACTAGCTAATATTTCTATGGGGGAAACATAGTTCAAGAACTAGGAGATGTATTTGGGACCCTCTTTATGCTCCATGCATTATACTCTCCAATATGATGAGTAAAATAGTAAACCTACCTTCCCTATGTGGGAAGGGACACTCCTCACATCTAAGTTCACTCGGTGCTAAGATAGAGTCTCTTTTGAAATGTCTTCTGTAACAATCATATCTTAATTAGGTCATAAGAGACTAGTCTTTATATATTCATAGTCTTTAGCTCAATAGGAACTGCATGAGAACACCTTTCATTATAACCCTCACCTGTGAGATTAACACTTTAACATCATCATAATATAGGTAAGGCACATAGGTATTTTATCACCAACCTTATATCATTACATCTTCACATAATCTCACAATATACATAATCATGACATTTCAATTGCATCATCATACCAACACCTACTTAATTCAATCACAAGGTATACGCCAATTAAACTTCATCACCAAGCACATGCCACTATAATTGAAGTAAAGGTTTGAGATTACAAAGACTTACACATTATTCTTCAATAGCCATAATTCATGGTTTTACCATCAACCAATCAATTCCACCCATCAATAGGTGTAATGTCATCTCACAATAGTATATAACATAATGCCTAAGTCAATCATAACCATCCTAATCAATTCAATCAAGAGTTCATCATCTACGGTTAAGTAGGAAATGATTCATTCATGAATTCTTCAACAACCAAGATCAATCCCAACAATAATAGCTACTAGGCAGTCCATAAACGAATTAAGACCATAAAGACATCCCACACATTCCCCTACTTACATCAATGTACAAGTAAGAACCAACAATTGGGGAAATTTGGGAAAGGACATGATCTATACAAAATTCCCACAATTAACATCAATTACACAACAATTTAAACTAGATTAGTCATAGGAAATCATAATTCAACATAATTAATCATCAATTTCGACTATAGAATAAAACAAATTTGTAGAGAAAAACCTAAGAATTTGGGTAATTGAAATTAAACTTTAAGAGGACCTCTTGTGGAAAGGAATCCCAAGAGTGAAGAATTCATACCTTAATGAAGATTTGCCCATAGAAATAGAGTGAAACGCTCGGAGACTTTTTCTTTCTAAAGCTTCTTGTTTTTCAATGATGATGAATGGAGAGAGAGACAGTAGACATAAGTGGGAGAAATTTGGGTTTCAATTTAGTTTTGTGTTTTGGAGTGGGAAATGAATGATTTTTTACCTAAAGTCAATATATAGTCTACCCCCAAAATACCCAAGCTACCCCTCATTAAGTTAGACTTCCAAAAGTGAAGTCCAACTTAACTTCACTATGAGCTCCCCGTACATCTTCCCGCCCAACTTCATGGTCCGTGAAGTGTATGATGGACTGTGGCCGTGGTCGCGGAGTGGTGACGCAGTAGCTCTTCCAAGTGAGCTCCCTCGATTATTCCCACCATCTCAATTCCACGATACACCTTGCTTCCTTCCGTGAAGATCCACCACGGCCCGGCAAATGGATCGTGGTGCTCTTAGGCAGTGGCTCACCAACGCCCCAGCAAACTGACCCAATTTGGCTAAGGCATTTTCACGGATCGCCCCCTTCTTCCGTCAAGTGAACCACGAGTCATGAAGTGGCTCGTGGTGTCTTAGGCAGGAGCTAGGCCTAAAGGCCTCCCCTTCCCAATTTCCAAGTAATCTTCACGAGATCCCAACTTTGGAAGTTGTCATGACCACTAGTCGTGGTCATGCTCGTGAAGAGTGAGGCAATAGCCTCCTTTCTTGGGCAGCCTTTGCCTCTTGGCCTTGGCTTGCCCTTGAAAGTTGGCACTCCTCACTTGGAATTGCTTCCATGTACTCCCTCTTAGGCATATATGTCAATCCCTCATCACCTCACCTTTCCTAACACTTAGACACTTCCTTAAAACCATCAAGGCACCACACTAGTCCAAGTTACAAGTTCACCGTACGTCGTGGACATTCCTTGATGTTTTAACTCCAACATTTTCTAGAAGATTTATATTTGTTATATTAGGCCTAATAACAGTTTTAGACTCTTGGATTGTTAAATTCATGATAACTCTGAGTCATCATTAGTGGTTGAGGTGAAGTCTAAGAAACATCTTGATCCTCTATTGATGGAGTTAAATAAATCAGTTCTTAGCATGCTCAATGAGTCATTATCCCGGGGGGGGGGGGATGGCTACATAGGTACCAAGATAGATTGTGTATGCCGTACATTGATGATTTGAGAAGATAAATTTTGGAAAAATCTCATGCTTCATGATACTCTATTCATCCAGGTGCCACCACAAATGTATCGTGATCTTCAACAGGTTTATTGGTGGGACGGTTTGAAGAGGGATAGAGTGGAATTTATGACTAAATGTCCTAATTGTCAACAATTTAAGTCCTAGCATCGCAGTCCTTGAGGATTAAACCAAGTGATGGATGTCCCTACTTGGAGGTGGGAACATATCAATATGGACTTTGTTGTTCGGTTGCCACAAATTCGGACGTAAAATGACTCAATATGGGTTATTGTGCACAAATTTACGAAATCTTATCACTTTATCCCCGTTAAGTCTACTTATACAGCAGAGGAATATTCTCCATTGTACGTTAATGAGATTGTGAGCATCCATGGTATTCCTTTGTCCATCATCTCGGATAGAGGTGTCCAATTCACTTCTAGTTTTTTTAGGTCTTTTCAAAAAGGTTTAGGTACTCAAGTGAGATTTAGAACCGCTTTTCATCCTCAAACAAATGGTCAAGCGGAATGTAGCATCCAAATAGTAGAAGATATTTTAATAGATTGTGTTATTGATTTCAAGCGTAATTGGACAATCACCTACCATTGATTGAGTTCTCCTACAATAATAGCTACCATTCGATTATTTCTATGTCTCCATTTGAACCAATCTATGGTAAGAGATATAGGTCTCCAGTTGGGTGGTTTGAGGTTAGTGCGTCTTCACTCCTTGGTCCAGAGATAATCTATGAGGCTATAGATAAAGTTGGAATGATATGAGATATGTTTAAAACATCTTATAGTCGGCAAAAATCCTATGTCAACAATAGAAGAAGAGACCTTGAGTTTGAAGTAGGTGATTGGTTCTACTTGAAAATTTCACCCATGAAAGGGGTGATGAGATTTTGAAAAAATGGGAAACTTTGTACCTTGTATGTGGGTCCTTATGAAATATTGCAACGGGTCAGAAAACATGCTTACAATTTTAAACTACCAAGTGAACTAGATTCAGTTCATCCGGCCCTTTACATTTGAAATAAATACATAATAAGTCTTGACATAAAGATACTAAGAAACATACACTATGTCCTCGAATATATGAGGACATACCAAGTCTTGAGAGAGTAGATTTCCCAAGATTCGCCTTCTAGACTTCGTCTTGCTTCCAAACCTATACTTATAGAGTATAGAAAAGTATGGGGTTACTACAAGAAAATGTACTAAGTATGGCCTATGCAAAAACATGCAAAAAGGGACATTTTAGAAAAATTATACTTTCATGCCAATTAAGTCAAATCTTCATGAATTTAGAAGTAAAACAACATAAGAAACATCATTTAACACTTAGAGAACGATTCCCAAACATTTAGCAAAAAGGAGCATTTTACAGTGAAGACATAAATTTTAGAGTAAACTCTTTCAACATTACAGTGAACTATCCTATTTCCAAAATAGTGAACTCCCGAGGTATTGCCAAGAGGAAGTGAACTCATATCCGTAGGAGTTTCCCTAACCGAGGTTATCCTAAGACTCTCCAAGGTAAGACATGAAGGAAACTCCCATACCCCTCCTTCAATGCACACCACGGAGTTCCTTAAGACTACCCATTATAGGATTACTCCACTCGGGAGAAAAAGTCACCACTCTATAACAAGACATTCGAAGAACACTCAAAAAACATACCAACACTTCCCTTTCGGAATGCCTACTTAGTGCAATGAGTAGATGGCGTCCCATTCCACCACCTACCCTAACTAGTACACTCTTTTAGAAGGCTTCCCACATAGACTACCCTATCGGAAGGTCTACTTAGTGCAATGGATAGATAGTGTCCCATACCACCATCTACCCTAAGAAGTACGTTCTTTTAGAAGATTTAGTTCATTCAATTCTTTTAAGACTCACCAAGACTCCACTTTAGGAATGCCTACCAGATGCAATGGATAAGTAGTGTCCCATTCCACTACCTACCCTATGTAGTACACTCTTTTAGAAGACTTAGAACTTTCATTACTTTTGTAGGGGTTAGCTTAACCTACATAGACCATGAGAGATAAACATGGATTACCGATACTTCCTTTATGGGAGAAGGGTCCCCTCACTTGCCTAGAGTGAGGTCTTACTTTTAGCTTTTACATGGCTTTCCCAATAGCTACACCTATGTGGGAACATAGTTAAGGGATAAAGAGATTGCTACTAAGTAACTCATTCTCTACTAAAGAGGAGTACTCATATCAAGAGGTACATTGGAATACAACTTATCTACTCACAAAGTGTAGCCACCCCTTCTTCATATCCTCTCGGTGCTAGGTATAACTCCTCACAGATTCTCAACATTCATTTCTAAAGGTCAAGGATAACTTTTGGACACCACATATCAACTCACGAAGGGTATCAATCCTCTAACCTACATTAGGAAGCTCTTGGGAATAGAGAGGTTGCTACTAAACACTTCTTCTTAACTCACGAATAGTGTTCACCCAAAAATTCCCCTTTTGACTTAATTAGCTTCATTCATTCATTCATTCAAGTGTGATTGTGTGTACATGTGAGCACATCTTGCCCATAAGCATCATTTAATTTATATTTCATTCTATACATGCATAGACCTTCATTCATCACATCACACACTTTAACATACTTCATATAATCATGTAATTCGTTTAGGCACACTCTCTAGCCTACTTCACATAATAAGCTTTATAAAGCACATTTAACAAGAATAACTTAATTTCTATCTTACATTACATATCATGCCCTCATGGCATCATTCACAACACTCAAGTAACTTCACATTCATACAATTAAAGTAAACACCGCCACCAAGAAGGTGGACCATACCACTCAAGAGCATTTTGAAATTTAGGCTAAAAAACATAACCAACTTACCGTGTTTTTCAAGCTTCCATCACCTATAACATTTTACTCAATATTTCATCATAATATAGCCCTTAGTGCTGTATCTAACAAACAATATCCACCATAAGAAACCAAATCTCATAGACTACGAATTCATCTTCATTTAACCCATTCCTTAAGCCCAAAATTTGATTAAAAGATTTAACATGTTTTCATTGAAGTTTTAGCATTAAAATCATCAACTAACATTATAAACATCATTTTTAAATAATTCAAAACGTTTTCATGCAATACCCATATTTAGAGTTGAAGATATAAGAAACTAGGGTTGAAAACCCTTTTTGAAAATTCATTAGAAGTGACACCTTGAATGGAAAGAGTTAAAGGATGGATACCATACCTTAAGTAGAAGAAAAACCACTAATTTTGATGAAGAAATAGACCACCAACAGCCCTCCTAGCTCCTTCTTGACTTCTAGCTTCTATGGAGTTTGAGAGAGAGTTCTAAGAGATAAGGGCTTTGGGTTTTAGGAAATGAGGTCTAAAAATAGGTCTTAGGGTTTGTAACTCTTTAATATACCTAAATAACCCTAAAAATGACTTCATAGGTTCATAAAAGACTTGGGGTGAATTTACCAAACACCCCAAGTCAATACAGGAAAAGCTGTTTTTTGGACAGCCTTCCATCGACCCATGCAACCAACGGACCGTCTGTCCATCAACATTCCGTTGGTGGGGTTTCATGGGTGGAAACTTATCTTAATTTGGGGCCTGGCTATACTACCTTGCATTCCAAATGATTGGTCAAGTCGACGGGCCGTTGATTGGACCATTGGCCATCGTTTGTCCTATTTGGTGGACACTGCCAAGGCAGTTTTGGGTCTTTCTTTTGGGCCCTTATCTAGGTCTCCTTGTGGGTCCTAGGTTGGGTCATACCCGGACGTGAAACCACTAAACATAGTATTCTAGGACTTAGGAACATCCAAAATCAAATTCAATCAAAAATAACATGTAAAACTCACTCAAACACATGAGAACACGCAAGCACTATCTAAGGCATATCTTCCGAACGTCATGGACGTTCTTGGACGTTTGACCTCCAAACTTAACCAAACTTCACACACTGACTAAGGACACTAATATAACTCATTTTATAACAAAATTAAATCAAGAAAAATCACAAATCTCTAGCTCACCTTAGTTCGTTTTAGGGTGTTACAAGTACCCTCTCTTTTCGGTGTGGGAGTAGAACACCGGATTTCATGTAGCTCACATGGTCTATGTCAGTTATGGATATGTATCACGAAGGTTAAGAAATTAACTATGATAATAATAATAAATATAATAAAACTCCTTGAGAAGTTTACTTAGTATATGGAGGACTATGGACCCTACCTATGCATTGCACTAGACGACTTCAAGAAATAATATTATTGGATCCTCTTATGAAGTAAAGACTTATGTTATGTATGAATTGTATGAATACATGATTAAGTGACTTTGTTATGTAAATATATGAATTATGACTATGAATGTGAATTACACTTATGACTTCTAAGTGAGTTTACTTTGTATATGTGGGGGTATGGGACTCCAAGTGTACATCGCACAAGTAGGCTAGTGAAGGGGTTGTGAGGGTGGTTTACTTATTATATGAACTAAGTTAGTTTATGACTAAAATGTAGGAGATATGATGATATCTTCCTATGATTTTATGAGGTATCATGAGTCTTTATATGATGCTATGAAGTATGTGGTCTTATGTCTAGTTATAAATGAAAGTGTTATGAATTGTTATACATGTTATGCCTAGTCTAGGGTGACTTCTTAGGTAAAATTGGTGGAAGGAGTATTATGGGATGCTACCTACACATTGAACTAGTGTGACTTAGGAGTTGTCTTAGGTGATGGTCTTTATCTGAGGTTTATGTCTATGATGTTCTTATGACTTGAGAAAATATGTAGTTGTGTTTATGAAGCATATCTATGAAAGAGTATTGTAAGGTGACCTCATGGTGATACATTGTACTAAGTACACTTGAGGGTTAGTTAAGGAGGGAAGTAAGATAAAAAGATAAGTAATGTATTACATGTATTGAATATGCCTCAAGTATGATAAATGTATTTAGGTGCTATTATGAGTAGTATCCATGTATATATGATGTATGTGAACTATATTGAGCTTATATGTGCCAATGTTCATGAAGTTTACTAAAAAGACATGATGCATGATTTGTAACTAAATGTCATCTTTAGATGCATATTTTTGCATGGTTTCCATACTTACTGCATTCATGTACTAATACCATTCTTCTTCATCTTTTTACACAAAGTGTAGGTGGTGCTGGCTAGAGGATGCCTCCTAGGTGAAGAGCTTGGATAGATCTTGAAAGTTCAAGAAGATGGATCCTTATGATTCAAGTATTTCCTAAATTGTGTCTAAAAATGGCAAAGAGACTTAGTCTAACTATGTATTATGATATTATATATATATATATATATTATATATTATATATATATATATATTATATATATATATATATATTATATATATATATATGAAGGATGTTCTAGCATATGATGTTCTATGAAATGTTTTAAATTTTCTCCTATTTTTACAATTATGCAATGAAAGATGTCTAAGGGCTTATCTTAGACCTCTGAGAGGTCGACGACGCTGTGTGATGACTCAAGAGTGCTCCTTATCCTAGGGTGTATTTCTGAGTCGTAACATATTTCCTCTAAAATTAAAAATGATGAATAATGAGAATATGACTTGTTTAAAAGTATGTGCATATTGTGGTAAAGGTTCATCCTAAAATGGTTTACATGGAAAAAATGCTTTTGTGTTCTATTTGAACTTATATTAAATGTGTGTATATGCCTTCTTGAGATTGTTGTATTTTATTAGTCCTTTATTTTCATGTCGACCTCATATTGATATTGAGAAGGTAGTTATTATTATGTATCAAAGATTGTTGAGCTCTTATATGTGGTGAATTGTGAATTGAGTTGTTATTTGAAGTTCTTTATTATATGTTGTTATAGATTTGTGAGGTATCCTATGAGATGTGACTCATGTTCATTGTATGCATGTTGTTGTTGGTCGGGCTTCTAGTATTGAGTCTCTTCTCTCCCTACAAAAGGTTTAAGTGTCATTCGAGGACAAATGTTCTAAGGGGGGGATAATTGTAACACTCCAGAAAGTTCTGTGACTTAGTCTAGAGAATCACTTGATAAACTAAGCATGTTTCTCTAAGTCTAAATTAATGTATTCAACCTAATTAGGATGTATTTAATAATCAAAACGTCAAGAAATTACGCGACATCCGGAGACTAGTGAATTGAGGTAGTGTGATTTAGTGTGTTTCAGTGGTTTAAAAGAGTCGTAAAAAGGTTAAATTTGGTAAAAAGGTTGGGAATACATGTTTACAGTGTGTTTAGGGTTGAAACATCCAGGTGTAACTCCCTAAGAACCACCCTAAGGGTCCTTGAAGAGGACCCTACATTTGACCCTAAAAGCTATCGATTGACAGTGGGCAATGACGAACGATAACAAACGAGTCGACAGTTGGTCAATGATGCGTAGATGTTGATTCTGGGTAGGGACTTAGCCATTTTCCAAAATAGCTCCAAAACAAAGGTTCTAATCCAAATCATGATTGACCAGAACAGTCTGTGGTTGGATCGACGCCCCATATACGAAGAGACGTTGATTAGGCCTGGTGTAGTGTTTAATTTCGACTAAGGTGAGGCGGTTTAACTTAATTAGTTAGTTAATTATATAATGATTAAGGGGTGGTTAATTAAATTAGTTTGATGTACTACAAAAGAGTTAGACTTCATTAAACTAACTCAACACTTCTTTATTTCCCAAACCAATTCACTCCCACTTCTCTCTACTTTCTCTCTATATTCTAAGACCCCCATTGAAGACCAGGGTTCAAGATTATCTAGGGCTTTCAAGACTCAATATTTAATCCATCATTCCTTCAAGTATTGTAAAGGAGTGGAAGCTATTTCACTCATGGGATCTCTTTCCCCAACAGGATTTCAAAAATTGGTTTCAAAAAGATGTCTAAAATCATGGGTTTATTCAATTTCATGGGTTTACTCTTTAACATTGTTTAATGTTGTCTTTATTTGGTTTATGTTTACATATTATTAATTGATTATGGTGGATGTTGTAGTTTCTTTAGAACTTTGACTTAGTTTCGATAACAATCAAAAATGAACAATTTTCTAAAAACCCTAGCCTAAGAATTGGACTTACATATGATAAGGGTTGTCAATTGACTATGTTATTGCTTAATTTACTACTGTTTGATGATTGGTTATTGGATTTTAGATGAATGTGGAGTAATTGAGGGTAAGATATTGAAGAGATTCTTTGTAGACATTGGTAAGACTTTTGAGAATTATGATTTCTCTACTTCACTATGTTGGTCATATTTTGATGATGATGTTCAAGTGAAGTATTATTATGTGATAGAATATAAAGATGATTATATGATGAATATGATGGGATGTTATGAATATTTTGAATTGTGAGTCATTACAGGCGGTATAATGAAAGCAAGGTTTAAAGTGATTCTCTTGTGTACCTATTATATGACTATGATATGTTGATCTGACTAAATGATGGGTTGTGATGAACAAAATTCTCATTATAACCTAAATAGATATGATCATGATTATACAAGAGGTTAGTCTCCTATGGCCTATTATTAAGAATTGATGAATTAGAGATGACCTAAAGTCATTTCAAAAAGGGTCCTTTAGCTTAGCACTGAGCGAACTAGATATGAGAGGTTCCCTTTCCAAGAGGGACGGTAGGTTCACTAATGTTCTCATGAGATAGAGACTACAATAAAATGTGCATACATGAGTTTTTCTAGTAAATCTCCTATTTCCCTTAACTATGTTACTCCCATAGGAAAACTAGCTAGTGGTCCACCTAGAATGTTATGCTATGTTTATGGTTCTCCCTTGGCAAGTAGACACCTTCTTTCGGTTAGGGTTTAATGACACCGGATCCCATGCTTAGCTCACATGGTCTATTATCGGTTAAGGAAAATTTTCCCGAACGTAAATGAATGAAAGTAATAAAGATTGGCACTAACTAGGGTGGCTTAAGGGGTGACTACTTTAGTATAGGTAAGAGTATGGACTTACTTATGCATTGCACAAGTTGGCCTTGAGAGGAGTCCTACAAGGATGTTTTTAATGTACTATATGGTATCATGAAATGTATAATGTTGTTCTAGATGATGTTGCTCTTATATGAGTGTGGCTTCATTTGATGAACATGTATTTGGTCTAAAATTGATATATATATGATTATGAATATAAATGATGTTACGTTATTTATGAGATAAGGCATTATTTATGAATCTATTTTCTTGTTTACTTGATTATGTGGCTTTATGGGGCTTCACATGAGAAATTGCACTTGTAGGGCTTGTAGATTGATTGTTGTAAGGGTCTTGTACTGCTTTTGATGATATGAAGTCTTGAACATGAAATGTGATGTGTGACTTTATTATTATGTTTACTTCTTGTAATACATGAATATGTTCTTGATGTTGGTATGATCATTGACTTTGTATACTGCTCTTGTATGTGCATAATGTCTTTTTTTTTAAATGACTTAGTATGTTTTAAAGAAAAAGCCCCTTTTGTGCATCTCCTTAAAATGGTTTTAATTGCATATTTTTCTATACTTAGTTACATGTGGTTTGTACTAAACAATATTCTTTATAGTTTTACAACTATGTAGGTTCGGGCCATTAAAGAGCTTCTAGGTCAAATTTCATGTAAGACTTGCATCTTTATACTAAGATTTTGGTGAGTCCTCCCAAAGTTCCAGGATGATGCAACTTTATTTAGCTTTTGTAGTATTGGCTATATCTAAGACACTTGTTCTTTCCTATATATGAGACTTTGTATGTGGCATATTTGTACTAGTGTAAAGGCTATGCCCAAACTTCGTAATTCTCTATTAGATTGTATATGTAAACAATATTAGCCTACTGTAATGAATTGTCTACGTTGTTAAATTAGAAGTCTATGTAAACTTCATAAGTGACTAGTCTATGTAACTCTATATATGATAAGTGAGAAGTCTAAGTCTACTTCATATGTAAAAGTTTTATATTTTTCGTATTTTCTCTACCTGTGATATGCCATTAATGTATGCTAAGGGATAGTTTAAGGCCTCTACGAGGACGAAACGCCAATTACATCTAGGGGGTACTCCCTGGTCGTGCCACACTTGGTATCCGAGAGCATTGAGGTTTGAAGTATATTAGGATTGATGTCTCACTAAAACCATGTCTTTGGTAGAGATGGTTGTTTCATAATTAGTGAAAGCACGTA